>OX419345.1:13520181-13650181 GCA_948470475.1 Galaxea fascicularis
TTAATGGAGAAAAAGAACGAACTGGAACCGGAGCACTGGGTGTACCCCTTGAGCCTAGACACAACGAAGCCACTGAGCACGGCATACCACGCTGTAATACAAGCAAAAAGAACCAACTCTATATACACTATATACACAAGAAGCAACAGGAAAAAATATTCCCGCTCAATAACGCCCCCCTTTGGCAGGGGAGGGGGCGACGAGACTGGGGTTGCGGAAGGGGCAGCTAACCTTAGGGTGGTCCCCATCACATGAGCTGCAAACATGGCGGAAGCGGCATTCCCCAAATGGCCAACGGCAAAGCCCATTATTCCACGAGGTGCAGCAAGGGGTGGGAGAATTAGAGCCCCGACTAACAGACGTGGTTGTCGATGAAGAGCTGACCAACTGCTGATTGGGAGGGCGTGATGGAGACCGCAGATGAAAATTATACAAGTCGAGGTTCATCTTGGCCCAGTCAGTTTGCACCCGTTGCAGCCGCATCCCTACGAAAGGCCAGATCGTATTCCAACCACGCACGATTTGGAGAATGCCGAGCCGTTTGGATTATCAACAGTTTGTATTTTGTGAGGTCCGGCCATCGATGAGGGTGAGCTGCACACATAATCATCTGATAAATGGTGAAAGCCTCAGTCCAAGTCAGAATATCCGTAATTTCCACTAACCAGCGTTTTCGAGAAACCAGCAACTTGCTGTCCAAAAACGTATGCGGTTCCTGATCCACTGCGCGAAGGTTGGCCGACAATAAGTCAGCCAGGTCCACAAACTGACCACTGGTAATTTTTGAGACCAATTTGGCAGGGATTGGCGCATGTCCCGGGCCTACAACAAACGCTTTTTCAAAAGACGGTGGCACAATCGAACTCCCCACGCCTGATGAGATGCTAGCATGAAAAGACATAACCGGGGAAGAGAATGACTCCACGAGGCGGGCCGAGTTGGAGCCAGAAATGGCAGGCACGGGAGGGAATGTAGAAACAAATGACGGTAACCTCAACGTACCCGATGACGTCGCATAAGAGCCGGCCATGATCGTCGCAGCACTGGAGCTAACACTTGTAACAACCGATGGAGCGCTTGATACAGGAGTAGAGTTATCCCGGACAGCCGCAATGATAGTGGGCAGTGAATTCCCGAGAGCCGTCGCCACGGCCGCTGCTATCTCATCAGAAAGAGAGGAGGAAGTTCCCGCCGAAACCACCACCGATGTTGCAGACGATGAAGGGGAAGAAGTACAAGCGGTCGAGACTAAACCAGCCGCCAGGCTGTTATTCGTTGAGCGTGGAAGAACCATAACTGACTCGCGTAGAATACGAACCCTCTACGACACTAGAAAAACAACGCAGAAAAACTACAGAAATACTCGAAAGCCCGCGAACGCCAACCCACCAAACGCTGAGCTAAACAAAACCACGAGGACAAGCGAAGGCACACGCATAATGTGCAAAGAGAACCGCTGACCGCTCGAACTGCCAGAGGGCGCCACAGAGAAGCCCAACATGCAAGTAACACACGCACATGCTAAATAACAACGTTGCAGGCAACCCCCCCAAAATACTAATAACACACTAACGCTAACGCCACGCAACGCCACGCCACAACAAACAGAGCAACTTGCTCCTAGTCGTTAACTAAGTTAAATTGCATTTAACCCTATGCTAATGAGAGATCAAAGATTTAAAATGACCACAATAATAGGAGTCTTGGTAACAACCAGCTACTTCCCTCATGAAGCTGGCTTCTCCAAAGCTTTAACGACGGTACTGAAAAGAGGCTCTCCAAGGAAGTGATTGCTTAAAATAATTTCATTGTGCCCTGTAATGCAAGTGACTTCTGTGCAGACTAGAAATAAACTAACCTCTGTGGACATACAAGTGCACCTCTGTGAGAATATCTTGAAGAGCAAGCCCTTTTAAGGTTTTCAGCTTCATTATGTCTGTTATAAAGTTAAGAAAAAGGACTAACAGATTCTCTGCTCAACATAACAGATGAATTGACAGTCATGGAAGTACAGCTGTACATGCATTTAGTGGATGTGAGAACTCATGAGGGAATTTAGCTTAGTTTTCCCCTCTCAAATCCAAAATCCAAAATGAATTTGTGCCCGGCCTTTCCACCTACCGGTACATTAATAATACAAGCTCCACTCTTTGAACATACAGCTGTACTTGTGCCAATGTAACCAATAATAATAATCTGTATTTAATATCACTGACCCTCTACCAAGCCACTAAGGCTACCAGCAATAAAGAAAGAGAGGGGAATTGATTCTGCTGAATGAAATAAAAGGTAAAGTGGAGAAGATGAAGTACACAACATTGGAGGTCATTCTGAACTTCCACGACCGGAATAAATGTCCAGACTTTGATCAATACACAAAAAATAATGTTTAACATTTGCATTATTAAAAAAATAAAAAAATAAAAAAAAAGAAATGTGGTGAGTGCAATGTTGAGTTTACATGAGCTTTTTTTTAAGAACATAAGAGAAGTACACAGAGAAGCATGAAACATAAGCCAGAGGAAATAAGCAGTATTAGAGAGAGGGGGGTTTCCAGTACTAGAGGAAGAGGTTACGTTATTTCTGTAAACGCACAGGCCTCTTTTGCCAATGACAATTCCAAATGAAATGTTAAACTTTTTTGGGGTTTCTCTCGCATACACCTGTACATACATGTGGAGGCTCTTCCTTTGTTTTAACAAAATAGACATTTAATCAGCTATAGCACATTGCCATCTTGGTTGTGTTTTAAGCAGTCTCCATTGTTTTATGAATAATAATTATTCATTAACAGTGGTGACAGCTTAATGTTACTAAGGATACTACTGTATGCTGTGTTAAAGTCCTCATTAAGCATCCACTCCACTATGTTTGCTATGTCTGATCTCAGAGGCTGCCCAGTGCAGGTGTAAACATTCACTTCATTGACTGTATCAAATGCCATGGCTGTGCTCTGAAAGCAACGTACATGTAAGCATGTCACAGTTGAGACTAGTCATCACTGAATCTGACAGGTTGATTTTACAAAGAGTTGGTCTGGTTACAAAAGAACACACTGCAACAACTCTATAATAAAAGAAAACTAAGAGTTCCACTTTTTTCTGACCTGAAGAATATTCAAAGCTTTTCTCATGTCACCACTTGCCAACCTGACCAAGCTTTTCATTCCATCCTCTGAAACCTGGACTCTAAATCAAACAAAACCAAATTCAGATAAACATCATTTTTACCTTCAAACTAAACAGATTGTGTACAGAAGGTAACAGTGTGACTGAAATTCTAATTAGAGTTTATTATAAATTAAAAGGCTAAATGTAAACAACTTATACTAGTGAAAGGCGATCCCTAAATACATGTATTATTTTTTTGAAAGCTGAAATTACTTATTGCAACTTAATGCATTTACAATAGCTTTATGCATTCACAAAATAGTCTTAAAACACCAAGAAAAATGATTGGTTCTCTCAAATTGATTTTCCAAAGGGGAGAAAAAGTTAATAGTAAACAACAAACTCACCCCTCAGTGCTGATAACATGCTCTAATCTGGTTGTCATTTGCTCATTGTCAAGGGGTCCAAACCTAAATCGTGTGCAGCGTGACTGGAGAGCTGGAATGATCTTTGTCAGGTAGTTGCAAATCAAGCAGAACCTTGTATTTTCTGTAAATTTTTCCATAACTGCAACAAGACATCAGGGCTGTTAAAGGGGCAAGGGCCAGGGATTTCCCTTAATCCCCAGCTTCTGTGACAGTAGGGCAGCACATTTACCTGATACTACAACAGTCAGGTCCCCACCCCAACCACCCTTTAATACAGAAGCGGAGATGTAGTGTTGAGTGTATTGGAGTATAAGGGGTACTGGCAAAATCTACTGAGGATAGCCTTGTAACTGGATTGATGTGAAGGGGAAGTAACAAGAATTATGTATGAAGAATTATGGATCCAAGTCACCCCTCACATAATTTAAAGTTTTCTTTACCACCCATATCTACCAGTAAATCAAAAACACACTAGCCTTTGCGAGCAGATACACCATCTTAAAAGCAGCTGAGGAAAAAATAGGATGTAATGGCATCCACACTAATATGGTACATGTACAGGTGTGTGTGTGTGGGGGGGAATTACTCCCTAACATGGCCTGAACTGGGACATGCGGCCCGATAGGGTATGGTTGTCAGAGTGTTTTGTCTTGAATGGGTTACCGATTTCACCACTTTCTGTCTTATACAGGGTATCGCTACATGACCTGATGGCTTAAACAGGATAAGCTTAGATGTTTGTTTATAGAAGCACAGACCACAAGCCACCAGTTATTGGTGGGCTTCCTTTGACTTTCATAATTACAGTTTAAGATAAGCAGTAAAAGGTATAGAGCACCTCCCTACCCAAGAATTTGTTGAGTACCCCCTCCCCCTAGGGGGCTGTACATCATACAAGTGCCTTGAAAGGGTTTCAAAGTTGAGTGCACAGACCTTCTAATGTCACATACCTCTACGTAAGGCATTCTGTGCATCTTGAGTCATGGCATCTGCTTCGTCCAATATCACAAGCTTGAAACCAGATCTGCAGACAACAATACAGTAATTTACAGCTGAACCATTAAGCTTCAAGTCAAATACTATGCTAAAATGCCAAATCTGGACTTTAAATCTGCATGAATTTCTAACTAATTTTTCAAAGGCTGGCTATTCCCAGGAATTATACAATGTACAAGTTTTGGTTAATAAAAAATTAAATACACCTTCATGGTAGAATGTTAACTTTAGGAAAGTTCTCAAATTTTCACTGATACACTAAAGTACTGTGAATAATCACACCTAAAATAAACAGAAGAATAAACCAATCAAAATTATGAGTCTCTGAAGCTATATCTCAAGTTATCTATACAGTCATGTACAAACAGTTTGTATTACAAATCTTTAACTTTTGTGAAGTTTCCATACTACATATTCTTCCATTAATTTTTTTCAATTAATGCTTTTATCATTTGACAACTATGTAATCTAAGTTTCCTTGTTTTTACTTTTTCTTATGTGTTAACAATTTCTCTGCTTTTTCTCTGCTGACTACAGACCATTTAAGCCTCTGGTTTTGGCTTTACTGTTGCATTACATGTTGGTACAACATGAAATTAAAAAAATGTTAACAAATATATGTATATTTTTGGGAAATAAAATGCAAGTACACATTAACCTACCCCCCAATTATGGCGATACATTTTTATATTTTAAATATATTTATTCATTTGCAATAATGATAATTAAAGTATCTATAAACTAGAGCTATTGGTGGGGAGACTTCAAGATGCCAAATGGCTTATAACCTACTCTATTAAAGTAAAACAATACGCAACTTACTTAAAAATTGTCCTTGTACTTGCAAAACTCAGAATGGCTCCACGAACAATGCCTATACCTCTATCATCTGAAGCATTCAACTGTAACAGAAGACATGCAAGACTACTAAGAATAATATTTTACCCATGAATGCAATTGGGCATCAATGGTCAAACTCTGTACAGTGTACATGTGTTGTTTTGTCTAAATGAAGAAATATGTTTATTCCTGTATCTGTTTAATGCTTTATTTTGTTATTTATTACAAATACTGATTGACCATGTAAATATCTCTCACCTCAAGAACCATGGAGTTGAATTCACGAAGGTTGTAAATCTGTTTGGCCACAGCAAGGATTGTGGAAGTTTTCCCAGTTCCAGGAGGACCATAGAACAACAGATGTGGCAAGCGATCTTCATCAACAAACCGTTTGACTGTCACAAAGAGGAAAGAATTGAATTTAAGTAACTTAAGTATAAACTTGAGAAAATAAGAATGCAAATCATTGGATGGAGGAGGATGAATGAGGCTAACTAAGCAAGAGCAATGATGATTTATAAAATTCACTTGTTGTATAACAGCATTTTCCACAAATAATACCATCTGCAAAAAGCCTTTGGAAATAATGCTAGACCTGTAGTTAAGTGGTATCCACAAAATCCCTTATTTTTCTGTTGTTGGAAAAATTTCTGACAAGATTTCCACACAGCCCCATGCATTAATTATACATGCATTTTGTGACTCAAACTCTGTTCGCTTTGGGAAAAGGGTTAGTAGAACAGTAATGCATGTATAATTAACTTTATGTATGGGGCTCTGTGGAAATCTTTCCAAATTTCCATCACAAAGCAAAGTGCAAACTTAAAAGCAGTGCTAGACTACAAATTATTGTTTTAAGCATGCACCTGTGCTATGCTATGTGGTTTCTAACTTGCTGGTACAATGCAAATGCAAATGCAATACGGGTGCATGTTGCCTGTGCAAAGCAAGTTTAAAACCGCCGATCGGACGTTGGCTAAGTTGGTAGTCAATGCCGGACTACCATGTGGGAGGTTGAGCATTCAAACCCTGGGTCTTTAAATAACTGAGGAGAAAGTGCTTCATTTGTGACGACATCTGCAAATGGTTAGACTATCTTGTCTTCTCTGATAAGGATGATAAACTGTAGGCCCCGTCTCACAACTCTTCATAATAATTATTATAACGTCAATTGATTCTGTGGGACGTTAAAGAACCACTAGGGATGTAACGAATCCTGCTGTAACAATCCTTAGTGTTGCCCTTTGGTTGTTGCTTCACATAGGGATAACCTCTTTGTGCCTTTCCCCTTTAGAATTGTCCAAGAAAAGTTAATAGGAGTATGTTCAAAACGATTGCGAAGCATTAGTTTTCGTTTGCCTGTGTTACTGGACTTAAACTTACTTGTTGTAATTATGTCCTTGTGGGAGATCAGATCTTCTAAGCTGTTGGGTCGATATTTTTCAACCCTGTCGATAAGTAAGCATATTCGGAGTCAATCTTAAGCTTAAAATGCAAGCTTACATAAGATATACATGTATGACTTAGGAAATAATATTGACACTGTCTTCTTACTTCAGTTCTACAGGTTTTTATTTTTTGTAAACCGAGCAAATCCAAGACTAGCAAAGCCCACAGAAACGTCCAGAATTTACCCAACTTGTGTATAAAAAGTACTAAATCAAAATGTATAAAAACAAAAGTACAAAGACCAAATATTTTTGTTTCAACTTACCAAGGAAGATTCCTCTTTTGCTCTTGATTGGAAACGACCATTTTTACAAACAACGAATTCTAGAATTTGTTGAATGCCTTTCGAAAAGTAATGCGAGCAAAATCGTGTTTTCCGACAGAAATTGAAATCAGCGTAAAGGCAAGTGACAAATTGAAGCGAGTAACGCAAAGAAGATCCAAAATATAGGTGAAAATATGAACAACACCTACGCCATCTTGTAAACTTTCCCGCCAAATTAATCGCACGCATAGCCAATAGCGTTGTCCGCTGACTGATTGAGCTGACCTAGGAAATTAACAATTTTAACATGTTTTAAATGCACTTTATTAACGCTATTTTACAAAATTCGCGCTAATTTAACGTGTCTTAATTAATGTGGATGTAAATTTAATGCACGCTATTTTACGACATTGTTATTTTAAAGCACCTTTATTTCATTTTGGGTCTAGTTAGGCTTCAAAACCAAATTTTCGGACTTGGTCTTGAAAGGTTTTACTGATGGAGGCCAAAGCGCAGTTTGGCGTTCAGAAATGTAAAGTGTGAGTTTGCAGATTATGAAAATCGCAGTAATTAAAGCAAGATGCTTATTGACAGATTCGCGTTGATTTAATGCATGTAAACCTACGCCAGTGATAAGGACAGACGACACGATAATAGCGAAATACAAACTCTTTACTAAAGTACAACAAAGCCTCTGCAAAATGGCTGAGTAAAACAACACAACAGGTCCACGGGGAGACGCCCGCATAACGCATGCGCGGCCGACAATAACCGCTGGCGCAACTTCTTCTTCTTCTGAGTAAATAGAAAACTAACGTGTACAAAGTAAAAGAAACCTAACAAAAAGGTTGTGACCGACAATAACTGTTCTTGATAGCACTTAATTAAACGGGCTATTTCGGAAGTAACTGTCACCTAAAACACTAGTCAAGAATGTACTCCTGTAAGTATGCTGGAGGTCGGCGGGTTCGCTGGGGTCTTGGTTCAGATGGAACAGGGACAGGAATACGATCAGTGTCAGCGCGGGTGATGTCTTCTTGGTGCGGGACGTGGTGCGGGGAGGAGGCTGGAGGTTCAGGGCTAAGCGGACGTAACAGATCCGGTGGGGCAGAGGGCTGTTGGCACGGCTGAGGCTGCTCAGCAATCTCCTCACATTCGTCGTCGTCAAGTGTAGGGACAACAGAATGGGATGAAGGTGGTGGAAGGGTGTGTGGTACAGTGTAGCACTCGGCTAGCTTCACCTTGTAAGACGTAGCCCTGAGTTGCCAGCCGGAGAACTTCTTGATGAAGCACCATTCGCCATCGATACTAACAATGAGATAGCGGTCACGGGCGCGTGACTTGTCTCGGTCACTCTTCATGTAAACCAGGTCTCCAACCTGCAAGGGGGGAACGGGAGCTTGTGGCCGGTAGCCGCCTTTGGCTGCTTCGCTGAAAGGATGGTTGGCTTGACGGGCTTTTTGTTTCGCTAAAATGAGTTGTAAGTCATTGATGGGTATCTGCTCATTGGAGAACTGGTTCCGTTGTGTCCAAAGCTCCCGTGAGGAAAGGCCTTGGCTGCGGAGTCGCGAGTTGAGCCGGGCAGTGGCAATGGCAAGACTGAGCTCAGTAACTGGGCCTCCGCCGGGCTCCTGGCGCAATAGCTCTTCTTCTAGTTCCAGCACGGCTCGTTCGGCAACAGGATTTTTGTTGGTGTTTTTGACGCGGCCAACTTCGACAGAGACGCCAAGATGTTGTAAGGCGTGGGTGTTTTTCAGCGAGACGAATCCAGGTGCAGGGTCGACACGAATCACAGCTTGGGGACCATCGAGGGGTGTAGACCCACCACTAATCGGGCAAGGGCATCACGAAGGGTATCACTCTTCTCGTCGGGTACAAGGCACGATGTAGTGTAAGAGGTGGCACATTCTCGCAAAAGTAAGATGAATTGGCGACAGCGTCTAATGATATCGGCTGCAAATGACACGCCTACAACTTCGGGTGGATCGTCTGAGGACTGACTGGTAAGGGAGGTAGGGAACTTCTTGAGTGAGGCACAAGTGTGGCAGGAGTCTGATACTCGAGCGATAGCGGCACTCATATCCAGGGCAAAGAAGTGACGCTGTATGACCATTTGAAGTTGGTGCTTAGAGGGGTGGTCAAGCTTGATGTGAATAGCAGTAAGTAGGCCATCAAGTACGGAACGAGGTACGACGATCAACTCAATAGGGCGGGAGAGTGGTTGTTGACGCTGAACGACGAGCAGACCATCCTTGGAAATGGAAGTGACGTTAAGGTAGCGCTTTACGTCTCTGATATTAGTCAGCTTTTTGGAAGGGCGGGTGCCCTGTTTCAGGTGGGCACAGACACGCCGTAGATCGGGGCACTCATTTTGAACACTGAACCATGCAGGTCTGCTGGTGAAGGGGAGGCGCTTGGTGTTGTCAAGGACATCTTGAGTGGAGATGCCACGTACTACAGAAGACTCTGATTCGTGTACGAAAGAGCAAATTTGGCAGTTTGGTTCAGTGCACTCAGGGGCATTGCGACTGGCAAAGTCCGAGGGTAAATTGGCGGTGCCAGCGAGATGCTGGAGGATAACTTGGTATCTACTGATGGTGGTCAAAAAGGAGGTAACACGTGGACTGGCAGAAAATTCGCCTCGGCAGAGTTTCTGCAGGGCTTGAACGCAGGGCTGGCTATCTGTCAAAACGCAGGCACGGTGCTTGGATTGGATGATGAAGGGGCTAAAGTGTTTTACCGCAGCTGCTATGGACAGCGCTTCGACCTCACAGGGTAACCATGTGACCTGATGTTTGCGTAGTTTAGAGCTGAAGAAGCCGGCAAGGAGAAGGCGGCCCTGGCGGGTAACGTACAAGGTGGCTCCGAGACCGCGTCGGGTGACTGAGCCATCAGTCACAATCCAGAGCTGGTCAGAGGCACGGGGGAGAACGATAGACTTGTGTGTGAGAAGGGCATCTTGTGCAGTGGTGAATTTCTGACGAAGGTTGGCATCCCACTGGACGTGGTCTTGAGACTGTAGATCGGCCAAGGATGACTCAAGTGCATCCATAAGTTGAGAGCAGTGGGGGAGGACACGGCTAAGGACTTTGTAGGCGCCGATGAAGGAACGCATACCTTTCACAGACTCTGGAGGAGAGCAGGTTGCGAGTGCAGCAACGCGGTGGGGGCTTGCAGATAAGGAGCCTTGTGACCAGATCCAACCCAATATGGTGGTTGTTTTGGGGCATATGACAGTCTTAGTGGCAGACAGACGGAGGTTACACCGGGCAAGGTCGTCAAGTATACGAGACCAGTTAGTTAAAAGTTCTTGCGGGGTGTCGCCACCACAATAAAGATCGTCGGCGAGTTTTGTAGCGCATCCCTCTTGGAGGAAGTCACCGAGGACACGACACATTAACTCCTCCAATGCGGTCTCTGAACCAGGCATTCCCATGGCTGACCTGGTATATACTCTGATACCGCGAAACGGAGTGGCCACACCGCAGTATTTCATGGAGGCCTTTGATAGAGGTATCTGGTAAAAGGCACGGGTGAGGTCAGACTTTATTATATACTTCCATGGGGCAATGGTGCGGAGAGTAGAATCGACGTCGGGCATCAGGGAGGGTTGTGGTTTGCTGTAGCGTCCAACGTCTGTGAAGGCTGTAACGAGACGAAAACCGCCAGAGGGTTTTTTTAACGAGAAATGAAGGATTGAGGTACTCAACGGTAATTCCGATGTCCTCCGGACGCCGGAAGACCTGGCATTGTTCTAACTCGTCGAATTTCTGTTGCAATTCAACCAGCTTGTCACGGGAATATTGGGGAACACGGCCTTTGCGTTGTGGAGGCTGCACAGGTCCCATATTGACAGAGGCTTGGACAGGACCAGCTATGCCGTTGTAACCAACAATGGCAGAATTAAAATCTTCGTCGTGAGTCTGGAGCACTTCGCGGAACTGGTTGCGAATGGTGTCCGGTAGGATGTTGTCAGGGTCAATTTCAACGGCATCTGAGAAGAACCCGGGCTGAGGTGAGATGCTTCCACCAGGGTGGGGAGGTGGTGGGTGTGGACCAACAGGTGACGAGGGAGCCACAGCTGTGGTGTGGCGAGCTTGGCAAAGATGTTCGTGGCGTCGGACAGTCCTTGGCTCAGTAGTGTCGTTGACTAAACGAACTCTACTAGCAACTGCTTCTACAATTTGGGGCTGAGGCCAAAGTTGTGAAACTTTGGAGCATTTGTTGGATGGTGCATCGGTACGGGCTTCTATGGCCAAGGTGCAGTCGGGATCTATATGAGGTGGTAGGTCCAGCTCAAGATATTCCCCAGGGAGGACCACTGTTGTAGGGGCGGACGAGCGTAACACATAAGACTGGGTGCGACGGACGGCGTGAGCCTGGGAACTGGCACTTGTCTCGGGATGGTAGGCCAGTATTTCTGAGCCTTGGATAAGAACCTGACCCTTTGCTGAGCGAAGGGATATATCATTAGTGATCATAAATGGAGTTCCAGCTAAAACGTCAACATCTAAGTCGTCTACTACGAGGGCATCAAGGGTCAGGTATTTGCCAGCTCGTGAAAGAGTGAGGTGGGTCTCGCCAACAACGACAAGAGGCGTAACTCCATCTGCTTGTAGGGCCTGCTGGGATGTTTTTACGATGGGAGCGGCGATGCTACGGGCGACGGAGGCCTTGATCATGCTGGTTTCGGCACCAGTGTCTAAGGTGAGTTTAAGCGAGTGGTGATGGTAGAAGGCATTGAAATGGGGTGATTGCTTTGTGCTTACACGGCGAGACACAACCCTGGCCGAGGAATGGGGCGAAGAAGCAAATTCCTCCACATCAGGTGGACAGAAGAAATCAGAATCGGTGGGGTCATCGTCGTCATCTAGGCTACTTGCGAGGCGTGCTTTGGCGAGGAAAGCGCGATCTTCGGCAGGTAGGTAAGTGCACTGACTTAAGAAGTGACGGTCATTACGTCCAGCCTGCTTACACAAGGGGCAAGACTTGACTTGTGGTTTAGTATATGCCTTTTGGGAGCGGTTGTAAGGGCCCCTCGGAGGCGGCTGTCTGAACTTCGATGCCGTGGAACGCAAGATTTTAGCATCAACATTGTTATTGATCTCTTCCAGGAGGGAATCCAATGCTTGAGAAATTTCAGGTTTGAGAGATGCAAGAGACTTGGACCGGAGCTCAGTACCGTAGCGTTGCTTAACCAAACTGGGGAGGTCAGGGTGGACTAATCTCAACCATGTTAGTACTACAAGATTTTCTAGAGTGGGAGACATTTCCTCGTCGGTGTCGGGAACTTCGCCATGGTGTGAGATATTTCCATTTGCCAATAATAAATTATCTTCAATAAAGGACATCAGACGTTGATAGAGATCCTCGGGGCGCTCAGCAGGGGCAAGTGTGATGTTGTTGAAGTCGAGGAAGTGAGCACCGGTTGATTGGAAACCAAAGTGAAGGCGAATCGCTTGCCAGATAGAGCTCATGGAGGTTGAGTTCTTGACGATGGTGTTACGAGAAATTACAGGACAATAGTTCGCAATTTGTCCAAGCATTAATTCAAGATGAGTACACTTTTGTTGTGCTGTTCTACGGGAAGCTTGAGGAACGGATTCGGGGTCGTCCTGGAGGCCGCGACGAGGGCTGCCGGGGAATTTTTTCAACCATGTCACGCCATCAGCGAGAAAGCCCGCGAAATTGCGGTCGAGGGAAAGAATGTACTGAAGATTTTGTCTCCAGGCTTCGAACGACGTTATCGTTTCTTGTTTCGTTAAGGACCACTGTTTTGGTGCTCTTGGATTCATTTCGTGTTCTTAAATGAATAGAGGAAAGGCAAAATGTGTACTTATCTGTGAGTCCTTGAGTATTGTTGACACAGCTATCGACTAAGCTGTTTCGCTAGTTCCTCGCTTGGAAATCGGTCGACGATCCGTTATGGGCTGGCTGTCTCTAAGTACGAGACGAGGGTAAGTTCCTACCGCTGCCACCACGCCAGTGATAAGGACAGACGACACGATAATAGCGAAATACAAACTCTTTACTAAAGTACAACAAAGCCTCTGCAAAATGGCTGAGTAAAACAACACAACAGGTCCACGAGCAGACGCCCGCATAACGCATGCGCGGCCGACAATAACCGCTGGCGCTAACTTTTGAAAAATTCGAAAAGGGAACTGGGGCGAGTTTTAAATTTTGAAGTAATAGATAAATTGACACCATCACATGAAAGATGACATTGAGTTTAGTCGTTTGACCAAGTTTGATTCTTTTGGGTTGAACAGAGACCAAGTTATAGACCTTGAAACATAACTCAAAATCCATACAAACGTCTCTAATTTTGTGACAGCGTCCCCAAAAACCATGGAATGCCCGGCCAATTTAGTAAACGTTTTTCCGTCGCGTTGTTGAGGCGCATTGTTAATTTCCTATGATAAAGTATTTGAAGTTGCCTTACTTGTAGCATTTTGGTTGTCTACATACAGTTCACGTGAAAAAAATCCTCTTCCGATTTAAACTGACATAATGAAAATAGAAAGAAACAACAAATCTGAGGAATGAACAGAAGAATAAAATGCTCATCAGATGCCAACTGTATTTTTTATTGATTCCATATACAATGCCTAGTATATTAAAATTATATTAATGCCGCAGTTCGATTTCAAATGAAACATTCAACATAAGATTCCATCTTAATTATTACAAATTGAATGCATGGGAGTGATAAAAAATCTCATTATTTACAGTAAATAGAAAGAATGACTATCAGGCGAGTAGCAGGGAGGAAACGAGAGGGGTTCCAAAGACGGAACCCTCTTTGAGGGAGGCCAAAGATGGCATGTTTATTTTTGTTAGTCAGTAGGTCAGGCAGTTGAAGACAAGAAAACCAACACTCGAGCATTGAATAACCTTGTGTTGTAGGGGAATCGAAAGTGTTAGGTACTCACATGAGCCCATTTATGGGCTCTTGGTACTCATTGCTATTTTGAATGTGATTGTTTTATCTTTCTTTATTAGCATTATTTAAAAGGGCTTATCAGATGAACCGGGTTGGGCTGACTTCGTTTGTTGAGATTAATTTTTTTCCAGTATTACATGCATGGGGCAAGCCAGCCCGGAGCCAGGTGGCACGGTCCGGTTTTACATTACCTAAAAGGAGACGCTGCGGAAAATTTCCAGCCCGGTTAGCTGGGATCCCGGAATCGTCTAGATTGTCATGTAATCATGCACGAAGTTCACTTTTGCGGTTGCGTTTAATAAACCCGGCTTATCTAATCAGCCCTTAAGTCAGGTGCAAACCGACTGCGATTCTCCAGATTTCTTAGTGATTTTTTCAGATTTCTTAGTGTCTTTGATATATATATATATATATATATATATATATATATATATATATATAACTAACTGCAGACAGTACTGTTTCGGCCTTCTGGGCCTCATCAGTGCAGTGCTGATGCTGGGATGAAGGTAAGGCTATATAGCCACCCCAAATGATACCACACTTGTGGTACCATTTAGTCATGCCAGAGTGCTCAAACTGGTAAAACCAGTGAGCGATGCGCAGTGCATTAGCAATGATATATATATATATATATATATATATATATATATCTTAGTGTAACGTGATATATATTTTCTTTCAAATATTTTCCTTTCTTTTGAAAGACAATTTGCCCTGAGTGGGATTTGAACTCACGTCATCCCTTTTATTAGTTGCATTGGGTGTGATAACCACTACACCATCAGGACACCCACGCTGGCAACGCGGCAATCAAAGACGTGGGCCTCCCGGAAAATTTCTGTCAAGGTGAAGCCAGTGGAAGCCAGTGGAAGCCTAAAATCCATATGCAACCAACCTTAGGATAAATAGGTTGTTTCACATATAGTACTCAGTCCTGAGTACATATATATAGAGAGAGCCCAGTATTAGCCACTGTTTCCTTTTTCCTATGTGGATGCAAGACCTTTGGTGATCTACAAAAATATATATCGTAGATACAGTGTCTGAATGGGTCAAGAAAACGTGCAGTATAATAAACGAAGTGGTGGAAAACTTTGAACGTTTGCTCTGATCTATCTTTAGAAAACGTTTCGCGAAGATCATCATTGCGCATATACAGCGGTGGCTGATTAAAAGGACTGAATTAGAAAGGCAAGGGGGAGTGCCGAATGGTCTATCCAAGCATTTGCAAACGAGCGAGCACCGCGTTTTATTTTGCGAGCACGAGCAGTGATCAAATTTGTCTTGCAACCAGCGAGAACTTTAGAAAAATTTAACTGGCGAGCAGCAAGCACTTCGTAATTTTTTCCTATAGCAGCAATCCTTATTTTGTAATTTCACACGTTGTTTTTATTGGAGTGCGCCTAGTAGTAACCATTGACTTATTTTAGAAGTTTCAAGGGGTTAACGCGGGTCAAAGTAGACCTAGACCAAGGCCGTTCTCAACTATGCAGACCTGACAGTATTGACACCCGAATAGCTTTATTCAATTTCAAAGTCCTCTTTAGATTTTATCCTCTACTTTCGCGGGTGCCGTTTGGGAGAAATTCGATCGTGCGTCAGTGAAAACGTCACTGCACGCATTACTTCAGTAGAAATAAATCATGATAAGGCTTCTATAAAAACATAATTAAAGCGACTTTTTCTTAGGCCGTTTTTCACTAGGTATCAATAAACAGAACGGTGCTAGGCTTTCTGATTGTTTTGTCTGGATCCAGCGTCCAAAGTTGTGGTAACAAAAAACTTATGCCAAAAGTTTTTTAAAATTTCTTGACACCATTTTGTTTTCGACCAAATTTTACGAAAATCCGTCAAATCTACATTCCCCATTAATACTTTCAATCTGATGTTGATTTATACTCCCTAGAACCCGAGCATGCGAGGAAGTGCAAACATTTTGCGAGCACGAACAAGAGAGCACTCGTCTAAATTTTGCGAGCAAATCGAGCAAAGGCCAACTTTTGAGAGCACTTGAAAATTTGAGGGACTATTCGATACCCCTGCAAGGGATAAGGAGGAAGCGGAAGCTAATGAGAGTCTCTGTGATGTTTGAGACGAGAGGCGTGAAATAGAAGTTCAAAGTTTAAGGCAATTTAGGCATCCCACGGGCTCACCTCAGCAAAGAGCAAAGATAGTGCCATCGGGTTTTGGTAAAACTTAGAAAATCCATCTTTTGAAACAGAATGGAAAGATTCTTCTCTCAGTGAAACCTGGGAGCCTTCAGAAACAAAGCAAAGAGCGTGGTAACACCGATCAAAATTGAGACAATCAGGAACAGTCTATCCAAGACTCGAGCAGCCTTAACCCACTCTTTTTGGTTCTTCAGCTTCTCTTGGGAAATGTCTGCGTTTTCGGGCAAGAGATCGACCACAACTGATGTGGAAATTGTAGACCCACATTGGTTAGTAACGATACTACTGCGTCGGGGACATTTGCAATGTGTTGAGGATTTTCGCTTCGTCTTGTTTCTGCTGTTATAAAATTTGCTTTTTTCCTTGCAGTCGGTACGCTGGGATCTGCTTCCATTCTCCATATAGCAACTCTGACATCTGATGTTATTATTGTGCGTTATGCCACTGACGGGTAACCCAAAACCATATGAAAGGCTTCGCATTGGAATCCATGGATCAGAGTACCGGTAACTGGAAGATTTGGAGTCTCGCATACTGTGTTCCGAGAGCGAATCACCCAGCAATGTTATATCTTCACTGCCTAAAGCTTGGTCTTCTCCTTGGTTTGAGCTTCTCCTGAATGATGCTGTAGTAGCTTCTCTGGTCGATAACTCCAGGTTCCACTCTTTGGAACTCTTTCGGGGAAATACTATTCGAGCTAGCCAGTACAAGATCAGAATCCTGAGGGTCTTTGGCATCCGTCGACTGTTCCGGTGATAAAAGTTTAGTATGAGTGTTGTGACGACCAGGGAGGTACCAATTTCGATCATGCAGGCAAAGTAATATTGCCCAAGCAAAGGAAATCCGTATGAAGGCATCAGTTCTGAGCTGAGTTGCTGAAAGACGGTCATCGCTAACAAAACTGTGATGCTCAGTCCGATACGTTCACCGGATTCAGGCGGGAGAACAAAACCAAGGAATATCATTGAAGAAATCAGCGAACAGGGAATGATCAGTTTAAGGATGAAGTCCAGGGACTCTCTCTGTAGTTTTATGTGCACGGTTACATCTACAAAAGCGTGCGCACAGCACTGGTACTTAAGTTTGTTTCGCTGTGATCTCAGAAGTGTCAACTTCCACTCTCCGTTTTTAACAAAGTTTTTGTTGAACATTTCTCCATCGTGCGCGTAGACATCCAACTTGGAACTGTCGAAGGACCATGAGCCGAACTTTAGAGAGCACTCTTGCTCGTCGAATGGGAAGTATGTTACGTCTACTTTGCATATGCTTTTAAACATGCCTGGGTTAAGCCATGTGCAGTTGCCGTCGTATTTCATTGCAACGTTAATTTTATATGAATGTCGTCCACCAGCGAACCAATCTTCATCGTCAACACTGCAAATTACAAAAATATCACAATCATTGACGTTTATCTCGTCTAGAGGCAAGTCTTCTCAGTTTAGCACTTTAACTCTAAATACCGCTGGCAGTAAGGATCTTAGAATAACAGCAAACTTATAATTATCATGACTACCACATTAATTTCTGAAATATATATTCTGAGTTAGATGAAGAATTTGTTGTCAGGTTGACAAGAAAAAATCAAACAGTAAAAGCCGAGGACAGCAAGTAATTAACATTTACTTTTGAGTTCCGTAAGATGTATATGTCCTCCGTTTCAAAGCTAGTTTATACAAATTAAATGAACATTACCAAACCACCACAAAACGCAAATACAATTGCCTCAGTAAGTCAACCATAGTCCGATTTCTCGACGTTCGTCTCAGCGCATGACCTTTTCTTTTGTCTTGTTTCCACCAGAAGTTCGATTTGTGTAATTTTTTGCTGCCAAAAGCAGCAGAAAATTGGGACTTAAACTTGAAAGATAGTATCTCATGGAATATCTCACGTATCGCTTGTATTTTCTTGTTTTTCACAATAGTGTTAAGGTAAATTTCAATACCAAGAAAACACAGGTGATAAATAGGATACTCCATGTTACACCACGGAATTACATTACTATATCTTACACCACCGGTGCATATATACAATCATAGTTACTGTATTGTGCAGGTGGGAAGGTTGAGTGGAATACCTACGGATAGACCATGGCATTCTACTTGCTGTATTTTCTATGGACTGAGGTACAAATACAAATATA
The DNA here is from genome assembly GCA_948470475.1 of Galaxea fascicularis. Taxonomy (NCBI): domain Eukaryota; kingdom Metazoa; phylum Cnidaria; class Anthozoa; order Scleractinia; family Euphylliidae; genus Galaxea; species Galaxea fascicularis. The sequence continues at coordinate 13,538,530 of OX419345.1, forward strand.
CCAACGTGTAGCGGATATTCAGGCATACTTGTTGTACAAAAGAATGTCAGGAACCCAAATGTCTGATGGTGATACGTGAATTTCCTCTATCCCGCCGTACTTCTTGGGGTCCCATTTGAGCTGCGGGTTTTGCCAGTACTATGGGAAAACATAGAGGGCACGAACCGTAATTATTCATTCATGCAAGGAAAAAGGACAAGAAAAAAATCGTGTAAAGGAGATAGCAAACAAAAACTGATGCACCTGCAAACAGAAAAAAAACCCTGCACAAGCAATGGGCCAAAAAAAAAAAGATACAACGTGAAAATGCCCCACCTCCCTCCCCCCCATCACTTTCTAATTGTCCGTCCTGTATACGAAGTCAACATTAAACTATCACTCAATGAAAGTTCTAGATTGATGTTTTCTATTGTTTAGTGAGGGTTAATTAATAGCAATAGCGGATGCCAGGAGCCCTGCAGCTGCACATTTCTATCTGATGAACAATTAAAAGAATCGTTTTCCAAAAAGGCTACTGAGTTGAACACGTTAAATGCCCGGCTTTCAAACATCAAACATACCGTTAATCGTCTAATGGACAGATGATTAATCATATCTCTTCGATTAATTGTAGCAAGCAATGTCAACTGACCTACCTGGTTAACCCAAGCATAGGTCTTAATGTACTGATCTTTTTCACTCTGTAAAAAAAGTTCAGAAGAAATCAGGTCTGATTTCTCATTTCTTGAGCAAACTAGCAACAAGATTTGGGTGAATGTACACCGAAATTTGTTTCACTTTTACATCGTGAAAACCGCCACAGTGGAAACCACCCTACTCAAAGCAAAAATAACTGAAATGTCAAAGAAGCGACAAAGTGTGGATTGATGCTAATGGCTGACGACCAGAATCCTGCTGCTATCCTCAAGCAAAAAATCGTCCTTGAAAGAATGGACATTAGCGATAGTAAAACCGAATGACGTTTCGATTTATCTTACTGAAACGTTTTACTAAGTTAACCTTATGTTATTTTAAAAAAACGTTCTTCCCTGTAAATAGTTTCAACGTTGGGGCTTTTCTTTTCTCAAATTCTCCTACTTTTTCAGACAAGCCTTTGATTCGTGCTTCACAAAATTGACATATATAAATAAGTTTCGTCCCAGTAAGATTTCCGATCCACACATGTACAGTAGACGTCTCAGAGGTGCAATCTGTTACTCAAGTATCATAACGTGGTAAAGAATTAAATGAAGAACAGCTGGTGGTATTATATATGGAGTACGTAGTAATATTACTACGATGGAAAACACGGGGGGTACTCCCCTATATTAGCTTTGTAGGTATGTGCCGCCCCAAAGGGTGTCAGCTTTTTGAGCCGTTTTGTTCTGAAAACGGGTATAGATTTTGACCATTATCATCTTAAATCGGGTATCGTTTTTAAGGGAACAACGAGAGCGTATAAACGTATTTGTCTTTTCAACTCCAAATGAGAAATAGAGAAAAAGAAGTGAACAAAATATAGCATTCGAGCTGAATGTTACTAATTCTCGGCTTCAGGCAATGATGCGAAGCTTAATTACACTACAATAAAGCCAACAGGAAAATTTGTAACCCCAACGGCAGGTCTTAAAACGGGTATGGATTTTAGAGTTCAGGTCTGAAAACGGGTGCGGAAAATGGAATGTTTTGGTCTGAGATAGGGTCAGGATAGCAGATTCAGCTGTTTCTAAAGTGTTCTTAAAAGTGAAGACTGTCTCATCTGAAATGTTTATCAGAAGTTTCCAATTTAAAATCCTAAATGATATTACTTTTACTAATTCTCGTCTAGCCAAAATAGGTTATGTTCAAGATGATTCTTGCACATTTTGTAGAGTTAGCCCAGAAACTGTTAATCATTTATTTTATGAATGTATTCATACTAGTCAGTTTTGGGAGGATTTCAAAAATTTTTGGTTTGCACTTTCTGGTAGACATGTTGACTTTTCCTTGCAGGATGTTTTGATAGGTAAATTAGACGAAGTAAGTGACTTACTAAATTACTTTTTAATTGTTGCAAAATGGCATATCTGGATCAGTCGTAAACGTAGTCTCACCCCAGACATAGCAGCCTTCAAAGAAGTGATTAATATGAAATATAAAACTGAAAAGTACATAGCCGTAAAAAACAATACGCAAAGGAAATTTCAGGCCAGATGGAAATTATTTATTGATAAGTAATAATGATTTGTTATATCAAAGATTAAATTATTCTTCTTATCAACTAATTATGTTATTGACACACATAATGACTTTGTATTTTGTAAGTTACCAATGGAAATAAAATTGTGGAAAAAAAAAAAAAAAAAAAAAAAAAAAGGGTCAGGATTCGGAGAACTGGGAGGCACACCCCTACTTAGAATTCCGAGGAGTACCCCCCTTCCCGGGGATGGAGAAAAAGAAAGTGACTTACCACATCAATTACCCGGATGAGCTGGAAATCAAATACCACTTTGACAGCTTCAGACTGGTTTAAAACTGGACGATTGTATTTTTCGTAATTGTGAAACAAATCTTTATAGAGTCGTGTCTCGTCATTTTCCACCGCTGCTTCTGAAGAAAACAAAAAGGAAACGTTTAACTGTTGTGCACCGTTGCGTTTTCTTGCTAACATGGCTCGGTTTCTTCCTTCCGATATGAAGCGGGTCAACTCATACGGTCCATAATCGAAGTATTTTTCCAATTATCTAGTGTTGGTTAAAAGAAGCTACACAATAGGAGGCGTGATTAACTATAATGTAACAAGACCATAAAAAGGACTCATTTAATCTATCGTTATTCCGAGTTCGTCTTTGCCGATGTACAGTTCTGTAGTTTGTAATTTAGTCCGCCCAGCTACAACGTTTTAACGTTGGAACGACTTGAAGTCTACTATTATACCTGTGACATAGCAAAAAAGCGCCAACAAGATGAGTACTTTCCTTCCTTTTTTCATGGAGTGCCTCTTAATTTGGAAGCTTGAAAATAGTCCTTATTTCTGAAGAAAACAAAAAGAAGAAAAGTTGTCAGTATCACTGGATATTTATTCACCTGACTAATCTCCGTCACTATTGAAAAACTGCGTATGTATGCGTGATATGACTAAAGAAAGTAGAAAGAAAAAAAGAAATCCTAACTTCTATAAGGAATAATTATAACACGGATCGAAGGCACTTCGGCAAGCAGAATTCCATGCACTCTACCGCAGACGGCCATGAGTTTTGAAACGGAAGTGCGCGAGTGACAAAAAAGGGTACCAACACCCAGTGTTGTCAGTGGCGCGTCGTGACAGTCGCTTGCGATTAAAACGCAACAAGGAAAGGTCATACACTGATAATATGAAAGCCGTACTTTTTGCTGTTAGCATGTACGCGAACAAACAACAACAACAACAACAAAAAACAACATCACTCAACAGCACAAGAACAGCTCTGGACCTGCGTATCGTTAACCATCGAGACCTTTAAAATTACCCGGAACTGAGACAGCTTCGATAGAGCCAAACTAATCCAAATGGCAAGTAACATAAACGTCGCTCAGTGTGAATGTCAGCAGTCGTTACCAAATAATGCCCCACTTTGATTCCCGAATAACAGTGTGTTATGGCTTGCTACTTCCAACCATTAATTTAAGACTTAACCTAGACATAAAAGCCATAAGAAATTTTCAATTGTTCTCTGCTATTAAAACCTTTTAAAAGTAATGAACAAATAATTTCAGGTGGCTGCAATTAATTAAATTACTTTAGAATGATGAGAATCCTTTTAGATCACTGTTTTCACTGTTTTCAAAAAAAGAAGTTCCGTTGTTTGTGCTAATAATTGCTTTAAATTCAAAGCAGTTGTTTCTCCAATGAGAAGCTTAACTGTCACTGCTGAATTAATATATTTTCCCTTGTATTCGTTCGCCAAATGTCAAGATCTTCAGAATTTTTTATTGGTTTTTATAGTAAAACAGCTGTCATGTAGACAACTATTATAAATTTAGATTGTGCGCAGTGACCAAAGTAGCCCAGTTTTTCGAGTTGGTCACTACCACGTTAAATTAACTGGCATTAGTTTAAATTAGTTGGTCACTACCACGTTAAATTAACCGGCATAAATATTTCTAAATTATGGTATCACAAGTAATCAGTGCTATTCAATAGTAAACCTCCTTTGCGCGTTTTTAGTCAGTGTAATGTGTTCTATGTTCTGGATTTGCCTGGTTGTGATTGAAATTCAGGGGACCGGAGGCTTAGCTACATAATTCTGGAATTTTTGTTTTGGGAATTTTAGACATCCAAAAGAATTTTAGAAACTCTCGGGAATTTTAGAAGCAATTTGAACTTTCACCTGACATGTTGCAAACTTTTCACAGGCAAAAACGTTTACAATACGTTTTTTATTTATATCTGTTCCTTGTCAGCGGCTACTTACCATGAAGTCTTGTACGCCACTTTTTCATGTCGATTCACGAGCAAGTTTACATAGGACATTCGTTTAAAAAGAAAGATAAATACATCAAAAGCAAATGTTAAATGATGTTTTTGCAACTTTTAGACACTGACAATAACTGATGTTTTACGATTTACAACTCATTGTTTCTTGTCATATCGCTATAAGAAACGAACTTTATAAGAATTTTCGGTAATTTTAGAGAGTTTTTGAAGAATTTTAGATATTTCTAAAATAATTTTAGAGCTTTTGGTTGGGAAATTTCGGAAGCAATTTTAGACAATTATTCGGGAATTATGTAGCTAAGCCTAGAGGACCGACAACTAACACCAACACAGCCAATGACAACAATAACATTAAGAGCAAAACTCATTGACTTAGAGCGAAGAAATATGTTTATACGTAATGATATAATTTGGAGGCTGCATCGTCTTCGTCTCGGAAGCCGGAAAAAAAAATTCAATTCGATAGTCATCTCATCATATTTAAACACCTATTTTTTTATGTATATTTAAAAATATTTTTAAAACACTTATTTTTGGTTATTTTGTGAATGTTCGTTTGTCACTTATAATGGCTCCTGACTAATTCAGATTTCTCAACTGATCATGAAACTTGAGTTAGATTTCAGATTTCCAGTCATCAATGTAATGTAATGCCATACATTTTTACTGCATTTTTGCTAAGTTCTAGAAACATTTAAAATTTCCGTCTATTAGATCTTCCTGTGGGAGACTTTTTATCACAACAGCTGTTTCCTTGTGATGTTTCAATCGGAGAGAGCGACTACTTTTTTTAAGTACACGGGATGTTTAACTTCCTGCAAGTGTACTCTAGTAATATTTCTTATCATGCCAGAATATATTCTGACATGTTAATATAGCAAGAGACACGGTCTGATACTTGAAACACTGAGGAGGAACATCAGTGTTAGTGTTTTTAGGAGCTATCATTCAGACATTTTCTTGGTTACTAAAATATCAGAAATATATTTGCATATCATTTAAAATGCTTACTCGTAACTGTCGGTGAAGATCTTTCAGTATTGACTGAACGGGAGGTCTGACACCTTGAAACTAACTGAAGGAAGTTATATACGAGTACAGGAGCCCAATGACTAGTGATGTGCTCCTGACGAGTAGCAGTTACACATTTGATCCACTTCTAACTTTAAATACAATAAAACCTTTCTGTAATTTTTTCCGCAGACGGACGTACGGAAAAAAATACAGGCAAATGTATAAGAAATTAAAAATTCCACCGGGCGAATTTTGCTGCCGTTAGGAACCTCAGATTTTCACATTAACTGATCCGTTGGCTAGTAACTTCAGTTTCCATTTTGTAAATTTTTCTACATTCAAGGCTTTTACAAGTTATTTGACATCGGTTTCCAATATAAACACTGTTATTTCGGAAGCGTTTGCCTACCCGTCAAGATGGCGTCGGAAACCGTGACAAGGTCTATCAAGTTTGCGATTCAAAGAATCAAGTTTACGTATCAAAGACTCAAGTTGTCGTAAGATCGTAATGAGCTCCATAATGCACCGTAATATAGATCTAACAACTTACATATCTTATGGGTGAAAATTTTGCAGTTTCGATTTTTTTAGGTTGAGTCGCCTGATCAACTGCCGTTTTAAAGAGACTAAGCGATTGAAAACGGCTTTTACCTTGTGCGCTTTTTTCTCACCTTGAAGTTGATAGTTCTCAAGAAGCCGGCACAGTTGATCTTACCACCGCCGGTTGTCATAGCTTAGTAGGTCCACATCAGCCCTTGGCTGCCTTACTGTAACCTACTCATTAAATAAAGTATGTACAGTGTATGTATGTATATCAGATGTATGTTTATTCAACCTGTAGAAACATTTCTTTACCATTACAAATCGACACAGAAATGTCTTTGTCTTTGTTACGCCTTCGTTGAACGAAACATTTCAATCAATCGCTAAATCTTTGTAGGTTGGGTTTTACATGCCTTTCATGACTATCTGCCCTCATCAGTTTACAAAGAGGTTTTTGGTCATAACATAAGAAAACTGAATTTATTCACGATGCTGAGTACAGAATGCATGTTCAAGGGTTTTGGTTAAGAAAGTAAGATTAACACGATTTCAGTATCGGTGATACGTACATGCTTAGTATTAAATACCTTTTTGCTTTCATGTAAAACTGGAAAGCTGTAATAAATCCTTTTGCTGCAACACTTCACTGAGAATAACCAGAAGGATAAACCCGCGATTGTTATCAAATTTGTTTATACAAGCAACTCTTTTTGAAGACGCACTTCTGTCTCTTTGCCTTGGGAACACAAGGATATCCAACATTAATATTTCACTGACGGCTTTGGCAAGATTTCTACCCCAAGCGAAGCATGGTGTCATTAGTTAAATTGTCTAATATCAGAAGGTTCAATTCGGAGAGCCGCACCTAAAACCTGACTGCACTTTTATCGATTCGTTATTTAACTATATACATCTTACACTGTAGGTTTTGACTTGCCAAAGAGATTGCTCTTTTTTGGCAAAATACTGAATAGTTTCTTTTGAGTGTTATATCAAGAAACATTGTCATAAACCATTTGCACGTACAGGAGACATACCGTATTCGCAGTTGCCACAAGCTCTGTGTGACAAAGGTGTCCGTCTGGTAGAATTTACGGTCTTTTTGTATTATGTCTTCCGATTGTGGTGAATAAGTATTTCCCCTGTCACTTCACCGTACCCGAGACGATAAATCAACGTATAATCCGTGGACGCAAAACGTCATCCATATTTCCCCAGCTGTTTTTATGCGGGTGATAGGTTGTATTCATTTTAAAACGAGATAATTAAAATGCAAATGAAGTATTATCTTGGCGCTTGATAGTTCAGTAATAGAAAGCAAAATGTCGAAATGACTGGTATGTTAAATTAGATGTGTTTCCTTATTTGCTGAAAAAGTCTTTTTTTTCAAAAGCATCACAAAAAACTGACGCCAAAAAAACTTACTTTTTGCAATTTATCACGGCTTCTGAGCTGCGTGCGAAGTTGAAGTTCTTGTCTTGCATATTCAATAAGGCACAATGGCAACTCGGCAACTACCAGCATTTATTTCGCTTAATTTCTTTTGTCAGTGGGCTGTTCATGACAAACTAGGCCTCAATTATTTGGTTTTATCAACGGAATGTAAATTGACCACCGTACAGGGATTCTAAAAGCTGATATTTAGAGTGCATGTTAGCCCTTCCTCAGAGCGAATCGAGGAATTATGGGTTGTGTGTAGTTTATATAGTGGAGATGAAGCTACGGTATTACATGACGAGTGGTGACATAGCAACGTGAAAAATGGGAATGCATTAACTGAATGAAAAACTTTTGTTGATACCTTGGGGATTGAGGGTGCCGATTTGGAAGATGACCTTTTGTTCTAGATTCTTGCGGCTTTCCGCCCTACCTTGATGTAGCCTGAAAGGCTCCAGATAGCCATGTGTTGTTTGGAGTGGTTAGGGAGATTAAAATGACGAGCGACTGGCTCAGATGCATCCTTGTCATCCTAGTATCCTTCTCAACATCGCGAAGATCGGTCGCCTAGTCGTCTTCCTGTCTCGCCAATGTATAAGTTGTTGAATAACGTTAAGGTTATGCAATAAATGACAGTTGCGGAGGTATGTTTGTATGAAGCGGCATTGGTGTCAAAAATTAAGGTCGCATTTCATGTACTGATCTTGCATTTTATGCTTTACTTTTCTCATTTCATGTTGAATCAGTTGCATTTCATACTGTGTTGCGAATTGATAGTGAGAATTCATTTTGTGAAGGAACTATGGTTTATTCAATAGTGCCGCATTTCTTGATGCATAACGTCCCATTGTTTAATAGTCCAAGCTCATTTTATGAAGTTCGTTTGGTTTTGTTAGTCGTGTGCTATTTCTTGATGCATCGTCCCATCGTTTGATAGCCAGCGGTCATTTTACAAAACAGTCATTTCATGATGGTAAAAGTTTACTTTATGATGGTAAAAGGAGGTTCATTTTATGAAGGTCCTTTTTTACCTATGAGTACGTTCGGGCTACTACGACATATCCCAAGAGCCTTTGTTGTCGGTAATCAAATCAAACATGGCGGACGAGAACTTGACCTTGCTGCGTTTGGTGCGAGACGCAATTTTAAGTATTGTTAAGCAGTTGGACGGTGGTAATGTTAGCGAAGACATGATAGATTATTCGGCTCTCAGGCTGGATCAGTTGTATGGGCATATCCTTCAATTAACAGCAAGTAATATAAACTTAAGAGAAGTAGAGCCTCTCATTTGCGAAGCAGCAAGATCGCTTAGAATTCTTGTAGGGATGAGTTACAACGACTGCTATGAATTGCTATTAGAACACAGTGGGCATGTTGGACGGCCCCGATTTGAAGTATCGAGAACGCAGCTCGAATACTTGCTGCAAAACGGCTTTACTGGCAAACAGATTTCCGAATGTCAAATTCCTTGTCATGACTGCCAGGCGAAGAATCTAGACCTCAATCTTCATTTCATACATATCTTATTTCGTTGATGAAAACCAAGAATAAGGCTGCAGGTCAGTATATTAACCATTTACGTTATAAGTACTAACTGATTGTACCACTGTGTACATGTCATTTCTTGAGAAAGACAGCTTGTCACTGCCTTCTCCACAGACTATTCCAGGGTTACTAAGGGTAGCGCAGACGAGTGGCATGCGGGGCATGGGAACGACCCCAGAGCGCAGAGTGGATGATGGCAAGGAGAAAAAGGACAAAAAGACTTTTCCTTTTTTCTACTTCCCATACGTCCCTTCGCCTAGTGATCGCGAGCGACTGGAGACGAGGCAGGCTTTGCCAGGAGAGAAAATCTGTTGCAGTTGGATCATTGAAAGCCATGAGACCACTTATGTAATGATTCCGCTATCCAACTTGAGGTAGTCATGACAAAAGCATTTCAAGGCTTTAATTAAGCACCGAAATTTGTCGTGACGAATTCTGTGTTCTTCAGTAAGTGTTCTGTAGTTTCATTGAAAAGTTCTCAGACATTGTGGCATACGAGTTAGCAGGGCAGATTTTGGGAAAAAAGGCAGAGGAAATCAAAGATTTTCTTCGTATTTGGAACCAAAAAATTTTTAAGTGCCGAAGGTTGAATCCTGAATTAGTGATTTTTTTTAATAAAGATCTAAAGTTTGCCTTCGCCCTTGATTTTAGTATGAACTGTTTTACCTCATGATGCTTCTATCATTGTCAAATGTTTGTGCCTTGTTTCTTGGTGTGCTGACGCAATTTCTAATTCATTTTCAATCCTTTGCTCACGCTAAAAGTGGCTCCACCACGTTGTTTACTGTTTTTTGGTCAAAATGCCTTAAAATTATGATTGATCTTTACATCTAAACGTATTCTAGAGCTTACAATGCAGACTTAAATAAAATCTCGATTCTTTCTCCGCCTTTTCTTTGGACAACTACAATCCTGGACAAAAGTGTTGGGAAGGTAGCATCACTTTAGACATAACCCCCTCCCCCTTATCAATGTTGGATTTTTCTGGAAGGAAATGGTGACTTCTCTTGAATCAAGAACCCCATGAAGAAACCCCAACATTGAATATGGGGGAGGGGGGGGGGGGGGCCACAAGAGCATGTCATTTCCCAAATAGTACAGCTAATAGTTCGAACAATCGAAATAGGTGCGAAGTGAAGTGATGCACGCAACTTTCCCAACAACTTTTGACCACGATTGTCTGACAATCCTGGACAAAAGTGTTGGGAAGGTAGCATCACTTTAGACATAACCCCCTCCCCCTTATCAATGTTGGATTTTTCTGGAAGGAAATGGTGACTTCTCTTGAATCAAGAACCCCATGAAGAAACCCCAACATTGAATATGGGGGAGGGGGGGGGGGGCCACAAGAGCATGTCATTTCCCAAATAGTACAGCTAATAGTTCGAACAATCGAAATAGGTGCGAAGTGAAGTGATGCACGCAACTTTCCCAACAACTTTTGACCACGATTGTAGCCCCGGTTCCTGAAAAGCGGTTTAAACGATCCCCTGAGAGTTAAACCAAGATTAAATTTCGTATTCCTGGTATAACTAATCGGAGGTTAAAAAGGCGTTTCTTAAAACAAATTTATCCTTCGATTACCTTGGGTGATTTCTGGTCAGCAAGTTTTTTTTAGCAACCTGGTGGGCAAATATTTTTTTCCCTCCTAAATGCTCTGCATGATATTTTTTCTCTCCTCATTTCTCTCCAGGATTTTTTTTCCTCAAAAAGCGTCGTGTTTACATTTACAGAATGTATTTACATTTACATTGTGGTTATTGCAGTAATAGTACTAATCTGGAGCTGCAAAGCCTTAAATTGTTGTAAGCTATATAAGATCATTCTTGTATAGCTACATGTTTTCGGAATGTCATTATTTAGAATCATTTAATATTACCTAATAACAATACTCTCTCTGACTCCTCCTATTATAAACGCCTTCAAACGTAAGACAAAAATTAAGTATGAAACGGAAAAGTTTATATGTGTTAATTCTAATAACATGGACAAATTTAATAAGAAGTGAGATTTGTGCATGGGCTTTGTACCTCTTTTTGCAATCTGTTTATATGTGTGCTTATTCTATGTTTTTGGAACAGTATTGACGTAATGTAAATTTTGGGTATTATGTAGCTTTATAGGCATTAGACAACTATATTGTAATGTAGTGTAAGTTAATGTATATTTTGAATGAATAATAAAAGACATTATTATTCATTCAAAATATTTTCCCGTTTCTGATTGGTTAAAACCACACGCATAATTCACTATAACCAGCTGCTGTTCACCAAATTTGGAAAGAAACTTCGTCATATTGAATCAATGACGTCAAAAGTGCAGCCCGCTGCAGATTATTGAACCGTTGACCGAAAAAAGCTGGGGACGAGATTGTGTTATTTTATTTTAGGTCTACAAATTGTTGGAGGGTGCGGTGGATAACACCCTCCTCGACCTGTAGAATTCTTCATATCCTACTCAGCCTCATTCAATAATTGCTAAATATTATATAAGACATTGCAAAAACTTATATTTCAATAGAAAGCAATTATATGAAAATGCTTCAGTTGAAAAGATGAAAAATGAACAAATTATTTTTCTTTGTCTGATAAAACTTGATTCTTCAAATAGAAAAATTAACCTCCATTACTGCTTGTGATAAGCTAACGAGTTTGGATACAGTGCGAGCCAGCCAGCCAGCCAGAAATCCCTGACCCCAATAACCGCAAACTACCTAAGGAACTGTAGGCTAACTGCAGTGCTAACTAGGCTAGCCAATGTGTAACTTAGGCTAACCGTAATGGCTTGCATGACTCCTATGACTTGGAGCCATGTGAATCGAGCAAGCAAGAAATCCCTTATCCCATTATAAGGGCAAACCGCAAGCTACCTAAGCTAACTGTAGATTGAAAACAGATAAAAGTCTAATCATTTTCTTTTATTCTTACCTCATAGTTTGACGAATCCATTATTTGGGCCCACTTCAACACATGTAGATGTAGACAACTGCGCACATGTTTCTCAGAATTCTATTTTCACGAACCGCGTGGTTTGCGTCTCTCTTCTAAGCGTCAAGTTACCGGCTCAAAGGTCTCTTGTAAAACACGAGACGAACGATTGTCAGCATTAGAATGAGGGAATGGGGAGAGGTTGCTCTCTCCCATCCTTATTTATTGTAATATTCGTTGACATTTCTTCATTCTGTTTGCGCGTTTTTTTCTATTAGTAAACCTGCAACCTGCAATCTGCAATCTGCAATCTGCAACCTGCAAACTGCAACCTGCGACCTGCAAATTAGACCCGTCGTTAAAGATGATATTATACATGGGTTGAATTCCCTATACAGCTAATAGCAGGATAGTTTGGACCAAAACTTTCCGAAATCTCCGTGGCAGTGCCGCTTTAAATAAATCAAGCTGATGGTTTTTTTTATCAATGATTAGCAAATTATCACTTACCGGACGTCTGGTGAAAATTTGGTGATGGTGGTGATTTTCAGTTCACCATTGCAAGATTAAAGTCCGCCGGTACACACGAAACTCCAGGTTTTTAGCGAGGAAACAATTATCCACTGGACAATTGTTTCGAAGATAACTTCTTACATGGACTACATGTAATTTGTTGTCTACAGCTTCTGTCTGTCTAGCTTGATTTTCCAGTCCCCAAATCTCCAGCCTTCAAGAGAGCGTTTTGTTTAAGGAGGAGACGAGGCGCCTTAGGTGAGCATTCTGCACTTGACCTATTTCAATCAAATCACACAGGAACCAGGTCTTCTTCAGCTAATCGGCATTTGGCAGAAGTCACCGTGTCGATCGCGTAACCTCATGTGGTTCAGTGTGTTCTCACGAAGAGCTTTACCTGTGGCTCTGTGAGACCAGGGGTACTTTCCATTTACAGGATCCATCAGGGTAGAAATTTTAGGTTTAAATATTCAATGCTGCAGCTTGTTCAAATACAAAATAGATAAGCCACAAAATGTACTAGTATCAGTTGGGAAGCTAAGAAAGAACAGAAAAAGTGCATTGATTAAGCCGATGGTCCATTATTTCTGAAACGTTCCAAATGGAATTGTATGTACCATTTGATTTCCCAACCAGAATTTCCGGGTTTTCTGTGTAAATGGAAAGCACCCCTTGACATCACATGACCTTTACATACTTCCGCAACCGGTCAATAAGCTGAAAGAGGCCAAAAAATTCGGTTGAAATTCAAAACATTCTTTGTTTGATATTTCAGCACGCGCTGAGTTAGGAGATTAGCCCAGTATGTCATCAACAGAATGAGGAAACAACATTTTTGGTTTTAAAAGTTTGCCTATGTGATTCTATAACTGACATGTCAAGTTGAGGCTGGAATTTATTGTTGGTAGTCGACACATAACCCAGTTCACCATGCGGGCTCGTCACATACAAGTATATCTTCGGCCGACAACGTTAATTGAAATAGCTGTATGTAACTTGATCCTAAGGCGATGCTTTCAATCAGTCATAATATGGGACAGTGAAAGAGATACACAGTTAAAGTGCCACCCTGCTTCAGTTACCTCCAGAATTGAAACTATTTCCGATGATGTTTTCTGCTTATTAATGGTTAATTTTGAATATCAAATTTATTATGCGTAGACTTTTTTATTGTAACCTGCTGTAGAAAACTGAAAGCATTTAAATTGGCAATGAAGGCAGATGCGTACGTCTTACACTCTACGCTTCAAGGTAGGAATGAAAAACAATGTACTAACGTTTAACCTTTGGTTGCTAACAGTCAGAGAGTAAAAAAAAAATGAAAAGGAAAACTATATGGAATTTTATACTGGAAATCAGGATTTGAATCGTGCCCTGGAGAAAGAACCCATTCAAACAGTGTTTTATGAATATTTATTCCGTGATCGTGCTCTGGAGAAAGAACCCATTCAAACAGTGTTTTATGAATATTTATTCCGTGTGGGGCTTAAGTCATACAATTTAGTTTACAAAAGCTTCTCAGGAGAGCATATTCTGTGACTAAAAACGTTCAAATCTGCAAAGCATAAAACAACTATTTTAAGACAAGTTTTTCGTGAGGGTAAATAGAATCAGACAAACAGTTTATTACAGGCAATTCGTATTGACGCGTTACAAACTTGAACCTTGCTCTAACGCGTCAATTATAGTTTCCGTCCATTGTCTTACACTTGAAATAACCAAATTTCTTAACCTATAAAATTGTTTTGAGTTTCTTTAGTCGGTACTTTGTAAGGCTCCGAGCCTCAGGGGAGGTGATATCGTTTGACAGATGGGGCATTTTGATCAAGTCACGAGAGTAAGCATTAAAAGAGAAGAAATTTCACATTTTTGTCTTTCTCAGCTACTATGAACACCTTAAATGAAATGATTTTTCGACTGTGACATTCGGTAAAACATATTTTTTTGCTTGTGTCTCGGGTGAAACCTACATCACTCCAATAAAAGCACGATTTTCCTCACTCTGTCATAAATTACAGTGTCAATCAAAATCTGAGGAAATTTTCCGACAGGATGTTGTACGTATAAAACAGTACAGTAAACGGCGCTGTACAAATTTGTTCGTCGAAACAACTAGTTCACTCTTTTAATTTATTTTGTCGTCGAAAATCTTCATTACCAATTAAAAAAGATAAAATGGACCGATAAAAGTCTTTTACCCTTTTTTTTCTATAGCTTTCATTGTTGAAGTAGTCAAAACAACTTAAGTCCAACATTGAAGATATAAATCATTTACAACGGTTTTTAAGTGTTATTAAAATAAACGAAAGGGACAGAAACTGTCCGATGCCACAATAGCTGAGACGCGAAAACAAAATATTTTATTTGAAATTCTTTGGCCATAAAGAAATGGAATATATCTGTATATTGTTAATGAAACATTTCATGAATTTTTAAAAGGATCTAATTTTAAATGTTAGCCGGAGAAATTTTGGTTAACGATAAATAAGTAAAATCTTCACAACCTATTGGAAGCTAGGTTTGGCTTTCAAATGCAAATCGATCTTGCTAAGAATACTCCATCAAAGTCTCAATGAGTACCCTCCTTACCAAAGGTTTCTAACCAATTAAAACAGAATATATATAGTGTCATGCGAGCCCTATGGCCCTATAGCTGTTTTATGAGCACAAATCCACTGTGTAACAGCGGCTTTTTTTTGTGGGGAGAATTAGCTCGTGGCTGAGCGAGAGGGGCCCTGTTACCTTCCGGGATCTTTTAACAAGTGAAGGACCCGAACTTCATTCAGGAACATGGCATTTATTTGAGATCTTCACTCATTTCGTTACAGGCAGAACTTAAAGCTCTACTGTGAGGCTTATTGTCATATACGATTTCCAACCAATAATATTTGGACAACTCATGCACTTACGTAAGCTTAGCAAATGGAAGAAATTCGCACTTTTCACACCTTTACAATTCTAAAGCGTTTTCTAAGGACAGATGGAAAACACCTAAATTACTCGCTTTATGATCAGAAACATTGCGACATTACCTAACTTTTCTTAAATCTCATTTAACTGGAATACGTCCCGTAACAATTGCAGCTCGACACCGCAATGCCTTTGTAACCAGAACACTGCGAGTATCGTCTAAGCCGACCGAGGCAGGCCTCCCGTCCTCCAGTTAACAAAGGTCTAATACGTTATCTATGTTTTATGGTTAAGCTAAGTTGAAAAGCACAATTTGCACAAATTTTTGGAAAATACCAAAGTATCAGAATTCACGCTCTATACTTACGTATGCTTGTTATGACATCATGAGCCGACTTATCGAAACCTCTACGATACTTGTCATTTTGCATTGGTTCTTCTCAAGCCTTTCGCATTTAACTGTGAGACTTGTCTTCAATACAATGACCAGTCCAGCTTAATTTCGAATTTTCATTCATTCCGTCTTAATGTCAGGGAAAATATAAAATTTACCAGTAAGAATATCTCACAAATTGATGTGTCTTAGTAACTGCTGAAAGCTACCCATTGGGTACAGTATCTCTTTCAGGTTACCTAGACGCACAGTTGATTTGTGACGTATTCTTGGCACTCTAAGCCACATCCTATAAGCATCGCATTTAAAATTAACGACTCTGGTTAGACTGAGTTCGCATTGGATAAAATGAAAAGAAATAAATGTGCCACACCAAATTTAGCATAAAAGGGACGTTTCGTGTAATTCTGAATGTGATTTCAGTTTGATAATAGGTATGTACAAAAAATAAACGTTTTGATTTTTAGAAGCAAGTAAAGTTGTGGTGACTATTCTAATGAAAGCAGGTTTGTGTCCATCTTGGGGAGCACATCAATTAAACGAATACATCTGACAATTGTATATCTTCGTTTTAGAGTCGGCACTCCAGGTCATATTTAGTCTTTCCTGAGTACTGAGTTTTAAGCTTTCACAGGATGTAGGATCTACCTGTGTAACAAATGTTTGCATTAATAATTAATATTTAGAAGCGAATTAAAGCGCTTAGAAAAGTAATAAATCACAGATGCCAAAGGAAAAATGTATTGAATAATTCTCGACCTTTTGAAGGGGATGCAGAGTTTTAAATTTAAACCAAGAACCGTCTAGGAGAACAAGAACGGGAATTTCACCACGAATTTTAGGTACTTCGTATTTCAATTTAAATTAAGTATTTGTCCTTGGTAGATTTTATGACATACGATGAGCCGATGCCAGCAAAATAGCCGCGGTCTCGTGCGACGACCAGACTCATCATGAATTTTAAACTCTGATAATTGTTTGGTTTTTGCTCCCAAGAAGGTAGTCATTTAAACGCAAAATTTGTCCTTGTATGTGAACTACAAAAACATTCTTTATGCGAGTCAGAGTGTTAAAACGACCTTTCAGAAGTAATTTCTACCATTTTGAACATGGCAATAACACAGTGTTCTCAATTATAATTACAGTCCCAATGTCACTTAAGATTCGGGTCATACGGGAACTACAATAGAACGAATGTAGCTCGTAGTATTTGTTTTTGATTGCAAGTTAACCTTACCCAGTGCAGAAGGTTTGCTTTCGTGTGAAAGTGATAATTACTATGATCTTTTTGATAGTGAATCAGTGTTCATTTATCTACAACCCCTTTCAATGCCACTTTAGGTTGTTAACGTCGCATCTATGTACAAATTTTCCTTTTCTTCTGATGGAAAATCTGTTCCTTTCCCCTCTTGACTAGCTTTTTTTGGTTCAGCAATGGAAACTCCATAAAGTGTTTGTGTACACAAAAGGATTCATAAGATGCAGTTTCTAGGGTGTTACATGCCAGTGCAAGGCTATAGTGAACTAATTTTGTGAAAGCTGACAGGACCTAGGTTGGCCCCCTCCGCCATGTTGAACGTAGGTGAGAGTCGCCAACATGACCGCCGTCGTGATCATAAGATCGGTAAAATCGGTAAAAGTAAAATACAGATGATGAAATCAATGTAACCAACCGAATATCTCTTAATTCAGAATTGTTGAAATGAGACTTAAAACATGAATACCATTTTGGTGTCAAGAAAATCAGGACAATTTTTGGTCCTCTTCAGAGTAATGTTTTAGAATTTTTATGACATCCCATACAAACCAACAGTTGGACACTGAAGGTACGTTTCTTTGGGAGAATCCAAGATCGGATTTTTGATCTAAGATCAAGCGGATTCTGTAATACCAAAGAAACGAAAAATCCAAAAATGGAGTTTTGCCTCGACAACGCGCCCAGCGTAAGTTGACGGTTGTTTTGAAAATGGCGGCTAGCCAATATTTAGTTTTTTGAAGAGTTCCTCGTGGACGATTTACCGCAGAAACAGGATCAGAAGATATAGCAGCAGCATTGAGCTGATGGTAAAGACGAAGAGTTCTGCAAATTAAAGAAATCAAAAGATCTGTTGCATTATTTACCGCCCGTGAACTCGTGAAGCAACGAATGTCAGATATTTGCGTTTGAAATCCGTCTAGCATTGTCGAAATTTGTTTAGCTTTGAAACTGACCGCCTAATTAATCATGATTTTCTTTGAACTTTTAGGTTAATTCTACGATGAAAATGAAAACCTGTCTTGATCGTGCGCCATGTTTGGTGGACGTTTCATGAGTAAACCGCTGGCCAAACGTACTTTTTTTGGATCCGTTCCCCAAAGAAATGCACGGATCATGAATTCTAAAAATTCGGGTTTAGATTGCATCTAATAAATCCACTCGGAGTGTGGATTCTTCAGATTCTTGACCCATTTTTGGATTTTAGTAAAAAAAAAAAAAACACAAAATCTATTTTTGGATCTAAGAATGTGGATTTAGTTTTCCCAAAGAGACGCAACCTGAGCATCATGAACGTACTGTACGCGCAAACAGTACTGTTTCTTATGTTATGTGGCCAGCGCGAAGGACACTCTCCACTATTGGCCATTCCGGAGTTGCGAAGGGAACTGGGGCGTGTTTCAAATTTGAAGTAATCGATAAATTGACACCACCACATGAAAGATACCGTCGAGTTTGGTCGTTTGACCAAGTTTGATTCTTTTAGGTTGAACAGAGACCAAGATTTGGACTTAAAAACATCGTTCAAAATTCATACAAATGTCTCTAAATTTGTGACAGCGTCCCTTAAAACCATACAAACTCTGTATTTTTTTACGATTTCTGTGATATTCTTAAAAATTGGCAAACACATTGGTTTTCACCTCAGTTATTTCCAAATAGTAGGTGGATGACGGGATTTTACTCTTGTCAGAAAACTAAATAATATTCTTAAGAGTTTATATGGTTTGGGGGGACGCAGCCTCAAAATTAGAGACGTTTGTACGGATTTTGAATGATGTTTTAAAGTCCGTATCTTGGTCTCTGTTCAACCTAAAAGAATCAAACTTGGTCAAACGATCAAACTCCACGGTAACTTTCATTTGATGGTGTCAATTTATCGTTTACTTAAAGATTGAAACTCGTCCTAGTTCCCTGCGCAACTCCGGAATGGCCAATACGTTAACGCGATTTACATCTCAGTTATATTCTGTGGAAATAGTCGTTATGTATTCTGTAAATTATTCTGCGAGATCGAACAAACCATCCTCTGATGCTTATAGTCCATAAGGCTGTAGGCCGAATCGGTTAGCTGAAATCTGGGTGGGGGTAAATTGAGCGAGATTGAGCAGGATAACTGTTTTATTATTTACGCTTTTCTTTAAATAGAAACTTCTACAATAGACCAATTTCGATATATTAACTTAAAACAATAAACATGACTTCGAGGCTCCGGGGACTAATTATAAGATGAGGATTTGTATGAGTTTTTTACCCAGAGCCTCGAGGTAATGTCTTTTGTGAAAGAGTGAATTTTAATATATCGAAATTTGGCTATTAACATAACATTTTAATCCAAGCATATTAACAAATACTTTACAAGACTTCACTCGTAGACGTCACAGCTTCACTTTGATCAGATATCGTACAAACCTTTGCAATGAAAATTACGATTAAACAACAACAACTTTAACAACAACAACAACTTTATTGACCCTTATACTTAAGAACATTGAATTTTACATGAAATAAAAACTAAAACTAAAAGGGTCTTGGCTTCCTAAAATAACTAGAACGTTAACAAGGTTAGGAAGAAATATTACTTGGTAACTGAAAAGTTCATTGATCTTATTCCGGTAAGTGCAGTGTCTAAATCTTGATAACTTTTTCCGGCAAGATGAATGTAGTAGGTGAGGAAGCAGGTAAAATCTTTATACGTAGTGGGTGTTGGCTTACGTAACAAGCGGCCATATTGGTTTATTGAAACAAAACAAAGATATAAAATAAAAATAGAGATCCATTCCCAGAAGATTGGTTTACTCCTCGAACATTCCTTTGTTTTGCTTCTTCAACATGGCCGCCCTGACATCAAGTGCACACGTGCTCTATTGAACGAAGTTTGTAATGACATACAGTTGAACCTCCGGTCCACTGACGGCCACCTCTATACAACGGCCATTTATTTTTGTCCTAGTGGACGGTCCATAAATTCACTCTTATTTTAACCTCTCTTCAACGCCTTCCTCTCCACAACGGCAACGGCGACTACTACAACTAACCTCTCCACAACGGCCAGTCAATCAACGACAGTGTATACAAAATCCGGCCAATTTTATTGTAAAAGGTAATGTTGACTAGCGGAACAAACTCAGAAATGAGCTGCTCAGGGTACCTGATATAAGAGACGGAGATGTCAGTGATGCGGAAGATAAAGCTGACGCAAACTTATGTACTTACTTTTACCTTCTTCTGAGCATTAATTTTTGGTTTCTGTTTTACTGATATGTATTTTGATTGTGTTATGTATTTATATGCTACAAATAAGCATCATTTAAAAAAGCGTCTCCCCCCAAAACAATGGTATCATATTACACCTTACCTTCTCATAACGGCCATCTCCCTACAACTTTCACTTTCCTCTGGCCCCAAGGTGGCCGTTATGGAGGGGTTCGACTGTAAAGGCTAAGAAACCTATGGCTCTCAAAGCCAAGACGAACAAATTATTACAATAGAACAAAATCTAACAAATTGCAACACTCTTTTTTTTTTTTTTAATAAGAACATCTAATTTTGGAGCTGAGGCTGAATATTCTCATTTTTGTTTTGCTATTTGTACCCGAAAACGTTGTTAAAGTGTTCTTACGTTACATGGTATAGTATTTTAATAAATCATTGCGGACCTGACCAGGAAACCGATCAAAGCCCATTGTTTGTTGCGATGTGTTATCATCAAGTTGCTTGTCACATGCTTGTGCGGCTTACTCTGTTGCCGCGACAAGATGTCGTGCCAACCAACTCTTGGTAAATGTGGCTCGGAGTTACTACTCATTTCAAAAAAACAAATGAGCAAAATAAAGACATTCTTAACTGACGGTCAGGCTGGATATGTTCTTAGCATGTTCTTCAAAAAAGAGTTTAATAATTACAACTGACAGCCCACGTAATCTGATTGTAAAACGACTATGATATGACTGTTTTAGTGACACCCTTTGGAACAAAGTATCTCGCATTATATAAACTTACAATCACCAAATAAATTCTTTGAATTTCAGTCGAGAGCTTGGAGTGAAGTTGCCAGCTTTCTCGCTATTCAAGTCCGACAAAACCATTACAAGCTGGAGCACAAACTGCATGGCAAACTCATGCATAGGCGAACGTCGTGTCACATGAAAAATATTGAGGACTTCCTGGCCATAGTTGGGTGTAGTGAAACAGCTTTTTAAAAATCCTGAATAACCGCTTTACTGTAGTTTGATCGTGTTTAGAAGAGTATGACTGAGGAAAGACTTGACGCTAAAATGTACGCACTTTCGAATTCTAATGTTGTCATTAATGTGCATTAACATTCTGTCCGATTAGTTTGGCAATTTTCTCCAGTTTTCGTAATTTTAAAATGATGGCGTTATTTATTCGTTATTGTGCGACGATGTTTGCAGGACTCTGATACGTGGAGTCATCCAATACGATTTGTCAAGAACAGCGGTATAAGGTCCACTTGAGCTTCAGGAAGACTAGTTGTCACAGAACACTTGAAATAAATTTCTGTAGTGGGCGGCCTTATCACTCATTGTTAATTCTTTAGTGGATCGTGGAGGCGGGCTCTATAACTATCTTTTCAGAGTCGCCAGTTAAACCGACCCCACAAACATTGCTATCCTGTTTACGTGCGTTGGTAGTGAGTTTGTAGTAAATACGTCAGAAATTCACAAAGTAAAACGGCTGTATGCATTTTGTTTGGAAAAGCAAGTATTAAAGAAATTTTTCTATTTTTAGCCCATATGACTTTAGTTCTTCTAATGAGGAGGCCATGTGTTCGAATATTTCGTACGTAAGTACTTAGCACAAACCACACTTTGAACGTTTTACCTTTCGTAACTCGGGGGCTGCTTCGAATGTACCCGCGCAGTGTTGTTTTATCCGCCACGAAGATTATCTTTCGCATATGGCCTGGAGGGAAATTGACTTCCGTTAAAAGGGTATTTCTGGGATTATACGAAACGTTTCTGCAGAACGGTCGCAATTTAATTAAGAAGTAAATTTAAAAATACTGAATCCCACTTTAATTCATCGTGATTTTGAGAAGAGAAAATATGAAAGCAAAAAAGTGCTTTTCGAGTTGTGCTTTTGAAAAACAAAAACAAACAGCACATAAACTACATTAACATAGGTGATAGGAGTACTATCGTGTCAAGTGGAAGAGCCATCGCATATTTAAAAAACACTTCTCATTGGATGAGCCAACCGATTATTGCCATTTTCACCAGGCAGGTGTTAACGTCATGACTGAAAAGCATTATGCAGAATAACATACCATTTGAAATTCGGTGTAAATAATTTGACTTCTTATTACAAAGCTGGCATCACGAAGTATTGGACAGTTAGATGCGGTCTGCTTAAACTGAACCAGTCAATCGAGAAACTGTGAGATGGGCCTATATGCTAGTTCGGTATGTCAAACGTTTTTCTCGTTACAAAACTGTCACCTACGTATGAGTTATAGTGAACAGGGCGACCGTCAATCGCCACCATGTGCTTGACAGCGTGCAAAATACACAAACCTACTTTGCCTTTTTTTGACGACATTTGTCTTACTTTTGGAATGAGGTGATGAAATCGATCCAACAAATCACTTATGACGAAGGTTAAGGCCACTAAAAGTAGAACATTTTGGCAAGAATATGACATGTCAGGACTGTTCTGTTTGCTATTACTCCGTAGGATGACCATCAAACGTGGTTCTCTTTTAATAGAGTAAGGCCTGGTTTGTACGAAAATACTGATGTTGAAAGAACAGTATATGTGAAACTGACATTAAGTTTATAGGAATACACGTTGAAAACTGATGTTACGAATATGATCAGATGCTTTCTGATCGGATTGCTGAGTGGTTAAACCATGGCGTGTGAAGTAATTAAATACTGAACAGTCACAAAAACTCCAGTCCACATATCAGTGTGGATTCCTCGTCGTCACTAAGTAATGTGTGACTTGGAAAAATCTATTGCGACTTTTTTATTTTTTCCAGTGTTTCTCAATTTTTTGGCTATTTTTTTTGCGGGCTTTAATTGCAGTCAAGCTGTCGAAAATAATGAGCATTAATAACATGCCATTCATTGGTCTATATGCAGCACACAGTTTTATTACATCAATTTTACCAGCAAAAATTGACAACCATTTGCAATCGCGTGAAAATCGACTAGCTTGAATCGTAACAATGGCCCTGTGGCATATCTGATACGTCTGGATAACAGCCCCGACTACATCGAAGGTGCAAATAAGTTATAAATCTCCATTTTAAATATTTCTTTTTACCATGCCCAACAGGGGTTACTAAACTTTCAACCAAATTTATTCTTCATGCCTTATTGAACTTTTGTTTGCAATGTTCTTTGAAAAAAACGGGCACGTTTTCTGATCAATTGTAAAGAAATATAAGTTGATAAGTCAATATATGACGTAATAAAATAGATGTTAAATTTCAAATTTTCCCCTCCTTTAAAACTCTGAAAGGCAATAGTCGTGAAAACAGATGGCTGCATTCGCTTTTAAATGAAGTCGACGAAGACAAAGAATAGTTATTTTAACATGTAATAACTGTAAAAAGAGAAGTATAGATATACACATATACTCCAGCAGGAATTCTCGAATTCATTGAATTTACAGCGGAGATCGAGAAAAAGAACAACATAGGTTTGTAAAACGCCTCGACAAACGGTTTCTTCACTGCCGAAATATTCTATCAGGGACGGACGTTGTTAAGGGTAAGCATAAATTGACTACATGCTGGGAGCAGATTGAAAAGAGAACTAAAGCCAAAAGAAACTGGTTTAGTATATCGGTTCCTGATTTCAAGGTATCATATTTTGGTGGTGAAATCTAAAACCGGCATCAATGAGTTATTCCCGAGACCATGGCGCCAGAAAAATGAATATATATCATCATAAACTGCTTCAGTTTCAAAAACGTTTTCACCCACGGAAATTGCAACGACAAAACGTTTTTGTTTGATTGCGTGTGAGCGCCTGCGCATAGCACGTCTGGCATTATTGGTTAATCATTGCTTCCGGCTTGAACTCTAAGCAAACATTTTGCCTTGTCCGTTTTTTATTTAAAATGCGAGGCATCCTTAAAGTTGTTTTTTTTTTCATGAGAAACAGTGCTGTTTGATGATAGAATGATTCGTAGCTAGCTTTAATCTCTGGTTTTGATAAAATGGCAAACTACATTGGCTTCAACGCAATCGAAGGAGACAGAATTGGATCCCTCTCCAGTGATCACTGCATGATTCTAAATTCAAATGAAGCTACGAAAACGCAAGGCGAAAGTTTGTTTCCAAATAATATCGCATACTTTTTGGCGATTGATTCTGCTGTTCCCTGCCATCGTCCGCTTTCGATTAGGTGAATATGACATATAATTAAGCACTGTACGCATGATGATAAAAACAAAACAAAACAAGAAGGTGGAGATGTATTTTGTTCACTGAACTCTAGTTATGTAAATTTACTTGAGATCTTATTTAACGAACAAAAACATAGGTGAAAAAGGCACAGAACATTTCAAAGAGCGAAACATGAGGCAGTCAAATATTACAGCTCAGTAAATCAAGATAGTTTTTTACCATGACATATTAAAAAAATATTGATGGAGGTGACCTAGTTTTAAGCCCGTGCTTTTGTTGCTCCCAAACAATAAGATATGTCAACACCTAGTCTTCTTGTCGTCCTTGGCATCTTGTACTAATTTCGATTCTTCAACAGCTCGACATCGCGTAAATTCAACAGCTGACAATTCCTCATCTCATGAAGTAAACATCTTAGCAAGTCGACATCTCAATAACCCAACCGCTAAATTATTGAGATGATCTCGATAAGTCGAACATCTCTTCGACGTGACATCTCATCAACATGACTGACATCTCAGTGGGTCACGATCTCGACACCTCAGATGACATTTCGATCATATGACATCTTCACAACTTAAGCTTGGTTTCCATATCATCACTGTTTCCACATAATTGCAAGCGATTGCAAAGCATAGTCTTAGCATCGATATATAATTCGGCCGTCAGAGGAAATTAACAAACGTATGGTCTGTGCGCAATGCGCCTGCGCAGTTTCTCAGTAATTGAGTAATTGAACATCCTGCCGCCACAATCCAGGTGGTAGCAATACCGCTCTGTCTTTCACTTTTATCCCAAAAATTCTTACTGTTTTGGTTGTAGAGATACTCGTACAGAGCAACTGCTTCCATGAATTTATCGTTAACCATTCAAAACAAACATCAACATGTACACTCTTCAAACTGTATTCCATACATTTTCTATGGTATTGATGAGTACTTAGGTGCACTTCGGACTTACCTTCAAGAAGGTCGTAATTTCTCCTCTAAGTTGCTTAACATATTAGGTAGGTTTTCGCGAATCCTGCGAATCCAGCCCAGGCCTCTGTCAACGTCTCGACATCTAAATAACTTTCTTCTCGTCAACTCAATATATCGCAAGAAGCAACATCTCAACAACTTGACATCTTGGCTGAAAATAACCTGAAAATGATCTCAACAAGTCGAATCACTTTCTTAACGGACAAATCACGCATCACGCTTGACCTAACCTTACGGACTACCGCCAATTTTAACTGACACGTTACATTTTGCCGCAAACCCCCATAACTTACGTATAAACGTTGTTTAGCAACCACGGGTGCAGGCACGTGCATTGTTGCCCGACTTGTTTCGTCTTCTTAATGGCAAAAATTGGCTCGCGCTGTACACAGCATTTACCACCCCTGTTTCAGACCTAACCTTCCTTTTACGCCACCCTCGTAATCCCTGTGCTACTTTGACTTCTATAGAAAAGACGCTGTCTGCTGTCTTGTTACACTGTCTCCTGTGCTTCAAGGGCTCGATACGATGCTATGCTAGTTCTCCCAATATAATTCAGTTACTTCCTCAGTATTCCGCGTTTTTATTATTGTTGTCGCTCATTGACGTCTATCGGAAATGACTGGGGCCTGAGCAAGGCGATCAGAAAAAGGTTTATAAACCGTGGCTTGTTAAAGTGCAGTGTATATTCCGGCCATCACATTCTTCGTATTTTTTTTAGGACATGGATTCAAATAATGGATAAAAGCGAAGATGGCTTCCTTGATTCATGTAGAGATTTTGATTCAATTTTGTCTTTTCCTTGGGTTCACATTTTCGAAAGGTAAGCTGATTAGTTATAATAATAGGCATTCTCCGTTTAGAAATAAGTGACTGCGAGCTGTGAACGATGAGTTTTTTTTCGATCCGGTATGTTTCACTGATACAAACTGCAAATGTTGTTGAAGTTCTTCTTACTTGAGATCATTATATTATGTCTATCAAGGAATTCCTTTTTTCCATTTAACCTGTCGAAAAATAAGGCGAAGGGCATGCATTCAAAAACGTAACATCAAGTTTTACCTAGACTAACTTGAAATCATAATCCGAATCTTATTCATTCAAATTTGAGTGACAATATTATTTATATCTTGCATACTCTCTTTATTCTTTTAGGAATGCTTGAAGATAGTCAGCTGACTTCTGAACAAAAGCTTCATAAAAGATTGTTCAACAGCAGCTATTACAGTGTGGACCTGTTACCTAGATACAACAACTCTGATTTAATCAACATTTCATTTGGATTTGAACTGGTCAAAATCGTAGAAGTGGTACGTGGTGAATTTCCATTGTTTAGTTTTCAGCGAGAGTGGACTTTTCGTTTTGAAAAGAAAACCTGACCGCAGCTTCCGTTTTCCCTCTCTTCAATTCCAGGCTTTAAGGCCCGTTCAAACGCTGTCAACATTGTTGCCAGCAACATCCAAAATTGTTAAGCCCAACATGTTGGGTTCAATAGACCGTTTTGAGAGTTTTTGGTGCTGTTGGCAGCTGAAACAAAAGCAGACACAACTGCCAACGACGTCCAACGATACCCTAGGTGGTGTCACCAAATGCACTCAAAATGTTGAGTTCGACTATGTTGGGAGCGTACGTACAAAACAGCCTTTACGAAACGGCGTCTCGAATTTCACCTCATCGTATTTATGTTGGATAAGTATAAGCCTCTGATTATTGTTTTCACTGGAAGACGGAACTTGTCTAGGTTCTTTTAAGTCTATCCCGCTTTGGTCATGGGTGCACTTCAGGGACTCAAGAGAACACTTATGCTTTTGCGTTGAACAGGTTTCCTAGAATGTGGATTGTACCCCATCCCCTTCTTCTGACTTGTAAAAACATATTTCTTTCACGAGCGCTATGTTATCGAGACATCTGAGTTAGTTATCACAACCGTTTATGACATTCTGCTATCTTACAGCCGGTTACGAATGTAGCAAGAGTTTCGAGAAGCCTTCCATCCCTAAAATACAGGTTTTATCAGGTAGATGAAAACAAGGAATTTTATTTGGGATTTCCTCTTTCCACAGAACGCCAAGGAACAATCCATAGAAGTGTATGGATGGGTTCATCAGGTGCGTTTTTTGTACCAAAGTCCAGTATCACATCTCTATATCTATGGAACGTAATCCCCAGTCAAACAATTGAACGAAACGTATTCTAGACTGTAGTACGCAAAGAGCTCTGCAGGGGACTCGACTGAAAGCAAATAAAAACTTATCTTTAAGCTATGTTCCTACTTATGTTCGCCGCATTTCAAGTTGTAAGACTTTTTTTTCATTCATCGAGGACGCGCGTTGAGCCAAAGGGGTTTTTGCAATACAGGATAATTCAATCTCATCAGGTGCCACATTTATCTTGAGTTCGAAACGCTTTGAAAGTCGGAACGTTCTGTTCATGTACAGAACATTGCCAATGTAACATTATTTTTAATTTCACCAGAAATGGTTCAATCCGTTGTTGACCTGGAACGAAGCAGAGTTCGGTGGAATAGACGAACTTCACGTGGAGTCCAAGAGAGTCTGGGTTCCGGACATCCTTCTTTATAATAAGTGAGTTGTTGAAGAGAAAACAAAAATGGGCAGTTTTAAGCCCCATTTACACTACAGAAAAAAATGCCGGGGTCCGGACCCATTGAAAAGTGATCCGGACCAATTTTGTTTTAACCGTTTACACGGGAAGCAATCAGGTTAGACTTATGATTGAAAAGAGCCCTAAGGCCTCGTAATTTGCACAATGTCTACACTGCTAATTTTCGGTGTCCGGGCCAGATTTTTATCTGAGCCTTCGGTATCTTTCTTTATATGGACTCATTGACAAGTGTTATCCGATAACCAAATGCTGGGGGGTCGTTCCGAAAAACAGCAGTTCATCCCAGGGAGGAGAGGGTACGACCGACGCGGAAGAGGATGAAGAGGGCAGAGCAGGGCAAATCTTAGTATGGCTTTATGCAATAGACGTGCATAAACGTTCATTTCCTCGTTAATACACTAGAACGAGTAAGCACTTACCTAGTTTCCTCAACTGACGACCAATCTATGAGCTTTTACTCAGTATCTTAATGACTAAAATCGGAAATTTGATCTCTTCACAGCAATGACGACCAGCAACACTTTGCAGGTGGTAGGACTGGTTATCGCAGCGGCG
Source organism: Galaxea fascicularis (assembly GCA_948470475.1). Lineage (NCBI taxonomy): Eukaryota > Metazoa > Cnidaria > Anthozoa > Scleractinia > Euphylliidae > Galaxea > Galaxea fascicularis. The sequence goes on from OX419345.1 coordinate 13,567,044, forward strand.
TCGTTTTGTTTGCTAACGGGTCTTCCGTGTGGAACAACCCGATGATGTTTACTAGTCTGTGCAGAATAAATGTGACGTACTTTCCATTCGATGTTCAGGAGTGCGAACTCAAGTTTGGCTCCTGGACCCACGATATTCGCACGCTAGACATCATTCCCATGAAAAAGTACAAATTTCCAACTAAGTTTCATCAAAAAAATGGCGAATGGGAGATTTACAAGGTGAAAATGAAGAGGAATGAACGTAAGTACCAGTGCTGCCGGGATAAGTATGCCGACGTCACGGTTACCATAAGGATGGGGCGAGAAAGCGGGGATTACTTTATCAATTTAATCGTTCCATGCTGTTTGATATCTTCCATGATTTTCCTCGGATTCATCCTTCCCCCTGAGTCGGGCGAGCGGATCGGTCTGAGCATCACTGTGCTGTTAGCGATGACCGTTTTTCAACAACTGACATCAGAAATTATGCCATCGTACGACTTTCCCATCCTAGGGCAATACTACTTTGCCATAATCCTTGAGATTGGAGCCTCTGTGGTGGTGACGACGATGATTTTGAATTTTTACCATCGCACAAATCGAAAAATGCCTCGCTGGATGAAAAGGTTACTAATAGATTGGTTAGCCTCCGTAGTGTTCCTGTCAGATACCCAGGAGAAACGAAAAATTCTACGTCGAAAAACAACCAGAAGAAGGAAGAATAGATACATTAACGATAACGGAGTGTCAAAGCCAGGAGACGAAGGCAAGGACCAGCACAACCAGGGATTTACAGTTACTTTCAGCGATCCTATCTACTCCTGTGGGTCTTCAGGTTCCGAAAACAAGGGAACGGAGATGGAGAACATTGGTTGCGCTAATAGGACTGCCTATGGCGTAAACAAGTACCCATTTAAACTTGGCCCTTCTGAACCTGTAGACGATCAAGCGAACGAAGAACCTCGCCCTTATAAAGATGATGGGGACAATTTGAGCGAGGATGAATTGGCAATCAGACACTGGGAATGGACCCTTGTCGCCAGGATTCTGGATCGTTTTTTCTTGGTTGTAGCCGTTGTTTGCGGCATAGTCACGGTTACGGCGATATTCCTTCGGGCGCCGAAGTTATGGGAAGATTTACGCCCGTTAACAGAGGATAACCCTCAGTCAATGGTTGAAGCTTAGATGCCATATAATTGCATACGCAATTGCTTGACTTTTTAGCTTCCGTCTATTCAGTTCGAGATTAATTTCAAACTCAGAACGGACCCTAGCCTTGACGGACCACAAGAAAACTTTGAAACAATTTTGATGACACGCTCATTTGGTTTTCAGAAAGACACCGCAAATGTCTTTCAACTTGGAAGTTTTAAACTGTTCTTTCGGACCTACTACAAACAGATTAGTGGAGTTCATTTGTATAACTTCTGTGAAAATAGCATTTGTTTGTTACTCGAAGTGCTTCTTACAGAGTAAAACTGAATTTCGAGAGGCATTGCAATTATACCTTGTGACCCACATGTTAGGTTTTGTATGGGTATTTCTAATGCTCAACTGAACATTTTTATGGAATTTCTGCAGTAAAACATACATTAATCTAGTATGATTATTAAAATCTTTGGGAGTTGAAGCTAACCAGCTGTTGATAACCTGCTTCGGATGTCGTCTGCAATCGAAGGTTCTTGAGATATTACGTGAAATTTGCGCAAGCTGTAACTAAAGGAAACTATACGAAAGAAGCACGAGTTTGCCAAAACAAGTACAATACCAATTTTCAGTAGAAAATTAGATCGCGGATAACTGTCTGTCACTTTCACAGACGCCAACTTGAATTTAAGTTGTCAAAAAGATTTGTCAAAAAGGCTTGATATAGACGCGCAAAGGTACCTTTATGCATTTTAGTTTCCAATTGTATCCACAGTTTTAAAACTGCAAGCTTCATGTTTTATCCAATAATGGAGTAATATTTTAGGAGTATGAACTGATGAAACTAGTGAAAATGAAAAGTTCGAAAAATGGTATCTATTCTTGTGTGACACCAAACATGACTACAAATTAGAACCTTTTTCTTTAAAAATTCATGAACAGCAACGCGACTCGCCGAGATAGCCATTCACTCGAGGCCTCTGTTTTGGTCCAAAGTCTAACTATTCGTTTGCAGGCGTCCCTTCTCTATATATCACTGACCGACCTCCCACAAAAACGTGGACCGCTTCATTTGCCGGTAAGGTCCTTACGAACACTTAGCTTCTATATAGTTTTCTGTGTGAGCTCACAATCTTTCTCGTTATAAAACGCACTTCAGTACTACTCATTAACCTGGAAAATTGCTATTCGGTAAAATAGAATGCGACGAAGAATTTCGCTCGCTGCTCTTTTGTTAGCCTGCGTGACAGACGCCTTTTTTGGCTCTTGTTTCAGTTTTACAGAAATTTCAGTTCACGAGGGTTACTCGCTTTAGCTTTTATTTACTTGATGACCATAAACGTTTTCAAAATCTGGATTCAAAAACGAAACAAGAGCCGAAAAAGGCGTCTGTCACGCAGGCTACTCTTTTGTGGGATTGTCACAATCACACTGACTCAGTGATATGGCTATCCAAGGCGCGTTTTGGGTATCCCCGTACCCAAAACAAAAGATTAAAATTAGCACGCAATGTGGACCTATGTTCTACCACAATCAGCCATTCCACCGTCCTGCCTTGAGTGGCGTGCACAACGTATGGTCTTCGTCTTTGTTAATTAGTGGCACCCAACTAGCGGACTAATGCACATCCTGCATTTTGATTGGGCCGCTCAAGGGCCGCGGGTCAATAACCCATTCGGCTTCGCCTCAAGGGCTATTAAGTAGCACATGTAGCACTATCATTTCCTGAAAAGCCGCTGGATATTATTGAGTAGAAACCTCTGAAAATTTTTTGTTTGCAATTATCCTAGAAATGTAAATTGGCAAAGTTTTACAGAAATTTCAGTTCACGAGGGTTACTCGCTTTAGCTTTTATTTACTTGATGACCATAAACGTTTTCAAAATCTGGATTCAGTTCCAAGATTTCTTGTGACAACTACTTGTACAATACGTTTACGTAATGACGAAACTGGTGCGAGTCCGTTGCGTGTATCTTCATTTCAGCCTCAAGTACATCTGCAATTTAAGCAGCCGTTGACAAGTTGATCGATCTCAATGGACGCGTAATTAGATATTTAGGCCATAACAGTATTCATTGTGGGCCTGGGTTATAAAGCTCTAAAGACAAATTTAATGTATATAATGTTCAATAAGACAGCTATAACGAGACAAGTTAGGCTTCTGCACGGACGCTTGGTGTCCCCTTCCTTTTAAAGAAAGTTTGCAATTCTCAAAAAGTATAAGTCAGACTCTTCCTTAACCATCATTACCTGTGATACAAAACTGATGGAGCATTGTTCGACGCATAATTACAGGAAAGACCTTCTTAGCATCATCCTCTCTTGTTACCATTTAGCTCTCAAAACTAATTACTGACACTTGATTTTACATTTACTGATGCATCGTTTAACTTCAAACGCGGACTACGTTTTTTAATTGCAGCATCACCGAGCCTTAGACAATTATTCTGAAATTACTGCCTCGTGATAATTTAGCCCGAGGTGATAATCTTCCATAGAATAACATTTGTGAAGGGGAATTCATTACCCCCACAAATAATTTTAACATTCGAAAGGCTACCTCAGGTCGCCGCTTCGCTCGTTAATTTTAAGAACGGTTCTCCAATGGATCGGGTGGAAATTATTCTGTTACTGTTAATAGCTTCCTTGATTCTATTGGACACATTTTGTGCTAGTCAAGGTAAGTCTTCAACTTGGAGCGTATACCTGTGGGAATATTAAGTCAACAGAAGCTAGTATCTCCGCATGCGGTACGCGAATGCGTATTGCGAATAGTCTTATCGCATCAACTGGCTCTGGTTGAAGGAATTTCAAGGCAATGACGACTGTTTCAAGTGCTCAAAACATTCACTTGAAGTTTTGGTGTAGTTCTCCTTCAGCGTTTTGCTCTTCTGATTCTTTTATTTGTAACATCTTATTTTGCTCACTCCTTCGGACTCATGCATCCCGCCACACAAATTTCATTGGTATGGCTAATACACCATGTCAAATTATATTTTGGCCGAAACAGGCATAAACAGAAATAATAATAAGATATTTCAAAATTAACAACCTTTTCGAATTACCTGTCAAGAAATTATACTCATAAAATCAGTCCTGATCGAAAAATTGTGAGAAAAACAAGAGGATACCGTATTTAATAACGCATTTCCATGGAAATATTTTATAGGTATTTCAAAACAAACTGATATAAGATGAAAAACGCAAAGCAAGTTCTTTTGTCGACGTTGTTTCGCAGAATCGACGAGGCTGATTAAAAATCTTTTCAAAATTCATCACTGATACATTTGGAATTCTGTTTTAGGGGAACTTTGACACGTATTCCTTCACAAATATCACATTTTGTTTGAAGCCGAGTTTTCAAATTTCAAGGATGGTGTTTTTAAAAGTGATAATTCCTAGTTTTAATAACATTTTTTGTCTTAGAACCAAAATTCAATAAAGCTTTCCAAAATTCTGAAGGGAAACCATGAAAATGAAAGTAATGCGAAAATGCAATATGAGAATTTTCCATACCGAACATGGAGTTTTGTCGTTGTTCACAAATTTAAACTAACATTGCAGATTCAATGATATCTGAATGCAATGGATGAAAGTTCATATAATGTTTGACCAGATAAAGGCGTTATTACGATATCAACAAAATTGATAAAATTTCTTTTGAAAACAAGTCTCGATCTGGTTTTACAGCGTTATCTAGTCGTTCATAAAATTAAAACATTTTGGTTGACTGTATTAATTAAAGTGGAGCTCGGAAAGTATTTAGTGGTGACAAAACACAACACTCTGTGCAGTGAAACAAGAAGCGCTGAGTATACAAAAAAATATAAATGAAAACAATCTTAAATGCAACATCTCGTATTATCAATAGCGGGAGAAACAAGTAATATGACAGAAAAACGCTATTAGGTTTCATTGATGGAGTAACTTGAAAAGCTGGTTCAATTTGAACACCATAAAATGCCTCAGTTTGTCTACAGAAGTGCAGGAAAGAAAACGATATCGAAACCCTAGTTTCAGGCAATTTTATTTGGTTCTTCATTTTAGACAAATTTTAATAGAATGCTGACTTGACCCAATTAAAGCTACTGAATTTTGTCTTTTAGTTAAGGCTCTTGACTTGATAGGTCCGTGATGAAATGGAGCAGCAATTCCAAATATTAATTCCCACCCGATGGTTTTTCAATTTAGTCTGCTTTTATTATGTAAACGGTGGAGTTCTAACTGATCTAGCTTGCTCGCAAACTTAAACATAAGCGTAACCATAACAGCCACAGAGACCATTCCTTTAAACATTCTACCAGTAGCTAGTTGTATGGGAAATTTTTCCTTCGAGTGAACAGGTGTTTTTAATAATGTGCTGCTATAATTACGAAAGGGTCTTTAAAGAGAATTTCTATTTTCTGCAAAATATTTTGCAGGTATTTTTTGGCTCACTCTATACGCAGGAAAAAATGCAGTACGGATGAGCTCACGCTAGACGGCCTAACAACAGACTGCACGCGGCCTTGGTAAATTGATTGCGAAAATTGAATGAAATTAAAAGTCTTGTGAGACTAAAGGGAAAGTTCTGGAATGGTAATTCTTTGCGATTACGAGTTAAAGTTTTGTTGCACAGTCGTCCCAGCTGAACAAAATCCTTACAAAAATATAAGCGTTTACCATTAAATTCGCTCATAGAAACCAGCTTATCAACATCGCTGGAGCGAATTTCGTGAATCAGCAGTCAGTTATATTAGTACATCTTCTGATATCCATATTCATCAGACGGATATACATTTTTTACGAATCGCTGAAAGACTGTTTTCAGCTGCTACTATTGATTGACTTTTCCAAACGCAAACGTGACAAATGCCCCTTAGCCATAAAGAACTTCACCTACATGATATTGCAAAATAATTCTCGTTCCTGGGTCGCCGAAAACCTTTACTTGGGCTTGGTGAAAAAAGTAAGCGTGGAAAGACACGGGTATAAAACAAGTGATACTACTTTTTGATCATGTTAGCGATATTTAGTTCACAACACCCCGAGGCCAACATTAACAGATTTGATTTATTCCGGCAACACAGTCACGTGCAAACTCGGAAAAAAGGCCCGAGTTCTCCCGACGGGAGTCGAACCTATGACCTCTGGAATAACTAGTTCCGTTGAGCTACAGGAGGCTCATGGGAGCTTAGGAACTTAAAACGTTCTGCAGACTGCTATGATCTGCAGGAACAAACGATGGAACGCGCTTGAACGCGGATATCTGTAACGTCAGCAAACATCTGGCAGGATCTTAACTCTGACTTTAAGTACCTAACTACCTATATTTTCAATAAAAGAGGTAACACTTTCTACTCAAGCAGAATGGCTCTCTTAACATCAGCTAGTGGCTTCTTCTTTGTGTGTATGCTTTAAGCTTCGCTTTGGTAATTTTGGCCACTCTTTGCTGTGCTATCACTGATAATTATTTTTCTCTTTTCTTTTTCTAGTTTCTCTATGTATTGTCTGTAAGGGTTGTTACATAAATATTTATACATTAAATGACTAGAGACTACTCTCGAAATTTTTTGGTTCATTTAGGCTCTAAGGATTTCTTTCATTAGCACTTGTCTGTAACTAGGAAGGACTAAGGGTTGGCGCAGTGGTGAGTGCGCTCGCCTTCCACCAATGTGTCCCGGGTTCGATTCCCGGACTTGGCGTCGTAAATGGGCTGAGTTTGTTGGTTCTCTACTCTGCTCCGAGAGGTTTTTCTCCGGGTACTCCCAAAAACCAATATTTGATTTAATCTCCTCAATTAGTAGAACACTCGTGTTCAGCTAGAACGATTTGAGACTTAAGTAAAGTTATTATTATTATAAATGAAATGAAAATAAATTTTTATTGTATTGTCGATAGGTGGAGTAACTGTAATGATCGAGAGTGAGGTGGTGGCATTTCTAATGTCACAAGCCGAGTGAAAGAAACATGGGAGCTAAATAGGCCATTAAACTACGGGTGCTTACCAATTACACGATCCATCCGGGTGGACTGTTAGGTGTAAATATTCAAAGCTGTAGCTTGTCCAAACGCAAAATGGATAAATCACAAAACGTACTAGTATTAGTTACAAAGGTGAAAAAATGACAATGAAAAGAACTTTGATTTAGCCGGCGATGGCCCAAAATTTCTGAAACTTTCCAAGTTGAATGGTTTGTACCATTTGATTTTCCAAGCACAATTTCCTGGTTTTTCGTGTAAATGGTGAGGACCTCTAGGTCCACACAGAATTCCATTTTCCGAGTTTTCATACATTTGTCAAGCTATAAATTTACTGTTTCCGTATTCTCATCACACGCAACATCGTCAAGTGTGTTTAAGCATCGTGTTGGGTACGGTGTTCTTCTTGAGCGAAGTTTGAAACGCTTCAAACTTGGCAGATCAGAACCCCCCCCCCCCCCCCCCTCCTTCCAGACCCTGATCTGTGTCGTGGCCGCCAACACCTGGCCAAACAGTGGTTCGTGCGTTTGAACAGGGTCGGAATCGCACACGCGATTCAAAATGGCGGAAAAAGCAGCGGCAGTTAAAGTAGGCTTGTAGGTAGCTTTTGGTTCCAGAATCCAGTGTATGTGCAACATTGGCCAACAACGTTGGCTACTGTTGGAGGCACTAACACGGCCCTTTAATATGTTCAGTATACGCTTCTGGTCATGAATGACCGAAAACAAAAACAAAAGCAATGAGCGTGGAAACATCATCCATTTTTATTTCTCTGTTTGCAGAAGAAGCTAAACAGAGCTTCACACAGAATCTTTTCAGGAAGCTCTCAGATGGCTACAATAAGAACTTTCTGCCCCGCATTAACGAATCCGAACCTGTTAAGGTGCACTTTGAGTTTGAAGTCATCACGATAAAGGAAGTGGTAAGTTCAGTCTCCACATAACAGCAACATCCAATGACCACACAACTGAACTGAGATCCAACAAAAGAAATGAACAAGAATAACAACAACAAGACCAAGAACACTTGATTTCTGTCTTTCGGTTGTTCATGAGAGGCGTCTGTCAGCATTCTCATGTTATTCGTTACTTCAATAAAACAGCTTTTGATGCAGTAATTTCTTTACCTAATGATATCATTTACCTTTGTGCCAACCTAGAGCCCTGTAATTATTTAAGGACGGAGAAGTACGCGTGACTACTGTTCTTAGTGCCACGTTTTGACGTCCTCCGTTCGTTCTCAGAGTACACACGCTATGACAAACAGAATTTCTTTGTTTTATACATTGTTTTTTCCACTTCTTCGACTTATGATGTCATTCGTGCTCTTTTACAACAACCAAAAGGCAAGGTATGGTTCAATGTTTGAACGTAGTTAAACAATTTTGACCGCCACAAGCCCCCTCTTTGACACAAGAAGGATTACACGTTGCCCTGTGGGCTTTGGGGCAAAACAGATTCAGCCAAGAGGCGACGGATCGGAGCAAATTAGGGAAACATGCAATATTTGTTTTCAATCAGAAGCAACAAATAACAGTGACCATGCCTGGCCTAATGCGCGTTTCCAGCTGGACGACTGCTGATGTTATTTCATTTTATTAGAATGCCAAGGATCAGACTATTACGGTGTATGGTTGGGTGCGACAGGTATGGCTTCTATGTTAAACTGTACGCCAGCTGAAGTCCTATTTAGCTTGAATAAAGGTGGTTAGTTCTAAGGAAACTGTGCTGCGTCAGTAGGGAGTGGTACACAAGAATTTGATTCTATTAAAGGAGTTGAAAATAACATATAAATTGGTCATTGTAGAGAGATAGGTTATGAGCGTTAGCCCTTCGTCAGGGTTAATGCTCAGCGTTTAAAAGCGTTGACGCGATGTTCAATAACGTTTACACAAATGTTCGGTGCGTTATAGGAGTCACATTTTGAATATTTAGAAGGAGCTTCAATCGTGTTAAAGAAAGAAAATTCAATGTTCTTAACTTTTCATCCCGTTGGCATCGTTTTGATTTTGATGGTATTGGAGAAAAAAAAAAGAAACGTATTACAGCATATCATTGTGATTGAAGCACACGCGGAGCTTGTCCTTATGTTGTAGGTACCCAACTTTAAACGAAAACAAAAACTGTCTGAAAAAGGGACCAGTTATCAGCATAAACTGACATTTTTATACCATGCCATAGAAAATACAGCCAACCAGTATGCAGAAAAGCTGTGATTGTTATTCGTCTGTATTCCACCGAACGTTGCCATCGTCCACCAACTTGAGTGCGTAAAGCTATGCGTTTTCTATAACATGGTAGAAAATAGTTATGCAAAACTACCATGGGATAGCCCACTTGTCACTTGTTTTTAATAATTTCTTTGTATTCACACTCGCGTAAAGGCTCTTGTGTATGCATGGTATACCCCTCGAAAGCACTTTAGGGCTAATATGAATTATATTCTCTCTCAGAGGTGGCACAATCCTTTCCTGCAGTGGAACGCTTCCGAGTATGACGGCATCGAGTCAATTCAAACGAGCGCTGAGTCAGTCTGGGTACCAGACATACTGGTATACAACAAGTAAGGACATAGTTATTACTGAGATAGGTTACAGGAGGTTGTTGCTCACAGTGTGTTCAGTGATCGAAGCGACAACAGGAATTGATTGAATCGTTCCCTGTCGGACCATGAAAATTGAGCTCAGCGAGCCAGATTCAAACCTGATTCATCTAATACGGCTCTCACTAACTGTGCAACAACGGAACTGATTCTAAATGAAGAGAATGTAAAGCGCGCGAGCAATACAATTAAGACATAACCGCTAAGTTAAGATGTGGTGCTTTTATGCGTCAATTTTAGTCTAAATAAAGTTAAAGTACGTTTCCATTCGGTGCACTCACCTATGGAAATAGGTAGTGTTCCGGACAGAGAATCTTAAAAGCCACGCATTTAACAACGGGTATCTGAACTGAACAGCATTGACTGACCGTAAATGCAATATTTGTAGCGTTGACCTTCAAGATCGAATGGGAGGTGGACCAACAACTTACAAAACCAACGTCGTCATCCGATCGAGTGGACATAACGATTGGACAAGTCCAGCTCTTTTTAAAACCGTCTGCGCCATAGACGTTACTTACTTCCCTTTCGACATGCAGACCTGTTCTCTCAAGTTCGGTTCCTGGGCTTCAAGCAGCAAAGACATAACCATGATTCCAGGAAACACAACTGGAAAATCAGACCAGTACGTTGATAATGGCGAGTGGGACCTGGTTGTGATCGCATCAAAAAGAAATATCGTTCAGTACCGGTACGAAGCATTTGATGACGTCACGGTGACCATAGTGATAGGTCGCGTGTACTTCACCTTTTGTGTGAACCTGATAATCCCGTGCTTCCTCATTTCAACGATGATATTTCTGGGTTTTATTCTTCCGCCAGAATGCGGTGAAAGGATTGGCTTGAGCATCACTGTATTGCTTGCTATGACTGTCTTCCAGCAGTTAACTTCGAACATTTTCCCTTCTTTTGATTTTCCGCTGCTTGGCCAGTATTACTTTGCTACCAGTGTCGAGATCAGCATTTCACTGGTGGCAACCACAATTGTTTTAAACTTCACAGCGCGCAAAAACAAGAAGATTCCGCGATGGCTACGAACTTTGCTGTTAAAATGGACGGCACGTGTTGTTTTCTTGCGTAAAACCGTGATAAGAAGTTGCCCCAAGCCCAACCGCAGAAAATCGACACGGATCAGGAGAAGGACGAATAAGGAGAACAACGCACAGGGGGCTAAGCAAAATGGAAGCATTGCATCAATCATCTTAGAGGAATCAACTGCGGATAATCAAGAAAGAAAGGACGACCGACTCGTGGAAGAGCTCAAAAAGGCGTTCGTAATCTCCAAGAACCTTGACTACGGTGGGCTGCGATATGCAAACTCTTTGAAGAGCCACGACTCTGGTAACAATTTAACGGCAAGCGCGCTCGCGTCAGAAGAAGCATTTCAAGAGGGCGATGTACCATTCACGGGTGTCCACGATGAAAATGGCGAGGAACTGGAGGAGAATGAACTGGCCTTGAGACAGTGGGAATGGGTCATGGCTGCGCGAGTACTGGATCGGGCATTGTTATTGGTCTCGATTGTGGTGGGCATAGCGACATTTGTTTGTATCTTCCTGCGAGCGCCTCGCGTGCAGGAATTACTCCTTGGTTCCTCGAGCAACGGTCATAGTCATTGCCGCGAATAAGCCGGTGCATGTAGATCCATCTACTGTGGCGCATTTGTTACAAGTTGCTAGAGGCTCTGGAGTAATTTTGAAAATATGTGCGTCGAACCATTCATTCTTTTGACTTGAAAATGCAAACAAGTAATGGTCCTCCTTATCAAGGAATATTGAAACTTTTATGTAGGCTGGGTCACAATAATATTGACACCAATTAAAGGCGTCCGCTCCAGTGAGGAATCGAGATATGATTTCCTCTTGACCTTGTTCGTGTTCTTATCCGTAATTTTCTAATCTTCATGATCACAAAACTAGATCTCCACTGGATTAAAAATAACTTTTCAACCTGGTCATGCAAGGTTCTCCCTTGACACAGCCTGATTCAGCCGATAAAAAGGTCAATGACTGTTGTTAACTCTGGCGTAAGGTTCTTCCTTATTTGTCAGGGAACTTTATTTGACCATGGTAGTCAGTAGCAACATGTCTTTCAAACTTCAACGACACGGTTTTCTTGCAATTCTTTTATGAGATGCCGGAGTACAAAAGATTGCGTCACTTTTCTGCCACGATGTAACTTCTTGCCGCACGTGCACAAACAAGTCGGCACTTTCATGGTATGGTGTACCCTTTTTTTTCATAATAACGTCTAATTTTGGAGCTGAGGATGAAGCTTATTTTTGTTTTGCGATTTGAACCTTCTTGAACGTTCTTTAAGTGTTCTTACGTTACATGGTATAGTATTTTAATAAATCATTGCGGACCTGACCAGGAAACCGATCAAAGCGCACTGTTTGTTGCGATGTATTATCCAGTTGCTTGTCACACGTTTGTGCGGCTTACTCTGATGTCGCGAACAAGATGTCACGCCCACAAACTCTTGGTAAATATGGCTTTGCCACTCATTCAAAACTAATGAGCAAAATAAAAAAGTTCTTATAACTGACTCTCAGGCTGGCTATGTTCTCAGGATATTGTTAAAATTTGGGTTAGACCCAGCCTCAACGCTCTTATAAAAAGATTCTTATATAAAAAAAAAAGGGAGTGCAGTATGTAACAAGAGCAGAAACGATATAAAAAAAGAACAACATTTTCGCATTTTATTTATGTGGTCACGTCGCTAAATAGGCCATTTCCGAGTTCATGTCTGCCTCCTCTTCAAAGCGAGTCTAAGTGCGAAGTTGAAGAGGAGGCAGACTCGGAAATGGCCTATTGCATGTATTGTTGTCAACTAATAGAGTGTTTTCACATGACGTCACGGCGGTCATGTTGGTGTCCCAAACTAACCTCTTGGAATTGCATTCTATTTTTATGCAAATAGCTTCTTTTGTTTCAGTAAACCAACATGGCTGATAGTCACGTGAGTGAAAACACTATAAAATTTCACATTCCTTTTCTCACTAGCCATATTCGGTTTCTAACGGTTTGCCTAGAAGTGTTTGTGATGAAAGGTCATTTGGAAATCAATACACGTGCAAATAATTTCAATTGTATTCCCCGGATATGAAGGGTCTGTCAAATATAAAAATAAAAAGATGGTATTCTCTGAAAATTTATCTGGAAATTTATCTTGTACTATAAAGGTCGGGACACACTAGGCGACAAGTCGCTGCGACACGTAGCGGCTACAAGTCGCTGCAACAAAACGCCTCGTGTGACATGGTGAATTTTTGTGAAAATCATTGTCGCTGCGGCAGAATTTTGTCGCTGCGATCAGCTGCATGAATTCAAACCAGTTTGAATTCGTGCGACTGATCGCAGAGACAAAAACAGCGAAAGCAGCGTTGTCGCGACTTCTTTTGCAGACAGTACACACGGAGCGACTTGTCGCAGAGACCTATCGCAGCGACTTGTCGCCTAGTGTGTCCCGACCTTAAATTTTACTTTTACTTTTGATTTTATGTGACTTAAATGATAGTTTTTTTTTCCGGTTACAAAACATCGCAAGAAATGGCCCATGCCCTCGGACGTGTCAATGCGCTCTGTCATATCCGTTGAGCATTGTGAGGCAGTTCTGAGAAACCTGGCTCTCTGCCACATTGATTCGTTTTCAATTACAACATCATAAAACATTTGCAAGATACGTTATATTATTTATCAGAGTAGTACGACACAGTCATCTGCTCTTGATGTATTGGCATGTTGTATTTCTTTCCAGTTCCAATTTTTCTTCTCGGCTTCATGCGCCCATGATATCACATACCAGCTGTTACTTTATTCTACGCATGTCTAGAGGCCACGTCCGCCAGCACAGCACTTTGACTTCTGACGCTCTTCCTCTTCTCCTTTCTTTCTCCTTTCTACTCCTAAAATGAGGTTAAAATATCTTATAAGAAGTCCTAGCAAACCGAGCTACGCATCGGGTGTTGACTTGTGCCATCGTGGTACTTCCGTTAAGACAATACACTTCTCTCCACATTTTGCCTCCCCAGGCGGCATGGGTCATGGAGGATTTCATGGGAAACTCAGCAAATGCATAATTATGCTGAGGTAATGTTACTGTGTCTAAACAAACATTCGGTACAAGGGCTTGTAGTGCCGATACTTTTCGGGCCTACTTCGGATGCCATAATTTCCTACATATCTTAACAACGACGACGTTGCCCGGCATGAAATTTGGATACAAAATTCGTATCTTGAAATCATATTTAAAGACCAGCTTTTTAGAATAAGCAGATCGCAGGTTTAGAAATGGCTTTTCGGGGCTTTCGAGAAACGGGCCCCTAGTTGTTTTGTGTGTTACAGACCGAATCAAGCGCGGGTAATAATTGTGATCTGCCATGTCCAGTGTGTTGGGTTTGACACAATATTACTGTCGTATGAGACCTGGGTAAGCATGGCGGATCTTCGAGAAACGTTTACAATTTAACAGTATATAAGGTCACTTGAACGGTTCCTGCGACTCAAGACATAACCTGACCAGCCTAGTACTGAAACTGTAACTCTACACTTTTGTTTATATCCTCAACACGAGGAGGTTTAAACTACGTTACATTACATTCGATATTTCTACAATAATAATTTATAATAATAATTTATTACTTATTAGGCGCAAATTAGCATGTGAATATGATCAAATGCGCCTTACAATTCTTTGCAATTCTAAATTATTTTACAATTCTCAAATCAAACTAAATCAAATGAAATGTTGGTTTTTAGAGCGAGGGGAAAACCGGAGTACCCGGAGAAAAACCTCTCGGAGCAGAGTAGAGAACCAACAAACTCAGCCCACTTATGACGCCGAGCCCGAGAATCGAACCCGGGACACATTGGTGGAAGGCGTGCGCTCTCACCACTGCGCCAACCCTGCTCTATCAAACAACCACACATCATACGAAACAAAAACCAACAGGCCGTTGTGTCTGGTCCTCTGCCTCGAATAACTGAAAACTCAGTGAAATTTTGGAAGGTTATGTCGTTGGATTTGTTAGTCTGCCGGAAGACGTTCCGCCGCTAATCAAGACCTTCACCGAAGCACGAAAATTACACGAGTGACCGATAGAACAATCCAGGTTTTATATAAGTACTCACTTAAGACGCCTCCCGCTCCTATCTGTGGTGTACCTAATCTTGCGCCTTGGGACTCAAGCTCACGTAAGATCGCTTGCTCAAAGGTTACTGCCGCCAGACGACGAAACAAACCTTTTACGTTCTCCCCTACGAATACAAGCAATCTAAGTGAAAGGATTGCAAGAGCAACCAACCAGTTTGGACGATTCATGACCAGCGTGCTGCCACTACGCTGAATCGCCCTGAAAAACGATCTGGAGAAATCTGACCTGAACGCGCGCAGGGCAAATTAAAAAGACACTTCAGTGACGGAGTACATGTTCGGTCTTCAAGCCCGATATTCATTGAATGACGTTTTCGTAAATGTTGTTGTTAGGTCACCATCACCCAGTTCTACCTATGAATGTATGAACCTGCTTTAAACAAGCAAGTGAATTTTTTCCAGTGTGGATATTTTCTTCCTGTCAGAACCAGTAAGAAGGTGGTCAGAACTAGAGAGGAGGGCTGGAGACTTTGAAGTTACTTAAAAGTAATAGCCCGTTCAAGAGATGAGCAAAACCCATTAAGGTGGCCGGATTCAAGAGTTGGCCTTTAGCTGGGAAGTGTTCATCCTCAATTAAAATGCACGTGACCCAAAAAATCTTTTTCCGCTAATATAAAACTGTGCACCTTTTCCAAGAACATTTAGCCTTTATTTTCCAGTTTTGTACTTTTTTGTGAGCTTCAAAACTTGCGATAATTGTAACTCGACCGAGGTAGTGAGGGACATGGATCTATTTGATTTGACGTCACAACCTGCTTTCCATTCAAGTTTGCAAACACTGTCCACAATGCAAATCAGTCTGTGACGTCAAATCAGGAAGAGACTCGCGCCTCTCACTAGATTGGTCGTAAGACAGGTGATGTCTAGATTTCGTTACTTTTTCGTGCTATAAAAAGTCGAGATTCAAGTAAAGTCATGTAAAAGGCACAATGCATTTCGAACAGGTGCAAATATTTATTTCAGCGAAAAATATTCTGGGGGTAAGGTCTACTTTAAATAAAAATTGATAGGTGTACCTGTTATTGGTTGATTACACTCTGGGCACTAAGTTCGAATTTTGATTCACCACAAACACGCGATGAGCACATTTCGATTGATGTTACACTACCCAACTGCTTTCAACGTACGAAACTACCTCTCACTCAAACAACACAGCGGTACAAAATAGAAAGTCGGTCCCGATCTTCGAACTTTCCTTAGCGGTAAAAGCCGTGGAGCGTATGGCTTTCAACACGCCCTCAATTAAAGTAAGATTTGAACTCGTATTTGGCGTGTCTGCGAGCGCTGATTTCAAACCATGTTGAGGATCCAAAAATGCATCGTTTAGGTTTGGCAACGGACAAATAATATAACGAAGATGAAGAGTAAGGAACATTTTCCTATTTGTCGTCTTAACAAGAACACCGGCCATTACCTGATTTAGCAGAAACACTCCAGTATTCAGCATTTATTTCTTCTGCCACTTTTACAGCGTTCATCTCCATCTGTGAAAATTCACTGCTTTTCTGTGATGGAGAAAAGGAATACCCTAGTTGAAACTTTTATCCAATTCATTGCAACCCTGCAACAGTTTGGAATTAGTGATAAGCCTAAGAGAGATACAATTGTAAGACATCCAAGAGAAAAAGCAAAACGTTCGAGTTTGTAGAAGACACGTTGCGGATGCTTCAACAAAAACAAAGCTTCAAACCACGCGAGATTTAATGCGAGAGTTCACACAATACTTAAACTATATTCCAGAGTCCTCCATTATACATCGGTAAGTTTTCGAATGTTACACAGTTTATGCATTCACAAATGCGCTAACTAAAAAACAAAGAAACAAGAAAAAACCGAAGAATAGCCCATCAGGCCCTAGTTGTTCAAAGGATGGATAGCGCTATCCACCGGATGAAAATCTATCCAGTGGATAGTGCAATTAGCTTTCCCAATACTTATCCGCTGGATAGTGACTTATCCGGTGGATAGCGCTATCCAACGTTTGAACAACCGGGGCCAGATGTAGCTTCAAAAGATCTTTTTGTCGTGTGAACATTTACGGACGACATGATATCGTGGGTGTGTTTCAACGGCGGTGGATACAAGGCTTTTAGAGAGGTGCTAAATTGAATAAGGTCATAACTTGATAAATTAGGGAAGAGAGCTAAAAATTCCAGTCAGTGCAGTAAAAAAACTGATTTTCTCTTACTCACACAAAGGTCTTTTTTGGAGCCTACTAGGAAAATCTCTGGATATGTCGTTGTATTTTGCTCTAAAGCCTCCTCCAGCCACTGCCTAAAACAAAAGCAAAAAGACCGTCATTTGATGAGCGGTTTCAAATATGCAAAATGCACTGACGTCTGATCAAAGTGTGCCCGTTATTAAACAAAGCAGTAGAAAAAACAAAGGTACAGTAGGATTGTAATCCTCGGAGAACTACAATGAATTATCTTAAACATGAAGGAAAGCAGAAATTTGGTTGGGAAAGCACGGAATTGCAGATATTCAGTATTAAAAGACCGTAAACGTCAAAGGCGAGTACGTTTTTGTTGAAATTAAGGAGCCACAGTTGAAGTTGATGGCACACAACTAAGGAAAATTGTGGAGAAAAACTGTGAGGGAACAGATCAACCTTACGTTTACAGATTTCTCCAACTTCTCCAAATAAACACGCACTAGTGTCAGATCTAGAGACAGGCTATTTACATCTTTATAATTTGGCCCAAGGCTTGAATTATACAATCGGCTTATCACTTTGCAGAAGACAAACAAATAATTTGAACCAAAGAAGACTTAGGCTGACTGTCTTTCTCTCGGTGGGGGGAGGATAGGGGATTTTGTTTGATGGAATCAATGAGTAAAAGCAACTATGGAAACAAGTCATGTTTTGCTTGAGTTGGTTCAGGTTTGGGCAAAAGGCATATTAGAAAGCTGTCTTGAAAACTTGAGAACAACCTTGTACACCACATGAGACCTGTTATAACCAGCTATTTTCGTTTAACCTTTAAAAACGGCTTGACCGCAAGTGTACCCCCGGGCCACTCAGAACAGATTACAGCTAGAGAGCGCCTAATATGGAACAGATATTGTTCGATTGTCCTACGTATTGTTGAAAATAGAGTGACGTCACAGCGAAGCATCGAGTTGCAAGTCACACGCACGGCGCGTGGTTGGTGAACCGACTAAACCCCGCGGATACACCCTGTATGTGCCCGTTTGCTGAGCCAATCTCATTGCTGTTTGCTGGCGTATTTGGTGTTCCGGCTCTGATCGCGCGTTATCGTTTAAGATTAACCAATACTGACAATAGTGGTGGGGTATTCAGCAGTTACTCCCCAACACTCGCTCGAATTTATGAGATACAGGATTTTCCATTATATCCTTATTTAGTGGAAACAACTGTTTTGCAGCCGGAATGATAAGAAAAGACTTAAGGGTTTAAACAGATGATCGATCGATGCGGTGATAACCCCGTTCACGCCAAAGAAAATCAAGGAAATACGTCATAGATCTTCTAAGGGTAATGTGCCAACTGCTTAATACTCACTTTGTGTGTTGAAGGGACTTAATATTTGTCAGCTCAAACACTAGAATGATCACTGCAAGGAAAATAAAACACAACCATCTGAAGCAAACAAACATGTTTGGTGTGCTTTCAATAAAAAAAAAAAAAACCGCCTTAATATAACCATCAACGCATGAAACTACTTATTCGTTAAGGCGCGCAAGACCTTTTAACGAACCACGCTTCAAAACCGACCCTTTTAAAGTGCTACTATGATCAAATTTTTACCGACTGAATTCTTAGGTTTATCACAGGGAATTCCAGGAAAGATTAATAACGCTGTTTACCGTTTACGAATATCTGCATTGGTTCCGGAGATATTTGAGTTTGAAAAATGTATAAAATATGCAAATGCGAGGACTGATGACGTCATACACTCAACCCAATATTATCAAGTGTATAAACAGAGCTATCTCGGTCAATTTGAAGCAGAGACCATTGAAACTTGGTAGGCTAATTTGCATATTTTAAAAACTTGAATATCTCTTGAACAAAAAGAGATATTTCAAAATAGCAAACAGTATTCTTCTTCTCGTACAAACTTCTTGTTTGTATTCTTTAATGACTCAGACAGGAAAGATGCAAATGTCGTCATAGTAGCACTTTTAGAATAGTTTTGTTATCTCTTCATGTCTTTTAAAAGCGAACATAGTTTTAGAGTTTCCTGTTTTCGCTGAGTAGATCCTTTTAATAATGAGATCTGTGTAAATTTATTTATGTAAGACAATATGCAATTCAGTTTTCGGACTCTGCTACGTATTTATGAATAACATGAACTTCTCTCTCACTTTTCTCTCTCTCTCTAAAATGAATCCAGGCCATTGGGCAAATGACAAACAAATAATATTTTCAGTCACTTTGCTTTTTGCCCCCAGAAAGACAACTAAACTGATAGAAAATATTCCCAAACCACACCACACCCAATCCCATAAAATATTATGTGCTTCATCCACCTAACCCCGAATATAATATAATATAATATAATATTATATAATATAATATAATATAATATAATATAATATAATATAATATAATATAATAATAATGAACACAGAAAACTTTATTTACAATTATTCTTCAAAAACAAATACAGAAAGGGTTCAGATAAAATTCAATAAACGCTTTCAAATTCTGCACTTACATAATTATCTTTCATGGGAACATATGAACCCAAAATTGACCTGCTCCCAACGTCAGTGGCTTCATAGCTCAGTTGGTAGAGCATTGCACCGGAATCGCGAGGTCATGGGTTCAAGCCCAGTTGAAGTCCTGAATTTTTTTTCAGGCTTCTTTACGCAATAGCAAAAATTGCGATCACAATTGCGACAATCATTCTTCATTTGATTTCATATCTGCAGTTCACATATATGATTTCTTTCATATGCATCATTCACTCTGCACTTCATGTTAAAAAGTGTGCATGCAAAATGTTGTTAATATATGCAAAATTAGAAGTCATATTCAATCATTATGATTGATGGAATGTGCCCTTTGTTTCTTGGAGTTCGATTATTTAGATTTTATTCTCGAGACACAAAACTAGAAAAGCGAAAGGCAAATGGCGAATAATAATAATAATAATAATAATAATAATATCTTTATTTAGTCAGTGTAGCACATAATACCCATGGGCTTATAAACTTGTGGCCCTGAAATCTAATTACAAATCAATCAAAAACTGTTTTTTGATGAGATTGGAAAACCGGAGTACCCAGAGAGAAAAACCTCTCAGAGCAGAGTAGAGAACCAACAAACTGCAATTTCAGTTGTTAATACTACTACAATTAACTACTAAATTTAAGGTGGCTCTAAAAAGGACAGGTTGTACATAATTAAAAACTATTCACATGGTGACGTAAATTTCAAGTAAAAATGCAAAAATGAGTACAGATGTCATTACGAGAGTTTAAGAGTTCAGCAATAAATTGGAATGGACAGGCTGAAACGAGCGAAACCCCAATTGAATTTAAATTCATCTTCCAAATGAAATACATGTACAGGTACTCATACAGTTCCAATGCTAATGCCAGACCTAAAATAAGAGATGGTACTTGAAAAGCATGTAAATGCCAGCTGCTGGACCTTTATATGTACAGTGTGAGAGTACTCTCTGTAGCATATTGGATCTTTCAGTGGCAAATATGTCTTTAAAACCACAAGGTATGTGGTATCCAATTACAAGTATAACTAAGAAGCACAGAAATACAGTGAATGCATACCATGAGCTCCTCTGTAGTATGCTGCCGCCATGCATTTGAATCTCTCTTGACCAGCTGTATCCCAACTGTTAAGTAACAAAACAGTTAACACGCTCAGTGGGAATACGCAGACTATCCTCTCGAGAAAATACCATTCCCTCAAAACAGGGCTTAAAGCAAACAGATCGATTGAAGAACTAGGTGCTTTAATACTGTCAGTGATTTGTCAGTTAACCAAATGATAAGAGATGCCTGGAAAGCAATTTTTGTTGTTTTAATTACAATACAAGCTGTATGGTGGAAATATAGCAGCTTCCACCTCTTTCGTAGCCTGCAGGCAGGCTCACTACTAAATAATTCTTGCACGACACATTGCCTTCGAAGCCAGCGGCCGTGAGCTGGAGAAAGCGGCAAGAAGTGAGCTCACTCTTTCCTGCCCCATTCCTCTCACTGGCTCATGGTCGCTAGTGTGTCATGCAGGAATTATTTAGCAGTCTACCAGTCTTTTACAGATCTTACAGTCATGTACTATACACTGTAGATGGCATAATTTACAGTGGCTGTTGACCATAACGTTGTACCGATATTAAATGCTTTTATAATAAGACTGTATGGCCCCATTCACACAATCCTACCAAAAACCATGAAGAAAACTGAGATGAGTAGGGCCTGACAAGTTGACGTGAGCTGATCCAGAAAAAGTTGTCTGGCTCTGCACTTGCGTGGGACCATCTGATGTATATAATTGCATGCTACACATATCAGCACTTTAGTCATACATTCAATAAAATGCTTATTGACTGAGTTAATTTGGGCCGGATGGGAAAATATTTGGTTCTTGGTCAGGATGTACAGACTACAAGCCACATATTTTCCCATCCGGTCCTCCCACTCAGTCAATAAGTACATATGCTTACATCTGCATGTTGAACTCTTGATCAAGAATCATGAACCGCTCAACCTCAAAGTCTACACCTATGGTGGCTTTGTAGTCTCTGTCAAATAAGTCACGACAGTACCTGCAGAATAATAAACACATCATGAAAATCAGTGCACAATGCTGCAAATAAACAGTTGGGCTATGATTTGATTACAAGTGCAGGTTTTTACTTACTCATCATAGTCAAACCTCCAGTAAACAGACCCCCTGAGATTGAGCAATGGACCACTAGATATCATGAAAATAACAATTTTCCATATTTTTCATACAAACAAAAAAACAACCTCCATAGATCGATTTATCATACCAAATTTAGTAAATATGCAAGGTTTCATAAGAATCTGTTGTAAACTTGTGGAAGTCTGAGACACCAAACTTGGTTGTTTTTTGTTTGCATGAAAAATATGAAAAATATTGTTATTTTGCATGACATCTTCAAAGTGGTCCATTTAGGCATTCAATTACAGGAGGGTATAAACGTACAGTGTAGAGGTTCAGTGGAGAGATCATCAGGCACATGGTTTGTTAGTGTCCACTTACACAGTATATGAGGTGTATGCAAACAGAGGTTCAACAGTAACATTGTTGACAAGTGTTTCCAAGTGCATACCCCTTCAACTGTGAACGTCCATGCGAGAACACATCATTCAGTTCTTATCAAGAAAACCATTTTAAGGAGAATTTCAGCTCACTTAAAATCCCTTTATGTTATTAGAAAGAATTCTAAGTATTAACTTATTACACTCTAGTTAGAGGTTTGACTGCAATTTCCTCCTAAGTTTCTGACAGACGACCAATAACATTCCAACTTTGTTGACCAACCAGACCAATGACCAGAGTATTAATTTTATACCATCTGCTGTAGTTACACAAATCACTCGACTCTGATGATGGCTTCTGCTTAGATTGTCAAAACATCAGTCAATGTCACCTCAAACTGTCCTTCTCAGTACTTTGGACTTCACTTACTGGTGGTTATGATATGACCCCTGGGTTCAAACCATTTACAATTTTAAGACATTAGACTGTACTATACACTGTACATGTTCCCTGCAGTTAAATCAGCAAGTGTACTGTATGCTTCAGAACAATTATACATATAAATTAATTGTTGGTACCTACAAGTCTGGGACCAACTGTCAGGGATGGATCCATGGGTATATGTACAAAATCTTGGTTACACTGTAACTCCAATTTAAAATGTAAAATCTTGGAAATAGAACCAGGGCTGACCAAACCACCTGTACACTGGATCACCTGCAGTTTGTGTGTTGTTGTAACAATTTGATACAGTGGGACAGATGTGTTAATCTGCCTGACTGATTCAGGAAAGCTCTACATACACTGTACATAGACATACCTGTCAACTCTCCCGGTTTTACCGGGAGTCTCCAAGTTTTTCATCAAATCTCCCGGTCTCCAGGTTAGAGCACCAAATCTCCCGGGAAAATCCGCGGCTTCTTTCGAATTCTTTTTTTTTCATTAATTTCGTTGTTTTCAAGATGTCACATCGGGAACATTCGGAAAGCCTTCGGGTGATTCTCGGAGAGTATTCGGACATTGTCGTAAAACGCATTCTTACAACGCGAGGATTTCGAGACGTCTCCAGATTTTGGAACTCCGGGGGTTGACAGGTATGCATAGAGGGCATAACTGAGTGAACTTGTCAATAATATTGATATCTCATCCAACCTATAATTAACTAGGACATGCCTTTATTGTCGGGCTCAATGGTGCCGCATATATTAGACAGTGCAGATACAAAATCTTTGTTACTTGCATCAGCACCTACCTGTTGACCAGACTTGTTTTTCCCACACCACTGTCACCAAGAACTATTGCCTTGGCCACCTTTAATCTTGCAAATGGAAGTAAGAATTGAAAATCATTCAAATGTAAAACAGACATGCTACAATTATTGAGCCATGGTAGTGCAGTATTGAACTCAGCAGAAATGAGATCTAAAGGTACAGGCCTAGCTATGATAGCCTCTCCCTCCATGTTCTGTCCCTACAATTATTGTAGAATATTTGTTCCGCAATAATATTTTTCTCTTTGCAACAACTGTTGGGGGTTAAACTACCTGTAGTGTAGTTACTCAGCCAATAGTCATTCAGTTGAGATGTAACACTAGGGGAGAATCTGAACAATCTCATGTGTACCTCAGGTTTAAGGGCCAACCCCCTCCCCCCTCCTACCAAAACAAAAAGAAGAGAGAAAACAAACACTGCATATTGTGATTGCCATCTCCAATGATGCATTTGAGAAATTAGCCTGATGGATATAGTTGATCAGTCAATGACACTATTTAACAACAACACAATTTTAAAACAAAACCAAATTGCATTGGATCAAGAGTGTCTACTGGTGAGCTGCCTACAATGCAGGTCATAAGACCTAAGGACACTTGTCAAACTTGGGTACAAACTAGAACATTTCACTCTGCACACCACAAACAAATGTTACTATTTTACTGCGTTTTTTAGAACCCCCTTCGCCCCAGACAATGTTGAAATATTTGAGCCATTGATGGACAAATCTGTGTTTTTGTGACAACTAAACATTGTAATGGGGGGTGGGGGGTGGAGTGGAGGGAGGAAGGGGGGGGGGGGTTAAGCAGGAATTGTGCCAAGAGTTTTGTTCTGCATTGTAGACACATTAATTTGCGAGGTGTTCTTCTCACTCTAGGCCCCATCCAACAAGCTTCACACTTTCGTTGCTTAAAGGAAATACCCTAATTACACCACTAGATGTGCGAGTGTGGATTATTTTGACAGGGGAAAAGATAGATGACAGACTTACGATATATTGCCAGTATTTCCAGTAGAGCATGCATCCCTGGTTTTAGGATGAAAATTGTGGGCTTGTCTAGGTGCTGCGTCTGCTGTGTAGAACTACCACAAGACAGCAAAATAGCAAATTTCCACCATGAGAGTGGCTCCCAATTAAAATGAAATTAAAGCAAGACAGTTTGATTGAGACAGGTAACTGATTACATCCGGTACTTGTCTACCCAAACATGCACTGTGTAATTCTAGAAAATATCCATAACCCCTCCCACAGAAGGGGTTTTTGGTTGGCACCCCCACCTCTCTGGAAATTCTAATTTAGCTCCACCGGAACTAATAGACCAGTATTGATCGAAAACAATCAGCTTGACAGCAAATGGTAGTCAATAATAATCAATGGTGATTGATGGTGATCTATGGCTTTCAATGGCAATCACTAGTAATTTGAGGGTTGGAGCGTGTGACAACTAGCTATTAGTGTCATCGATCGTTATCGATTAACCGATTGTTATCGATTAATCATGCCGGTCATACATGTTGTACATGCAGTGGCCATTGCTTGGGTACAATATTGTTCATCGTCAACATCCATTATCGGCGCCTTTGTTAGCAATAAATACGATAAACTGTTTACCATATACTTATTGTAGATTAACTTACAAGCGATAAATGCTCAAAAGCTTCAGCTCACCTTTGGTAGTTCGTTTATCAAGCGATCTTTCTCTGCAGACCTTGAACCCATGTAGCACGACTTTATACTGTATGTCACGAAGTGGTTGACTCAGATGTTAATGTTATCCCGGAAAAGCCAGCAGGTTGCAGCCCTCTACTTTTAAATGACATAAACCTTTGAACCTTCGACAATTAGCGAAAAAGCAAGCAGTGGATGCACAGATTTTCGATTACACAAGGTATCCCTTCATTCAAGAAAATAATATTGGCTGCAAAAGTTGGCTGCAAGCTGGAGATCTGGGGACGAGAGCCACAGGCCATCCACGGATGATGTCAAGGGAAAGAATGCAATACACTGACAACCCGGACTTGGTTCACTTCATATTCACTACTGACGAGACGGTAATATTAGACCAGAGTGAGAAAGAAAACGGCGACCGGGGCACAGTCTTCATCTAGAAGATGTTTTTTATCGTGGCTAATTTCAGATAATCGAGAAATTATAAATAGTCAGTGAAAGAGCGGGAAAGTTATTAGCCTGTGCCAACTCTTGGTCCTGAGTGCGGACGAGCGAGAAAAAAAGGCGGTGGTCTCAGTCGTTTTACGCTCATCTCCGCAAAACGAGAGCCTGGCACAGGCAGGCTAGAAAATTGTTATTAGAAAAAGCCGTCAATATGTTTACTTGCTGGTTTGCAAAAGACGTGGTTCTGTCAGACCCTGTCAGTGAGATATTGATCGGTTTAAGGTAACCGGTCTCTAAAATGGTCTCTTTTGTATAATACGAGGAATGAAAGTGTAAGGCTTGTGCGATGTGGCTTGGAGTGACAAGATTACCTCACAAATTAATGTGTCTACGTAAGTTGAAAGCCACTCATTGGGCACTAAGGTCACGTGGTACCCCTTAAATCTATGACTAATCTACCAAAAAAAAGTTTGAGCCTGAGCATTAGCAGGCATGGACAACTGTTTTAGCCTTGCTAGGCCTCGTCAGCATGGCATAAATGCATGCAGTCAGTTATTCTCGGCAGCCAGTGCTCTCCTATTTTATTTTTATATCTAACAAATGTATTTAACTAGGCAAAGTACTAGTGAGAGAAATAAACTTGTTGCTGCTGTAGTCTCAAACTTCATTTGGTAGATTTAAGAGGTAATGCCCGCTACCACGTGGCCATAGTGTCCAATGAGTGGCATTTAGCTTACCTAGAGACATTAATTTGTGAGGTAATCTTGTCACTCCAAGCCACGTTCCAGAGGCCTTACACTTACCTCTTCGAGGACAGATCTGCCAATCAGACTGTGTGGTTTTGTGATCAAAGCGAAGTTTGCTTGAGCGCTTAGACTGGAAATCCACCTCGCGAGAAATTACAGGTTTGGCTGCGAATTCTTCCCGTGCTTTTATATCCTTCGATCACCCGATTCGTCGTGCATTTCCAAACAATTTTTATCAGTCTGATCAGTGACGTTTGCTAAAACCGTGCTAATTCGAGTCAATAAATAATTGTGCTATACGTATGGGTTATTGACCAAGCGAGAGGTCAAGATGGCTGGATATTGGCCAAGTTCTTTTTTTGCGTGTTTATGGACCGAGACGAAGTCGAGGTCCATAAACTCGCAAAAAAAGAACGAGGCCAATATCCAGCCATCTTGACCGAACAAGCTTGGTCAATAAAGGATTTATTATATGGGATAAGCCGGCTTCAGAGAAATTTTTCTTGCGGGACAAAGCGCGTAATCCCGAGCGGGCAAGATCGCTCCATCTTGCCCGCTCGGGTAGCCAATCACAGCACGGGATTTGGTTCATCTTGCCCGCTCACGGAGCTACCCATATAATAAAAGAGACTTACAGTTCGCTTGCTTTGCCTTTGCGTAGCTTTTCTCGGGGTGAAAATTAAACGCCTTTGCTTTTCAGCCTTAAATGGAGGCTTAACTGAGTAAACTTAATACGGTATATGTAAATTTACGTTGCTTTGATTTTTTCAGTATTGAACCATGAACATTTGCAGAGACTGTCAGGCCACAAACTTCACGTGAAACTTTTAGTCTAAACTTGTGTGTTTGCCAGCGATCGAACCAACAATTTCACTGTTTATTGAATCGTGAAAAATTGATAGCTGGCGTGTGTTTGAAACCAGTGTCCATTGATCAAACCAATGAGTTCCCATGAATCAAACTAACGAGTTCATCAATCGAAAAAGTGTGTTCACTCATAACTTATCAAACGATGTTTGTAATACTTTATTAGCTGTTTACATTTCCATTTATTTGTGCGCATGAAAAGATTTTCACTGTGGGCAACCATTCAAATTTAGTAGGGATCTTTAGATTTGACTACGAATACGAGATCGAGTACGAGTACGACTTTTCAAATCCTGTTCGCGTGCTTGAGATGATCACTGGACATCAATCTTGTTTCTACAATCCCCGGATCCGCTGGTAAGTAACAAGGAAGAGTGAGGGTTCAGGGGAGGTGACTGGTTTGAAATTAGAAATTCGTACTCGTACTCGTACTCGATCTCGTACTCGTACTCGATCTCGTACTCGTACTCAAATCTAAAGGTCCCTAGTGTTACCGTAACATCGACCAACACATTCCGCGTAAACGCCTATAGGCTCAAGAATAGGGGTCTTGTTCTTAATTATTTGCATCGTAGGTAGCATCCTAACCTATCTTCTGCTGCCATGACTAGTACTGATTTTCTGAACAGGATGTTTACACATAGACCTGCAGAAATGAGGAAATTGAAACTTTTGCCTGGATATATTTGGCGCACTGGAATTTTAATTGAGTTGTTCAAAGCTACCGGAACGTGCGTGGCGCAAACGATTGTTTTTCTGCCCAAAGTCTTGCGCAAGGAATTGATTGCGAACATTCCATTATTGAGTCTAAAGTTCATTAACAAATCACCAGTGGTTTAAATGGTGTTTTAATACCTATTTATGCTACAATAAATTTAAATTAACACTGATGTTCACAACAACCTACTTCTAGGAGCTACAAAATTCTCAAAGAAAATCAGGTGGCGAAGCCACCAAGCACAAGTGAACGGAAATCATTAAAAAATTGCTAGACTTTAGGTTAAATCCTTTTAAGAAAAATGATCCTGTGAGCAAAGGAAAGGTGTATAGAAAAAGCAGAAGGGCATTGAAAAGTTTTAATGACTGCTAAGCGGTGGTTCATGATGATGTGAGACATCGCTCCAACGCGTGCGCGTTTGACCTGCCCGACTTTAACATGAATGCATGAAATACTATCAAGAATTTTAAAATGTCTCAATTATAAGGTAAGAAAAATGAGACGGAAATAAATAAGCCAACCTTCTGCTTAATCTGCGGTGTACGTACTAAATATAGCTGACTGAGAATGACTGTACTAATGCCATTCAGCGTTAAAGTGTTATTAAATCAAAAGTGTTCAACTGACTGCAGAACAAGCTGCTCCCGGCTGTATCTTAACTCTTTGACTCATAGTGTAACCTCTATGTTGTAGTGATAGGGTAATACTTGGGTACTGCTACAGGACTCGTTGCATATAATATGTGTGTCTTTTTAACTAATTTGTAGCACAGGTGACTAATGGTCAATATAGTTAAATAGCATTTACTTTATTAGTAGTCAGTCATTATTTTTGAACCCCATTGCACTGACTAAAGAAAATTATGGGACTGGAACTCCGAGAACTCGACAAGGGAACGAAAACAAAACCGTTTGGCAAGGTTTAGACACAGTTTCTGCATAATAAAGGTTCCAGGGCAATTATTAAGGTTTAATTTGTTAAGACGGAGAATGTTTTTTTTTGAAAATGATAACCTGGAAATGGCCAGCCTGTATCTCGGCCAGATGTTTTCGGTCCTAACTAATTAAGTTGTTAGTAATGCAAGTAAAATTAACAATGAAGATGCCGAGTAAAACAAGAATAAAAAGACGGCAAGCTTCGGTTAAACGTAAACATCGACACTGAGGTGAATAATTGTTTTAGTATATACTAAAGTCGTGAGATAATAGAGCTCAAAGTTGATTATTTTGAAGTAATAATAATAATAATAATAATAATAACTTTATTTAAGTCTCAAATCGCTCTAGCTGAACACGAGTGCTCTACTAATTGGGGAGACTGTTAATCAAATAAACTCGAAATTAAATCAAATATTGGTTTTTGAGGAGAGGGGAAAACCGGAGTACCCGGAGAAAAACCTCTCAGAGCAGAGTAGAGAACAAACAAACTCAGTCCACTTATCACGCCGAGTCCGAGATCGAACCCGGGACACATTGGTGGAAGGCCAGCGCTCTCACCACTGCGCCAACCCTGCTCCCCAATTTATTTTATTCCTGTCATGTACAATTATGATTTTCGAGTTGCTCGGAAGTGAAGAGGACTTCCTATCCCGAGTTTTGAGTTTGTTTTAGTATATGCTTATAAGGAGTAACCTTGGGTCTTCTTTCCTACTAAAACCACTACAAAATTTCTACTTGCTATATATGTTAAATTTGGGAGGTCACGCTATCTGACACACTCGCTATTCGGCGCCATGTTTTGTAAATGGAATTTCAAGTTAGTGTTGTTTCTGCCGGGTTTTAAAAGGTTGCTGGTGAATTCCATCGGTGGATGCACGAGAATTATTTGCTGTAATTTACATGGATGATGAAATTTCCACAGACGCTGGTGTTGGTGCGATCGATACAGTGGGTGCGATCGATACAGTGGGTGCGATCGATACAGTCGGTGCCATCGATACAGTTGGTGCCATCGATACAGTTGGTGCAGGCGATTCGGATGGAGCAATCGATATAGTTGGTACAGTTGGGGCACTTGAGGTAGTCGGTACAGGCGATGTACTTAGTGAAATGGTTGATGACATGGACGAAATAACTGAAGACGTTGTAGCCAACACTAGCGATGAACTTGAGCTAGTTACAGTCTTTGTCACGTTGCACACTGGAACTAGCCTCCGAACGAAAAGTATGCTCCTACACCAGCACTTTCTAACCAAGGACCGTCTAAATCCAGTCTTCTCCAACACGAAGCCGCACCTACAAATGCGCTTGCTCAGTTTAACTGACAGGTTCGCACAGAGTGTGCCATTACAGAAGGACAAACTCAAAGGAAGAGCAACAGGCGGCAATGTGCTTTCTGCCACCACTCTCGGTCTGTAAAAATAGTACAGCCACAGACGTCTTTCAATTCTAGCTGTCACTTCAGCAACGGGTTTAATCTTAAAAAAAAGAAAAGGTAAAAAGGAGAGAGTCATTCCTGAAATGTAAGAGAACACTAAAAGGGCAACCGAGGGGT
The DNA here is from genome assembly GCA_948470475.1 of Galaxea fascicularis. Taxonomy (NCBI): domain Eukaryota; kingdom Metazoa; phylum Cnidaria; class Anthozoa; order Scleractinia; family Euphylliidae; genus Galaxea; species Galaxea fascicularis. Next base: position 13,597,317 of record OX419345.1, read on the forward strand.
TGTCGCGGCTTTGACTAAATTGAAGACCACTTTAGAAGAAGTTGTAGTAAGCAACATTTTCAAAACCCAAATATCCTGGAAGCTCTATTAAGTTCCCATCCTGGGAGGGGGTCTTAATTAATTTCAAGACTTTTGGAGAGGAGGGGAGTCGGGGGAAACTTATTTTACACTTAAAACACCGTGTTTTTCTTAAACAGTTTTCGTACAAAACTCGAATAACTCCAGTGAAACTTCAAATGGAACAGACTATTTAATAAGAAAATCTGCAATTAAGGCATCATTCAACCCGCTTGGAAAACATGAAAACGACAAATTCAGTTCTCCTTACATTGGTCAGTCTACTACGCCTTATTTAGCTTCATGAAGAACGTCTTACGAGCCAACTTGGCAGCATGAAATGATTCCTAATGGAGAATAGGATGGACTATAGTAATGACAAAATCTTATGCCGAAAAGGGTTGATTGTTGGAAAGGGGTGGGGGCTTATTATAATAAACGACTCTCCAAACACTAAGTGAGCTGTAAAAAGTGAGAAGAAGTATCTGTCCTGTTATATGATAGTCATGGAAGCTTCATGCCCAGTAGATTATTGCAAATGTCTCTCCAAAGACTTTTAGGCCAACAAACAAGTTCACGTCTTCCTGATGCCGATTCAACTCTAGATGGGCAACCTTTGATTATATTATTTTGCGACGACACTTCCACTAGGCTTCAGCCCATGACATTATCTGCAAAGTTTACTTATTTAAGTTTTAATACAATCCAACAGTTTGAATTTGTTACCGTGATATTCAGTTTCAGAGGATCGAGTGAATTTCCTTCAAGTGGTAGACTTATCCAGAAGCGGACTCTAATTGTCAGACGAATACGCAGTGCCGGGCCGCGGGAAAGAAAACTCCTGTCTATGGTCTAAGAAAAGAAAGAGAAAAAACCTTTAAGAAACATTCGTAGCTATTTACAAAGTAACCAACCCTTCCCTGCCCACAATTTGCCCCGCCATGGTAGCAGAAAGTAAACATACACGTGAAAGGCCTTACAGAGACCAATTCACCAAGGACATTGATCTGTCCAGAATTTTGAAGTCGACTTACAGTTTTCGATCCAAACAAGTACGGTTGCCATGTCTACCAATCAACGAAGTTACCTTAAAAAGTAATAACATGATCAACAAAGGCGATTTTTTTTTGGCATCCATTCGGAAAACCGTAAAGTCGGAGATGAATTGTTAAGGCTATGTCACATCACACTGTCAAGTGATATATTATTAACTTAACTGATCCATGTTAAACTGATGCTAAATGCTCTTTGACGAGAAATTCGTGTCCCTAGGCCTCCTCTGTACATTTTACCCTGCGGTAACCTCGCCGTACTGACCTGCGAGAGGCCACAAAAGCTACGTCTGAATTGACTAACGTAATGAAGTCTGAAACCACTGCCAAACCTGAGGTTTTACATTTCTCTAGCGAATAAAGAAAATTTGTTCGTATAGGACAGTGTTAGAAAGGTCTGAGAAAGTTTAGCTCATGCTATGTTCTGTTCAGTAACTAATTCAACACATATCATTCATGAGGTGATGCAATCCCCAAAGACTTGTACAGACAAGCACTCATCCGCAAAACTGATGATCAGAGTTTCAAACGAGTTGCTTTGGGGATATCATTATCAACATGAAGCTGCTCGTTTTCTACAGTACAGTTGAGCAGAACAAAGCCCTGGTCAGGGCCCTTTTGTTAATTACATACTTACTATGATCCGCTCGGGTAGCTGTATATGCAAATCCGTTAAATTGTGCAAAGGGACCGTGTAGTTCTTTTGAAACACAAGTACAGGTTTAGAGATTGGGAAGAAGAAGAATCCGTATCTTTTACCAATGAGCAACTTGAGCTTGAATTCTATCTGCGGTGCACTTATTTCGTCAATATTTAATGATACTGAAGCAATTGCCTTCACTCGGATTCCATAACTGAGTCGTCTTTCATACACTTTGAATGTACGCTTGAAACTTAAACATATGGGACCAATTCTCTCCCAAATTTCGGCAATCAAGGAAGCGTTCGCCTGGTCATCGTTGTAGGAAACTGATCTTCGAGACCTGTCCAAAGGGTTGGTTTGCAAATTCTTGGGGTCTTGCTCTTTAGTCAACGAAGAAAGATTGAACGGCATTTGGCCATCGCCGGTTTCGTTTACAGACACGACAGCCGGACCATCTGATTTTGGAACGACCAGTTTCACGAATAGATGCAGATTGGCTGCTTGATGTTCGCTGTACCCAAAATAGAGAGTTTCAATGAGCGAGACACGGCTTTTTACAGCTAGTTTTAGCATGTTAGAGTCAGCACCGCCCTCACCTCCGAGATTTAATTGTTCCGATAAATAAGCGAGCCCCTCGGTTACCATTCCGGTGCCCTTTTTAATGTGCGCATAGTCAGAATATTTGAAGTCGGTATCGTTATCCAAGTCCATACCGACGACATCTGAACTTTTGAAGCTGTTTTTGATCACAACTGCATCCTTGTCCGACGTGTTTACTTCTCGGTGCATTTTCACAGGGGCAGGAAGCAAGGCTGATTCTTCAGGGTTTAATTGAGACACTTTTTTACCATCCACTTTTTCGTAAAGATCGCGTTTTACATTTGGGAGTAGCTGGTGAAGGATGCCAAACACGAGCCGAAGTCTGTCCTCGTCTGTGGAATTGTCCCCATGGACTTCAATTAGCTCACCAGCTGCCTGGTTTGGTGAGCTAGTGATGCAAAGGGAGAAATCAAAGTTAAAAAAATTGCTTTCACAAAAACAGCCAACGACATTTGGTAATAGTATGCTTAATCAAAGACGATATATAACTTTTTTTGTTGTTGTAACTCTTTATCGGTTCTCACTTGTTAAACATGCAAAATGTTGGCGAACCACCCGGAAACCAAATTTCTGTAAAACGGCATCGAAAGAAAGATTCACCGTTGTGCTCTCAAATACTTAAAAAATAAATGCATTTGGTCATTTCACTTTGTTGCTCAGAAGCGAACAGGGTCGAACAGCACAGAAATTTGCAGATTGCAAAACGTAAAATGCAAGTGCACGTGTCTTTAAATGCATTAAAGTCTCTACTGACGGTAATAAAAGCCGTTTGGGGATGAAAACTTGGTTTTAGTGTTTTGCGGTCAGTGGGTCTATTGGAACGAAATCCAAAAGCTGGTTGATACAAACAAATTCATCTCTATTAGAGTCATAATATTACCTTGATTGAAGTTTTAGTCGAACCAAAAAATAACTTATCGTCGTCTTCACGTCGCTCAGGTCCACATCTCCACTTACGGAGAACAAGTTGAATTTTACTAGGAACCAGTATTCCTCTGACGTTTTGTTGTGAACTCTCAGTCCAACCATCATACGGATGGTACCTAAAGTAAAAATATAAATGCCCAGAGGTTACAAATCAAACTGCCAACATTCCTGTCTTCATCTGAGGAATAACTCAGTCAATAGCCTTTCCGGCGGCTCCGCCACCAAAACTTTATTCGCCCGTACAATACCGCTACAAAACTTTATTTCACGCGCCTACGCTGCCGCCAGCTAGCTAGGCAGGCTACTCAGTCAAAGTAGCGAAGGAAACGTTTAAATTACGTCGATCTAATTGCAAACGCATGCACCTATGACTTATCCAAAACCGATGTATTTATCAGCTATTGGTACCGCCGGTCAATGCCAAAGGCAAAGTGAAGCGTGTTTATCGCTCGGTCGATTATGAAAGCAAATGTTCGCTAGGTTCCTGGTTTCACGGAGCGACGCTCACAAGCGCAGCTTCAAGTACGAAATCATTCAACTTGACTGATTAATCCTGACCCTAAAGGGGTCGAGGGGCTGGCCTGCAGATCTCTTTTGAAGGGCTGAGTGCAAAAGATAAGGATTTAATCAACTGTTAAGGTTGCAGTACGCTTGATATTGTCAAACACTACCCCTTCATGCCGATCAAGATATTTGTGAATTCTTTTATCCGCAACAATGTATGTAAAATATATCCAAATATGTATGTGACGAAAAAATTCTGCTCTTAACACTCAAAGCTAGCTTCTTTGAAAAAAGTTGTTTAAAAACATTTCGGATAATCATTTATAGTGAAAATGGACATTGAAATTAGCTATATATTTAATTTCCTTTTAAGTAACGTCATGAATACTTTTTCTCTCGATTAAGAAAATGGTTGATATTCAAGACTCAAGAAGTAATAGAAAGCACGAGCTTTACCTCTTGTTTAGTTGGATTGAATGATTAGATATACTTTGCTAAAAGAATAAGTTTGATAATTTTGACCACGGACATTTAACATGATCGACCAAGCACAAACTGAGACCGTACTGTTCGTATCTCTGTCGAACACTCACGTACGCATTGTTTCCCGCCTCATATATTGAACGTTTATTTCACTGCCATGCGACGAAACAAACAAAACGTTTGTGGCCAAAGAAAACGGAAAAGTTGATATTGATTAATATTATTGACTGACTTTGCCGCGAGAAGCCGATTTACTTTGAAAACGCTTTGTTATCATGCGAGGGTCGTAAATCTTAAAAATTGGCAGTTGAAATTTTGAAGTGCCGCAGAATTGAAGGTATGTGGTTTCCACTTCCTTCTTGCTTTCAGCTACACACTGGTAACCCCAAATACCAACTGAAAAATGCCGAAAACGCTTTTGCTTCGTCGTAACCACATTTATTCTCTTGTATGCGACGGCTTAATCTTAAACTCTCTCTCTTCAGTCAGTAGAGATCCCTAGCCATGGAACCCAAGCAATTTTGTGTAATAACAATGTCTTCACGACCTAAACTGGAATAATTAAATATAGAATCCAAAACAAACCAAACTGCAAGCTGCTAACACTCTTCATCAATTAATATAAACTAACTTTGATCCGCGGAGAACTAAACATCAAGCTCTCAACTCAGCATGTATTTTTAAGGGTTCTTAATAAATGGTGGAAAATTAAAAGAAAACTACTTATTTCCCGCAAAGGTTCATCTAGTACCCACTTCATACTCCAAAGAATTGAAAACTATATGTAGGTTGATCCACTTAACTAATAATCTCCCTCATTTCAGTACTCTTTCTTTTTTCAACTCCGTCTTATTTTCTTTTAACACTCAATAACTTGAGGATTCCTATTTTACTGATCGACTTTTTCTTATTAGACTAACCAGCTTCTGTTAATATAATAGTAATCATCTTATTGTCAAAAAATCCGTGTGCAAATATTTCAATGCAATGACAGGTGTACGTCGTATTGAAGCTCTAACCACCAAGATGAGTGTTAGGGCTGTCCTGATTCGGCTGATTATAATGAATTGATTGATTGATTGATTTTGCAAAGTGGTTCCAAATTCCTTGCGTTTTCGGAGAGTTAAAATTATATTCTCAGCGCCGTGAACTTAACACGCTCAGCAGAAAGCTGGAAACCTCTTGCAGGTTTTACTGAAATTTCTCTTTGAAAAACATAACACCCCTTTCCTCACAATATCGCAATAACAAAACCACAGCCATACATTTAGCCCCCCCAAAAACAAAACAAAACACCAGAAACAGAGTGCATCTCAACGAAAACGGCTCACTTTTAAAAAATCCACTTTTGAGGTCTGCGGCTCGGCTCTGAAGAGACTGAATTAACGCTAGCACTTAAGTTTTTCGCCGGAAATTTCAACTATAAAACCTTTCCAGGGTTTTGAAGATGGAGAAGCATTTCCGTGGAGAAAACCTACAGAGTGAGTATAGCATGCGTTGAAAGTGATGTTAAGAGGCCGGTATGTGTTGGTTAAATATATAGATGCTCGTTTGGGCCCACAATTATTATTGGTCTACGCAAGCATGCGTAATAAGGCATGAGCTGGGAACAAAATAAGTACACCACCCCTAAATTTTAGCAACACATAGGGTGTATTTTTCTAAAACAATAATCATCTTATTGTGCCCCATCCCAGCTTAACATACCTTGAAAGTTTTAATAAAAGGAGTGGCTGAATTGAATTGAAATGAACTGATCTGTAGACAAAAGCAACGAGTTTTGCAAGGCGTTTTACTTTTCTCTTTTGAGGGTTTTTAAAAGTTTTAGAGCTGACATTTAGAAATGTATGCCTTTTCGTTTTAAGTGATGTACCCTTAAAATTAATGATTGATACATGTACCTTTCTGTAGAGAAGTCCCATTCGCGTCTTTCACCTCTATATCTTGATCCACTTGATATGTTAGAGTATCACCCTCTTGCAAATTCGGCTCCGTCAAAAACTCACTCTGGGGCGTTTTCCTAATCGTTAGATACACAGCCAAAGACACCACGATTCCAAGTAACAGTAGCAAAGTTAAAACACCAATGAACTGGACCTTCGTTTTGCGGGCAGACTGCTTCGATTTTGGATCGCTGAACTGCACTTTCGGTTCGGGTTCTTTCTTGTCAGCCATTGCTCAACTCCAAAATGCTCAGCTGTTCTGGCAAGTGCAGAATGGAAGTGAAGGTTCGTGACAACTGAACGTGATTATATAACCCCCTCTTGATGCAATTCTACGGTCAATTACCCTGACGTATGTCAGCGTGGGTTGTTCATGACAAGCACTTTGTTATGTTGTTCTGATTGCATTGATATTCGCCCTTAACATAATTTTGCCCGCACATTCCGATGAAAAAAAATATTTTCACTACATATATCAGTTTTCAGAGGTGTAGGCTTGGTCATATAGGAGGCGTCTTGTTGTAACTTAGTACAGTCACTAAAACGATCCAACAGGTAAAATGTGAGAAAAAGTCGGTGAGGAACTACTGAGTTTGCAAGAAGTGTGAGGAAAATAAAACATTTCGGCTTAAACTCAAAATTCATTTTTTTGCCGCTTTTAAATTGGATTGGCTACCACAAACAGGGCGGTGTTCTGTACTGAATGGCTCTGGCTACAAGACTTCTTAATGAGGCTGCAGTTTTATTTAGTAATCGTTATTTTCGGCCGGTGCATGCCAAAACTGAACTGCCTATGTTGACTCTAACCTGTTTAATTTTGTGCAGTTACATTTAAATTTAACATAGATGGAATAGCATTTTTTAAACTGAACTTTAGTAAAAACTCCCTAAATTTTACAGCACATTTCTCAAGGCACTATTCCTGCCAGAGTAACCTTTGGCTTTAAGACATAACGTTTTCTTATGCTATACGATAGCGGCAACATTGTTGATAAGTTTTGTAACCTTATCGCCATGTCAACGGAATTTTCTCATGCCTATGGTATATATATATATATATAGATTACTTTCAAAAGTGTCTGATATATATAGCAAAAAAACAAAAAGTCAGCGCCTTATTTGTATAATTTGATAAAATTCGAATAGTGCTTAATAAACAACTATTGTTCAATCAAATAAAAGGAATCACGTACAGTATTTGACTCCACTTTCCACTTGCGAAATATTTGATGGAATTCACATTTGCTCTATATTTGCTCTATGATATCAAAAGGAGCTTCGTAACTTGAGCTTTACTGTGCATTTGTTGAAAAGGGAACATTTTGCAAATTTTTCTACAGGGTTTAACTTGCGGCCAAATAACAAAAAGTCCAGGTGACTAAACAGCATCATGTAAATATTCCTGAAACATATTGAATATACTTTATAATACTCTACGTTCCAACGTATTTGTTATGCGGCAAACAAATAGCTGTGTCATTATGACCCTTGAAAGATAGCAGGCTCAAAACTAAACTTGAATCACTACACAAGGATCTCTGTGGTAACTGACGCACAGAGAAACGGATAAGGATATTACGAGAGCTGCTACACGTGATAACTGATCAAGCGTGAAGCTTCTGTGTTTCAAAGCGACATTTGACATTCACTGACTCAACTGAATTGAGTCGTTCATTAACTAATTGAGTAGAAACAAAACAAACTGCTCTCACAGAAAATAACGCCGTTTCACACAGCATCGTTAACGTCCTCATTCTTGTACATTTGTTAAGAAGAATTGTGACACAGCCCTGTATCCACATGGATTGGAATTTAGTAAATGTTCAGGCATCCACAATAAAGTTTCAATAGAACTACAATATTCACGAAACATCTGATTTGTATTGGTTTGGAATACTTGAGCTACGTGGATATGAAATCTTCCGTCAGAGGGCTTAGCTAGGTTTTGGTTAAAAACACCGGGTTTTGCCGGAACATGTTTGTCGGATGTCAAGATGTAAAGACGGAAACAATCAATCAACTTATAGGAAGAAAAAGGAAATTAGAAATAAGAGTGATAAAGACATCCGAACTGAAATCGTGAAAAGCTGAAAAGTGGTCAACGGAGAAAATTCATGCCAGAAATTTGAGGCGAAAAATGTAGATAAAATGAAATCTTGAGAGGAAACTCTCAAGAATACGTGCCAGCGAGGAGTTGTTCCCTCGTTCAAATGTCGATGGCTGTTATTATTGGTCTGTAGTCTCAGATACGTTCACTTGGTTGTATATTACAACCGTGGCCTAGTGGCTGAACTCGATTTTAGTACTGTGAAACAAATACAGCTGGCCTCGTGCACAGGACCTGTACCCGCAATTTCAAAATTAAAAAAGAATCCAGTGTCCTTAACAGGCTGACAGCCACGTTGTGCATAGGTTGCAAGCGATATGACGTCCGGAGCGGTAAAGGCGTCGACCGTGCCTGAGAGGGCGTTTTTGGGCAAAAAGACACGAATCGCCATCGAACTGCACTGAGGAGTATGCGTTTAACATGGATTTACTGCAGGATGAACAATCCGTCATGTAGAGTTTTCGCTGACAGGAGAAGGAAAATTCTGGTGGAATTAAGTGGTCACGTAGTTACGACACGGGGGCCCTGATTGGTCTGCTTAACTGTACAGGAGAAAACATATGTTTCGCAATTGAATTGAGTGGTTCATAAACGTAATGATCTAATTGAGTAGAAACAAAACAAACTGCTCTCACAGAAAATAACGTCGTTTCACAAAGTATAGTTGACGTTCACATTCTTGTACATTTGTTAAGAAGAATTGTGACACAGCCTTGTATCCACATGGATTGGAATTTAGTAAATGTTCAGGTATCCACAATAAAGTTTCAATAGAACTACAATATTCACGAAACATCTGATTTGTATTGGTTTGGAATGCTTGAGCCACGTGGATATGAAATCTTCCGTCAGAGGGCTTAGCTAGGTTTTGGTTAAAAACACCGGGTTCTGCCGGAACATGTTTGTCTGATGTCAAGATGTAAAGACGGAAACAATCAATCAACTTATAGGAAGAAAAAAGGAAATTAGAAATAAAAGTGACGAAGACATCCGAACTGAAATCGTGAAAAGATGAAAAGTGGTCAACGGAGAAAATTCATGCCAGAAATTTGAAGGGAAAATTTAGATAAAATGAAATCGTGAAAGGAAACTCTCAAGAATACGTGACAGCGAGGAGTTGTTCCCTCGTTCAAATGTCGATGGCTGTTATTGTTGGTCCGTAACATCTCAGATACGTTCACTTGGTTGTATATTACGGCGGACCGTGGCCTAGTGGCTAAACTCGATTTTAGTACTGTGAAACAAATACAGCTGGCCTCGTGCACAGGACCTGTACCCGCAATTTCGAAATTAAAAAAGAATCCAGTGTCCTTAACAGGCTGACAGCCACGCTGTGCATAGGTTGCAAGCGATATGACGTCTGTAAAGGCGTCGACCGTGCCTGAGAGGGCGTTTTGGGCAAAAAGACACGAATCGCCATCGGACTGCACTGAGAAGTATGCGTTTAACCTGGATTTACTGCAGCATGAACAATCCGTCATGTAGAGTGTTCACTGACAGGAGAACGAAAATTCTGGTGGAATTAGTCACGTAGTTACGATTTGGGGGCCCTGATTGGTCACAGTCGGTGGACTTCTGCTTGACTGTACAGTAGAAAACAAATGCTTCTGGAATGGTGCGAGAGAGGTGAAATTTCTAAATTTAGCATTTGGAGGACCTCTTGCGAAGTTTGCATGACAATTTTGAGTGTTCTTGTATTCGGTTAACTGAAGTAAAATGAAAAAAGAACAACAGTCTGAAATGTCAGCCGTCTTTCTTAGGGGAAGGAGATGGCTGACTTTCAGACTAAAAGAGCAATGAAAACAAAACGTCCACTTTTGCTCACTGGCGCCGCGGAAAGTTCATTACGTGCGATTATATTTTCACGCTCATTTAACGATGGAAGGTGTTTGTGTTAAAAAAGCGAGGAAAAGCAACCTGCCTGCAGCTTATGTTTCTGGTCGTACGACCAGGTAACTTTAATCTTTTCAATCAAGTCCAGGCTGCTAAAATTCCTGCGTCATAAGAATATATAGGAAATTATTGACACAAGATCATGATACACACTGAAAAAACTGCAGGGTAGAGGCATCGCTGTACCCCAAAATGTAACAGTAGTTGTCATAAAACAATGAAAATGACCGCTTAACAATCCTAAAGACGAAGTCTAAAATCCCGCTATTTTTAATTTTACCACAATTGCTGGTAATCTCGCAATCTGATTGGCTAATTTGCCCGTTGTCGATAAGAGTTCATACAACGCTGCTTGCGTCAGTGTGAACAATCTTCCTTGCGCTCTGAAAAAAACATTTTATTTGACATTGATATTGTGGTAAAAAAACAAATAGAATGTGATTTAGCGTTGTCTGTTCACTCATCGACTGCGCCTCGTGAGTCAACAACATTTTGACCTTTGTGATGTCGAATATCGTTGTCGATGAGAGTACAGATAACGCTAAACCACATTCTATTTGTTAATTAGTGGGTGTAAAAGCAATAACGCAGCCAAGTGCGGTTTATGAACTCGCCGATAGGGCGGTGACCAATATTAAACTCATTGAGGCAACCGTAGTTAAACAAGGGCTTCGAGAACTCATCAGGGTCTTCTAGCTTCATATCCCATACTGACGCAGTTAAAAATGTGCTTTTATGAGCTCCTTAACGAGTCCTTGTTACAAAACAATTTAGCTAAGAACAAAATTACTGATGCAGCTCTTATTCAATCATTTTCATAACAGTCGATGATTTCAGTCCGCGATGCGACTCATACATATTATCTGCCGGGCCGATATGACAGTTATGATTTTTCTGATTTTTTAAAGAAAACGAGTGGATTTATATCACAACTGTTAAATTGACTGCGCCAAACTTTTAGGCCGGTGTCTATGAAACAATCAGTTTTATTCGAACAGGCTGAATTCCTGTGAATTCCTGCGAACACTCAAGATATGTCTATTTCTTCGCAAAAAATAATCTGAGTACTGAACTGATAGAGTTTTCATCGGCTGAATACACCCTTAGGCTACATACCAATCAAATAACAATATATTATTAAGTTCTGAAAGCTCTCCGTACCAGTTTATTTAATGAAAAGAAAAGTCAGTTAACTTTATCAGCTAAGTGAATAACGCTTTAATTATTTATCGTCGCACCTGTGCATTTGTAGTCCTTTGGATGGCGATAAAAAGAAAACAAAAACAGACCGTCCTTTGATCGCATGATTATGTTGATACAATCCGGCATGAAAACGCCCGAACGGTGCTACAGCATACAACGAAATGCCGACATAAATAACTTGCATGATTACGTGAGATGCCTGAGGCAGCCCACGTTGAAATCCTTTGTTTTCATCGTGTTCAGAAAAAAAATTCTCTTGGGACATTCTGCCTCTATTGCGCGATTTCATTGGCTTCCACTATTTTTGATTGGTACAATTATTTTTTATTGGCACACTTTTGTAAGTCCACGTACGACGAAATACAAGCGAGCTGTTTTGCACTGGCTCCGTTTGCTTGATGTTGTCGCTGGGGAGTATTATTCGGGATGCATCTTTGTATATATGGTTGTTCAAGTGATCACAGCTTTCAAAGTTCGTGTGTGACGCACGGCGGAAGACGTCTGGGTACTGTTTTTCGAGTTTTAGGCGGATCAACTCATCGAAAAGCAGCGTCAACATTTCGGTAGCGAGCTAATTTACAATAGTCGTCAGTGAATTATGGTGATTCATACGCGTGGCTTTCAAGCGGAAATCCTTTTCAGCCCTTCTTACGACTACAGAGGGTCCCCTATACTTTTTTCGTGAAACGTGATTGGGACTATTTTTTTCTCGTGAAACGTGATTTAGGTTTATTTGTTCATTCGTGATTCGTGATTGCGATATTTGATTTTATCGTGAACGTGAACGAAGTTTGGGAATTATCCGTGACGCGTGAACAGTCTCAATATTTTTACGTGAATGCATTTTCCAAAGTGGTATAGGGGACCCTCACTACAAGCATCACATCAGTTGATTTTTACAAATAAGACCCATCGCCTATTGTGGGCCGTATGGCTAGGATATACAAGCTGGTTGTCAATTACAAAGCCACTCTTGTTAGGATGCAAAATACCGTGACTCAGATATCTGCTGAGTTTAGCAAAACGCTTGAACATTCATATTGGGCACGCCGACGGTAACATTCCTCTCAAATATTGAACGGAGATTGATTTGTTCCATTTATTTGCTTTGGTTTTCTGTAGGACCTTGAATGAATTGCACAGAGTGTGCTTACTTTGGGTTTGTGTAGTAAATGATTGCTGAATTCAGCGATTTATAACCAACGAGCTAGTTGACTAATGGTCACTAAGTAATCGAACCAGCGTGTCAACCAACGTGTTAAAAGCGCTGTGCGCAACTTTTTTGTCGATTATCACTGTTGTGATTGAGAGTTATGTTTTGTGATATCCATACTGACATGGTGTAATCAGAATATAAATAGCGCTGGTGATAAAAGGTTTGTAATCGGTGCACGTACGCTTTTCAGTTCCTCTTTTCAGTTCCGTTTATGGATACTGAGGAAAATATTTGTTAAGGAGAATACCTCCGGTCCTTCTTCATATGGAAGCCTTAATTCTTATATCATCACTAACAAAGAAGCACACATAATAAATGGTAAACAGCTAGTTGGAAACCGTCATCTGGGCTCACTGAAGGTTATCGAGATTATCACATGTCACTCGACGATAAAAACAACCCTAAATCGATCGAAACAATTACAACTATGGAGCAATTACAGAACACAGGGCCACCATCAACGCATCCCACGTGAACGCCCCTGGGCGTCTTGTTGTAAGGAGAGCAACAATGAGGAAAAGGGGATAAAAGTAGCCACAATTTGGCATTGTATCAAGCACGTGTTGTTTTTCCTAATAAGGCCCCGTTTATATGGAGAAACGTTGTCCCGGGTAAGAGGGTCATTCTCTCAGCCGAGTCAACTTTGGCGAGCGTTTATATGAGAAAAACGTTGACCCCTTTGTCCGAGCAAAGAGCTGACAACAACGCTCGCGCATGTTCTGATTGTCTTGCCTTGACTGAGTTGACTCGGCTGGGGGCGCCAAAGTGTTTATATGGAGAAAAGTTGGCCCGCCTAGAAGGGTAACCCTACCATCGTCAAAGGGTGATCCGACGTACTAGGCAGGTCACCGTTTTAGCCGAGCCAACTTTTTGTTTCTCATGTAAAGGGTTCGCCAACTTTTCTAGGAAATGAAGAAAAGTTGTCTCGCCCAGGGTAGTTCGGGTAGGCGAGTGACCCTTCTACCGAGGACAAATGCAAGTTTTCTCCATATGAACGGGGCCTAAGTATCTCTTCTCAATAATCCTTCCTTCCATAGTTGTTTTCAGTCTGAAGCAACCGCGTTTTCTTTTGCCCTTTTTCAATGACTTACTTAAGTAAAATGAAAACCTGGTTGTCAGGCATTTTCGCTATGCATGTTGCATCTTAACGTACTGGGGGCTTCAAATCAGAAAAGACGGGACTATATTGTATGTTTTTTTATTGCGACAACTATAATCTAAGCGCTATGATTTTCTATTGTAGTTTGTCGGTGCCTGTAAAACGTTTCTTATGAAGCGCTTAGCTACTCGGACATTTGTGAATAACATATTAGTTTTTATTTTTTTATTTTTTTTTCCGGTGTCCAATCGATGGAAATCGATGATCGGAAAACCAATCGATTAATCGATATCAATCTATAAAATTAGTTAATTGGTATCGATTGGTATCGTTCAATCGATGATCAATTGATAACCACACATAAACCGTCCATCGATTGCTATCGATTGGCACAGCAGCCTCGAACAGATGTAACGCACGCTAACTGTCCGATTATCCGCCATTTTTAGAAGGCCCTGGGGACGAAATTGGTGAAACAATTCCGACATATCAGATGCTAAGAAGAACTGAAAACTGGATTTGCGATACGTTTTGTATTATTTATTCATTGGAAAACCTGTAGCGATCAGATAAAACGTCTACGTTCCATTTGAAATTTGGACTGTAGCCGCTATACATCTTCAAGTACTCGTCCTTTTAAAATCAAACAGACGAGTAAAAACATGGACAGAACACAGATGTGGGTTCAGACCAATTATTAATCTTGTCGTAACAACTCTGTTAGAAAGCGTTCCACTACAAGGGGAAATTTCATGCTGATCGCATAAAAACGGATAGAATGCTGACAAAGAGAAAACTGTCTAGGCAACGTTAAGTTGTAATGGCCCCGCGCGGGTTAAATAATAATAATAATAAATAATAATAATGATGATTTATATAGCGCTTTTATCCAAAGCGCTCAAAGCGCTTTACAACACCTTTTAGGGGACTTATTTGCCAGACTGCTTTTTTTTAGGCGCAAATTGCAGCCACGCAGTTTACAATCTTATTTGAATGAATAGTAGGATCAACACAGGTGCCCCCAGAACAGAACCAGTTATAGACCATCACACCGGGGACTACGTCCCCTACTCTTTCCGATTAGTGTGTGGGTTCTTTAAAATCAATCTTCGTCCCATCCTGACTATCTGCCTCTGGGTCTCCGAGGATGCTCGGGGCCGGGGAGTCGAAATTTTTGCATCTTTGAATTTTTTTCGTTTTGTCTTCGTTGTGAAAAACGGTGATTAAATAGACATGACATAATGATGTTGGCCCAGCTTTCTTCGCGAGCGTCAGATTTCCATTCATGGTTGCATTGGGGGTAGCTTCTCTGTCTATCTTACAGGAACCTAAAACCTAATTTATGCTTACTTCTCAGCCTTGCAATTGTGGGGTATATTTTCCTTGAAGTATTTAGCTTCATTACAGGTATCGAACGTTCCACCTTCTTTGTGATTAGAACAGAAACAACCGCTAGCTCGACAGTGGAAGCTCAGATGATTTAATTTGTCTCTTCCTTGTTTCGCTGGCTCGTCCGCCCGCTTGTTGTAGTCCACTCCGACGTCTGCTGGAACCCACTGCAACAGGGTTGTACGGTTTCATTATTTAGTTCTGAGAACATATCCCGTGTCTGGCAGATAGTCACTGACTTTGATCTGGAGTCTGTAAATACCATACATGTAATTGAAATCAAGATTCGGCTGGCGTCCTTCGGCGTGTAAAGGCCGGCGAGGACACATTGTTGCCGACACAAATGTTTGCCCGTTTGCCCGCGCGCGCAACATTTGTTGCGGACACAAATATTGTTTCCGCAACGGCAACTGTTTCCCGCAGCATGGAAACACAACATTCATTTTACCTCCCGCGGTTTGCGCGCCTAAAGGCCCTGGCAAACGAGGACACATTGTTGCGGACACAAAGTCAGCTTTCCGTTTTAATATTTCGTCGCACACAACTCATTTATCAACTGCATGTGTATAAAATTTTAATTACGACTAAAATGTAGACCCTTCCCTTTAAAAGGGTAGAGTTTGTTAATCTAAAACATGGTAAGTTTATCAACACTGTGCAAAGTCGATCAGTTTCTGACGGCACGTTAAGGAACTGTACTCTGTTGGTACGTCATGACGTCAGTGTTATTAAGCTGCAGACAGAAAAGCACTTGGCAAGTGTTTTCCTATCCTCTGTTCACACTATATTGGACCGATCCTGTGTAAGTGACTAAAAAGCTAAGAAAAATAGCACACAACAGTGCGTAGTCGCAGTTGTTCACACTATGTGCGATTAGGTTGTTACGAAAAATATTATTGCGTGACTCGCGTTACTGTCTGGAAGTGTCTAGAATGTTCTGCATATTTAATTAGTGCTGAATCATCGTGATTCCGTAATTCTATTTTTAAGCCGTTTGCGTAGCAGCTGTAAATAGTTCTTATTGTAATGTTTCTTTATTTAGCTGAGTTGGAAAGTTCTAGAATTTTATTGTGTGGAGTATATAAGCCGGTCGGTGTAGCTTTAGAGTTTTTCTAAGCAGTGTGTTTGTTGAAGTAACTTGAGAGCTGAGAGCTGAGAGCGTTTGGCGGAGGCCGTGTTTATTGAAATCTGACAGAGGTCGTGTATACAGTTGGCAGAGGCCGTATTTATTGAAGTGTGACAGAGGTCGTTTATACATTTGGCGGAGGCTGTGAGTATTTGAAGTTTGACGGAGGTCGAGTGTAATTTTATAAGCCTAGTGTGAGCTTATTGTGAAGTCTTGTGCGGAGTTTACTACTTTCGTTTGGAATAAATAACCTTGTTGCTGTTCCGACAACCCTGCGTTCTGTTTAGTCTACAAACAACCCACGTCTCACTCATCAACACAACCGAACTCGTAACATAGGTTTTGCACCAGCGGAGATCCGTAACAGATCCGGTGATCTGTCCCGGCATCAAGGTAATCGTGCCAAAATCAGCATTTACTGTTTACCTTGTCACAGAATAGTGGAACAAAGCCTACAAGCGAGAAAGATCAATTACACAGGAATTCCTCAATATTGGCTGAAGCGATCTTAGATTGCAAGGTGAACGGGCAAAGTGTGGATGGTAAAAGTTGATTTGGGAATCTAATTCTAGTCTTAAACAGCAAGCTTAGGCGTGTTCTTTTGGGGCTGGAAGAAGTTCAACCCCTATTTAACGGCCACCTTGGGGAAATGAAAAGTGGCCGCTTAACAGAGGTAAAAAACAATAGAACCGTTATCGGGACTATTGGCCACCTAATAGGGTTTGGTCGTTTAATAAAGGTTCGACTGTATTGGACGGGATAGACTTCCAGAGACGAACAGAATATAAATCCTTCCATGTCCAGAATACGGCTGATACCGTATACGAATGGACGTACATTCATTTGCGAACGTTTTGGCTGGAACATCGTGCGTAGACTGCGACCAGTCTCTATTTTGCTCTAAAACTGGTAACTGGCGCCCACGAAACTAGCGGCTTGCGGATTCGCCGCTCGCATATCGCGTTCGTTCCACAGATTTGCGACAAAAAGAGAGACTGCTCGCAGTATGCATCGTGCGTGGCTACCATGCCAGTAGTCACGCTCATACGCTCGGTTTTAAAAGACTGCTGTCACGCACTGGTTTGAGGTCACCGCCACCATGAGAATTTCAGTTTCGTGTTCTTTGGTAAAACCATATTCTTCTACTTCTATTGTTCGTGTACTGAATTAGGTGTCAACAAGGTACAGTCCCAAAAGAATACGCCCTTAGAGTGCAAGGCAAGCACATTGAATCCCGGAATTGAGTTAGCAAAAAAAAAAGAAAAAAGAAAAAAGAAGAAGAAAAAAAAAACCGACAACGGTAAGACCGACGTGGACGGCACTTGAATTAGAATAAGTTACATTCAACTATTAAAAAATCTGTTTGTCAGTGGTCCTTGAAATTTACTTAATATGGCCAAACTGTCCAGCAGTTAAAAATTCCGAAAAAAACATTCATAAGTTACGAAATAAAACATTAAGTTTATGTTTTTACAGCAAGACAACAAGAACCTTTGGTGAAAACTCGAATTAAGCGTGTTTCTTTATGCAATGAAAACAGATAAAATGCATTCTACTGTCTTCCAAAATTACCCATTAAAAAATTACTTCGCTGATGAGAATTAGCCTTTTAAGAATGTTTTCTGAAAGCCTATAAATTTAGTCATAATACTTTTTATCTGCAAAGAACGGAAAATCAATCAATATCGATCTCTATCACCGCCCTTAAGACCTTTCTTTTGTTTAGTGACGACTTTGTCACTCTGCCAACGTGGCAGCTTAAGGCAGTAGTTCGAAATTTCAAGAAACAATTAGAGAAAAACAGAAAACACTATTTTCTCGTGATAAAGTACACCATTTTGATCCCACGAGGAGGCGGGTACACTCTTAACTTATTTACAAATTCCTATATTAGAGAACAAACGTACCCCGTCACACCTCTCCCCAGGTACTGTGACAGAAACTTGACCCTTCTCGTATTAAATACCAATCCAATAACTAGGGGGCAGTACTTTGAGTGGTGCTGCTTGTGACACTGTCTGGGTAATTCTGACTTTTGAGTCTGTGGATGAAATCTTGAACTAAAAACTGATTCTTACTTTTCAGTGTTGTCCATGGTGAGCCGTACAGTTTTTGTGTGGCTTACACGAATTGTGTAGCCACATTATAGCTCGGTCAAGCGCCTGTTACGTGGTCTAGTAAGCCACACATGTACGCATTGCGGACCTATTTTCTAAACATCTGAGCAAATGGATAAAAATTTGTTTTAAACTGGTACCATCCAGACGAGAGCTACTCTGTCGTGGTGGGATACTTTGCAAACAAATATTAAGCCTTCTTGCTTTAAGGAAGTTAAGAATCATGCTGACACTTTCATGAACGATTTAGAGTTTAAAGGCATTCTTAAGCCGCGGTGTTCATAGGAATGCGTTGTCTTGGAAAGGAGACTTCCTGTGCAGCTGTCTTCCATCCATGTCGACGACTAAAGGCTTTGTCAACAAAGCTCGCCCAAAAAGAGGTTTCGACAACGCAGCTTGATCCTTAAAAGTGACAACATCGGAGAAGGAAGCGTTTTCAATCATTTCTCTCGATTTACGACTAACGGCGAAGACGCATTCCTACAAACAGGAAACGAGGCCTTACGAAAGGTTTTTTAAGTCTTCAACGTCCTCTTGACTTGCATTGTTACGGTGTAACTGTAATTCTCTGCCACTGCTATTCTCCACTTAAAACGATCTCAGAAGCGCCAGCGCAAACAACTTTTACCCAAACATTTCCATATTTCTGAACACGAATCCTGTCTTCTCAAACACACACTGATCCATATAAATCATACATTCATTTATGTCATATAAGCGCTTCAGCGCCTCTCCCCACAGTACAAGGCTGTGATGGGCTTCTGTGTAGCCGCTGCCTATGTTTCGGCAGTCTTTCTAATGTTCTCAGCAAAGAGCTAAAAGTTGGCCGCTTTTCGGGATCGAAAGCCCAACAAACCGTCAAAGTGTCCTGAAAAAACAAAACAAAACAAAACAAAAACAAAAAACAAGAATGATAAGGAATCCTTTCTATACAGTAAAAAACATCACTTGAACTTGGATGAGGCAGGCAAAATGAGCCAGTCAAATCATGAAGAAAGTGGTTTTCAATTAAGTGAAGTACATGTATGAACCAATCGGCATTCAAAGCAAATACTGGTAACCGGCGTCAACGCGCGGAAAAAATTGGCGCGACTTGCAATGCTTAGTTGAGCTTCTCATTGGTCGAGAAAGTGGCAGGAATTTCGCTGACAAATCACAGAGGGTAGTGAAACAAAAGAAAAACACCAACAACTTTCGTTCTTTGATGAAATCAATCAACGCTACATGTCCCGTGCTAGACCTTAACTTTTTCCAAAAGCACATTTGCCTTAAGCCGGCGACACACTAGGCGCTTTTTTACGCCGGTGGCGGCGAATTTGATCACCAGCGAATTTCGGCGTTGATTTATTTTTTACGCCGATCCGCGTATAAAATCGCCAAGTATGTCACCCTCTTTACATTACATTATCTTCACTTACCTTTACTTCCCGCGGAACATCCACATTCGATAACGGCGGTTTAACACCTTTTCCCACCTGCCATATAATGGCCTCTGGGATTTGCTTCTTGAAGGGCCACGATCCTGTACACATCTCGTACCAGACAGTCCTGGTAAAAAACAGAACGCATCAATACAATAGCCATGAAGTTAATCGCGCATTCTCTGCACAGTTTGCTTTCCAGCTTTCACTGAGCTACTACAAGTACCCGACCAAACAAAGTTGACTGTTTGCCTCGGAATCTCTGGAGAAAACAAACAATACGATCACTATTTTATCGGCTTTTCGTCCCCGATGAGCAAAAGTTCCAAAACAAAAACGGGCTTATTTTTTTTGCTGGAACTTCCAACCTGAATGCGTTTCGAACTTAAACACCAAGAAATCTCCGACATTTCACGACCAGCCCATTAGCAATGATTACGTTTGCACAATTTTTCCTGCGTTTTGTCAATACCGCAGATGTACATTTTCATCTTACGTTCTGCAAGCCAAAGCTGGATACCGACTGAACATGCTCATATCGTCGATGTAAAAAGCAAAGCGTCATGGCTGGTTTATAAACACCCCTATGCTTAAATGTTCACGTGACTACAACGTACCCGAACGCATACATGTCAGTTGCCATGGTGAACTGTGAAGAATCAGGAGCATCTTGTTGGGTTGTGAGGGAACGCAATATTTCCGGGGCTAAGTAGGGAAGCCAGCCCTCTGGAATCATCAGCCAACCTGGTCTGACAGACTTGGTGGTCAGACCAGCCACACTAAACAACCCAAAATCTGTGATCACCACACGATTGCCAGACTCCAAGAACACGTTCTTTGAGCGCAGGTCGGTGTGGACGATTCCTCTAGCGTGAAGATAACCCATACCCTGAGGATAGATATCAGCATCAAACCTGTAAGCCTTGGTATCAACACGCATCTTCTCCTAACAGTCCTTCGTATATTAATTAAGGTACCCGTTGGGAGAATTGAATAGGTAAACAAAGAAGAGACCCTTCTCCAAAATGGCGGCCATGGATTTGAATGAGTTAAAATTGAACTGATTGAAAAACTGATACCAGAAATAGGAGGAGCATTTAGTAACCCTGCAAAGTTTTAGCATATCAGATGACAAAATGTAAGTTGAAATTTGACAAATTTACAGACGTTTGTATAACTGGGGGTATGGCGTATACCCCCAGTCATACAAACGTCTGTAAATTTTTCATTTTTCAAGTTACATTTTCTCAGCTGATATTACACCTGATATGCTGAACCTTTGCAGGGTTACTACAGTAAAGGTGTTCTTTCTAGTGCTGGTATACGTTTTTAATTTTAACTTATGTGAATTTTCGGCCGCCATTTTGGAGAAGACTCTCCACGTCTGCTGTCCGTCTGTATTCTTATGAGCTTTTTGTTTGATCATAAGGTACCGTGAGGATATAGAGCGAATCGTAAAACAAAAACCAAAGTAATTACTCTGGCCAATCACAACAGAAGCAAATAGCGCAATGAACCAATCAGAATTCAAAGCAATTTAATGAAACGGGCGCGAAGCGCGGGAAAGTGCGTGCGATCAAGTCGCGATTTATTCTCGTCCTCAGAGGCCGCGCATCTTTCGGTCAGGACCAAGAATAACGACCTCCGGTTGGTTCCGAACCAGGAAGTCCGTGATAAACGGGCTTTCGGCCCTTCTACGGAAACTCGGAAGCTTAAAACAACAGTAAATCTCCTTTATTACGCTCCTCGGCTGGCTGGAAATACGTTAGTCACCTTCTCAATCAAAGAAAAGCACAAGCACTTCTCTGTAAGGCTAACACACCTAAAGATCAGAACAAACGTCTTTCTTACCGCAGTTGTAGGCAAGTCAAAAGCATTTCTTACCTGAGAAATCTGGGTACAAATTTGTGAAATTTTTGAAAGGGCCAAGTTGTCCTTTCGAACGTGTACATGAGTATAAAGAGAAAATCCCCGGCACATGCTGTGACAAGAAACAAAACAATTGTCAGTTGAACGCTTCTTTAGAACTATGGGAAGTCAACAATGGAAATAATTCGAACACTTGTTTACCTTGTGACAGAATAATGGTTAATGGTTAATAATGGTTTCAGACCATCAATTTTGCCCACCTTGGTGTTGGTGGCATTACGACTAATTACTGAATCTCGCATTTAACAGAAAAGACAACCGTTATAAAACATTTCATCAAGGCTTCCTATAACTTCCCTATACACGCCGAAAGAGAGCACACGGCACAATCATTATTCGCTACTCTGTGTAACATCAGATGGGAAACCAATAAGTACTTGGAATCATATTCTTGTCCATGAATTCTCAAGGGAAATTTCGTAGTTTCTATACCACTGAACATGCAGCACAAATACGCCGATCCAGGAAAAAACCGAAGTCGTATGGAATAGAGGCCTAACGGCTCTTATCGGTTACAAATTGTAAAGTTTATATTAAGCGTGTGGAGCGTTTCGAGTCGGAAAAAAAACAAATCTGTCTGGTTTTTTTTTTTAGTTCTTATGAATTATAAGACGGTTTCGTTTTATTGATCAAACTCAAAATTGACTGTATTAAGCTACTTCAGAACGGCTGAAATTCAGCTTATACTGTCGAGGGAATTATTATTATTATTATTCAAGTTCAGAGTAGCCACAAGGAAAATCTATCCGCTAAGGTGTTAGAATTAAATATCTTACCTTTTAGACCTTAAATTTCCTCTTTTTATACTTTTGAGCTTGCAATTGTCAAGACTTGCGGTTAACTTGTGAAGGAAATGCATTTTTTTCCGACACGAAATGCCCAAACGCTTACATAAAGTTTATAATTTTAAGCCGGTGAGGGCCCGTAGGCCTCGCTTCCATGTGACCTCCGGTTTTTTCCTGCATCGGCCAATGTTTCGGCTGTAAAAATAGCACTGATGATACAAGCAGAAATCAGCAGCCAATCAGCCGTTACCTAGTAATGATAGCAAGTTTCGGCGGGTCCATGCAGGCCCCCATGAAAAGCACCACGTTTTCATGACGAGTCTTGCGAAATGTTCCCACTTGGAATTTGAACGCGTTCAACTGCTGCTCTGTTGGATTTTCGATCTCGATAATCTTCACCGCGACCTCGCCATGCCAGTGGCCCCTACAGAACGGAGAAAAACGTGCATGTTACAATAGAGAGCTGTCGAGAGCCTGAATACCGATGTGGAAGCTGAGGACGCAATTGGTTTTGGTTTGGGAATCACAGGACAGGCGGAATAATGTCCTCCCCGAAACGTATAAACTCTCTTTTGATAAGAAAAATTTAATATTTCATAAGAATATCAAGGGTGAAATTTGTGAAATTTTAAGAATAAAGAAGAGGATGAGAGTTAAAAAAAAGAATATAATTTTGTGTGGGCGCTAAAGTTTAATGCAGTGATCACACTTGAAACAAAAATTTTCATTTCCCTCATGGTATCTCTGTGAGGTATGCCTTTTTTATTTTTAAAGCCAAAACGGCCAAGTGTCGTCTGACGCGAAATCTTCACCTCGCTGGCTACAACGAAAAGCGACGGAGCAAGTGCACAATGTAAGATCTAGACACCAAACTATAGTAATTAATACCCCAATACATCAAAAATGGAAATGTCATACGCTGTAAAATAAGAATATACACAAGAATATTTTCAGCCTAAAATCGGCAAAAAAAAAATAAGAACACTCAGCCTGGGTCGGAACACAATATTCTTATAAAAACAAGAGTGTATTCAGAAAACGGAAAATTATCGTCGGATGTGAACTGAGAAGAGTCCACAGAATAGTCTGGACCGATTACTTGAACCTCACTTCCGGCGACGGAGCAGGCCGCGCAAGATTTCCCGCCAAAAGCCCCCCCCCCCCCCCCCCCCAAAAAAAAAAAAAGTACAATACGATAAACATAGATTTTTTTTTATGGTTGAAGAGCGCCTACGATATTTATTCACGAGTTGTGAAGAATACAACGAACGAGCGAAGAACGAGAGAACAAAGCAAAAGGGAATTAAGGAACATGCCTTACCTGTACACTTTACCGAATCTACCAGCACCTAACGGACTCCATGTTATCGCTAGCTCATCGAATGGTATCACCCACTCAGACATTAAACTACCTCGTTGCTGAAGGGAGAAACAAATGGCGCTATAAAGTTTGCATCTCTTGAGATTTACTGGTTTTCTTAACCTGACTTAGGCTGGGTTCAAACGTCGAACTTTTCATGTGCCAAATCGAATGCTAATTAGGTAAATCTATTGTTCTTACTCACTTGCATTAGATTCGGCACATGAAAAGTTCGACGTACTGTATGAACTGGGCGGGCCTTAACCAATATTTCTGACGCCGTCACCATGGGGGATGTACGAGTAGAACTCTGCATCAACCTACAAGCTGACTTTTTTCGATCAAGGGCCTATAAACCATCAACGGTACCTTTCGGGAAATTATACCCTGCGAAATTCTTGTGTTTAGGACAGGATCGGGATAGGGGACACCTCGTGATGTGTGACATAAACCTTAAAGAAGAGTGAGTCTCAGTAATAATTATATCTTTCAATTTCTTTCTCCTATGGTTTTGTAATTGTTTTCCCTAAGCGTATACAGTCTCCTCTCAGCTCTTCATCATGACGAAGCAAGATTCATTTGCAAGAAGATTCAGATTCAGAAGCAAGCTTCATTTGTTTGGCAATATCTTCACTGTATGGCCAAACACAAAACAGTAACAAGAGATCGACATTAGCCCTTCAGATTTTCAGAAAGTTTGAATTCTACAGTTGGACGATTTTACCAACATAAATTTTAGCCACATGTTATTACCAGTTTATTAGTGCTTTAAAATTTAAATCTAATTAGTTATTTCTTTAGATTTCAGAACTTAAATTTCATAAAAAAAAAATTAATGGATCTCAATGGGAAAGCCACACCTTACAGTATACCAAGATTAAAATTAATTTTATAGTATCATACGACCCAAAAGTGGTTTACTCACGTGTAAGTCCCAAAGCATGTGTGATTTTCCAACCTTTCATTAAGAAGGTACACAAATTATAATAAGCTAAGGCAGGAAACTTTAAATTGAATTATCCTTCTACCAAGCAACTTTTTTCCTAAGCTAGGTTCTCATATCAATAATAACTTTGAATTACATGTACGTCAAACAGCAATTCGTATTAACCACTTAGCGTTTTACTTTTAATCGAGGGATTAATGCTCAAAGTTTCGTTATAGAATTTAACTCTAGCAAAGTGCAGTTACAGGTAAGTGAAAGTGAGCAAATTGAAGATAGAGCATCACTATTTAGCTGAATTACTATTATAGCAAATTTACAACGTATCCACACAACTGTTATAACTTTTTAATGCAATATTAGAATTTCTGAATTATAAAATGATCTAAAGGTCCAGTAAGATAAAATAACATGAGATCGTGTTACCAATCGTGTTAAATTAAAATAATCATACCAAAGGTTCATTTTTATGTTTGTGTGTATGTAAGTAGTCAAATGTGAAAATTTTCAAATCTGGTTTAGATAGAGAAACAATTATACAGTTAGTTTACTTCCCATGTAAAGACAATGCTGTTATAATATTATTATCAAATGCCACACATATGCCAGGGGTCCCCCCACACCCCTCTTGGGATTAACATTGATAGGTGTACACGATAATTATGTGTACGTGAGAGCATCTGATTAAAGAGCAAATCATGACCTCAATACATTAGTCTCTGTACAATGTAATGTAAAATCAAGGCGATGAAAAATTACCACTCTGCGTCCCCATGTTCTACTCTGGGGGTCCACGTCAGATATTTGACTATCCAGAGATTCAATTCCAGGTGCATCATCTCCAGATAACGTCTGTATGATAACGAAAAAATAATTATTGAAGCATATTGAACTTAACAAAGAAGAATTTGCCTAGAAGCTGCTAGTGACAAAAATACTGTAAGTTGATAGGTTTAGGACAAGGGGGTAGGGAAACTGAAGACTGGCCAAGCAGAAATTTTAATGTGAGTGGCTTCTTTCCAATGTGCATGTCCTCTGTACTAATGAATACACTATCACTCAAATGTAAGTTGACAGTCCCAGGCATCTCAATCTTGAGTCTCAAAAATTTTCAGGCCCTAGAAGCGAGTCTATCGAGTTTTGGGTTAAGACAGAACTGAGCGTTACGATATACTCATTTCTTGAGAAATACAATGGACCAAAGGATTGCAGTGACAACCGCTGTATGTAAGCTCGGGTAATGATCAAATAACTGGAATAAATTGGATAAGCTTGTTGCATTTGCACCAACCACAACTCACCGAGTCATTACTTGCTACAGTATTGTTGCTTTGCTGCGATTTCACGCTTTCTGTCCTCACTAGTGTACTTGTTGAGTCAATCATCTCATCGCTGAAACAAAGTGGCGCATTAACAATGATTAATATTACAATGTATCATTCACACAAAAGTGGAATAACAACAACAACAAATTTTATTGAAAATTGAAAATATAACTAATTACATTACTTTCCCCCAGCAAATAGCTTATAAACTAATCGAGGCAGGGAGATCTGAGGACATAAATTATTACAAGTACAAGGTTTATCTACAGATGGACTACAGTTCTACATCAACACAAGCATACCTTTGCATGGGTGAAGTCATTCTTGAAACATCTAAAACAACGAGGGAAAGTCAAAACCAATGTCCACATTATTAATGAAACTGTCTAACCATGTCAAGAAATAATGCAATTAATATTCATCATGCATCTTCACCAGTGATGGGAAGAACTTCAGAATCTACATTTTAAATTTCAGATAGAAATGCAGCTTTACTCTTCATTCCTCATTCATGGGCCTACAACAGCCTTGTCAATAATTATTATCCCATTTTGTAGTTGTGTGTAGAATGACCTGGCCTTAGAGTAGAAGCAAAGTTGGAAGTGATCTGGTTTTGAGACAATCCTCAGTCTCCATCTCCATCTCAAAGCACGGTTAGCACTCTAAATCCAGGTCAAATACCACAACAACATATAGGTTTAAAACAACTTAACCGGTGGTTAATCCTAACCATGCCTCGAGCAACTCGGCTGAAGTCACTTGAGCAGGAAATTATAAAATGGTTTATTATTAGTAATACTGAAACATATGCTGCATTATACCGGATCTTTTGTACTCTATCAACTGTATTGCTTTATAATGCTGCAACCAGTTGCAAAATTGTTGAGACATTTGCAATCAAAAACATCTTTTCTTTCTCTAAAATGCTGCTGCTAAGAAATCTGTGAGATACAACACACAGCCCCTCCATCTCCCCCTTTCAAAGTTGTTCCTCAAAGTTTCGAGCATGATATTGCACTGTTAACAACTTTGATCAGAGGGGGAGAAAGGGGGGGGGGGGGGGACGAAAGCGGAAGATCATGGAAGCATCATTACAGTGTCTCAGGTATTATTGCAACTTGCTGTGGCTTGCACAAAATAGATATCCAGTTGTAATAGCAACTTCACCAACTGGCTTCCTTACCTGAGAAGGAAAAATGTGACTCTGGAAACTGATCAAGCTCCTCCTGTGCTGACAAGCTCGCACTATTAGTTGCTGAAGCTGATGGAAGTGGAGATGACGGTGGCGATGATGTTGATGATGATGTGGAGCAAGAATCTCCACCTGGACCACTTTTGTTTATTGCAAACTGTGTTGGAATCTCACTGCTACATTTGTGTTCAACTGAATTCAAGTCACCGTGGCTGCGATTTGCTCTTTTTTCCTCATGCAGGCCTTCGACTTGAAGTGCAATGCTGGAAGGTTCAGAGTTTGTTCTCTTTACCGCTGAGCGTGGAAGTGGCAAAGAACGATATTCCCATGCTGTAAAAGAAAATTGCATGCAGACAACTTTTACAACATAAATCACTAGAATGGGTCAATTCATTTGCAATGCTTTCTTGCAAAGTTATCCTAAATGATTCCACCTAATTGGTTGGCATGCTGCTACACTGTTAGAAACAATTATGAAAGTTGCATCCAAATAAATGCTAGTCCTTCACATTCACCTGTAACTTTTGAACTAAATGTAGTGAGTAAGGTTGTGATCTAGAAGAAGTAGTTGGGCACCCAAATTCCCTAAAGCATTGAAATTCAGGACACCCAGCAATACGTTTGGTGTAAACGCTATTGTTTGCTGGTCGACCAAAGGCAAAAGTAAGTCACCAGGGGTGACCAAGTGCTGCTAGAGCACAGCCCTGAGTGAGTAACTCAAAAAGTTGCCAGTGGTCAAGTCTTTTTTCAGCAACAACAAAATTAAAGAAGAGGAGACTGAGGAAAATGGGTCAAGTGACCAACTTGCCACTTGCCATCACTGAGGTACTGTAGCGTAAACTATTTTGGCCGGTACTAAACTTCCCATTGCTGGTGTAACCATCGATGTTGGTTGGTTACAGTACGAGTGCTCATAGAAGGGCTGGATGCCAAAAAACCAACAATATATATTCAAAAAGTACATGTAGCATGGGTAACAACACTTTAATATGGTTGACTGACTCACCTCTTCGCCATTGAGCTATGAAAAACTCACTACACTCCTTTGGAAGTCCACATGCAGGAGGTGTACGCTTGGCACATTTCTTGTGAAACTTCATTCTAATGGAAATAAAGTATGACATCATGAACTCTTTAAACAAAGTGCATCATCTATGTTGAATAAATGTGCATGTAACCTGAGAGTGAAAAACTGTATTATCCCAGGCCTCTGAAGAGCCAAAAATACAATGTACAGATGAACAAAGAAGAATGACACTAATTGTGATTGTCCCACATATACTTGTAGATGAGATGAGATGAGATGAAATGAGGAGATGGAATGAGATGGCTAAGATGAGATGGATGGGATGAGAGGATGGGATAGGATGGGATGAGATGGGATGGGATGAGATGAGATGGATGAGACAGGATGAGATGGCATGGGAGGATGGGATGAGATGGATGGGATGGGATGAGATGGATGGAATGGGACAAGATGGATGGGAGGATGGGATGGGATAGGATGGGATGAGAGGGTGGGATGGGACGAGATGGATGGGAAAATGGGATGAGATGAGATGGGATGAGATGGGATAGGACGTGATACGAGGAGATGGAATGGGATGAGATGAGATGAGAGGAGATGGGAGGAGAGGATGGGATGGGATGAGATTTAAGAGGAGATGGAATGGGATGAGTGAGATGAGAGAAGAGAAGAGAGGATGGGATGGAATGAAAGGATGGAATTGGAGACAAAAGGTACAAACATATTTGTTGTGTGTGTGTTTGTTTGTTTTAATCTAATGCACACAAACTACATTGTATAGATTAATAAGACAATTTCTTTGGCTACAAAATGGCCAAAAAAATAAACAGACTAAAAAAACACACACACACAAAATATTTGCACGACCAAAATACTTGTTATAACCGATCTGGCTTTTGCGAATGGATCACTATGCTGGTTGATGTTTTTCCTGCCAAGTGAATTCTAAGGAAACTTGAGAGAACTTACTTGCAGTCTTTACATTTGACACCAACCAGAAGGAGTTTATGACAAAGGTCACAAGCCAAGCTCATAAAAAATGTCTTCTGAGAAAACCTAATGGAAGAACATGAAACTAATGAGACAGTGTACAGACACATTAATTTTTTTCAACCATAATGCTTTTGTTAAATACTGCATCACAATATTAATGAAAAGCTTTAAGTCACCAACACACCAAGTGATATTATGCTGACTGCAGTGAACTTGATTGCAAGCAAAAATTGAGAGCAAATTTTGCCATTGATGTGGACATACTAGGCAGGGTCTTGAATAGAACTATGAAAAGCTGTTGATGTACTATTTTCAGCCATACCATTGAAGTACCATTAAATTAAGCCTTCTACTGATTGAGGCTCTTCTACAGCCATAACACTACTAGTAACACCCATGACAAGTGTTACAGGTTAAAAAGCGAACCCTGCACTCAGCAAAATTTGTTTACCCCAATTATTGCAGTTCCCAGGCTCCATCAAGGGCATGAACTGTCAAGTGCTAATATTGCCCAATCTCACTGACTTAATATGGGCAATTCACAGCAGTGAGTATTAAAAATCAAGGGAACAGGCACACCAGGCAAATTTAACTGCCAATACAGTGTACATGCCAGATACTGGCAATGTTAAATGCAAATCATGGCATTCAGTAAAAATCACCACCAGCAGGCCATCAAAAATCATCATCGCCATTGTCTTCAAGTGCCTTGTTGAGTACCTTCATTGAGTTCAACAATGGCAACTCATTCCACAAAATGTACATGAGTTTTCTCTAGAATCTGGAATCTGCTTCACCAAACTGCAGGATGGCCTCAGACTGTCACTTTGAATGACGAGTTTTCTATCATGAACTCTTCATAAACCGTGTACTCTTAGGGCAGGAACTCCCTTGCATTAACAAACTCCCTCACACTTGTTTTTGTTTGATGTTTTCATTTAACATGTATTACTTTTAGTTTTCAGTAAATTGTAGTTTTGGTTTTGAAATGACTTTTATTTTACTTATGTTTCAGTGTTTTTAATTATTTCTTTCAATTTCACTTTGATTTTCAATGAATAAACTTTTTTTTCATTTTTGTTTTTAACTTTTTTCTAAAAAAAAAATATTTGACAAAATTTCCAGTGACAGCAATGGGCCACCATACAATGTACACCTCTAGAACTAAATGTACATTACAGGTACCTCATGATTCACTTGAATGCAAAAATTAACGAAGGAGCTCTCAAAGGTAGATAGCTACACAGGGTGATCGTGTTAATTCTGATAGATGCAGACAACATGATGGCAGTAACTACGGACAGTAAGAGAATTCTTTACCTGTGTTTTATTTTATGCTGCATACCATAATGCGTAACCCGTGATGGAGAACCTATGGTGTGAGAACCTGAGGTAACACAAACAAAAGGAAACATGATAACCAATCAAATCACTGACCACTGTGTATGCGCATTTGATGTGTGCCAAATATGCAGGTCCTTGCATACACTATGTGCCACAAGTAACCAGTTACTTTGGGTTACTTATTTCTGCCCTACGCTGTATTACATTGTATTCCCAAAATCTTCATGCTGTTAGGTCATGGCCATTTTGATCAGGTGTTTACTAGTGGCAGCTGACTTACTTGCATTATGATCTGATTCGGAGTCAGATTGAGAGATGTCACCGCTAGGGCTCTTGGGAATATCTATCTTCATGCCAGGAATAATGGGTTCAAGTTTGCCTCTTCCTCGCTTCCTGCCAACAGTTGCACTTGCATGTTCACTAGTGATGTATATTCTGTTTCCTGACAAGAAATTAGAAAAGCATTCCAGTAACTCAAAATTTTGAAATGTAGCCAGGCTTGAAGTAGCCTCCCACACAGTTCCCACAAACGTTTGCTGAACATAGCAACCACTTTTGTTTACCAGCTATTTGCTGCTACTGTTTAAAGATTCCAATCTGCATTGGCTCACTGTTTTGCAGAAAGCCAAACACAAAAGAATGGAAATCCCAGGAAAGATTCAATGTGACAGCACAAGTTAATCAAAAAGTAGAAAACAGCCTTTGACCACAAGGGCACAAGAAAACTGAACATTATTGTTGGATAAGGCCTGCAATTTTACTTTGTCAGTGGTTTGTGTGTTGCCCAACTAGCTAGCTACATGTATTACCAACCTAATTGGCCACCGTAGAGGGATTCTAAAAGCTAAATTTTGGCCGTTAGCCCTTCATCAGAGAAAATCAAGGAATTATGGGTTGTGTGTAGTTTATATGGTGGAGGAGGAGCTACAGAGGAGCTATTGGTGGCAACATGTCAATGTGAAACATAGGAAATACATTTTGTTAAATGAAAAGCATTCGTTAATACTGTGGGGATTAGGGGTGCAGCACCCTTAATCCCCATGGTATTAATGAACTCTGTCAACTTGATAAAACCAAATTTTTGTGCACAACTCCCCAACTGACGCAGCAGCACAGTTCCTTTAAAAACTACCCCCTTTATTTATTAGTTAAAATCATAGTTTTGTTGCCCTGAGCACATCAGGGGACAGGTATTACCAGACTGTGAAATGTAATTGCCTTCTGTTCAAAACCTTGGGTGGTCACCCTACTCTTAACAAACAGTGTGTGGGCTCTTTAATAATGTCCCACAGAGTTGATGAACAAGTGTTGTAAGTCAAGACCTGCATGTACGGTCCATACATGTAGTCCATAGTCAAGAAGACTAGAAAGTTTAACCATTCACAGATATCATACAAAAGCAACACTTATTTTTTTTATTTTATGCCTCAGTTATTGAAAATCCTTTAGTGATGTTCCAGTCAGGGTTTGAACCCATGACCTCTGATATGGTGGACTGGTGCTCCACTAACTTAGCCAGTCAGTTGGTGCCTAAGTGTGTTCATGTACAAAGGCATCGGTGGAGGAACCCATTTATCCAAGAAACAACTTAATGTTACATGTATGCCCCGTATCCATGTACTGTACACTGTATATCTACATGCACTGGGTAGCAGGGTTGGTGCAGTGGTGGGAGCGTTCGCTTTCTACCAATGTGTCCTGGGTTTGATTCCTGGATGCGGCATCATAAGTGGGCTGAGTTTGTTGGTTCTCTACTCTGCTCCGAGAGGTTTTTCTCCGGGTACTAAGGTTTTCCCCTCTCCTCAAAAATCAACATTTATTTTGATTTAATTTAGAGTTTATTTGATTTACAGTCTCCCCAATTAGTAGAGCATTCGTGTTCAGCAAGAACGATTTGACACTTAAATAAAGTTATTATTATTATTATTATTATTATTATGTGTCTTACCTAGATTAACTTCATCAGAAACACTCCTCTTCAGTGGAGAGGAAGGGCTCTCAGCAGGAGGAATGCCATGAAATGGGAGTGGACTGTACTGCTTTAAAATGGAAGGATTCTCATTGTCACTCGCAGACAAAGTTGACAGCCTGGATCCTTCGGTATCAGCATCAGAGCTGGGTGATGACAGAGGAATATCATTGTCTAAAGTAACTGAGGAACGTGATGACCGCTCTGATAAAGAAGTGGACACAGTCTTTTCTCTTGTTTTTCCAGTGTCCCAGGAATCCCAATAAATATCAGAAGTGCTGTCTTTGTGGCCTTGCTTTTGGCGCTCTTTGAAAGGAAAAAAGCACCTGCTAAGGTTTGCGCTCTAACAACAACAATAATAATAATAATAATTAAAATTTTTGATAACATCAATTTATCTGTATGGAAATTGATAAAAAATAAAATAATCATAATCTACAACAACCTTTAAAAAATGTACAATGATAAAATCCTACATCTGCAATTACAATATATAATAAAATACTACATTTATATAAATTGCCCTATACCACAAAAACATTTTCCTTCTAAAAATACATGTACATGTCAGATGTGATTAAATAACTTGCAGGCAATCTAGTGTTTTAGTTGAAAACATAGCAACAACAAGTAGTCTACAACAACCTTAAAAATTTACAATGATAAAAACCTACAGCCTGTATATCTGCAATTACAATAAATTATAATGATGAAATAATAATAATAATAATCATAATAATAATCTGTGATGATTTCATTTTGTTTTTCAATTATTCGTGTTAGTGTTAATTATTCATTGTAGTGTTTAGCTTATAATTAGAGGTGTTTTGTAATATTACTATAAGAAGAGCCAGTAAGTTTATTATACTTTAAGTGTTGATTTAGTAAAGCGTTGTTACCATAGGAGTGTGAGGTATCATGTTAAAACTATGATCAGTAGCACAATCACCATACCCATTCTGGTAACATACCCGAAAATTTTTTTTTTTAAATTTGTGGCAAAATCACTTCTTTAGCTTTATTTCATGCTCAAACTCTTTTTCCCTGAACTTCTTTACTCTTTCCCTTATTTACTGCCTCGTTTTTTCCATCTTCAAGGCAATTTTCTTTTCTACTCTTTTTGTGAGCCCGCTTAAGCTGTTAACTGTTTCCATGTTTGCTGAACATGTGCTTTCCTAAGTCGGCGTTTTTCTCTAGCAGCTGCAGCCCTCTTTTCTCTATTTTTCTCGTTGTACTTTTGGTTCTTTTGTTTATTCGTTTCGTTCTGTTTTCTTCTGCATTCTTCGATTCGAGAGAGCTTTTCTGGCTTGTTTTAATTTCGAACTCAGACGCGATATTTACGGATTACTCAATTCCCGATAAATCAAATCCCCTGAAAAAATGTCTCAGACCTCCCCTATAACATTTCATGAAAGGTTACTAAGCCTTTTATTCGACACGAAAGCATGGCGTCTATACGAAGCAAATTGCGGATGGCTTCTTCGCCTTGCTTTCAATATGGCGTCAGCTTTGCAGAAAACGTAACGACTGAGTCGGAAAGTAATATTATAGCCGTCTTTAGAGCTTTGAAGACGAAATTATGGCAATAACAAGAGAAACTTATGAGCATTCAGATTTGCTCGGTTCTAGAACCTGGTTGTACCTTGTTTGGATCATGACGGTCTAGAAGAAGGTGAGTTTTCGAAAAATGCTATTGCGTAATCGTGTTTCAATAAAGTGTTACGACTTGTTTGAGTTATTATTTCTCCGTTTTTAGTCGATGATTGTGACTGATTTTTTCCAATGTTAAAATACAGCATATGAGCATTCAGTTGATATGTTTTTATTCCCACAGATATTAAACTTCAGCCCTACCGTGAACAACAACTTGGTGAACGGCTAACTTCTACAACGCAACGTTACAGGAAGCATACTCAAGAATGATGATTCCTTTTAATGTGTTTTAATAAACTTGAAATGTTGTAGTTTTGCTCAAATGTAGTGTATATTGTGTGTTTGCACTGGCTATAATTTGTTTGTCCATGGGAGCTTCCTTTTTTGTTAAAAATGTTTTTGAAAATTATTACCATGAAGATTGTGTTACGCGTTACATGCAAAATTTGCTTATTTTCCCACCTTTTCCCGTTATTTTCTCAAATCTAATAATGTGGTTTACCATTTTTACACCTTTCTAGTAACAAACAAAGTGTACCTTAGTTTTAAGCAAAAATCTGGCTTTACTGAAGCCATTAAACAGAAAAAATCAGTGAAAGTTTACCTACCACCCCCAAATGGGTATGGTGATTGTGCTACTGATCTATATGTACATGTATGTAAGGTAAGTGTTGATTGTAAATGAATTAGCATAAATATATAAATGTTAGGAGTAAATGCCATGTGCAGCAGATTTTGAAGCAAGAAAGCAAGGAAAAGAGTGTTTGATTTACTAAGCCAGAGGGCAAGAAGAAGAGTAGAGGGAAACCACTGCCAAGAAGCCATTGGCAGGCGCCAGCCATTACAAGTCGACAAAACCCATTTGTCAGTGGAGGCGTGAAGAGCTGAAGGATTAGGAGCCTCCTGTTAGAAGTGCTGAAAGCCTTCGAAGAAAAAACGAAGTAAGTGCGTTAGAGTGGTTTGAACCAAAGAGAAGTACGATTGCAGAGTTGGTCCTTATTGTTTTTTTGTGGAGTTGGTTTGGGTTTGGTACGGGCGGACTTCAAGGATTTCAAAAAGGAACTGGACAGTGAACTGCTGTAAATAAGTTGTAAATAATTAGTGTTCTTGTTATCGTTTAGGTTTTAAAATTACTCTAGGTAAAGTTATTTAAGAATTAGTTTTACTTTGTATTATCATTAGTAATCCTATTTAAAGCATGTTATTTTTAGTGTAATTGTTCACTGTAATAAATACTTGTAGACTTATATATTGTTGTTGCGTGTTTTCTCGGGTTTGTTTATGCTTAGTGTTCTTGTTTGTTAGAGAGTGCCCACCTTTATGGCGCGGTTTGTCACATAATCATAATAGACAGTAAAAAGAAATTATTCATATTTCTGTACTGGAGGATATGAGAATTGGTGAAAAGGAAAATGAGAAAGTCGAAAAGTATCAGGAGCTTAAAAGAGGAATTGCAAGGATGTGGAACACAAGAACTGTGCAAGTGGGACTGTTGTAGGATCATTTGGCTAGAAAAATTGGACATCAAAGTCAGTACTCCATTGCTCCAAAAAGCTACACTACCACAGGAACCAATTATTTTCAGGGAAGTATTAGAGTTCTAGAGTAAAGAGGTGAACTAAAAGGGGCCTTTGGTCATGGGTTATGACTTGCTCCCTTAGCAAGTAAATTGGTATGAGATCAGCCAGTGCACAAAGCAAGAATACCGGTAATAATAATAATAATATTATTATTTATTAATACCAGTATTAATATTAACATAATGCTAATTAACAACATTGTTGCAAAAAATGGAGGTTAGGTGCCCGGGACAAACAAACCCAACACTTGCCTTGTAGCCCCAGCCCCAGGATGTAAGACCACCCAGATGGCAGGCACTGCCCGCAACCCAGCCACAAGCCCCCACACCCACAGAGAACCCAGGCACCAGTCACACTGAAATGAGAATTTCAGTGGAAAACTATGGAATAAATAGTAACAGGACCACTAGACATACACCCAACCTTGGGGATGGGTGGGAAGGGGAATAATCGCAAACCAACGAACAACCACCCGACTGGACGCCACGCACGAGGACAAACTGTAATACGAGCATGAAGCTATGTACGCATGCGCCACAAGGGAGACTGCAGTGGAATGTGTACTGAGAGAATGCCTGGATATCCCCCAACCCCATAACTATAGAAATGCTAAACACTAACGCCAACAAACAAGAAACGCCAAGACGCTACTAACGCTAACAACCAAAAACGCAACAACGCTACTAATGCCAACAAAGAAAATGCCACTTGCTCCTCGTTGTTAACTAAGTTAAATTGCATTTTAACCATATTAAATATAGCACTTACTGTTGTTCAAAGCAGTTTGTAGCAAAACACCAAAAGGTAAAAAGTTAACTTACACAATTACAAACTACTCAATGCTAACTGAACATTACTACATTTATTTAAAACTAATAGAATAAATACAAGATGGTGAACCTAATATGTGTCTAGATAGGAACAACTTCACCTGTTAATTATAGATCATAAGCTACGTTGTTTAAAAAGGTGTTCTTAGCTTTGGTTTAAACTTGAAAACCAGTTGATGGCAATCCATGATTATCCCACATGTTGAAAATGCTGTTAAAACCTCATTTTAAGCCACTGAATGTATTTGTTACTAAATATTTGTACAAAGTTGGGTACCTTTGAACTGAACTGACCTGTCTGAAACATATTTTCAAGACTCAAACATTGTGTCATGCTCTTGAAAGTGCACCTAAACCCCAATTTTTTTTTGTTGCTACAATTAATCTTTGCAACTGTTCAAACTGCATTCCACCCTTTTTTGTTCTTTTTTAATGTCCAATGTTGGCTTTTGTAAGCTTCCACACTTACAAAAAAAAGCATCATTTGGTACACGACTGAGTCAGAATAGGCGTGGGACTATTCTTGATTTGATGTAAAAAACTGCTTTGCATGCATGCTTACAGAGACTTAATGCCATGCAAATCATTTGCGATGTCAAATCAAGGATAGACCCACACCCCTTCTCATTCAGTTGTGTACCAAATAATATTTATTCCTAAGTTTTGAAGCCTACATGTATAAAAAGCCAGCATTTGGCAGAAAAGAACTTAACATAGGCCCGCAATGCGTGCTTGAGCTATTTTGTGAAGGGCGATAAAATGTTGATAAGATAGGGAGAAGTCAGAAAATGGTTGAATGGTGAGTCATTTATCTGTGGCGCTTTTGGTTTTTGCTATGGTATCGGAGAAGTACGAGCAAACTGTTTTTCATTTGATTTTTGTTTAGTTTTCTTATTTCTAAGACTGATTTTGAGTTTGATTTGTACCAATTTAATAGTCATTCATCCTACATTTTTTGAAACAAGAGTTTTATTAATTCCGCAAAAACCAATATGTAATATATTTTCTATTATTTGTTCATTTTCTTTCTCCGCACTTTCGCAAACACTATATTCTTCCGGTCCCTCAAAACCCCCAAAGTATACATACACGTGCTGAAACAGTTTCAGAACCACATGAAGAAATATTCGCAAACAAATGAACCACCAAACACAACGTAATATACAACACCAGCAAAAACAAATCAACGTTGAACAAATAGTACTGATAACGAATATAGATGTAATTGCCATAATTCATCAATTTCTGATTTTCAAGTGCTTTGTACTTTTTACTTCGGACAGCAAAAATAGCCCGACCTAAACAAATGCTCTTATTTTAGTGTTGGGCCTTTTGCTGACAACGGCTGTGTACGGTAAGCAGATGAGCGTAACACTGCGTTATATCCCGAAATAAGGGCAATATTAAACTTACCGACTCGAAAACAAACCACCAATTACTTCCAAAATAAGCTCCTCCGAATTAAGAGCGTCAACAGTTGTACAATATTAAAAAACCTGATCAACAGACAAACAACGGATCGAAATCTGCCAATAAGAAGAAGAGAAAATTGAAGTTGAGAAAAGTAACCAATAAAAAATGGTTAAAAGTGACCAATCATTGTAACAGAAAATAAATTCAATTAGATGTTGTTGTAAACATGTTGAATTGACCACGTGCAAATCTTGTGATTGATCAAAGGTCATGTTGGATGCACGTGACCGATCAAAATTCGGAGTCGCATTTAACCAACAGCGCTGCCTTATTCATGTGGGAATTAACCAACAAACTTGCTATTACTAAACGTATGCACGTGATAGATCAAAGTTGGAAATCGCATTTCATAAACAGGGCTGTATGTCTTGACATACATTTGACAAATGAAATCAGCATTTTCATTGTTTAACATAAAAACGGCTTCACTTCAAGGGGAACAAATATCCAGATTAAGGATTCCCTTCCATAGCATTTTTCTTCCGTGTCAATATCACTTGTGGAAACAGCCACTTCTGATTAGATTTATAGTTTTCAAATCCGTCAAACATATGTTTATTTTTCCAGTTTTAACAATGTTCTTGCAGTTTTGACATAGTTAGCAAAAAAACAAAAAAACACAAGAAAAATTACAAAACTAAGCACTCGTCCACTTCGAAACGAAATATTTGCTCCCTGAGTAGGAACCGCTCAACCAAATTACCTTGATGCTGAATCAATTACGACTAGCATTATTCGTTTAACGTTTTTTGCTGCTTTTCACCGCCTGCATTATTTCCGATAATCAGAGCATTCAATCAGTTCAATGGCAAATAGTAATATGTGATTTAAAGAACACTGCTTGATCTCAGAACGGCATTTCTTCCCCGCTAGGTCTCTCGCAGTTACACTACGGGTTGTTCGAATAACTCGACGTTTCAATTCTCAAAAACTAAATTTCATTGTTTTTAACCCTTAAAAATTCTCTTCAGAAGTGGTCGAGTGCCACTAACATAGTTCTACTTTCGTTCATTGGGATGACCGAATTCAAAGATGCTGAAAATCATTGAAGGACTTTCCAGGAGGCATAGGTTGTGCATCACACGCAATTAAAAAATTAATAGTAAAGACACTTCCCTCGAAAACGTGAGACGTCAGGCTTTTCATTACACAGTAACTTAGTGCTGATTGGCTCTGTAGTAATTTTTACGTGGACTCCGGCTGATCCTTGCTAACAATGGGAAACGAATCTGCTGCTCGTTTCAGCAGATGTTCATTGGGAAGGAAAGATTGCGTGACGAACCAAAAGAGTGTCTGCGAAGGAGACTAAACACACGGTTGTTATAACCAACAAGCCGCGGCCGTAAACTTCAAATACTTTCGTCCCCACCTTACTACCTTAATCATCCATCGAAACAGCACAACTCATACTTCATTGTAATCTGACTCCAGTATCTCACGCCTATTGTTGTCATTCACGCATGCGTTAAATACACAAACCCTTTTCTCGGGAAAGACTACCATAATGGTGGTACCCCTTGGTGTGATAGTAATAAATACATCACGCAACAATAGATAGATGACGCATGACATTCCACGCTGATGTTCCTTTGGGCGTAATCAACATGCATGTGTAACTTAGTCTCAGTGCTGACCATCACTGACCACATGCTTTCAAAAACACCTTTAAAACAGGGAATTGGATTGGCCCCTGGCTGAAACAATGCCATCTAAAGAAACCTTTATTTCATTGGTTCAAGGCAGAACCACCCGACCAAGGAAGAATTTCTTGAGCTTCATGCTGACATAGAGCGATTTTGTTTACACAAAATAGCTCAAAAAGGGTGCAATGCTTTTCAAACAGGTGCAAACATTTATTTACGCCAAAAAAATATTTTGGGTTTAGATGCACCCTGACATTATACACCTCCTCCAGGAAGACATGCACCCAATGAGTGATACTGTAAGGAGACTAGTAACAAGCACTGGCACATCAAATCAGACTTATCACTTTACCTACATACTGTACCTGTGTATGCCTGGAGATGTTTAAGAGCTGCTATCAACCTCCGACTTTCTTCCTCTCCATCATCATAGTCGTCAAGTATGGCTCTAACTTTCTCATCCGAAAGGGACAGGAGGCCCTCTACGGTGTCACACTTCTCTTCTAAACTCTGAAGGTAAATCAAAATGGAAATTCTTTATCAAACAGCATACAATGTAACTACATGTATACAGTCACACAGAGTATAAACTTTTTGCCTTGTCTACAGTGTAGGTATACTACATCATAGCTTATCAGAGATCGATAAGACATACTGTAAGACTCTTGATCCTGTGATTCAAGTTAAAACGTATCAGCCACTGTAAAACGTAAGCCACAACATATATATGTGCTTCTTTGAACGCTTGTCATACACTGCACATCACCAGTAAAAAATGTTCCGATCAAAGCCAGTATCTGGGCAACTCTCCCCTAACGTAACAAGTTATAATAAGTTATTAATAAGTCAGTGTTAATATTAGGTTAGGGGAAGGGTAAGTGCCCAGTTGCCCAGATCATTAATAGCAATGACCTAACAAAATTAATAAATGACTGAGTTAGTGAAAGTTGAAAAGACCCATTACTATTCACACATCAAAATTCTGTATAATAATGATTGACATGATCTCTTGCATGAAAACGTCATGTGAATGGCTGCTACATTGTATAACTCATTAATATGTGAATGCATTTTTGCTACATGTAATTTTTAGCAATGACATCAAAATTCGAATTTTTAAAAGGATCTCGGTACTACTAAGAAAGGGTTGACAGACTTGAACCCATACCAACAGATCAGAATATCAGAACAGAATTGCAACTCAATAAGATTTTTGAAACATTGCGCAAAGTGCAAAAGGATGAGTGTGATATCAGATTTTTGAGAGAAATTCAACGTAAAATTCACAACTCAGCTGATTAATTTTTCTTGAATCACATACATGTAGCTTCTTATTTATAAAAAAAAAACAAGCTTCCTTTGACCATTCTTGTCAATCATGATAGACTTTTGCCGTGCTGGCAAGCGTAAGCAGCTTCTTATAAAAAAAATAACATAATAATATAAAAATATCAATCTCCCGAGAAAGCCATGTTTAAATCAAAACAAAGAAAATCTTTTATTACCTCACTTCACATAGGGTTTTGCTTTGTACAATAAGACAATGATTTTGAAAACATAATTGAAACCTAATTGTTTTGAATCATGTCTGCATTACTATGTGCAACATCAGCTTGCCTCATTTTCAAGTTGCAGTTCCACTCTGATTACCTCAGTAGCAAGAATTTATCTAGCTATGCGATTCTACTTAGAATTGCATGTACACTATAACTGGGAAGGACCACTAACATGTACATTGTGTAGTTCCAGAAAATATCCATACCTCCACCACGGAGGGAATTGGACATTCCAGGGGGGGTGGGGGGGTCAAAGGCCCAGGAAATTCCGGAGGGGAGGGGGGGTTAGAGGCGAAATTCACGTCCAAATGGAAGAAAATCGATCAACTCACTTCATACGTTAGATTGTGCCGCTTACCAACTTTCTTTGGACGTTCCGAAGTTTTAAGTCGCTAAATTACGATACTTCTAACAGTGCTGTTGCCAAAAAACATTTTCCTTTTTCCTAATAGTGCTTTGGAAGCAAACCAGCACCAAATGAAATCGTGAAATAAAGACGATTTTGAAAGACGCGGCCATTACTCATTACCAGTCTCCATAGTTGTCCGTGGTGGACTGGTAATTTGTCAACGAATGTTCTTGTTGGATACTTGTCGAGAATCACTGCATTTGTCGAGCATCTTTTATACATTAGAGGCTGTCATTTGGCGAGATGAGTACAGAAAACTTGCTATTAATTCGTTAGTCACTTTTTCTCTTCATTACATAATTTTGTAAAAAATGCATCGTAAAATGTGGTCGCTTAGCGACGTGCCGCTTCTAGTAATACCCATTTTTTTTTTATTTGTCGTGTCCGTCGTGAGGCCCGGGTCCCTCTCGGCCGGAGCTGCAAGAATTTTTTTTCGCCTGCACTGAGATTTGATCGCGCGACCTCGGGATCTCAGATCAAAAGTTCACACTGCGTGCTTACCACTTGCGCCACTCAGACATCGGTCAACTAAATATGTTAATTTTACAGTACATAACGCATGGCAGTCACGCATCCGGTTTGTCACGCAAACAAATATCCTTTGTGTTTACTCGAGAAAGGGTATTGACAAATTACAGAAAATCGAAGAATTTATCTTATCTAAACTACGATATTGTCATAAGGATATGCTAAACGATTCCCAAGACCTTTGTTGCCTTTCAACTTCAGCTGTAAACAACACGAACCACGCACTTGAAATGATGATGCAATCTTTTCCTTACTCTGGTTAGCGGGGAAATTCCCCAGAGGTTTGAGCAAACACCGAACCGCAAAGTAATTCTTTCATATAAAAAAAAAACTATGGAACCTATCCACGGACTTAAAATGAATTATATCGGGCCTTTGTGA
Organism: Galaxea fascicularis; assembly: GCA_948470475.1. Taxonomy (NCBI): domain Eukaryota; kingdom Metazoa; phylum Cnidaria; class Anthozoa; order Scleractinia; family Euphylliidae; genus Galaxea; species Galaxea fascicularis. Next base: position 13,640,017 of record OX419345.1, read on the forward strand.
TTGTCATGTAGTTGATCTGTAACACAACGGCCAAATCCTCTTCGAGAATTACACCTGAACTGCGTACTTGAAATGATCTGAAATGATGGTGCAATATTCGTGTCACGTAACAAGTTGATAGTCACGCAAAGCCGACAGCCACAGAGCGCATCGTATGGCCAGCGTAAAATGCAGCTTGATTTTAAGAAAAATATAAACGTCTAGGGAATCGTTCAACACATCTTGATGAAAACATCATAACCTGGATGTGATTAAATCGTCGATTTCCCCGACTTATCAAAGAAATCGAAAGGCCGGTCATTTGGTGTTTCAGCAGTTTGTTTCTACTAAATACCCATTGAATCTCCATGTAAAATTGAAAAATCACTCTAAAGCTCAACGATTAGTCAAACTAATACTTCAAAAAAAAGCAGAACAAAAAGAAAAAGAAAAAAGAAAAACCAAAGAGCATTGCCGTTGCTAGGAATTGAACCCCGGACTTCCTGATCGGTAGGGGATAGATGTACCTTTCGGCCAAGCTCTCTATGAATAAGTAATGAGGTGAAAATTTGAATTTTATAACCATTCTGCTCACAGTCGATTTGGTGTTTCGGCAGTTTGTTTCTACTAAATACCCATTGAATCTCCATGTAAAACTGAAAAATCGCCCTTAAGTTCAACAATTAGTCAAACTAATACTTTAAAAAAAAAAAAGCAGAACAAAACGAAAAAAAAAAGAAAAACCAAAGAGGGTTGCCGTTGCAAGGAATTGAACCCAGGACTTCCTGATCGGTAGGGGATAGACGTACTTTTCGGCCAAGCCCTCTATGAATAAGTAATGAGGTGAAAATTTGAATTTTATAACCATTCTGCTCACGCACTGGTTCAGAAAAAGTAGGACTTTTGCCCAGAGACCAGAGATGAAATGGACAGACACCGAACCGGAAAGCAATTCTTTCATTAATTAAATCGAAGACAAATCTATCGAACCGATCCAAGGTGAAACTGATTATATCATGCCTTAATGACTGCGATTTAGTCTATTTGTAAGACATTGGCCGAATTACGTAACAAGTTAATCGTCGCGCATCACACTACTAAAAGTGTCTTGGACAGAAGTGTTTACTAAAAATTAAATTACGATCGACTTGAACTACATGCTAAGCATAAAGGAGGTCCAAATGGCCAAACAGCCGCTTCAAAATTCTGAGAATTTCTTGTTTGCGACTAGTATGGTAGTGGCTCAGTTCAGATACTGGCAAAACTATATTTTACGTTTTAGACCAACTTCTGTATACATAAAGCAATAAAGTTCAGGTTGTGTATTTAGGGTAATTTGCGACTTTACAACATCGTCTCAAATACGTGCCAGACAATAGATACATGGCCTCTTCTTTGTTGCTTGCCTTGAAGAATATAATTTCCAGGGGGTATGGGGGGGTGTTCGACAATTTTTGGAATTTCCAGGCGGGAGGGGGGGGTTACTGCGTCATTGCTAAAATGGAATATCCGAAGGGGTGGGGGGGTCCTATATGATATTCCCTCCGTGGTGGGGGTATGGATATTTTCTGGAACTACACATTGTACTGTTGTAAAAGACAATTCTTCCTGGAACTTAAAACGAAATGCAATGCCACTATGAGAAAAAAATGCATGTACAACAACATCTCTTCACATCTTGTCTCCCCCCCAAAATTGCATTTCAAGATCCTTCAAAACTAGCTTATTTTGTAGACTAGCCTTCCACTCTTCTGTAAAATTAGGAGAATAGCATTACAGCATTATTTTTACAGTCATTGTTATAATAGTGTTGCATTGCATATAATTGTAAGAACGAATGCAACTATAACAGCACACTAAGAAAAAGTGTAAATTCACTGTAACATTTTTCATTATTTATAAATTATTAACACTTAATGACTGGTCCTAAGGGGAACAGTGAATTTTGTTCCCCAAGAATCTCAATGTTTCCTGAGACGACGTCTCGGGAAACATTGAGACTTGCGGGAAACAAAATTCACTGTTCCCCAAGGAACCAGTCATTAAGTGATTTGTTATATAGCAAAACAAATGGATCAAACTGGTGGAAAACAAAAACAAAAGCAAATTTTGAAAAATGCCCTGAGATTCCAGTGACAACATCAGGCCACCTTCAACTGCATGCTCTGATCATGTGCAACAGCGGTCAACATTTTGCAGGTAACAGTGAACTGTTTCCTGTTTGACATCATAGTTTTTGCAATGTTGCCTGCTCATGGCATTTGGCGATAAACAGAACTTTTCATTGTTAGATGTCATGTGACCATCATCTAGCCAATGAATGGGTGCACTGTAGCGGGAAAAACACCAGCTGTATAACAAATTCACTTGTTGTTGTTTACCTTGATGGCCTCCTCGTTGATTCCTACCACTTGAAGCCACTGCTCCAGTTTGGGGTAATACTTCAGTTTGTCACAATGGCTCCAGTCTTCGCTACACTTCTGCTTAAATACTAGCTGTCGTGAAAATAGCTTGACTAACTTTCCCTGAATATAGGAGTAAACAGAAAGAGAAATTCATCACGTCAGACTATTGTGACATAAACTGTGCTGAAGTGTTTTGTTCATGAATGCCAGAACAGAGTCCGTATGTAATTTCAGCGCAAAATGAAATTCCTTTTTAAACAAAGAAAAAAGCGCCATAAAGAGTAAAACCCAGGTTCAGTTTTTTCCATTTATCTATAATTGCCTGGAGGAAAGAGTTCGCTTTTAATGATATTGATTGCCACAATCTTACAGCTTGTTATCACCAAATGACGCGCGGCGACACGCGAGCACTTCTGAACCTAATAATGCTGCAATCCGGCTGTTTATTTTAACAAAACGCAAACTTTGAGGCAAAATTACGCTCATTTTAGAACAGCAAAGATGAAGATTCGAGTCTTTGTGTCAAGATAATCTTGGCAATAACGTCAACATCAATAACAATTTCACGACTACAACGACAATATAAAATTACACAGTCGGTCACGTCGCAACGAGATCTGAATTCATGGACATTCTGCAGTACACGACTCAAACAAAAAGTAAAATAAAAAACTTTTACATTAGACTTGATCTTACATACTCGAAAGTAAAAGAAATAGTTTCGAAAGTGGTCATTTTCGCTAAGGTGGCATCAATATTAAATATTCCATCAGAAAGAAGACGCTACCGCTGATCACAGAGTGTTTAACAGGATCACAAACCGTTGCGAATAGTTGTCAAACAGTGTTTAAGTTGCACATTTTAAGCGATGTTATTTTCCCTCACCTCCAAGGTCCGAATTTCCTGCTGGATCAAGTCGCTGTTGGTGGAACCTGTACGGAGGCTGTTTAAGCTTGAGGCAATGACATCGATCATGCCTTGGACCATCTGAATGTCATCAAGGACCTTCGAAACTGCAAGCCCGTTCGACGTCATTTTCAGCGTCTGTAGCCTCTTGATAGCCCGAAGCTTATGTTTGCAGACAGAGGACAAATGAAGAACAAACAGTTAGCCGCTCAAACCTGGGGTTTGTTAGAGGCAGAACCATTTTCCTCTATAGATTAATACTTGTTCCTCTCCAAAACTGCTCAGTGAAATTTTGGACTGCGTTCCATAACCAAGGTCAAGTTAAAACTGGGTTCTAACCACGTGATACTCAAAACATGGAGGGAAGGGAAGGGGGAAGCGATAATTTCAAAGCTCTACTGTGGCACTTGTCTGTGTCGAATCAATTTCAATTCAATTCAATTTTCAATTCAAAAGTGTTTTACAAAGCTTGAATGGTATTGACTTGTTTACAAAATAAAATTGCATGATATTAAAGATAAAAATGTAGTCAATACTTATACATAATTATTCATTTGTTTAAAGGGGCGCCTTCTGATCTTCCACCGTCCGTTTGGTCGATGGAAATGACCCGCTCTCTCGCGACTCTTTTCTAACTTTTCTGACACCATAATTTAATCAGAGAGTCTCGAGCGCAGCTATGTAATTTATTTCAGAAGCGCGGAACGCATTCCCCATTTTGTTTGATTGTTTGTTTTATGTTGTTGATTTCATTCGCTTTACAAAATAACTTTCAAAAAAATGATGGATTTTTTAGCAGAAATGACAGTTCGTTCATTGCAAAAGTTATAAAATGAAATTAATTGTCCACGAGCAATACGTGAACAAAACCTTTGAACTGCAGTTGTCAGAATCGATCAGAAAATCCACGGTGGCTGCGATGTGTCAAATTTCTGGCACATTGAATCCACACGATGATCAGGCCTGTAATCTGCGTACTATTTTAGTTAAATTCTTAGTGTAGAGCGACGGTCGTTACATATCGCGTGCTAAGAAGTCAGTGAACAGAATTTCTTGTTTTGTCCGGATGGGTGGCTCTTGTCGAAATCAAAGGCTGCTTCTTTGAACCCGCGGCTACAGAGATGACCTTTTCTTGTACAGTTGACGTGACTATTGAATTATTAAAGTCAAGATTTGAACTTTCTCTACTTCTATTTAGTAACAAAAGAATTAACTGAAAGCTTAGCCATGGCTGCGGGGAAAGTGAACAAAGCGCCTATTAGGCTATGTTCACACGGGATCGGTCCCAAATGGATCCGATCGACCCAATCCTGAAACGGACCACTTCTCTTCACACGGGACCGGTATGTTATGGTTCGGTACTGGATCGAAGTGAGCAAAGGAGCTGTTTCTATTAGTTAATGCGCAGATGAAGCTTTCAAGATGGGGCCAAGGTTAAATTGCGCTGCTAGTACCGAAAGGAACCGGTCCAGGTGTTTACACGGTTACAGATCCATTTGGGACCAAAACACTTCCAAAACTGGGCCTGCTTTTTTGGAGGTCCAGAAATCGGACCTGATTGGGAACGGAACGACGGTATGGTTAGCAGGTCCCGTGTGAACAAAACGCCTATCCATCACGATTCTTAGAACAGAACCATTTGGAACCAGTCTCGTGTGAACACAGCTTCAAGAGCCGTGTTTTAGAGCGGTTCCTCCTTCGTCCAACTGTACAGGGAATCGGAGACTTGAAAGATTACCACAGGGCCATAAGAGAATTCCAAACAAAGATACACGACATGTTAGGTGTCTCTAAACTTAAGGTGGAGCTACAGCAAAGGGTATGGATGTATAGGTGGGTCGCACCTCGAGGAAGCCAGACGGGGACATTTCCAAAAGGAGGAAAAAGGGCCCGGGAGTCTAGATAAAACAACGGAGGGGTCCCTCTGTTAGAGGAAGGGGCTGTAGGAGCTTCATAGCTAGTACAGTGTCAAAAATGCTTTTTTAAACAATGGTAGGTTCCTTTGGGATAATCCAGATGAGGATCAATGGTCCAACATCACTCGGATCATCATATAGGGCGCATCAAAGGAACTGAGAAATCCTTGCCCAGAGTGGATTCTTCGGTTCCTTTGATGTGCCATGATCCGAGTGATCTTGGATCATTGACCCTGATCTCGATCATCCCAAAGGAACACACCCTAAGACATGCGTGTGAAAGTGTGCGAACTTAACAACTGAGGTTTTCTTCAAATTTGAAATCCATACAATCGTTTCGCTGTTAAACACAATCTGATTAGCTATGTGTTTGTCGTTGACTAATTCGCTAGTTGATCACAGGTCTCCATGGCAGCACTGCTGCCATTTTGAATACACTGAAAAACCGGCAACAACGGAACTACACCGAGATGACGACAGTATGAAAACCCTGCTGGTTCCAAATTCGTATCAGGTATTCCTCATGGAACAGTCCTTGAAACGGTACTATTTAATATATTCATCAATGACATAGTGGATGAGGTCGTATCGGAAATCGTACGACCTCGAGTACAATTCGGGATTAATAGGTACGAGTGATTTTGAAAGTTTTCAAAATTGCGCGAGCCTTTAGGCGAATGCAATTTGAGAACTTTCAAAATCACGAGTATCTATTAATCCCGAATCGTACGAGAAGGTCGTGCGATTTTTTATTTACATTACGTTCAACAAAATTACGAACTTACGCGCCGTTGTCATGGAAACTTAATAGGTACTCCTACGGAGTACTATTTGGGAGGAATTTTACCGGCTCTCGACAAATCAGAAATGAGTAATTTTGTTGAGTGTACTATCATAGGCAAAAACGGGAAAGTCCAGGATTGCGAACAACTCCAAAAGGATATTGAACACCTAACGTCTTGGGCCAAGTATTGGTACATGCACTTTGAGCCAGGTAAGTGCAAGATAATGCGCATAACTCGAAAAACCACCCGCACGATCACTTATCAATACACTATGGATCACACGAATCCGGAATCTGTCCAACACACGAAATACCTTGGAGTATTAACGATATCACATGACCTTAGATGGAACCGTCACGTAGCAGATATAACAAGCCGTGCCAATAAGCTAATCGGACTCCTTAGACGGAACCTCTCAACTTGTAACAGAAGAGTTAAAGAGGCTGCCTACGTTGGCCTAGTAACACCATTACTCAAGTATGCGAGCCAAGCATGGGATCCATATACGGATGATCTATCAAACGAGATCGAAAAGATTCAGGCGGCGCTGCACGCTTTATGACATCTGATTATCAGAATTATGAACTTGACAGTGTCACTATGCTTTTAAAAGATCTACATTGGCAGTCACTAAAACGCAGGAGGGAAATTGACAGACTCTGTCATTTCAAAAACGGTATAGAGAACAACGCAATACTTCCCCTGGATGAATTATCAAAGCCGGCCAGAAATACCAGACATATGCACAATAGGTATTACTCCACGATTTATGCTCGCACTGACATATTCAAATTCAGTTTTGTGCCACGCACAATTAGAGATAGGAACAACCTACTACATAATGTTGTAGAAATTGCGGATGATGCTAAGTTCTGCAAATTATCGATATCTATGTTACTCTAGGAACCCGCCCTGAACCCGCCGACCCGAGATGTAAGTTATATCATTCATTTATGAACGAGGTTACATCAATTTTAAAGATAAGTGAAGTGAAGCGACTCGTTCTGAATCAGTAAAGGAATAAAACTTTCGCCAAATTCACAAGTCTGCATTTTGATAGTCTGTCTATTAATTAATCTAAGGCCAGAAACTAAAGCAAAAGTCGGTTAGCTTCCATTCAAGATGCTGTAACGTACTCAGTCAGTGACGCAAATACACACACCTATAGCTACGTAGTAAGGGCAGTTGCGAAAACAAATTTTCCCCAACTCAAGCATGTTAAGGCATGGCTCATATCCAGTACAGACCATCAGAAAAAAAAAAACGTTTTTGATCTAAAGCAACGTTGTTTTTATCCCAGGGGGGGCCAGAAACTTACCCCAAACAAGATTTGGTATCCTTAAATTTCTTAAGGTGTCTTTATGGTGTTCACGTGACTTGTGACGTCACAAGCCTGCTTAAGATGAATTCTATAATGGGCCAAGGATAAGGAAGTATCACGAAAAAATAACCATTCGAAATTTTTAACCACTTTCCAAGGCAACTATTTCTGTCCTGAATGGATGAACTCCTCAATTATATAAGGCTATATATGGAAAGATAGAAGGTCACGTGACCTTTTTTACGTAATAACTTCTTACCTTAATATGTTAGTCAGCCATTCAGGACAGATTCTTGCAGGGGCCATTAGCACAATTGTAAAAATACTAAATTTGACAGTGATTGTATGTCATCTCGGCGGCCCATTTTCAGTTGTTTTTTCAAAAAATAAATCAATTAATTATAGTCACGTGACCTATTTTATCAGATTTTATTGGTCTTAGAATATTAAGGTCGTCGACATTGGTTAGCCTGCCAATTCTGCAACGATTAAACCAAATTCTGACAGAGTAATTACTGTTTTTCAGATTTTATGCAAATGAGGCTTGAGCCATGCTTTAACTCATTTCTTACGAGAAGCCAATATATTGGCTCCTATGATGTCATTTTAGACCCAGGTCAATTTTGCCCTGTAAAAACGAGGTCTGGAAGGAATGAGCACTAGATACGTCATATAAAGATATCAGAATGTCTACAACACACTGTTGGAATCAAGATCTCGAAGGAATTGTCGATGTTTTAGCCAATTTTTTAAAATATTCTTAGTCTGTGATCATACGACATTTAAAGATGGCGTATCATATGACACGCGAAGAAGGATTAGCTGAAGGTTGGCTAGAAAATGACGAAGAATATAGCAGTTTCGACTACTCTGAATCAGACGAAGGCGAAGAAGATGACAACAATGTTTATGGTTACCCCAATGACCGCTCTGGAAGACTTTTTGGTGAATTATCGTCAGATGTGGAAACGGACGCCATAAGACAAAATGTAAACAACAACCAGGATTTGAATAATGGGGATCATATGCAAAACAATGTAGCCCGAAATATCGTATTTGTTGATGAGCAGGATGTTGCTAATGTGAGACAGGCCATTGTTGATAGTGAAGACCACGAATCAGAGGTAGAGAGTGACGAATCGGTTGAAGTTCAGCCAAGGGCTAGCAAGCGTCCACGAAGAACTGTCACGCAGAAAACACAACAGACAGGAGGACAACCCGCTCAATCTGTTTGGGGCCAAGGAGCTGTTGATAATGGCCCTGTTCGTGTCTGGGGAGGTGAGAGCACACCTTTAACATTGTTTCAGCTGTTCTGGGATGATAACCTTTTTTATTTCATCAAAAATATGACAAACAAAAATGCCCTTGTAAAAAGGCGTTCAAATCCTGAAAAACATAAAACCAAGTGGAGTGAAATAGAAAACATCAATGAAATGAAAACCTTCTTTGGAATTTGTGTTGCCCGGGGCATCTTAAAACTACCTGAGATCAATTTATATTGGCAGAGAAAGTACAGCCTCTTTGAAATTGCTGATTGGAATCAACATATGAACCGTGACAGGTTCATAGCAATATTGCGTTACCTGAAATTTTGTGATGAGGAGGTTGAAAGTCAACCCCAGCAAGTAGCTCCTGGTCAACCTCCAGCACAGCCTGATAAGCTTTATAAGGTTAGGCGTTTCTTAGATCAGCTTTTGCCTAGGTATGCTGCTGAGTGGACTGGCAATCAATGGCTGGCCATTGACGAGCAGATGATTCTTTACCGAGGTCGTGTTGGATTCAGGCAGTTTGTTGCTAACAAGCCCAAGCGGTTTGGAATAAAGGTGTGGGCAATGGCTGATGTAACCAATGGTTATGTTTTGCAGCAACAAATCTACACTGGGAAGAATGTCGAGCAAAGAACGCCAGAAGTTGGTTTAGGCACCAGAGTTGTTCTTGACCTTACCCAAGGATATGAGAACCAAGGATATATAGTTGTGACTGATAATTTCTATACCAGCCCCACCCTAGCTCAGAAGTTACTGCAAAAAGGAATTAACAGCTTGGGAACTGTCAAAGGAAACACCAGAGGTTTACCAAAGGAACTTGTTTTTCCTCAAAAACCTAAACCAACACGGGGATCATTTCCATTATTTCTTTTCTTGTTATAATAATTATTTTATAATCATTATAATCATCATTTTATATTCATTATCAGAAAAAAAGAGGCAGTTTAAATGTCCTCCTTGTAAATTACTCAGAAAAAGGTAAAAAAAAACTAATGAAAGAACAGTACAAATATGAAATAAGCAAAAAGATCAGTCATGCAAATTTATGCAAAATTATCATTTTCTCAATGTTAAAGTTTTTCTTTATTTGTATCAATGGTCGCCTTTTGACTGTTGTCGTTGAATTCTTATCTATTGAGGAAGAGTTGTGAAACTTACATGTATCACAGAAAGCATAATTTTAGCAAAAAGTTTGCCTTAAACCATTGTTATAATCTCAAAATTTAAAAAAATTTGAAGGAAAATTACATTAAAAGTTAATGAATTACAAAGCTAATTTATGCAAAAAGGTTAATGATTAACTTCACCTTAAAGACAATTTAATGACGATTCAGAATATGTATAGGTTTATATAGTTCCAGTCAAAGTAACATCGTTATAAATGTAAACTCCGTGAAAAAAACTCCGTAAGAAATGAGTTAACCTGCTTGAGAACAGCTAGTTGGACTGATATCTATCTTTTCCTACACGCAAATACCGGTTTCAAAACTGACGTCCAGGTTGTTCTGAGAAATTACGATAAATGTTTTTTCTCTAACTCGGCTCTGTGAACCGTCGAAGTTAGTGAAGTGCAAATTCATCAATT
>OX419345.1:13675181-13732681 GCA_948470475.1 Galaxea fascicularis
GCTAAATCAATTTTAAATTAACGAAGCCTCTTCCGTCCTTTTTCCGGTAAATTTGTGCAGGAAAAACGGTAAGGGTGGAATTGTGACTTTTTCAATCGCAGTTTAACAGTTCAACGCTACTAACTTTGGCGTCGACAAAATTGACAAAGAGGATCACTTTTTATATATATATTATTGCGACTTCACCCAACATCGAGAGATTTATATTCGATCTATTCTCGGTTTTCATATGACGTCATCAAAATAAAAAAATAAGGAATTATCTATCCTTTTGAGATTTTAGTTTAGCTAGTAATTAGAACAGCTGAAGACTTATCTTTTCACAAATTTTCAGTTTGATTGGTTGTTTCGTCTTGTGATCAGGCAAGGTTGAATTTCTAAGCTTTTGCGTGACACGATATTAAACTGGCGGCCGAGAATGCTGTCACGTAGGTTAAAAAAAGTGACTTAGCGGCTGAGATTTCGCAAACTGAACAGTCCTTGAATGAGAATAAGTACTCACGTAGATGTTTATGAGCCCTCAGAGGACGACTATGGGCTTTTTATAGCAAAACTAGATGACATATGTTTTTGTTAGCTTCTGGCCGCCATATTTGTGCCCGTCAGAGGGACACAAACATGGCGTCTCCATACAAAAGCCTTAAAATTTCAGTAGAACATTTCTGCGAATATCTCCCGCACGAAAATCGCACAGACCTGAATCTTTGCCAGACTGTTTGAATATTCATCTTCTTTTGTCTCTTTGATTCTTGACTTTATTTGTTAAATAGTTTTGATGACGGAGTAACAGTGAAAACCGGCAATATATAAAAAGTCGCTCTCTATATGAGCGGCCCGAGATCAATTGGTATTAAGTTTTCGGGGGTTTAGATATCTATTTGACAGTTTTCAGGAAATTGGTATTGAATCCGAGGACACTCCCTGCATTTTGATTTATTTGGCTAAACGCGGCCGCTCAAGAGATGCTACATTTGCTTTCGGCCCAGAGTAATCTGTCGGAGTGGATTAATCTAAAACAGCCTTTTCGCCTCAAAACCAGACAAAATGTTTTCCACCCACAATTAGAATAAATTCGCCGTTTTTCACCGTCGAAATGGCTTCAGTCCTGGGAATACTCTAAAGGTTAGTTTTGTGACGTCAAAGTTTTCAACATTTCCGGTTTTGCCGCCCAAACTAAAATGCATGGTAAAACTTAGTTTCCGTGACATCAAAGTTTTCAAAATTAAATTTTCCGGTCTCGCCGCCCAAACTAAAACTACCAAGTCGGTGTTTTCAAAGTTTTCCGTACTCCAGGGAAGCGTTTTCTACTGAAAAGCTCCCCTCTTGATTTATTGTGTGCCTGAAAGCCAAACCGGAAAAGAAACGGTTACGTTTTCACATCAGTATCTGAATTAGAGTGGGCCGGGCTTTGTTGAGCGTTTTTGTGTACGTTTACTGTAATCGAGGATGTCGCTAAGGGTATAGTATTCTGGCTAATTTAAAGTACCAGAAACACTCAGTACCAACAATTCTTCTTTACAACTACAAGAAGAGATAGATTGAATATGATAGATTGATAGATATTGAAAAATTTCTTGACAAATAATAGCCTGCATAGCAAGCGTTCCCGTTTGAACCCGTTCCCTTACCGCATTCTAGCCGCGCGAAAATTGGGGAAAGAGGAAACAGTAGGAGGACGGGGATAGGGGTGGGGAGAGGAGAAGGAAACGCTTGCAAGCAGACCCCGCAAACAAGCTGCACTGCACTGCATCACGAATTTTTTGCTTTGCGTAAATTGAGGAAAACAATTAGCCATGGAGGCTTCGCCAAACGCACAAATCATGATCAAAACCTTCGAATGCAATATCTTATTTCCCTGATTGCTGGTCACGCTCGAAGTATTTTGCGGTAAAATGTGATAGCTATCAGTCAGGTTCACACTGCAACCAGGTGGACAATCAGACATGAGTTAATGCTTCTTTGGTTTGAAAATTGATGAATGTAACTTAAAAATGTACAATTCAAGGCCCAACGTTAAAATTAACGTTTCGACACGCATACCTATGTGTCTTCATTAGGGGTGATCGACAGACCCGATTGCCTCTGCAGGATTTTTTTGGTGGGGGGGTTAAGTCCCCTGCACGATTTTTTTCGTTTATTTGTTTTCTTTTTTGCGGAAGGGGGGAATTTTCTAGTGCCGCAATCTTTAATAATCTTGACACTCCCCACAATCTGAATGCCTGGAACATGTGGAACAGGCCTTTTGAATGTTACACGCGCTTCTCTGCTTTACTACCAATATTAAACAAAGATATCAATGGTTTATCATTTAATTTATAAGATGTTTTAAAGATTGTTTTACTGTTATTGCTGAATTTTAGATACATGACATTTTTATTACATGACAGTTGTCTTTTCATACATTGAATGACTGTGGGTTTTACATGTATGTAGAAAAACGAAGGAAAAGTACTGAGGATATTCTTCATGTCCGAAACGCAAGGCACACTCGTGCTGTTCAGAAGTTTTGTCTTTTTCGCGGTTCATGTACACTGATTAAAGGGTACAGATCTAGACTTGCTGTTATAACAGCTTTTCGCAAAACACGGAATAAACAAAAACCATAGCAGATTAAACTTCTGTAATCTGTAAGAAAGCGTTACAGTTCGTTATGTGTGTGCATATCTGTGTTCACAATCTTCATTAATGACATTAATATATTTCAGTTGTAAACTCTTTCCTGCGATGATGGCTTTCAAAACTCGGTATGTCCTTCGGCTTTAAAGTGCAAACGAATCAAGCAGGATGGCTGTTTATAGCACATGGTTTTATCACTTTTAAGCCATGTTTATCCATAAGGGTTTTTCTGCAAGGGTTTCTGGCAACCGGAATACTGTGATGAGGTTGCTGCTCACAAAATGTATCAGTCTGGAAAGAGGAATATGTCCGTTTTCCTAATTTTAGAGAAATGGGATTCTACCAGGACTAACAATACTGCTGTATAATGTGGCTGCCAAGGTGCCCTTCAGGCAGGTACAGCTAGTTTGTCAGCCCGATAGTGCAATCAGTCACTCTGCAGGATTTTTTTCCTTCACTTCTTCTTCGTATGGTTTTTTTGTAGCTCCCGTCCCTTGCATGATTTTTTTTGTTCCCCTCCCCCCCGTCTTTCTAACAGCCCGTCCCTGATGTTGCAAAAAAGATCATTTTATATGCTCACTTATTAACGACCTTTTCTTTTAATAAGGTGTAAATAGGTGTCGGGTAAAAGGCCGATATCGTCACGGTTTAAAGCAGCGTGGGTGGAGGTTGATGTGCCAAGTTTCCAAACAAAGCCGTTGCTGGTTGCCGTTAGCGGTGATAATTTTATGTAAAAATATTGAGGGACTGTAGCCAGGATAAAACATAGTAAAATTTTAAAAACGATCTCTGGCTAAAAAGATGAAGAAAACTACGAGCGTTCGACTGCCCGAACTGCAGTCTTCGACGGGTAAAATGAATGATGAGAAAGCGGCGAGGAAATTTAAATAATAAGTGTGAATTGGGAAACAATAAAGATGTAAATAATTATGAATGTTTGTTAAAAAGAATGTTGTATTGTTCAGTTAGCGGCCAAGAATTGTTGTCTGCGTTATGTGTCACTCTGGTATGCCATGCTTCTAAAGTCAAATTAAAAAAAAAGTCATCAATGACGTGGTTGTAAGACCAGGCGGTCTTATGGTTTGTTCAGGCGAGCATACTCCGACAAAGCGGAGTTATCCTTTTTGCAAAGACAAACTGCTTTTGATGCTCTCTTAAACGTGTCCCAATCTGACGTTTGGTCTGTCCGATGTACTCGTGATCACAGTCATTACAAGGAATAGAATAAGTTCCTTGTTCCTTCAGCACAGGATCCTGACGCCGCAGCTACACAAGCGATTTTTTGCTTGTGATCGTGATGCGATTTCTTCTGGAAATTGTCGCGTCGCCGGCGCGCGCTGGTGGCTACACGAGTGACAAAGTCTGCAATTTTGTCGCGAAAAGCTCAACGCATTCAGTCTCTCGCGATTTTTTTCTGCGATTTTTTAGCTGACACCATCGCAGCACTTGCGCGAGGGTGGCTACACGGATCATTTTCAATGCACGCTGACAACGCGACAAATTTATAAAAAATCGCATCACTTTATCAAGCAAAAACTCGCTCGTGTAGCCGCGGCTTTAAGGTTTGGCAAAAATATGACCCAACGCCTGAAAAGGTTTTTGGGCAACTTTCTTAATTGGTTTTGTAACCCTCGGATGTACGGCGCGGGATGATGGAGAACGCTTGCGCTGGCGAGACAAATAAAAGTCGAAATGTCGGTGCGCCTAAAAGCTTTTAACCGTTTTTTTCTGCTTTGCCTGTGTTTTAGTGTTTCGAGACGACCAAAGGCCCGTCACTTCCGTCTAAATTTGATCTTGAAGATTGTGGGAGTACTTGCCTACGCTGCGCTGAAACCTCAACTTAATTTTAAACGAAACTAGCCAGCGCGCATGCGCATTGAGTTTTTTTATAAGCTGTGCCCGTGATCTTGATAGCCCACCGTAGCATCTTCACATGTACAGCATAGTTCATAGAAAATTCAGGAAAACTGAATTTTGATTTCTTGTTGCGTGACTATTAAGTACTAACTTTGTAACTCTTTGCATGAGTTAAGGCTATCGTTTAAAATTGAAGTCACGAAAGCAACACAAATCGTGATCTGGGACAACGAAACTGCACTAAAACGCAAAGCCTTACAATTTTAGCTACATATCAACAACTAAGAGTGTCGTAAAACGTAATCAAGAAATACACAAAGGGGAGGTTTCTTGAGAGAAAAGCGGAATGAGCTTGAATTTATTTCTCAGTTTCATAACCTAACGGTAAACTGATGGAGGAAAACTAGTCTGCGATCAAGCTCGCTCAGAGGACCGGGAGAGCGTGCTCGCAGGCTAGATGAAGACGCTATATTTACAAGATGCAAACTATGATCCTACTGACAGTCACCAGACGGCAGATATACACTGGTCTGATTTCATGTAACCAGATTAATCAACGTTATCGAAAAGAAAGTACATTACTTCTTCGCATCCTAGTTTTAATTTCTCTGAGGTAATTTTAGAGCCATGATTTCTGTTTTGGTTTATTCTGTGCGTGTTGCTATGATACAAGCAGAATGTTCTATTGTTTTCATTACAGGTTTGGTTTGATGGCATGCAATCTCTTTTCAGCCGATTAGAAAAGAATTATTATTAGCAGGCGGTAAATCTCAGTTATGAATCAACTACCGTGATCAGCAATCATCTGCTAAAGAATATTGGTTGTGAGGAGTTTATTTGTCACCTATCAAAAAATACAAACTTTGCAATGAGAGTTTAACTGCCAAAGGAGGTCTTGTCTTGGCCATGGTCCACCATCAAACCCACGCCGTCAGTAAAATATCATTTTTACGGTTGGCACATTTACAGTCATGTTTTTCCCTTCTCACTGTGGTTCAGTTTCGTTGCCTGAAAGTAATATGATCTTTGTGGTTAATTTTGCTATTTGTCGTGCTCATCAGTAAGTAACAGTGATATTGCAAATTAACCACCTGTGCGAGCGACTCTTTTTTGCTGAAAATTACCGGAAACGAGTGATATATTGACTGCGTGATCGTTAGATAAAAATTGCGATATAAAATACTGGCCAAAAAATGCGAAGTCATTCTGTGAAACACGCGAAGCCGTTCAGTTGACAGCCAGCGTACAATGGCAGTGTTTCATTTATGTCTATTAACACTGCTTGTGGCTTACACAAAAGGCAGCTATGTTTTTTCCAACTCGATTGTGGCTGCTGGTGGGGACTACAACGTTTCGTACAATTTCAACGCGTCTGCGGACACTCTGGAATTTTTGGTAGAGGTTCGAGCGACCGGTTGGGTCGGGTTTGGGTTCGCTTTGACTGCTCCTAACAACATGACGAATTACGATGTTGCAGTTGGAGGAGTGTTGAGCAATGGATCAGGTTACCTGGCGGTAAGAAAAAGTGCGCTGGCCCTGGGCAGTAAAGTGCTTTTGTTACATAAGGGTGTACACACCTAATTTTGTCTAGAAGGAAAAGTTTAACTGTCTTGCTCAGTAAGAGTTCTTATTTTAAAAGGATGGATGAGAAGTTTACATGATGAGGTTTTGCGCAGATATTTCGAACTTTCTACTTAATTTTGCGGGATTTTGTTAATGGAGGTAAAAGTTTGCACATGCAATTAATTTTTTCTCTGCTAGGGGTATTGTATGACGATCTATTTTCTCGACTCTAAAACACCCACGTTTCTCGGCTTTCAACAACCTTAGTGAAAATGTTGACTAAGAATTTAAACATGAAACCTTAAACGACGTTTTTACGCCGAAGTTTTGCCGACGTGACCATATGTATGCGATTCCGCCATATACAGTTTTGAATTCCTCTGAGTTGAACCTCTCAGTCACTCTTGGGCCGAAAACTGACAGAACATTTTCTTGTCAGTCGGTTCAGTACAGCTTAAACTAGAAGTATCGTTTCGATTGTGATTCTTTTTTGCTCAAAGCTACAGACTGAACTATATGTGGCGTCTTAAATTAACATGACTTGAATTTTACCGATTAAAACAAAAAAATGAGATTGTTGGTCTCGGTACTTGTCCAAATACAAATTCAGAAATAAGAAAGGTTTGGAAGAATTTTCTTGACAACAACGTCGCTAAGTGTTGGTCCAAAGATTTTTTGAAGCTTTAGCCGTAACGTTGTCGTGTATCTGAAAAAAGTGATATTGTAGTCGGTTGCTTTTCATCTTTGCTAACCGCATCAGTTAAATCAGTTAAATGTATTGAAAAAAAAAGTCTTGTGAAGGGGTTGATTTAGCTTTCTCTTAGCAGGATGTAAAAAAAAAAAAAAAAAGGAGAGAGAAAAAAAACGGGAAATCTAAAAGACAGCTTGTTTGCACTTTTGCCATAATTGAGTGTTACCGGGTGACTGTGAGAAACCTTAAAACACTGCCTGAGGCATTTATTTAAAAGGTCTTAGATTAATTTACATGTACGTCACAATTAGTGGTAAAACTTGTGGATATCACGCAAAGATAAAATATGCACTTTTTTGCATCCATTTTATTTTTATTATGTTTATGAAACTGTCTTAGCGATTTCCTGAGTTTGCAATGTTTGCCCGATTTCACGTTTACACTGTATTCACTCCGATATTCGGGTTTGTATGATTTTATTCAAAAGTCATTAAATCGCCATTTGTTAGCATACAAACTGATGGCCGGTGGGAAGTCCTAAAACCATTACATATACCGCTGTTGTTGTTATTTTTTGTTTGGCGTAACCTTGGAAACAGCTGTGCCATGTCATGATAGAGCTGTAATTCTTGAGCAGGAAGAAATGGAAGCTTTCTGATCTTTTTTGAAGATCTTTTGAGGAACAAAGTTCATTTTTGATAATAAAAGGTTTCGCCAACACTTTAGAATAAAAATGAGCGATATAAAGACTGAACAACGTCGTTCACTCTTTATATCGCTCATTTTTATTTTTAAGTTCAATTGGTCAATTAAAATGACATTGCAAGTTTTAGTCGCGCAAGCGCTAGACTGTCACGCTCAGAAGCCAATATAAAGAGACTGATTAGGATCTATTCTACTCTTATATCCTTTGAAGTTTCGCTTTTTTAAAGAACTTGGGGTGAGCATCAGACAAAGCAAATAATACGAGACGGAAAATTGAATACATGCACTCTTTCCTACAATCCATTCCTTCCTTTCAACTCTGGATTGCTTTCAAATAAAAACAATTAAAAAGCTGAAACATCGCAAAAACAAACTAATATCAGAGCCGTAGCTAGCGGGGAAAGGGGGGGGGGGGAGGGGGCAGCTGCTCCCCCGGGACCTGTTGAACCAGACAAATCAAGCTCATCAAATGTTTAACTGAATAATTATTGTCTAAAAATTCTTTCGAAAATGAAAGACTAGGGGGGGGAGGGGTGGGGGGGTGGAAGTGTCATTTTAGTCCGGCATAATATGAGCATAATACCTCCAGGAACATAATTTTGAGCCTAATACCCTAGTTCCACGGGTGACGCCCGAAAGCATAATGCTCTATTCTTCGAGCATAATCCTGGAGACCCTAATTTTGACAAACATCTTTAATAGGTGAGTTAGCGGTAATAAGCACTGGTAAGAACCGAAAACACCTGCCTTTTCCCAATTATTCGAGGTGAATTTTTCGGATTCATATCTCATGACAATTGCTGAAAATAATGTTTCGGAGTCTCCCAATTTGAAAATTTTCTCGGGGAGGATACCCCAAGACTCCCCTACAAGGCTCCCGCCTTTGGTACTCGCGATAATGTCCCCCCCCCGCCTCCCCCCTCAATACAAAAAACCTAGCTACGGCCCGGAAACTGGGATTTTCATACGTTCTTAATAAGATTTATCGGATAAATCCCATTTAGAGTTCTCTTCATCACCGGAAAAAAGTTGGGTTAGGTTATTGTGTTCGAAAGCGTTTACCCATTTGCACCAAATAATTACTGATTTGCTGTCGCTGAGAAGTAAAACGCAGTCTCTGAATATCGGATTGAAGCATTCTGCACTCAGTACAAATTAAAATTTAAAGCGGCTTTGTATTTTGAGAAACATGATAAGTGAAAAGTAGCCGTGATTTCGACTTTGTACTGTACTTTTTCTGAGAGTGGCTATGCTGTCGGCGTAAAAGCGAAATATTCTGCAAAGACCTGTAAAATACGCTGAATAAAAGACAATACTCTTGTGCAGTTCAAGATGTTTCAAGCTAGCGGTTAGTGGAGACTAGTGTGAAGAGGGAAGAAAAACTTCCCAGACCTCCCACGTTTTTTCTTCGCTCGTCCACACAAACCAAGAGGCTGGCACAGGGTATTAACCCTTTCCTCCCTAAGAGTGACTTTATAGGTTTTACTCTGTCTAACGCCAGACGAGTTTACTCGTCAAAGGAAGACCCCTCAGGGGTTAAAGGGTTAAAAAACTATCTCCCTTAGCCCTTTCCTCCCTAAGAGTGACTTTATAATTTTACTCTGTCTAACGCCAGACGATTTCACTCGTCAAGGGGAGACCCCTCAGGGGTTAAGGTGGCTCAAAACAGTTTCCAGCACTTTCCTAGACGTAGATTTTGATGGGTCATTATTATCACTCTTTATCAGTTGATGTTACAATCATGGTATCAAAAAACTACCCAATCATTGGTGAATACGTTGGTACTATTTTCGTGACACTATAGATTACCATAGCAACACTATGACCTGCTAAAAACACATCTTTAATTTTAGCTTTAAGCGCTTATATTTCAAAAACGGCGCGGTGAAATTTTGTCTTATTATAGAATTTTGATAAGCAGGATGAGATGCAACGTTTGGCAAAGTTTAAATAAATTCCGTACATAGAGTTCAGAGCCACCTTAAATTTTCGAAAATTTAAGGTGGTTCTGAACCCCATGTACAGAATTTGTTTAAACTTTGCCAAACGTTGCATCTCATCCTCATTCCTGAAAACAGGAACTTGGAGTGCTACTTTGATCATTCAAGGTTCTGTATTTGCTGGACTGATTTGAAGATCGATGTGAAGCTAGAGTTGGCTTTTATGTTCTGTCTTTGTGTTCCGACACTCAGAAATACACATACATCCCGGTCTATAGTTGCTGTGAAACATGCTTAAATTTTTCATATGCTACACCCGAAATTAATCAAGACCACAAGATTGAGGTTGAGTGGCCGCCGTTTCACAAGCGGAAAACGTAACACGATCGCTTGCTTCCGAAAATTACCTCGAGCAGTTCGGTGCGTATAACTGGACTTAATTGTACTTGAAAATCAAAACATCGAAAACAGCTTTTCCTTAGTCAAAAAACGGACAACGCTTTCTGAAGCAGTCGTGGTCGTTCGCTCAAAGAGCGCACTCTTTCTTTGTCGTCTTTGTTGCTTGCCGGCGCAATAAAATAAATGTTTACACATTCGATGATCATAAAAAATTTACATAGATTTATCATCGATTCTACGCCCAGTCTTTGTCAGCTGTCTTGGATTGGATTCGTGTCTTCTTCTGAGAGATGGCTGGATAGTACTTGTTCGCTAACCTAGTTTGAAAAATGACGGGAACAAAATAAAACTTCAATGTGCCTGTTCGCTTAAAAGGAACTCTTTCTTCAAGCATATTTTTAACAGCCGCTGCGAATGTTGGCGTCAGAATTTTGTGCAAATGTCAGTCGCACCTGTGTTGTGATACTTTGGATCGTGGGTGTTGGGTGCCAACAGAGGTTTCTATGATCCGGCGAACGGAGAAGCGAAAAATACGCTATTTATTTATTTATTTATTTTTCAAATTAGCAAGGCATTACTTCCGTTGACATGTTCTTTCTTCTCATTGGTTATCTCTTTGACAAGCACACGACTGATGTGTGCTCAAGCGTGAACACGTGAAGAGAGCGTTCCGCATTCTCGTCCCCAGAG
Organism: Galaxea fascicularis; assembly: GCA_948470475.1. Taxonomy (NCBI): domain Eukaryota; kingdom Metazoa; phylum Cnidaria; class Anthozoa; order Scleractinia; family Euphylliidae; genus Galaxea; species Galaxea fascicularis. The sequence goes on from OX419345.1 coordinate 13,685,643, forward strand.
CCCACGTTCCTTCTGGCCTGCGGCAAAGATCGAGAGCTCTGGCTGGTTCCAAGCCACGAAGTCCGTGAATCACGGACTTCCGGCTCTTCTGCGCAAACTCAGAAGTTTGAAACCATAGTGGTTGCCAACGGCTACAAAAATGCACCTTCACTGCGACTGCGCCTATTTCGGAACTGGCCAGAGCTCTCGATTTCTGCCGCAAGCCAGAAGGATCGTGAGCTCTGGAGACGAGAATGAACGTTCCGCAGAATCGTAGGGTCTGGGGGCAAGCGTTTCCTTTTCACTCCTCCCCTCCCCCTCGCATCTTGGTTTTGCTCTCGCGCCATTTCCCGCGTATTCGAGACTCGGAAATCGGCTTTCGAAAACCCCACGAAAACGCTTGCCACGCAGGCTACTGATTGCCGAGCTTAGTCCTTTCCGCTTCTACTACGAGCCACAAAACCAACAGTCCCATGACTGTCAGTATTGGAATCAAATACGGCGATTACAAGAGTAATCCGATGACGAAAACGTAAAACTTGTGGGATGTGGTTTAGAGTGACAAGAATAACTCACAAATTAATCGGGCGCCATGGCCAAGTGGTAGGGGGCATTACCCCTTAAATGGACAGTTGTTTCGCCCTTGTTAGGTCTCATCAGCATGGTATAGCTAAAACCGGGCTCAAGTACACACGTGAGTAAAACAAACAATACAAATGCGAACCTTGTGGGAGGTGGCTTAGAGTGACAAGAGCACATCACAAATTAATGTGTCTAGGTAAGCAAGGGTAAGCTATTACAAGCGCAAGTGCTTAGCGCATTGCCCAGCCTCCACCCAACCAATAGATGTGAGTAGGAGAGACCACAACGGTAACTACGTTCCCTATGTTCCCTGTGTCCCCCAAGTTCCCTACTCGTTTCGACCCCTTCACATTCTACAAGTGGCTTAACATCATTGCCAATGACGCGATCTGAATTAACTGGGTCAGATGTTGAGGGCGCCGGCACATCCAGTTTGATCTTACCAGTTATCAGTCACCCAGATATACGTCAGTTCGAACCCGCGACCTTTCCACCACGCTCAGTTTCCTACTTCCGAGTAAGCTTGATTTGCTTTTTGTCACCAGGATTACTACACCAATGGCTTCGCGATGCCTCCCCTGGATGCCCAACAGGACTGGAATTTGGTCGACTCAAGCGAACAAAACGGTGTTACAACGTTGAAGTTTTACCGCCAGCGAAACACCTCTGATGCAAATGATGTCGCTATTGAGGTAAACAGCGCAAGTCAAATGTCTGGTTACCAGAAGTGAGATGAGGCAATCTATAGATTTTGTGGTTAAGAATAGTTATACTGAGTTTTTGACATTCTGTCAAAAGGTTTTGGTGACTTGACTGTTATCCGCTTATTCCAAAAACTACCGCTGTTCAGTCTCAGCTAGTTTTACTATAATTTCAAGATACGAAAGGGGAAATTTGTTGCAAAATTCCATGCCTGGAAACGTCTGTGTTTTTAACATAAGCAGGAAATTATGGCACCCGAAATAGCCCCGAAAAATTTCGGGGGTTTCGAGAAACGCACGCCTGGCCATTCAAAGCTCAGTTGTCCGCTAGTTTCGTTGAGTTGGGACGTCTAACAATTGGGTGAAATCCTTTTAAGGAACGAGAGAAGAAACTGCATTAATAAAGGACTAAAGATTTCTTTACACAACAGTGATGTGTCTATAAAGGAAAAGACGTCGTATTTAATTTGTGAATCTGTTGAATTTCAGCAAGGAATGCCAATTTTCCTTATTTTGGCTTATCATGCATCGACCGATGTGGACCCATCATCAGGACAGTTTCCGCGACACACATACAGAAGCTTCCAGTCTGTGACACTTATTCCATCTGCTTCATCGACGGTGTCAACTGTATCTGCCAGTTCTTCATCGCCGGCAACAGTGATGGCACCAAGGACTACATCAACATTGGCGACAGCGACAACACCAACAATGCCAGCAATGACTGCATCAGCATTGGAAGCGATCAACACCTTTACCACGCTCTCAATTGCACCTACAGCGACCACTGCCAACCCAACACCAGTAGGTGGGTGACAATAATGCTGTCGGTTAGTATAGTTACGAAAGTTATTCCCGGGACCCGGGGTAACAACACGCCATATCGTTGCATAGCAAATCGTTTGGTCATAACTGACTTCATTTAACATGCCCGTAATGGCGCACTGTCCCATAATTTTGATGAAAAAAGATGCGTTTGCATTACACATGATAAGAGTCTTGAAACTATTGGCATTCGTCAATGACTCACAGACGAATGCCAATTGTTTCAATACTCATACCAGGTACTCCTCACAGAAGAGGAGAAAGAAATGAATTGATGGATTGACACTTAAAAAAGTTACGCTGACTCATACTGCAAGTTTTGTTGCTTCTGGCTTGGAAAAATGACCTTAAAGTCATGTTAGTTTCTTTTCCTCCGAAAAACCACTTGAAGTCTCCCTTTTCTTGCTTCACGGGTCGTTTGTGTAATAAAAAAGTATTTCCAGATTACCATCTCCGTCTACTCAGAGAATCTTTCTTAACAAACAAAACTATTCGATTATTTCCAACAGCCACTTCCTCAATGGTCCCGCCTACGATGCAAGCTCAGCCAAACTTTGTTTCTTTCGGCAATGACGGCAACTACAATGTCTCCTGGACGTTCAACAGTAGCACGAACACCCTGCACTTTATGGTAACCGTCAGGACCACAGGCTGGATTGCATTTGGTGTCACAAACCGAGCTCCAAACAACATGCTTGGATACGATGTAGCCGTCGGTGGAGTTTTAAGTGGATCAGGATACTTGAGGGTAAGGTCGTCTTTTTATTGTTTATCAGGCTGGAGATAAAATAGACGCTCTGTAAATAAATACAGTCAAACTGTGTTAAGCGGTCACCCTTGGGGTATGGCGAACCCCTCGCTTTTTATAGAGGTTGACCGTTGAAAACAGGTTTGGTGAACCCAAGCATTAATCAAGAAAAGAAGGTAATAAAAACGTCAAGAAAAGAAAAAAAAAAACAGAACAAAAATGGCCGCTACACGTGGCATATAAGTATCCCAGAGTGGACCACAGAAAAATCACTGAAGTAACTGGGCCCCATTTCATCTTGGACCAGGTCAAGTAAGGCATGACTGAATAGTCTTACTTGATTTTTCTCTCTCTTATTCCGCTAGGATTATTTTACCGATGGGCAAAGGCAACCACCAGAGGACACTCAACAAGACTGGATGTTGAGCTACTCTAGAGAAGAAAACGGTGTAACAACGTTGAAGTTTTATCGAAGACTAAACACTTCTGACGCCAACGATGTTATTATTCAGGTAGGACGCGTTGCAGTCGGTGATGGCCTGTTCTGAGTTCATTTTTTGCTGCTGTACGATGGTAAGATAACTGTACTTTCGATTTGTGGTTTTGTTAGTTAAATATTTCTCCTCCTTTTTGTTTCAATTTCATTAAATATGCAGCAAGGAATGCCAATTTTCTTGGTATGGGCGTACCATTCTACAAACGACGTGCAATCAGGTTCGTTTGGCGGAGTACACACTTCACGAGGCTGGCTGAGTAACGTTGTGCTTGTTCCTGCAGCCACACCAATAATAGGCAAGTTTTAGGCAATTATTTTGTAGTTTGGAACGAAACAATAGAAACTTGTATTAGAGATTGCAAATGAACTGCTCCGATATTGCCGAGATCAGGGCGATGCCAACACCATTTTAAAACACAACCAGCAAGAACAACAACAACAACACGGTAGAATGCCGTCAAGGTATAATGTCCTTTGCGATTGTCCACGACTGGGGCATATCTCAAGATTGTGCTATGAAAACTTTCTTTAAATTCGTCTATTACAACTGATTTCCTTCTTAAGAATGTTAATTGAAGCAAATACCTTGACAAACAGAAATGATTATTTTTCCAACAGTTCAGCCTGTGCACTTTTCAAACTTTGTTTCTATCAACAACGGCAACTATAACGCGTCTTGGATGTTCAATAGCCAAACAGACACGTTGCACTTCATGGTGGAGGTCAGGACCACAGGCTGGATTGGATTTGGTGTCGCAAATCGAGCTCCAACCAACATGGTTGGATACGACGTGGGCGTTGGAGGAGTTTACAATGGATCAGGATACTTAAGGGTAAACATTTTACTGCTTTAGATGAATAAGACCATGTTGCTTAAGGAGTAGCATGTTTTCTCCCCGCCTCTCGCCTCGCGCTCCAGGCGCGTGTCTCGTGCATCGCTCTCGATGTCTCACGCGTCGAACTCGGCGAAAACAACGCCTGTTATGCAGCCTACTTAATGAATAGATAATTACAATTGTCTATGCGTGAAACGACGACGTTTTTCAGCTTCTGGTTCCTTAGATAGAACTATACGTGACTTTGAGCCAAAGGCCATTTTATTAATTGTGAGGCTATAACTCTTATACCCGCAAAGAGAAATTTTAATTAATCCGACTTTTTTTGACGGAAATCGGTAGGTCAGGGGTCCTCCTCACATACACGGATTTCCTAAGTGTAAATTTGACACCACTCACGAATCCCCGGGCAGTTTACTCTAACTTTTCATCTTGACAATGAGAGCATGCAATTTTTCCTTACAGTATCAATCCAAAATCATGCAGACAGGTCATGAGAGTAAAGGAAATCATCAACAATGAAGAATGCCTTGATGCAGCTTCAACAATTCTCTCAGTTAGTTCCATAGCAACTGTGTTAAGATCAATTATGAGGCCAGATTCTACATCAGGGCTTGAAGGGCGGTTATTAAATGCTTGATATTCGCCACGCATGGACCAAGTTAGCGCCATTTAATAAACACTTATCTATCTCTCTCCGTCAGGATTATTTCACCAATGGGACAGAACAACCCCCGGAGGACCCTCAACAGGATTTGATTTTGACCTACTCCAGGGAAGAGAATGGCGTTACAACGCTGAGATTTTATAGAAAGCGAGACACAAATGACACACAAAACGATGTTGTTATTCAGGTAAAAGGCTTGGTCATTTCGTCGCTGATAGCTTTTTCCGACACTTCCCGTACCTAACTTTACTGGCGTCCGATGACTGTAGCTGCAGCTTCTTTTTATCTTTTCGTAAAGTTAATTTTTACTTCCTCTGTCTTTATTGCCTACCATTTGTAGCAAGGAGAGTCAATTTTTCTGATCTGGGCATACCATTCTACAAACGACGTGCTATCAGGCCAGTTTATGAGGCATACTTCGCGAGGCTTTTTGAACATCACGCTTATTCCTGCAGCTACACCAACACCAGGTAAGTTTTGTGTGATCGTAGTGAGTTCGTACAAGGCCTGTAAAATCTTCTGTGGCATAATGACAACGACCGCATCTTTAACAACAAGGCCCTGTTGTGAATGAAATCTGTTTTGTTCTGTTACTGTGTCGCTGTTGGCGACAAATCACGAACAGTTCCAATCACAATAGGTCACGAAAAGTAGTTGTACTTATCAAAAAGTACTTACTCACAATTTGGACAAATCTGCTAAATGACACAACAAGAATTTCCGTGATATGTGTTCCATTAACTACCACATGGAGGTCGTCGTGAAGAAGTGGTCTGTGGACTGAGTCGATCACGCGAGCTAAAAGGAGGACCACTTGGCTTGACTTTAAATTGCATGAAACTTTCAATTATAACTCTTCCAGTACCAACCTTACGGATTGTCATCTTGAATTTCGTTTAGGTAGTTTTATCTTTTGACAAGTAATTAAAACTATTCAATTATTTACCAACAGCCACTTCCTCAATGGTCCCGCCTACGATGCAAGCTCAGCCAAACTTTGTTTCTTTCGGCAATGACGGCAACTACAATGTCTCCTGGACGTTCAACAGTAGCACGAACACCCTGCACTTTATGGTAACCGTCAGGACCACAGGCTGGATTGCATTTGGTGTCACAAACCGAGCTCCAAACAACATGCTTGGATACGATGTAGCCGTCGGTGGAGTTTTAAGTGGATCAGGATACTTGAGGGTAAGGTCGTCTTTTTATTGTTTATCAGGCTGGAGATAAAATAGACGCTCTGTAAATAAATACAGTCAAACTGTGTTAAGCGGTCACCCTTGGGGTATGGCGAACCCCTCGCTTTTTATAGAGGTTGACCGTTGAAAACAGGTTTGGTGAACCCAAGCATTAATCAAGAAAAGAAGGTAATAAAAACGTCAAGAAAAGAAAAAAAAAACAGAACAAAAATGGCCGCTACACGTGGCATATAAGTATCCCAGAGTGGACCACAGAAAAATCACTGAAGTAACTGGGCCCCATTTCATCTTGGACCAGGTCAAGTAAGGCATGACTGAATAGTCTTACTTGATTTTTCTCTCTCTTATTCCGCTAGGATTATTTTACCGATGGGCAAAGGCAACCACCAGAGGACACTCAACAAGACTGGATGTTGAGCTACTCTAGAGAAGAAAACGGTGTAACAACGTTGAAGTTTTATCGAAGACTAAACACTTCTGACGCCAACGATGTTATTATTCAGGTAGGACGCGTTGCAGTCGGTGATGGCCTGTTCTGAGTTCATTTTTTGCTGCTGTACGATGGTAAGATAACTGTACTTTCGATTTGTGGTTTTGTTAGTTAAATATTTCTCCTCCTTTTTGTTTCAATTTCATTAAATATGCAGCAAGGAATGCCAATTTTCTTGGTATGGGCGTACCATTCTACAAACGACGTGCAATCAGGTTCGTTTGGCGGAGTACACACTTCACGAGGCTGGCTGAGTAACGTTGTGCTTGTTCCTGCAGCCACACCAATAATAGGCAAGTTTTAGGCAATTATTTTGTAGTTTGGAACGAAACAATAGAAACTTGTATTAGAGATTGCAAATGAACTGCTCCGATATTGCCGAGATCAGGGCGATGCCAACACCATTTTAAAACACAACCAGCAAGAACAACAACAACAACACGGTAGAATGCCGTCAAGGTATAATGTCCTTTGCGATTGTCCACGACTGGGGCATATCTCAAGATTGTGCTATGAAAACTTTCTTTAAATTCGTCTATTACAACTGATTTCCTTCTTAAGAATGTTAATTGAAGCAAATACCTTGACAAACAGAAATGATTATTTTTCCAACAGTTCAGCCTGTGCACTTTTCAAACTTTGTTTCTATCAACAACGGCAACTATAACGCGTCTTGGATGTTCAATAGCCAAACAGACACGTTGCACTTCATGGTGGAGGTCAGGACCACAGGCTGGATTGGATTTGGTGTCGCAAATCGAGCTCCAACCAACATGGTTGGATACGACGTGGGCGTTGGAGGAGTTTACAATGGATCAGGATACTTAAGGGTAAACATTTTACTGCTTTAGATGAATAAGACCATGTTGCTTAAGGAGTAGCATGTTTTCTCCCCGCCTCTCGCCTCGCGCTCCAGGCGCGTGTCTCGTGCATCGCTCTCGATGTCTCACGCGTCGAACTCGGCGAAAACAACGCCTGTTATGCAGCCTACTTAATGAATAGATAATTACAATTGTCTATGCGTGAAACGACGACGTTTTTCAGCTTCTGGTTCCTTAGATAGAACTATACGTGACTTTGAGCCAAAGGCCATTTTATTAATTGTGAGGCTATAACACTTATACCCGCAAAGAGAAATGTTATTACAGATTTTCTTGCTAATGAAACTATAGTTTACATTTTAATTAATCCGACTTTTTTTTGACGGAAATCGGTAGGTCAGGGGTCCTCCTCACATACACGGATTTCCTAAGTGTAAATTTGACACCACTCACGAATCCCCGGGCAGTTTACTCTAACTTTTCATCTTGACAATGAGAGCATGCAATTTTTCCTTACAGTATCAATCCAAAATCATGCAGACAGGTCATGAGAGTAAAGGAAATCATCAACAATGAAGAATGCCTTGATGCAGCTTCAACAATTCTCTCAGTTAGTTCCATAGCAACTGTGTTCAGATCAATTATGAGGCCAGATTCTACATCAGGGCTTAAAGGACGGTTAAATGCTTGATATTCGCCACGCATGGACCAAGTTAGCGCCATTTAATAAACACTTATCTATCTCTCTCCGTCAGGATTATTTCACCAATGGGACAGAACAACCCCCGGAGGACCCTCAACAGGATTTGATTTTGATCTACTCCAGGGAAGAGAATGGCGTTACAACGCTGAGATTTTATAGAAAGCGAGACACAAATGACACACAAAACGATGTTGTTATTCAGGTAAAAGGCTTGGTCATTTCGTCGCTGATAGCTTTTTCCGACACTTCCCGTACCTAACTTTACTGGCGTCCGATGACTGTAGCTGCAGCTTCTTTTTATCTTTTCGTAAAGTTAATTTTTACTTCCTCTGTCTTTATTGCCTACCATTTGTAGCAAGGAGAGTCAATTTTTCTGATCTGGGCATACCATTCTACAAACGACGTGCTATCAGGCCAGTTTATGAGGCATACTTCGCGAGGCTTTTTGAACATCACGCTTATTCCTGCAGCTACACCAACACCAGGTAAGTTTTGTGTGATCGTAGTGAGTTCGTACAAGGCCTGTAAAATCTTCTGTGGCATAATGACAACGACCGCATCTTTAACAACAAGGCCCTGTTGTGAATGAAATCTGTTTTGTTCTGTTACTGTGTCGCTGTTGGCGACAAATCACGAACAGTTCCAATCACAATAGGTCACGAAAAGTAGTTGTACTTATCAAAAAGTACTTACTCACAATTTGGACAAACCTGCTAAATGACACAACAAGAATTTCCGTGATATGTGTTCCATTAACTACCACATGGAGGTCGTCGTGAAGAAGTGGTCTGTGGACTGAGTCGATCACGCGAGCTAAAAGGAGGACCACTTGGCTTGACTTTAAATTGCATGAAACTTTCAATTATAACTTTTCCAATACCAACCTTAAGGATTGTCATCTTGAATTTCGTTTAGGTAGATTTATCTTTTGACAAGCAATTAAAACTATTCAATTATTTACCAACAGCCACTTCCTCAATGGTCCCGCCTACGATGCAATCTCAGCCAAACTTTGTTTCTTTCGGCAATGACGGCAACTACAATGTCTCCTGGACGTTCAACAGTAGCACGAACACCCTGCACTTCATGGTAACCGTCAGGACCACAGGCTGGATTGCATTTGGTGTCACAAACCGAGCTCCAAACAACATGGTTGGATACGACGTAGCCGTCGGTGGAGTTTTAAGTGGATCGGGATACTTGAGGGTAAGATCGGCGTTTTATTGCCTATCAGGCTAGAGGGAAAAAAAGACGCTCCCTCAATAATTACAGTCCAATAACAATAAAATTATAATGAAGATTTATATAGCGCTTTATCCCAAGGCTCAAAGCACTTTACAACACTTTATGGGGGACTTTGCCAGACTGCTTTTTTAGGCGCAAATTGCAGCCACGCAGTTTACAATATTATTAGAATGAATAATAGGGTCAACACAGGTGCCCCCAGAACAGAATAAGTTATAGACCATCACACCGGGGACTACGTCCCCTACTCTTTCCCATCAGTGTGTGGGTTGTTTAACGTCCCACACCAGTACTGTGAGACGGGACTTTTGCTTTATCGTCCTTATCTGAGAAGACTAGAAAGTCTAACCATTTGCAAATGTCAATACAAAGGTAGTATCTATAGACGACAAATTGTCCTCAAAGCGTTTTTTACTCTTTTTGTGGCAACAGAATAGAAATAAAAGACATTTTAGTCATGCACAATATATCTGGAGCACTAGTATGGGACTTGTTAACGAAGTGGCTATTAAACACCGTATAATAGAGGCGGGTGAAAACAATAACAATTAACTCGTTGGCACCTCGGAAAAGGTGACCGTGACTGCTTAAAAGAGGTCAGGTTACTTGAGGGTAAGGTCGGTTTGTTATTCATTATTGGTTTAGGTAGATAGATAGATAGATAGATAGATTACGTATTTCATTCGGTAAGGAATTCCAGACTTTAGCACTATTGTAGCTGAAACTCTTCTTTAAAAATTCAGTCTTTGGCAATGGAAGGGCCAACTTATTGTCAGCATTCCTGAGATGATAACTGTTGGCTGAGAACGAGTTCCTAAAGATATTAGAAAGCCTCACAGGTGCCAAGTCATGGAGAACCTTGAACATTTGCCCAGCCTTAAAATGAAATCTGCGTTCGCTTAGTAGACTCCAGCCAAGATGACGTAAGGCTAGTTCAGACTGTCCAGCCTCGTTTATGTAACGCATGATTACTCTAGCGTCTCAAGATAAAAAAAAAAATACACTTTATTACGGTCAATCCTGTATTAAGCGGTCACCGTTGGGGAAAGGTTAACTTTTCGCCGGCTTAATACATGTTCAAGTCGGGTTGACCGTTTAATACAGGTTTGACCAACCCAAGAGTTAATCAAGAAAAAAAAGTAGTGAGAAGGCGGAATATCCATAACACGAGAAATTAATCCTCAAAGCGTTGTTTACTCTTCTTGTATCAAAAGAATAGCAATGGAAAGGCCATTAAACGCTACGCAGAATATGTCTGGTCCACTAGTATGGAACGTTTTAACAAAGTGACCATAATATAGTGGTGAAGACCGTGACCGCTTAATAGATCGAGGTGACCGCTTAATGTAGGGGGCAGTTTTACAGTAAAACGAAGGGAAACGATATTCGCCGGACTTTAATACAGGTTCGACTGTAATAACGTCCGTCGAAGCGAAAGTCCGCTGAATAGATATAGAAATTGTAGTCAACAAGATTCTTAGCTCATCATGTTCCCGAATTCCTAATAACACCCTGACAAAAATATTTGGTCTGTTATAACAGACAACAACAATCCATATTTACTAAGTACCACAAAGAACAAAAATGGCCGCTACACGTGGCGTAAATAAGTATCGTAGAGTGTCATTCTCACGTACAGGATGTTAATCCAGGACCACACAAGAATCTACTGGGGCCCCATTTCAACTTGCCCCAGGTCAAGCAAGGCGTCAATTAAAAAGTCTTTCTTGATTATTGTCTCCCTTATTCCGCTAGGATTATTTTACCAATGGGCAAATGCAACCACCAGAGGACTCTCAACAAGACTGGATATTAAGCTACTCTAGAGAAGAAAACGGTGTAACAACGTTAAAGTTTTATCGAAGGCTAAGCACCTCTGACGCCGCCGATGTTATCATTCAGGTAAGACGCGTGGACAGGTTAATTCTTCAGTAATTGTTTGTCCTGACTCCTTTCCATCCTTGCTGCTAGCTGTTAGAAGATAGTCACTAACTAGTTTCGATCTCTGGTTTTTTTAGTCAAATATTTCTTCCCCTTTTCATTTCTGTTTCATTGAATATGTAGCAAGGAATGCCAATTTTCTTGGTATGGGCGTACCATTCTACAAACGACGTGCAATCAGGTTCGTTTGGCGGAGTACACACTTCACGAGGCTGGCTGAGTAACGTTGTGCTTGTTCCTGCAGCCACACCAATAACAGGCAAGTTTTAGGCAATTATTTTGTAGTTTGCAATGAAACAATAGAAACTTGTATTAGAGATTGCAAATGAACTGCTCCGATATTGCCGAGATCAGGGCGATTGCAACACCATTTTAAAACACAACCAGCAAGAATAACAACAACAACACGGTAGAATGCCGTCAAGGTATAATGTCCTTTAAGATATGTCCAACTGGGGCATATCTCAAGATTGTGCTATGAAAACTTACTTTAAATTCGTCTATTACAACTGATTTCCTTCTTAAGAATGTTAATTGAAGCAAATACCTTGACAAACAGAAATGATTATTTTCCCAACAGTTCAGCCTGTGCACTTTTCAAACTTTGTTTCTATCAACAACGGCAACTATAACGCGTCTTGGATGTTCAATAGCCAAACAGACACGTTGCACTTCATGGTGGAGGTCAGGACCAGAGGCTGGATTGGATTTGGTGTTGCAAATCAAGCTCCAGCCAACATGGTTGGATACGACGTGGGCGTTGGAGGAGTTTACAATGGATCAGGATACTTAAGGGTAAACATTTTACTGCTTTAGATGAATAAGCCGGACCATGTTAATTGTTTAAGGAGTAGCATGTTTTCTCCCCGCCTCTTGCCTCGCGCCCCAGGCACGTGTCTCTTTTATCGCCCTCGATGTCTCACGCGTCGAACTCGGCTAAAACGACGCCTCGTGTTATGCAGCCTACTCAATGAATAGATAATTACAATTGTCTATGCTTGAAACGACGTTACTCAGCTTCTGGTTCCTTAGATAGAACTATACGTGACTTTGAGCCAAAGGCCATTTTATTATGAATTGTGAGGCTGCAACTCTTATGCCCGCAAAGAGAAATGTGATTACAGATTTTGTTGCTAATGAAAATATAGTTTACTTTATAATTAATCGTACTTCTTTTGACGGAAATCGGTAGATCAGGGGTCCTCCTCACATACACGGATTTGCTAAGTGTAAATTTCACACCGCTTACGGATCCCCGAGTAGTTTACTATAACTTTTCATTTTGACAATAAGAGCATGCAATTTGTCCTTACAGTATCAATCCAAAATCATGCAGACAGGTCATGAGAGTAAAGGAAATCATCAACAATGAAGAATGCCTTGATGCAGCTTCAACAATTCTCTCATTTAGTTCCATAGCAACTGTGTTCAGATCAATTATGAGGCCAGATTCTACATCAGGGCTTAAAGGGCGGTTAAATGCTTGATATTCGCCACGCATGGACCAAGTTAGCGCCATTTAATAAACACTTATCTATCTCTCTCCGTCAGGATTATTTTACCAATGGGACAGAACAACCCCCGGAGGACCCTCAACAGGATTTGATTTTGACCTACTCCAGGGAAGAGAATGGCGTTACAACGCTGAGATTTTATAGAAAGCGAGACACAAATGACACACAAAACGATGTTGTTATTCAGGTAAAAGGTTTGGTCATTTCGTCGCTGATAGCTTTTTCCGACACTTCCCGTACCTAACTTTACTGGCGTCCGATGACTGTAGCTGCAGCTTCTTTTTATCTTTTCGTAAAGTTAATTTTTACTTCCTCTGTCTTTATTGCCTACCATTTGTAGCAAGGAGAGTCAATTTTTCTGATCTGGGCATACCATTCTACAAACGACGTGCTATCAGGCCAGTTTATGAGGCATACTTCGCGAGGCTTTTTGAACATCACGCTTATTCCTGCAGCTACACCAACACCACGTAAGTTTTGCGTGATCGTAGTGAGTTCGTACAAGGCCTGTAAAATCTTCTATGGCATAATGACAACGACCGCATCTTTAACAACAAGGCCCTGTTGTGAATGAAATCTGTTTTGTTCTGTTACTGTGTCGCTGTTGGCGACAAATCACGAACAGTTCCAATCACAATAGGTCACGAAAAGTAGTTGTACTTATCAAAAAGTACTTTCTTACGATTTGGACAAATCTGCTAAATGACACAACAAGAATTTCCGTGATATGTGTTCCATTAACTACCACATGGAGGTCGTCGTGAAGAAGTGGTCTGTGGACTGAGTCGATCACGCGAGCTAAAAGGAGAACCACTTGGCTTGACTTTAAATTGCATGAAACTTTCAATTATAACTCTTCCAATACCAACCTTACGGATTGTCATCTTGAATTTCGTTTAGGTAGATTTATCTTTTGACAAGCAATTAAAACTATTCAATTATTTACCAACAGCCACTTCCTCAATGGTCCCGCCTACGATGCAATCTCAGCCAAACTTTGTTTCTTTCGACAATGACGGCAACTACAATGTCTCCTGGACGTTCAACAGTAGCACGAACACCCTGCACTTCATGGTAACCGTCAGGACCACAGGCTGGATTGCATTTGGTGTCACAAACCGAGCTCCAAACAACATGGTTGGATACGACGTAGCCGTCGGTGGAGTTTTAAGTGGATCGGGATACTTGAGGGTAAGATCGGCGTTTTATTGCCTATCAGGCTAGAGGGAAAAAAAGACGCTCCCTCAATAATTACAGTCCAATAACAATAAAATTATAATGAAGATTTATATAGCGCTTTATCCCAAGGCTCAAAGCACTTTACAACACTTTATGGGGGACTTTGCCAGACTGCTTTTTTAGGCGCAAATTGCAGCCACGCAGTTTACAATATTATTAGAATGAATAATAGGGTCAACACAGGTGCCCCCAGAACAGAATAAGTTATAGACCATCACACCGGGGACTACGTCCCCTACTCTTTCCCATCAGTGTGTGGGTTGTTTAACGTCCCACACCAGTACTGTGAGACGGCACTTTTGGTTTATCGTCCCTATCCGAGAAGACTAGAAAGTCTAACCATTTGCAAATGTCAATACAAAGGTAGTTTCCATAGACGACAAATTGTCCTCAAAGCGTTTTTTACTCTTTTTGTGGCAACAGAATAGAAATAAAAGACATTTTAGCCATGCACAATATATCTGGAGCACTAGTATGGGACTTGTTAACGAAGTGGCTATTAAACACCGTATAATAGAGGCGAATGAAAACATTAACAATTAACTCGTTGGCACCTCGGAAAAGGTGACCGTGACTGCTTAAAAGAGGTCAGGTTACTTGAGGGTAAGGTCGGTTTGTTATTCATTATTGGTTTAGGTAGATAGATAGATAGATAGATAGATAGATAGATAGATAGATAGATAGATAGATAGATAGATAGATAGATAGATAGATCAACTTTATTTAAGCACGCTAGCCTATTCAACAATGTAAAAACACCAGCTGGTTTCCAGTAGGGGCGTCAGCTAACTATAAAACTTAAAAATACGCTAAATGTACCAACATCGATGATTAAGACTATTTACACATTAAATATAGGTCTAAGTATAATAATTAAAATATACTAAATATACTAACACCCATGATTAAAACAACTCGTGCATTTAATAGATCCTTAAAAAAAAAAGAAAAAAAAGATTATTATATGACATTTGGTCTATAGGTTGAAATAAGCTTATCAAACATAGGCAAAGCCGTCACAATTACGTATTTCATTCGGTAAGGAATTCCAGACTCTTGCACCATTGTAGCTGAAACTCTTCTTTAAAAATTCAGTCTTTGGCAATGGAAGGGCCAACTTATTGTCAGCATTCCCGAGATGATAACTGTTGGCTGAGAACGAGTTCCTAAAGATATTAGAAAGCCTCACAGGTGCCAAGTCATGGAGAACCTTAAACATTTGCTTAGCCTTAAAATGAAATCTGCGTTCACTTAGTAGACTCCAGCCAAGATGACGTAAGGCTAGTTTAGACTGTCCAGCCTCGTTTTTGTAACGCATGATTACTCTAGCGTCTCAAGATAAAAAAAAAATACACTTTATTACGGTCAATCCTGTATTAAGCGGTCACCGTTGGGGAAAGGTTAACTTTTCGCCGGCTTAATACATGTTCAAGTCGGGTTGACCGTTTAATACAGGTTTGACCAACCCAAGAGTTAATCAAGAAAAAAAAGTAGTGAGAAGGCGGAATATCCATAACACGAGAAATTAATCCTCAAAGCGTTGTTTACTCTTCTTGTATCAAAAGAATAGCAATGGAAAGGCCATTAAACGCTACGCAGAATATGTCTGGTCCACTAGTATGGAACATTTTAACAAAGTGACCATAATATAGTGGTGAAGACGACCGCTTAATGTAGGGGGCAGTTTTACAGTAAAACGAAGGGAAACGATATTCGCCGGACTTTAATACAGGTTCGACTGTAATAACTTCCGTCGAAGCGAAAGTCCGCTGAATAGATATAGAAATTGTAGTCAACAAGATTCTTAGCTCATCATGTTCCCGAATTCCTAATAACACCCTGACAAAAATATTTGGTCTGTTATAACAGACAACAACAATCCATATTTACTAAGTACCACAAAGAACAAAAATGGCCGCTACACGTGGCGTAAATAAGTATCGTAGAGTGTCATTCTCACGTACAGGATGTTAATCCAGGACCACACAAGAATCTACTGGGGCCCCATTTCAACTTGCCCCAGGTCAAGCAAGGCGTCAATTAAAAAGTCTTTCTTGATTATTGTCTCCCTTATTCCGCTAGGATTATTTTACCAATGGGCAAATGCAACCACCAGAGGACTCTCAACAAGACTGGATATTAAGCTACTCTAGAGAAGAAAACGGTGTAACAACGTTAAAGTTTTATCGAAGGCTAAGCACCTCTGACGCCAACGATGTTATTATTCAGGTAAGACGCGTGGACAGGTTAATTCTTCTGTAATTGTTTGTCCTGACTCCTTTCCATCCTTGCTGGTAGCTGTTAGAAGATAGTCACTAACTAGTTTCGATCTCTGGTTTTTTTAGTCAAATATTTCTTCCCCTTTTCATTTCTGTTTCATTGAATATGTAGCAAGGAATGCCAATTTTCTTGGTATGGGCGTACCATTCTACAAACGACGTGCAATCAGGTTCGTTTGGCGGAGCGCACACTTCACGAGGCTGGCTGGGTAACGTTGTGCTTGTTCCTGCAGCCACACCAATAATAGGCAAGTTTTAGGCAATTATTTTGTAGTTTGCAACGAAACAATAGAAACTTGTATTAGAGATTGCAAATGAACTGCTCCGATATTGCAATCAGGGCGATGCCAACACCATTTTAAAACACAACCAGCAAGAACAACAACAACAACACGGTAGAATGCCGTCAAGGTATAATGTCCTTTAAGATATGTCCAACTGGGGCATATCTCAAGATTGTGCTATGAAAACTTACTTTAAATTCGTCTATTACAACTGATTTCCTTCTTAAGAATGTTAATTGAAGCAAATACCTTGACAAACAGAAATGATTATTTTCCCAACAGTTCAGCCTGTGCACTTTTCAAACTTTGTTTCTATCAACAACGGCAACTATAACGCGTCTTGGATGTTCAATAGCCAAACAGACACGTTGCACTTCATGGTGGAGGTCAGGACCAGAGGCTGGATTGGATTTGGTGTCGCAAATCGAGCTCCAACCAACATGGTTGGATACGACGTGGGCGTTGGAGGAGTTTACAATGGATCAGGATACTTAAGGGTAAACATTTTACTGCTTTAGATGAATAAGACCATGTTGCTTAAGGAGTAGCATGTTTTCTCCCCGCCTCTCGCCTCGCGCTCCAGGTGCGTGTCTCGTGCATCGCTCTTGATGTCTCACGCGCCGAACTCGGCGAAAACAACGCCTGTTATGCAGCCTACTTAATGAATAGATAATTACAATTGTCTATGCGTGAAACGACGACGTTTTTCAGCTTCTGGTTCCTTGAGCCAAAGGCCATTTTATTAATTGTGAGGCTATAACTCTTATACCCGCAAAGAGAAATGTTATTACAGATTTTCTTGCTAATGAAAATATAGTTTAGATTTTAATTAATCCGACTTTTTTTGACGGAAATCGGTAGGTTAGGGGTCCTCCTCACATGTACGGATTTCCTAAGTGTAAATTTGACACCACTCACGAATCCCCGGGCAGTTTACTCTAACTTTTCATCTTGACAATAAGAGCATGCAATTTTTCCTTACAGTATCAATCCAAAATCATGCAGACAGGTCATGAGAGTAAAGGAAATCATCAACAATGAAGAATGCCTTGATGCAGCTTCAACAATTCTCTCATTTAGTTCCATAGCAACTGTGTTAAGATCAATTATGAGGCCAGATTCTACATCAGGGCTTAAAGGGCGGTTAAATGCTTGATATTCGCCACGCATGGACCAAGTTAGCGCCATTTAATAAACACTTATCTATCTCTCTCCGTCAGGATTATTTTACCAATGGGACAGAACAACCCCCGGAGGACCCTCAACAGGATTTGATTTTGACCTACTCCAGGGAAGAGAATGGCGTTACAACGCTGAGATTTTATAGAAAGCGAGACACAAATGACACACAAAACGATGTTGTTATTCAGGTAAAAGGCTTGGTCATTTCGTCGCTGATAGCTTTTTCCGACACTTCCCGTACCTAACTTTACTGGCGTCCGATGACTGTAGCTGCAGCTTCTTTTTATCTTTTCGTAAAGTTAATTTTTACTTCCTCTGTCTTTATTGCCTACCATTTGTAGCAAGGAGAGTCAATTTTTCTGATCTGGGCATACCATTCTACAAACGACGTGCTATCAGGCCAGTTTATGAGGCATACTTCGCGAGGCTTTTTGAACATCACGCTTATTCCTGCAGCTACACCAACACCAGGTAAGTTTTGTGTGATCGTAGTGAGTTCGTACAAGGCCTGTAAATCTTCTATGGCATAATGACAACGACCGCATCTTTAACAACAAGGCCCTGTTGTGAATGAAATCTGTTTTGTTCTGTTACTGTGTCGCTGTTGGCGACAAATCACGAACAGTTCCAATCACAATAGGTCACGAAAAGTAGTTGTACTTATCAAAAAGTGCTTGCTTATAATTTGGACAAATCTGCTAAATGACACAACAAGAATTTCCGTGATATGTGTTCCATTAACTACCACATGGAGGTCGTCGTGAAGAAGTGGTCTGTGGACTGAGTCGATCACGCGAGCTAAAAGGAGAACCACTTGGCTTGACTTTAAATTGCATGAAACTTTCAATTATAACTCTTCCAATACCAACCTTACGGATTGTCATCTTGAATTTCGTTTAGGTAGTTTTATCTTTTGACAAGTAATTAAAACTATTCAATTATTTACCAACAGCCACTTCCTCAATGGTCCCGCCTACGATGCAATCTCAGCCAAACTTTGTTTCTTTCGGCAATGACGGCAACTACAATGTCTCCTGGACGTTCAACAGTAGCACGAACACCCTGCACTTCATGGTAACCGTCAGGACCACAGGCTGGATTGCATTTGGTGTCACAAACCGAGCTCCAAACAACATGGTTGGATACGACGTAGCCGTCGGTGGAGTTTTAAGTGGATCGGGATACTTGAGGGTAAGATCGGCGTTTTATTGCCTATCAGGCTAGAGGGAAAAAAAGACGCTCCCTCAATAATTACAGTCCAATAACAATAAAATTATAATGACGATTTATATAGCGCTTTATCCCAAGGCTCAAAGCACTTTACAACACTTTATGGGGGACTTTGTCAGACTGCTTTTTTAGGCGCAAATTGCAGCCACGCAGTTTACAATATTATTAGAATGAATAATAGGGTCAACACAGGTGCCCCCAGAACAGAATAAGTTATAGACCATCACACCGGAGACTACGTCCCCTACTCTTTCCCATCAGTGTGTGGGTTGTTTAACGTCCCACACCAGTACTGTGAGACGGGACTTTTGGTTTATCGTCCTTATCTGAGAAGACTAGAAAGTCTAACCATTTGCAAATGTCAATACAAAGGTAGTATCCATAGACGACAAATTGTCCTCAAAGCGTTTTTTACTCTTTTTGTGGCAACAGAATAGAAATAAAAGACATTTTAGCCATGCACAATATATCTGGAGCAGTAGTATGGGACTTGTTAACGAAGTGGCTATTAAACACCGTATAATAGAGGCGGGTGAAAACAATAACAATATTAACGTTGGCACCTCGGAAAAGGTGACCGTGACTGCTTAAAAGAGGTCAGGTTACTTGAGGGTAAGGTCGGTTTGTTATTCATTATTGGTTTAGGTAGATAGATAGATAGATAGATAGATCAACTTTATTGAGCTATTTTGTGTAAACAATATCGCTCTATGTCAGCATGAAGCTCAAGAAATTCTTCCTTGGTCGGGTGGTTCTGCCTTGAACCAATGAAATAAAGGTTTCTTTAGATGGCATTGTTTCAGCCAGCGGCCAATCTAATTCCCTGTTTTAAAGGTGTTTTTGAAAGCATGTGGTCAGTGATCGTCAGCACTCAGAGTAAGTTACACATGCGTGTTGATTACGCTCAAAGGAACATCAGCGTGGAATGTCACGCGTCATCTATCTATTGTTGGGTGATGTATTTATTACCGTCACACCAAGGGGTACCACCGTTATGGTAGTCTTTTCGGAGAAAAGGGTTTGTATATTTAACGCATGCGTGAATGACAACAATAGGCGTGAGATACTGGAGTCAGATTAGAATGAAGTATGAGTTGTGCTGTTTCGATGGATGATGAATGTAGTAAAGTGGGGACGAAAGTATTTGAAGTTTACGGCCGCGGCTTGTTGCTTATAACAACCGTGTGTTTAGTCTCCTCCGCAGACACTCTTTTGGTTCGTCACGCAATCTTTCCTTCCCAATGAACGTCTGCTGAAACGAGCACCAGATTCGTTTCCCATTGTTAGCAAAGATCAGCCGGAGTCCACGTAAAAATTACTACAGAGCCAATCAGCACTAAGTTACTGTGTAATGAAAAGCCTGACGTCTCACGTTTTCGAGGGAAGTGTCTTTACTATTTTGAATTTCGTGTGATGCACAACCTGCGCCTCCTGGAAAGTCCTTCAATGATTTTTCAGCATCTTTGAATTCGGTCATCCCGATGAAAACGAAAGTAGAACTATGTTAGTGGCACTCGACCACTTCTGAAGAGAATTTTTAAGGGTTAAAAACAATGAAATTTAGGTTTTGAGAATTGAAACATCGAGTTATTCGAACAACCCGTAGTGTTACCGCGAGAGACCTAGCGGGGAAGAAATGCCGTTCTGAGATCAAGCAGTGTTCTTTAAATCGCATATTACGATTTGCCATTGTACTGATTGAATACTCTGATTATCGGAAATAATGCATGCGGTGAAAAGCGGCAAAAAACGTTAAACGAATAATGCTAGTGGTAATTGATTCAGCATCAAGGTAATTTGGTTGAGCGGTGCCTACTCGGGGAGCAAATATTTCGTTTCGAAGTGGACGAGTGCTTAGTTTTTTAATTTTTCTTGTGTTTTTTTGTTCCTTTGCTTATTTTGTCAAAACTGCAAGAACATTGTTAAAACTGGAAGGGCATTGTGTGACGAAAATAAATATGTTTGACGGATTTGAAAACTATAAATATTAGTCTAAACAGAAGTGGCTGTTTCCACAAGTGATATTTGCACGGAAGAAAAATGCTATGGAAGGGAATCCTTAATCTGGATATTTGTTCCCCTTGAAGTGAAGCCGTTTTTATGTTAAACAATGAAAATGGTGATTTCGGATAGTGAGCAATGTCATTTGTCAAATGGATTACTTTTGTCTCTCACGTGTAAACAGGCACCAAGACATACAGGCCTGTTTATCAAATGCGATTTTCAACTTTGATCTATCACGTGCATACGTTTGGTAATAGCAAGTTCTTTGGTTAATTCCCACATGAATAACGCAGAGCTGTTGGTTAAATGCGACTCCGAACTTTGATCGGTCACGTGCATCCAACACGACCTTTGATTAATCACAAGATTTGCACGTGGTCAATTCAACTTGTTTACAACAACATCTAATTGAATTTATTTTCTGTTACAATGATTGGTCACTTTTAACCGTTTTTTATTGGTTACTTTTCTCAACCTCAATTTTCTCTTCTTCTTATTGGCGGATTTTGATCCGTTGTTTGTCTGTTGATCGGGTTTTTTAATATTGTACAACTGTTGACGCTCTTAATTCGGAGGAGCTTATTTTGGAATTAATTGGTGGTTTGTTTTCGAGTCGGTAAGTTTAATATTGCCCTTATTTCGGGATATAAGGTGGTGTTACGCGCATCTGCTTACTGTACACAGACGTTGTCAGCAAAAGGCCCAACACTAAAATAAGAGCGTTTGTTTAGGTCGGGCTATTTTTGCTGTCCGAAGTTAAAAGTACAAAGCACTTGAAAATCAGAAATTGATAAATTATGGCAATTACATCTATATTCGTTATCAGTACTATTTGTTCAACTTTGATTTGTTTTTGCTGGTGTTGTATATTACGGTGTCTTTGGTGGTTCGTTTGTTTGCGAATATTTCTTCATGTGGTCCTGGAACTGTTTCAGCATGTGTACTTATATTTTGGGGGTTTTGAGGGACCCGAAGAATATAGTGTTTCCGAAAGTGCGGAGAAAGAAAATGAACAAATAATAGAAAATATATTACATATCGGTTTTTGCGGAATTAATGAAACTCTTGTTTCAAAAAATGTAGGATGAATGACTATTTAATTGGTACAAATCAAACTCAAAATCAGTCTTAGAAATAAGAAAACTAAACAAAAATAAAATGAAAAACAGTTTGCTCGTACTTCTCCGATACCATAGCAAAAACCAAAAGCACCACAGATAAATGACTCACCATTCAACCATTTTCTGACTTCTCCCTATCTTATCAACATTTTACCACTCTTCACAAAATAGCTCAAGCACGCATTGCGTGCCTATGTTTTAAGCACGCTAGCCTATTCAACAATGTAAAAACACCAGCTGGTTTCCAGTAGGGGCGTCAGCTAACTATAAAAATTAAAAATACGCTAAATGTACCAACATCGATGATTAAGACGATTTACACATTAAATATAGGCCTAAGTATAATAATTAAAATATACTAAATATACTAACAACCATGATTAAAACAACTCGTGCATTTAATAGATCCTTAAAAAAAAAGAAAAAAAAAAGATTATTATATGACATTTGGTCTATAGGTTGAAATAAGCTTATCAAACATAGGCAAAGCCGTCACAATTACGTATTTCATTCGGTAAGGAATTCCAGACTCTAGCACTATTGTAGCTGAAACTCTTCTTTAAAAATTCAGTCTTTGGCAATGGAAGGGCCAACTTATTGTCAGCATTCCCGAGATGATAACTGTTGGCTGAGAACGAGTTCCTAAAGATATTAGAAAGCCTCACAGGTGCCAAGTCATGGAGAACCTTAAACATTTGCCTAGCCTTAAAATGAAATCTGCGTTCGCTTAGTAGACTCCAGCCAAGATGACGTAAGGCCAGTTCAGACTGTCCAGCCTCGTTTTTGTAACGCATGATTACTCTAGCGTCTCAAGATAAAAAAAAAATACACTTTATTACGGTCAATCCTGTATTAAGCGGTCACCGTTGGGGAAAGGTTAACTTTTCGCCGGCTTAATACATGTTCAAGTCGGGTTGACCGTTTAATACAGGTTTGACCAACCCAAGAGTTAATCAAGAAAAAAAAGTAGTGAGAAGGCGGAATATCCATAACACGAGAAATTAATCCTCAAAGCGTTGTTTACTCTTCTTGTATCAAAAGAATAGCAATGGAAAGGCCATTAAACGCTACGCAGAATATATCTGGTCCACTAGTATGAAACATTTTAACAAAGTGACCATAATATAGTGGTGAAGACCGTGACCGCTTAATAGATCGAGGTGACCGCTTAATGTAGGGGGCAGTTTTACAGTAAAACGAAGGGAAACGATATTCGCCGGACTTTAATACAGGTTCGACTGTAATAACTTCCGTCGAAGCGAAAGTCCGCTGAATAGATATAGAAGATTCTTAGCTCATCATGTTCCCGAATTCCTAATAACACCCTGACAAAAATATTTGGTCTGTTATAACAGACAACAACAATCCATATTTACTAAGTACCACAAAGAACAAAAATGGCCGCTACACGTGGCGTAAATAAGTATCGTAAAGTGTCATTCTCACGTACAGGATGTTAATCCAGGACCACACAAGAATCTACTGGGGCCCCATTTCAATTTGGCCCAGGTCAAGCAAGGCGTCAATTAAAAAGTCTTTCTTGATTATTGTCTCCTTTATTGCGCTAGGATTATTTTACCAATGGGCGAATGCAACCACCAGAGGACTCTCAACAAGACTGGATATTAAGCTACTCTAGAGAAGAAAACGGTGTAACAACGTTGAAGTTTTATCGAAGGCTAAACACTTCTGACGCCAACGATGTTATTATTCAGGTAAGACGCGTGGACAGGTTAATTCTTCAGTGATCGTTTGTCCTGACTCCTTTCTATCCTTGCTGCTAGCTGTTAGAAGATAGTCACTAACTAGTTTCGATCTCTGGTTTTTTTAGTCAAATATTTCTTCCCCTTTTCATTTCTGTTTCATTGAATATGTAGCAAGGAATGCCAATTTTCTTGGTATGGGCGTACCATTCTACAAACGACGTGCAATCAGGTTCGTTTGGCGGAGCGCACACTTCACGAGGCTCGCTGAGTAACGTTGTGCTTGTTCCTGCAGCCACACCAATAATAGGCAAGTTTTAGGCAATTATTTTGTAGTTTGTAACGAAACAATAGAAACTTGTATTAGAGATTGCAAATGAACTGCTCCGATATTGCAATCAGGGCGATGCCAACACCATTTTAAAACACAACCAGCAAGAACAACAACAACAACACGGTAGAATGCCGTCAAGGTATAATGTCCTTTAAGATATGTCCAACTGGGGCATATCTCAAGATTGTGCTATGAAAACGTACTTTAAATTCGTCTATTACAACTGATTTCCTTCTTAAGAATGTTAATTGAAGCAAATACCTTGACAAACAGAAATGATTATTTTTCCAACAGTTCAGCCTGTGCACTTTTCAAACTTTGTTTCTATCAACAACGGCAACTATAGCGCGTCTTGGATGTTCAATAGTCAAACAGACACGTTGCACTTCATGGTGGAGGTCAGGACCACAGGCTGGATTGGATTTGGTGTCGCAAATCGAGCTCCAACCAACATGGTTGGATACGACGTGGGCGTTGGAGGAGTTTACAATGGATCAGGATACTTAAGGGTAAACATTTTACTGCTTTAGATGAATAAGACCATGTTGCTTAAGGAGTAGCATGTTTTCTCCCCGCCTCTCGCCTCGCGCTCCAGGCGCGTGTCTCGTGCATCGCTCTCGATGTCTTACGCGTCGAACTCGGCGAAAACAACGCCTGTTATGCAGCCTACTTAATGAATAGATAATTACAATTGTCTATGCGTGAAACGACGACGTTTTTCAGCTTCTGGTTCCTTAGATAGAACTATACGTGACTTTGAGCCAAAGGCCAGTTTATTAATTGTGAGGCTATAACTCTTATACCCGCAAAGAGAAATGTTATTACAGATTTTCTTGCTAATGAAACTATAGTTTACATTTTAATTAATCCGACTTTTTTTGACGGAAATCGGTAGGTCAGGGGTCCTCCTCACATACACGGATTTCCTAAGTGTAAATTTGACACCACTCACGAATCCCCGGGCAGTTTACTCTAACTTTTCATCTTGACAATGAGAGCATGCAATTTGTCCTTACAGTATCAATACAAAATCATGCAGACAGGTCATGAGAGTAAAGGAAATCATCAACAATGAAGAATGCCTTGATGCAGCTTCAACAATTCTCTCAGTTAGTTCCATAGCAACTGTGTTGAGATCAATTATGAGGCCAGATTCTACATCAGGGCTTAAAGGACGGTTAAATGCTTGATATTCGCCACGCATGGACCAAGTTAGCGCCATTTAATAAACACTTATCTATCTCTCTCCGTCAGGATTATTTCACCAATGGGACAGAACAACCCCCGGAGGACCCTCAACAGGATTTGATTTTGACCTACTCCAGGGAAGAGAATGGCGTTACAACGCTGAGATTTTATAGAAAGCGAGACACAAATGACACACAAAACGATGTTGTTATTCAGGTAAAAGGCTTGGTCATTTCGTCGCTGATAGCTTTTTCCGACACTTCCCGTACCTAACTTTACTGGCGTCCGATGACTGTAGCTGCAGCTTCTTTTTATCTTTTCGTAAAGTTAATTTTTACTTCCTCTGTCTTTATTGCCTACCATTTGTAGCAAGGAGAGTCAATTTTTCTGATCTGGGCATACCATTCTACAAACGACGTGTTATCAGGCCAGTTTATGAGGCATACTTCGCGAGGCTTTTTGAACATCACGCTTATTCCTGCAGCTACACCAACACCAGGTAAGTTTTGTGTGATCGTAGTGAGTTCGTACAAGGCCTGTAAAATCTTCTGTGGCATAATGACAACGACTGCATGTTTAACAACAAGGCCGTGTTGTGAATGAAATCTGTTTTGTTCTGTTACTGTGTCGCTGTTGGCGACAAATCACGAACAGTTCCAATCACAATAGGTCACGAAAAGTAGTTGTACTTATCAAAAAGTACTTACTCACAATTTGGACAAATCTGCTAAATGACACAACAAGAATTTCCGTGATATGTGTTCCATTAACTACCACATGGAGGTCGTCGTGAAGAAGTGGTCTGTGGACTGAGTCGATCACGCGAGCTAAAAGGAGGACCACTTGGCTTGACTTTAAATTGCATGAAACTTTCAATTATAACTCTTCCAGTACCAACCTTACGGATTGTCATCTTGAATTTCGTTTAGGTAGTTTTATCTTTTGACAAGTAATTAAAACTATTCAATTATTTACCAACAGCCACTTCCTCAATGGTCCCGCCTACGATGCAAGCTCAGCCAAACTTTGTTTCTTTCGGCAATGACGGCAACTACAATGTCTCCTGGACGTTCAACAGTAGCACGAACACCCTGCACTTTATGGTAACCGTCAGGACCACAGGCTGGATTGCATTTGGTGTCACAAACCGAGCTCCAAACAACATGCTTGGATACGATGTAGCCGTCGGTGGAGTTTTAAGTGGATCAGGATACTTGAGGGTAAGGTCGTCTTTTTTTATTGTTTATCAGGCTGGAGATAAAATAGACGCTCTGTAAATAAATACAGTCAAACTGTGTTAAGCTGTCACCCTTGGGGTATGGCGAACCCCTCGCTTTTTATAGAGGTTGACCGTTGAAAACAGGTTTGGTGAACCCAAGCATTAATCAAGAAAAGAAGGTAATAAAAACGTCAAGAAAAGAAAAAAAAAAACAGAACAAAAATGGCCGCTACACGTGGCATATAAGTATCCCAGAGTGGACCACAGAAAAATCACTGAAGTAACTGGGCCCCATTTCATCTTGGACCAGGTCAAGTAAGGCATGACTGAATAGTCTTACTTGATTTTTCTCTCTCTTATTCCGCTAGGATTATTTTACCGATGGGCAAAGGCAACCACCAGAGGACACTCAACAAGACTGGATGTTGAGCTACTCTAGAGAAGAAAACGGTGTAACAACGTTGAAGTTTTATCGAAGACTAAACACTTCTGACGCCAACGATGTTATTATTCAGGTAGGACGCGTTGCAGTCGGTGATGGCCTGTTCTGAGTTCATTTTTTGCTGCTGTACGATGGTAAGATAACTGTACTTTCGATTTGTGGTTTTGTTAGTTAAATATTTCTCCTCCTTTTTGTTTCAATTTCATTAAATATGCAGCAAGGAATGCCAATTTTCTTGGTATGGGCGTACCATTCTACAAACGACGTGCAATCAAGTTCTTTTGGCGGAGTGCACAGTTCACGAGGCTGGCTGGGTAACGTTGTGCTTGTTCCTGGAGCCACACCAACAACAGGTGTGACTGAGAGCGCTGTACCAACAACAGGTGAGTTTTATGCTTCGAGTTACGGTAAAAAATGAACGTCCATTTTTTAAGAAGGGGCCAACTGATGTATTTGCCTTGTGCCTGCCTGGAACTTTCTCGCGCTTAGCTCCGGTCGGTTCATTGCATTTTGTGGGCAGCTTTAGAAATTACCTTGTACACGCTTATTTTTATACCTTTCTATTTATAACTCTAGTTGCAGTAATGCCACCTGGGTTTACACGTGGCTTTGACAACAACAGATATGTTCTGTCGTGGAGATTTGATGACCAGGCAGACATGATGTATTATCATCTGAGAGTAAAGACAACTGGTTGGGTTGGATTTGGCTTCGCTGAAAAGGCACCAAACATGATGATAGACTACGATGTAGTTGTTGCAGGATTTAGCAATGGCAGAGGATATTTATATGTAAGTTAGTTGCACTTTATAAGGTCTATACTGTTACATGCACCGCATCATACGGTGGATTTTGTTATATAGCAGGCGTTTTTCCCGCTAAAGCACACCCATTCATTGGCTAGTTCATGGTCACATGACATCTAAAAATGAAACTGTTTACCGCCAAATGCCATGAGCGGGCATAATTGCGAAAACTATGACGTCAAACGGGAAACAGTTCACTGTTACCCGCGAAATGTTGACCGCTGTTGCACGTGATCAGAACGTGCAGTTGAAGGTGGCCTGATGTTTTTCAATACATTTCCAAAAGAACTTTCTGAAAAGAACTTTCGCGTGATAATAGTGGTCGGCTAAACTTGGCGGACTTTGCGGGAAAACATCCAAGTCTGTCGGAATAAGTCTTACAAATTTA
Organism: Galaxea fascicularis; assembly: GCA_948470475.1. Lineage (NCBI taxonomy): Eukaryota > Metazoa > Cnidaria > Anthozoa > Scleractinia > Euphylliidae > Galaxea > Galaxea fascicularis. The sequence continues at coordinate 13,713,809 of OX419345.1, forward strand.
ACTGAGTTAGGTGCGTTTTAACGTCATCTGTGCGTCTGTCTGTAAGAAGCAATCAGAATAATGATAATAATAAATTATCGGTGATCAATCAAGAATAGAAATATCAAGAAAGGTAGGCGATAATATTGCAGGAAAACCTAAAAAATATACAAAGCTATAAAATGAAGTACATACATAATGTAGTATATTATAGTAAATCAAAAATATGTATTACAAGCGATCAGGGAATCATCGTATCTAATCCCATCCAAATCCCTTCCATGCCCTCTTCCCTCAGTTGAAGAGGTGAAAGTGCGTCCCCCGCACTTTAAAAATTGCTCCGCGGGCCCTCAAGTCTGAATAGTAATAGTAGGACAGTCGTGTTGTTTCGATTTTCAAACCAACGTCTTGCGATTTAAGAACAAAATATATGATTACTCAGGGCTGTCATTGAGTTGGGCTTGCTTTCGAAATTAATGAGACAGTTGCCGAATGTCGTGGTAGATACGTGTAAAAACGTCCCAAAGGGAGAAAACAAAATCAATTCATATTCCTCAATATGCGATGGATTTTTGTGGTTGGATAAAGAGGATATTTTTCGTTCATAAGAACTCCCGGGGGCTCTGGTATAGCCTCAAGAAATGCGTTAAGAGATGGTTGTCATCTCGCCTTTCGAATGAATAATTTCACCACAAACTATAACCAAGCGTGCGACAAAGGACTTTCCAGAAATAGCTGAAAATTTGCTAGCTCACCTACGGTCTTTGTATGTTTACCAACTGAATTATAAGATAACTTTTTTTTTCTCTGTAAATCGGCAGGGAATACTGAGTTATGAAGCCTTTAGTACTAAGTATCGGGGTCCTATTTTTCCGTGTTATACATATGTTATACCTTAAAGCGTTTTATCCATGTATTCATAGGACTATAAGACCACAGGACAAAGGCTACCCTCGCTTGATGACAGCCAGGATTACACACTCAAAAATGCATCTGAAGCTGGAGGCTACACAGAGCTGTGGTTTGAAAGACCACGTGACACGGTAGACGGGAACGACATAGCATTTCTGGTAAGTAATTGCTCAGTTATCACCTTATTCTTCATCGTTTGTCTTAATTAAGGCCATTTTCGATAATAGTATGTAACAAGTTGAAGACAAGAGAAGCTTACAATCATAAAGACAACAAGCATTTTTAGTGCTTAACTTCCGAGCCAAGCCTTGTTCACATGCATTTTGTATATATTATGATAAGTGGCGAACAAGCAAAACTAACAACTTGTAAACTGTCAGACGAAATGTGCCTACACAAAGTCACAATTCGTTGCACACGACGCGTTTAAATGCCCTGGGCGGTTGTCCGTAAGCCGATTAACATAATCCAGGATTAGCGTAAACTTTGGTTGCAGTTTTTAAGTATTGGATGAAAGTTGTTTTCGCTGCTTTTTGTTTTTCAGGATTAACTTCCCCTGATCTAAAATTTTGGAGAATATTGGCATTGAACAACTTTTGGGGACAGAGAAATAAGCTTCTTGATTAATTTTTAATCCTGGATTAGCGTTAATCAGCTTTCGTACAACCGGGCCCTGTGGGGGACTTGAAACATTCTTTTCGCGGGGAAGAGGAGGAGGGGATTGCACCATCCCCCGGTTAACGTACCTGCAGTTAATCAGAGATGACCGGGTTGCTTCTTTGATCTAATTTTTGTAGGATTTTTAGGATGGAAAAGACTTTCAAAATACTCGTTGTATGCAAAGAAAAGTGAAGTAGGCAAATTTGCATATATACTATTTTTGAGCTTACTCAAAAGTCAGTGACTCCAGCACAATTTATACAATTTATATGATTATTTTTAAATAGTTGTATGAATTAGAATAACTGCGGAGGTAATAACAAACCTGTATCTTAACTTAAAAGTTGCGGGAACCAAGCTGAAAGGGCAAGTTTTAAAACGGGAACTAAGTTATTAATAAAAAGAGGGGAGTTTTGTGTGTAGATTTGAAAGAATTTTCTGGCGATAGAACCTTAACTCATGCATAAGGTTGACGTTTTAAGCCCTTGACTCGATTTTCGCAAACCGGCATTCTCTACATTAATTTAAGCACGTCAAGTACGGGATCCAACCATATAGTCACGTTGTACTTAAGCTAATTTTTGTTTGGTTCTGGTTTTATAACAGCCCAGTGTAGGAGTGCACTTCATTTGGGCCTATGGCACAGCTGACATCACTGACGAAAGGAACTTTGGGATACATTCCAGGCAGGGATGGAGTAGTGACCAAGTTGTGCAAGTTGTGGCAGAGCAGCCTATACCAACACAGCCGAGCGGTGCGTCCTCTCCTTGTTCGATCATTTATTTAATTGTCACTCTTTCCATCGCAGTATTAACTGTTTTAATCGGCCTTTAAATCTGATGGATCGTCTATTGACAGAACTAATCCTTTCTCAGCTGTTAGTAAATCCAGAAGTCGCGCACTATAGAAATGGTTGCGCAGTTTTGAGACACTGAACATGTGACAAAATGTGACAAAAAGTCCTTGTTCGTTAGTCTACAGTGTAAAACGTTTAGTCGTCCGAACATAAACTAAAGTGCATCTTGAAATATGGAATATAACAAAGATTAACAGTTGTCGTGAGCTCGGTGAATCATGAAATAGACAGATCGGAAACTAATTTGTAGCAAAATAACTAGCTCAACCCAAGAGAAAATGAGGGGACAGAGAGGGAGGCTCAGGGCGTTGGACGGGATATGTCATGTCCACGAAAGTTATTTTTAGACGAGTGGAAGTCTGTCTTCCGAGACGTCCGCATGCAGTCTTGCCTTGCTCTCAGGTTTTTAGTGAAAGGAGAAAATGGCGACATACGTGGAAGGCTGATGAATATTTATATTCATCATGTCTTTTCAAAAAGCAATTGCATGCGAACGTCTCGGAAGAGAGACTTCCGCTCGTCTAAAAATAACTTTCGTGGACATGACATATCTCAAGGGCTGGACCGGGAGCCTCCCTCTCTGTCCCCTGATTTTCTCTTGAAAGGCAAGGTAAGGCAATCAAATTAAGGGAAATACACAACAGACCTCGTTTTCGAAATAGGGAGCAACACTAGCTAGCTCCAGCGCACTTTTCGGGTGCCAGCACGGCTAGCAGCTTACTGGTGCACGGTTGAAAAGCTTTGAAATACTGCATCAACGTCAGACCAGAAGGTTCAGGCCGATTTACACGGTGGATAGTAGCTAGCGTTCAAGTTTACCCTACACCCCTCCGCCTTCCCCCCCCCCCCCCTGCCCCCTCGGTCCCCATAGGACATACAATACCTGGTAACTCTGATGTGAATACATAGGGCGTGGCCTTACCTCAGAAGAGGAGTCATTGGCGCTTTTGGCACAACAGATTTTTCTTGCCTTATGAGAAAAAAAAACCCGCTGACAAATGATCAATAAAGGAAGAGATTTAAGCAGTTATGTCGCGAGTATTTGTTTGTCTGGACCAATACCTCGGTAATAAATCAAGACAAAGAAAAGTAAAACAGTTTTACATGCCCGTAATTGCGCACTGTCCCATAATTTGGATGAAAAAAGATGCATTTGCATAGTACTTGATATGAGTCTTGAAACTACTGGCACTCGTCTATGACTCATTGACGAATGCCAATTGTTTCAATACTCATACCAGGTACTCCTCACAGAAGAGGAGAAAGAAATGGATTAATGGATTGACACTTAAAAAAGTTACGCTGACTCATATTACACGTTCTGTTGATTCTAACTTGGAAAAATAACCTTAAAGTCATGTTAGTTTCTTTTCCTTCCAAAAAACCATTCGAAGTGTACCCCTTCTACCTTCACGGGTCGTTTGTGTAATCAAAAAAGTACTGCCAGAGTGTCATCTCCGTCTACTGGAGGAATCTTTCTTAACAAACAAAACTATTCAATTATTTACCAACAGCCACTTCCTCAGTGGTGCCGCCTACGATGCAAGCTCAGCCAAACTTTGTTTCTTTCGGCAATGACGGCAACTACAATGCCTCCTGGACGTTCAACAGTAGCACAAACACCCTGCACTTCAAGGTAACCGTCAGGACCACAGGCTGGATTGCATTTGGTGTCGCAAACCAAGCTCCAAACAACATGGTTGGATACGACGTAGCCGTCGGTGGAGTTTTAAATGGATCAGGATACTTGAGGGTAAGGTTGTCTTTTTATTGTTTATCAGGCTGCAGATAAAAAAGACGCTCTCTAAATAAATACAGTAAAAAAGTGTTAAGCGGTCACCCTTGGGGTATGGCCAACCCACCGCTTTTTATAGAGGATGACCGTTGAAAACAGGTTTGGTGAACCCAAGCATTAATCAAGAAAAGAAAACAATGACAACGTCCGCTACACGTGGCATATATAAGTATCGTAAAGTGGACCACACAAGTAACTGGGCCCCATTTCATCTTGGACCAGATCAAGGAAGGCATGACTGAATAGTCTTACTTGATTTTTCTCTCTTATTCCGCTAGGACTATTTTACAAATGGGCGAAGTCAACCACCAGAGGACACTCAACAAGACTGGATGTTGAGCTACTCTAGAGAAGAAAACGGTGTAACAACGTTGAAGTTTTATCGAAGACTAAACACTTCTGACGCCAACGATGTTATTATTCAGGTAGGACGCCTTGCAGTCGGTGATGGCCTGTTCTGAGTTCATTTTTTGCTGCTGTACGATAGTAAGATAACTGTACTTTCGATTTGTGGTTTTGTTAGTTAAATATTTCTCCTCCTTTTTGTTTCAATTTCATTAAATATGCAGCAAGGAATGCCAATTTTCTTGGTATGGGCGTACCATTCTACAAACGACGTGCAATCAGGTTCTTTTGGCGGAGTGCACACTTCACGAGACTGGCTGGGTAACGTTGTGCTTGTTCCTGGAGCCACACCAACAACAGGTGTGACTGAGAGCGCTGTACCAACAACAGGTGAGTTTTATGCTTCGAGTTACGGTAAAAAATGAACGTCCATTTTTTAAGAGGGGCCAACTGATGTATTTGCCTTGTGCCTTCCTGGAACTTTCTCGCGCTTAGCTCCGGTCGGTTCATTGCATTTTGTGGGCAGCTTTAGAAATTACCTTGTACACGCTTATTTTTATACCTTTCTATTTATAACTCTAGTTGCAGTAATGCCACCTGGGTTTACACGTGGCTTTGACAACAACAGATATGTTCTGTCGTGGAGATTTGATGACCAGGCAGACATGATGTATTATCATCTGAGAGTAAAGACAACTGGTTGGGTTGGATTTGGCTTCGCTGAAAAGGCACCAAACATGATGATAGACTACGATGTAGTTGTTGCAGGATTTAGCAATGGCAGAGGATATTTATATGTAAGTTAGTTGCACTTTATAAGGTCTATACTGTTACATGCACCGCATCATACGGTGGATTTTGTTATATAGCAGGCGTTTTTCCCGCTAAAGCACACCCATTCATTGGCTAGTTCATGGTCACATGCATGACATCAAACAACGAAACTGTTTACCGCCAAATGCCATGAGCGGGCATAATTGCGAAAACTATGACGTCAAACGGGAAACAGTTCACTGTTACCCGCGAAATGTTGACCGCTGTTGCACGTGATCAGAACGTGCAGTTGAAGGTGGCCTGATGTTTTTCAATACATTTCCAAAAGAACTTTCTGAAAAGAACTTTCGCGTGATAATAGTGGTCGGCTAAACTTGGCGGACTTTGCGGGAAAACATCCAAGTCTGTCGGAATAAGTCTTACAAATTTAACTGAGTTAGGTGCGTTTTAACGTCATCTGTGCGTCTGTCTGTAAGAAGCAATCAGAATAATGATAATAATAAATTATCGGTGATCAATCAAGAATAGAAATATCAAGAAAGGTAGGCGATAATATTGCAGGAAAACCTAAAAAATATACAAAGCTATAAAATGAAGTACATACATAATGTAGTATATTATAGTAAATCAAAAATATGTATTACAAGCGATCAGGGAATCATCGTATCTAATCCCATCCAAATCCCTTCCATGCCCTCTTCCCTCAGTTGAAGAGGTGAAAGTGCGGCCCCCGCACTTTAAAAATTGCTCCGCGGGCCCTCAAGTCTGAATAGTAATAGTAGGACAGTCGTGTTGTTTCGATTTTCAAACCAACGTCTTGCGATTTAAGAACAAAATATATGATTACTCAGGGCTGTCATTGAGTTGGGCTTGCTTTCGAAATTAATGAGACAGTTGCCGAATGTCGTGGTAGATACGTGTAAAAACGTCCCAAAGGGAGAAAACAAAATCAATTCATATTCCTCAATATGCGATGGATTTTTGTGGTTGGATAAAGAGGATATTTTTCGTTCATAAGAACTCCCGGGGGCTCTGGTATAGCCTCAAGAAATGCGTTAAGAGATGGTTGTCATCTCGCCTTTCGAATGAATAATTTCACCACAAACTATAACCAAGCGTGCGACAAAGGACTTTCCAGAAATAGCTGAAAATTTGCTAGCTCACCTACGGTCTTTGTATGTTTACCAACTGAATTATAAGATAACTTTTTTTTTCTCTGTAAATCGGCAGGGAATACTGAGTTATGAAGCCTTTAGTACTAAGTATCGGGGTCCTATTTTTCCGTGTTATACATATGTTATACCTTAAAGCGTTTTATCCATGTATTCATAGGACTATAAGACCACAGGACAAAGGCTACCCTCGCTTGATGACAGCCAGGATTACACACTCAAAAATGCATCTGAAGCTGGAGGCTACACAGAGCTGTGGTTTGAAAGACCACGTGACACGGTAGACGGGAACGACATAGCATTTCTGGTAAGTAATTGCTCAGTTATCACCTTATTCTTCATCGTTTGTCTTAATTAAGGCCATTTTCGATAATAGTATGTAACAAGTTGAAGACAAGAGAAGCTTACAATCATAAAGACAACAAGCATTTTTAGTGCTTAACTTCCGAGCCAAGCCTTGTTCACATGCATTTTATATATATTATGATAAGTGGCGAACAAGCAAAACTAACAACTTGTAAACTGTCAGACGAAATGTGCCTACACAAAGTCACAATTCGTTGCACACGACGCGTTTAAATGCCCTGGGCGGTTGTCCGTAAGCCGATTAACATAATCCAGGATTAGCGTAAACTTTGGTTGCAGTTTTTAAGTATTGGATGAAAGTTGTTTTCGCTGCTTTTTGTTTTTCAAGATTGACTTCCCCTAATCTAAAATTTTGAGGGATATTGGCATTGAACAACTTTGGGGGACAGAGAAATAAGCTTCTTGATTAATTTTTAATCCTGGATTAGCGTTAATCAGCTTTCGTACAACCGGGCCCTGTGGGGGACTTGAAACATTCTTTTCGCGGGGAAGGGGAGGAGGAGATTGCACCGTCCCCTGGTTAACGTACCTGCAGTTAATCAGAGATGACCGGGTTGCTTCTTTGATCTAATTTTTGTAGGATTTTTAGGATGGAAAAGACTTTCAAAATACTCGTTGTATGCAAAGAAAAGTGAAGTAGGCAAATTTGCATATATACTATTTTTGAGCTTACTCAAAAGTCAGTGACTCCAGCACAATTTATACAATTTATATGATTATTTTTAAATAGTTGTATGAATTAGAATAACTGCGGAGGTAATAACAAACCTGTATCTTAACTTAAAAGTTGCAGGAACCAAGCTGAAAGGGCAAGTTTTAAAACGGGAACTAAGTTATTAATAAAAAGAGGGGAGTTTTGTGTGTAGATTTGAAAGAATTTTCTGGCGATAGAACCTTAACTCATGCATAAGGTTGACGTTTTAAGCCCTTGACTCGATTTTCGCAAACCGGCATTCTCTACATTAATTTAAGCACGTCAAGTACGGGATCCAACCATATAGTCACGTTGTACTTAAGCTAATTTTTGTTTGGTTCTGGTTTTATAACAGCCCGGTGTAGGAGTGCACTTCATTTGGGCCTATAGCACAAATGATATCACTGACGAAAGGAACTTTGGGATACATTCCATGCAGGGATGGAGTATTGATCAAGTTGTGCAAGTTGCGGGAGACCAGCCTGTACCAACACAGCCGAGCGGGGCGTCCTCTCCTTGTTCGATCATCTATTTAATTGTCACTCTTTCCATCGCAGTATTAACTGTTTTAATCGGCCTTTAAATCTGATGGATCGTCTATTGACAGAACTAATCTTTTCTCTGTTAGTAAATCCAGAAGTCACGCACTATAGAAATGGTTGCGCAGTTTTGAGACACTAAACATGTGACATAATCAAAGTCCTTGTTCGTTAGTCTACAGTGTAAAACGTTTAGTCATCCGAACATAAAATAAAGTGCATGTTAAAATATGGAATATGACAAAGATTAACAGCTGTCGTGAGCTCGGTGAATCATGAAATAGACAGATCGGAAACTAATTTGTAGCAAAATAACTAGCTCAACCTCATGCGTCTCGATCAAATGGAATCTTAAACATTTTCAGAATTAACGATCAACTTTCATCATTTATTGTTACAGGACTAGATACTCCAATGTCCGATCTAGTTTCCTCTTCTTTCCTCTCAGTTCTTCGGTCTCGAACTCTTCAAAATGACGATCGACTTAACTGATAGATGAACGTTGAGATCTCAGATAACTCGAGAAATCCCGCCGGCACAGAAGCCGACGGAGGGACCAAATTGGTTCAAGTGAATTGAGAGATCAAGTTAAGCGAGACACGTATTACTTTTAAAAGTTACCACAGAAAGCAATTGAAGGAGGACTGGGCCACCATGATTTTAATTCAGGCGGGTTACCTTCCTATTGCTAAAAAACTGTTCGATGCGGGGTCTTTTGCACGAGTATTACGGAATAGACTCTTGCTCATAGGCTAGAACACATGTTTCCCTGGTTTTACAGGGATTTGATGCCAAATATCATATTTTTGTTATCAAGCAGTGACTGAAGTAAAAGTACTAATGAGCAAATTAAAAACAATCAGCGTTTTCAAGCCAACCATTTTTCTTACACCCTCATTTTCATTTGCGGTTCTAATCAAGATCGGAGTAAATTTCCTGGTTTATACAGGTACCTCTTAATTAACTCAATGCCAGGGCTTCTGTAAAAACTTCTTTTTGAGAAAGGTAGTTCACATAATTGTGGTAATAATAGCACTAATATTTCAAAATGAATTAAAGATCTCCTAGATTGCTGTTCTGTGTGATTCCTTCTCCAACAAGGTTACTTGATGTCACAAGTATGGACTGCAATTCAGTTCATTTGCTTACAGCGTTCGCAAAAGCTAGTTCCTCTTTCGCGAGCCTTTTAGCCCTTGCAAAGATTCAATGTTAAAACGTCCTTTCCTCACTCTATGTGCTTGGTCTGAAATCCCTGCGGATGGTCCAAACAGTACCAAATTGTACATGACAGGGGCTGATTACATTGAAAACATTGTTATCGTTTCACGTTTTCGAAATATGCCTTATAAAGCCAAAAATATTCCTCAAAAAAAGGACAAAATGACATGTAAACAATGCCTACCTATCACTGACGCTAAAAAAGTCTAGAATCCGTTTGTTCGCGTAGTTTTCATATCATCGTTAAGCTCAAGCCCTCCTTGTCAACATGGCGGACTTACCGAAATCATATTTTCCTCCAGTTCTTAACAAAATACCCGTATTCTAACCCAACTCTCTTGCGGTTTTAGGACCATAAGGCTTTGCGCTTGAAGGGCGGAAAATGCCATAATATTTGGCAATTTATTATATAGCAACGATAGTACGAGCGATTTGATTGGCTCCTGAGCGAATAATTGCTGTATTAAAGTGAAACAGAAATATCTTGACCTTTTAGAATTATGTATCCTGGAAAGGTAGAACAAGAATTATCCCGGTCCATTGCAATTATTTTTATTTTTATTTCTTTAAAAAGGGCATATAATACATAACTAATTAACCTCTTCCGTTCGGTCATTTATACACGGAAACCTTGGTCTTGACCTCGCTGTATAGCTCGGTCAATACATCAAGGCCTCAGTCTGAGATTTCCCTATAAAGACTTCATTATGTAATGACCGTATCAGGAGCCCATCACTAGAAGCGTACAACTCCCATACTAAGCCTATGTCACGGCATTTTTACAGACCGATTTATTTTTAGACTATCTTTTCCCGCGAGAAAGGAAGTTTCGGTACACGTGATACCGCATTATCATCACCTTTCTTTTGTTCTAAATTTTTACAGCTTCGCAGATAAACTTTAGAACAAAAGGAAATTCTAGGAAAAGTTTCGGACGAGAGAATGGGAATAATGGAGCATTGCATGGGCTCCTGAGCATTGTGATTGGTCATTGGGGTATCCTGCGGGAGTCCTGAATTCGCGGCAAATTCAATCTAAAAATAGATCGGTCTCTGTGAAAACTCTGTGACAGGAATATAGGGCAGTTGTACGCTCCAAGTGATGGGCTCCTGCCGTATAGTGGAGGTGTTTGTACGTCAAAAACTGCTCAGAGTGTTTTGAGCATTAATAAAAATAACAGTAAAATGACTGAGGGTGTAAATAATACCAATAGTTTTGGCTTACTACTTGCTTAAGCAACAGCAATATGTAAGGGCCTGGCTAAACTAGGAAAAATTGCAAATGCACAAATGTTAGCCAGTTTGGCCGCTGGGAGCGGCGCGAATCGAAGCAAACAAATAACGCTTTCCAAACTATTTTCAGTTTTTCCAAAATTCAAAATTCCGCAGAAAATGTAATTTTTGAGCGATTTTTGTGTGAGTATTCCACAAAAAAAAAACAATCTCGCTCAAATAAATCGGAGGACACTTTGTAGAATCTAAAAACGAGCTTTATTTCTCGTTTTCAGTGGAATTTGGAGAATAATGATCTGGAGGACAACCAGTTTTTAAGTGTTTCTTGACACTTGAAGTGTTCGAATCTTACGGACAGTGAAAAAACGAGCTTTGAGTGCATAGGAAATTTCTTTATTTCAGCGGATAGCTAAATTTGTTCCTCAGAAATGAACATTATAACTCGTAATCTTTTTAAGGAGGATCTGAAGTGTTTATCAAAAACCAAGGGTTTCAATATCGGAAACTAAGGCTCCGAATTTCGGACCCTTGGTTTTAAGTCCGTGAAATCCTGAAGAAAGCGATGTTGCTTTATTAAGAAACTAAGGCTCCGAATTTCGGAACCTTGGTTTTAAGTCCGTGAAATCCTGAAGAAAGCGGCGCTATTTTATTAAGAAACTAAGGCTCCGAATTTCGGAGCCTTTGGTTTTGATTCCCTGAAATCCTGGAGAAAGCGATGCCTTTTTTATTTCGAAACTAAGGATCCCAATTTCGGACCTTGGTTTCCAGCTCTGCTTTAATCCTTAAGAAAGCGGAAAGCAGGATGCGCGATTTATTCTGGCTCCCCTGCATTCATAACTGAAGTAAAACAAACTATATTATTCGGTAACCAGTTCAGTGTTCCACTCTGTCGAAAGGTGATAATTATCATTGGCATGTGTAAGATCACCATTGAAATACTATATGAATTGCAGCAAGAATCCAGAGAGAATCCGGAGCCCTAGGTAATATTAGTGAAATATACTAACCTTGTATTTAATTTAGCTTACTATAATAATTAATGTGCGTGCTATTTGACAGTAAAAATCATTAAACAAGAACTAGTGATGTCTCTTCCTTTCACTCCTTCTCCGAATTTCGGACCCCTGGATTTTATATAGTATCACTTAAATTATATTTCTGGTGGACTCGCGAGGGTCCGAATTTCGGACCCCTAGATCGAGCCTGCATAAATACAATCCTAGAGTATAGTTAAATAAAGTGAAACAACTTTTTACCCTTAGAGTACTATAATAGCTGATTTGTGCGGACAGTAGAAATCACTCCGCAGAAAACAAGAATTCTTGATGTCTCATTTTCTCACTCCACCAGAATTGGAAAAAACTTAGCCAATGTATTTGGGCTCCCCCAAAATCACAAATAATAACGTTTTATGCGGAAAATGTAGAAATTGGAAAAACTGAAAATAGTTTGGAAAGCGTTAAATGTTTTTGAATCAGGTCAAAAACATGTTTGTTTTCCGGCCACACCTGAGCAGCAATCCCAAGGAAACAGTGTTTCCTACTTTAGTCAAGACCTAAGAACTGGAACAGTTGAACTCATGCATGGTAGTCACAGGTGGCGCAACGAAAATCAAACAATCAATCAAGACATTCAATCAGTCGATTAATCAATCAATCATGTCTAGAAGAACGGAAATAATCTGAAAAAACCTGAGCGTCGCAGATAAAAAAAAAAAAAAAACTGGCGTTGCTGCGCAAGTTTCGGAAAACTTGAGTGTAAATATCGGAAAATCATCAGTATTTGAACTGTAATCCTCTCTCGTCGTCATTTCTTAACCATTGTTACTCATCTATCATCCTTCAAGGGTTTTTTCAACCAACAAATCACCAGCTCCCAGTTTGCTTGTTAGCTCAGTTGGTAGAGCACCAGTGGTGCACCGGGGCCATAGGCTCGACTCCTTCCCTACGGCTTTAGTAACATTCATAACTGCGATGATCACTTCAATACATCTTTATTTGGAAAACCCATTGTGAAAATTGCTATATTTTCTTGATTCGTTCCGTTCAAAGGGTCTAGCGAACCTTGGAGTTGAGCATTAGCACCTGTAGTCTCCTTCGCAGCCGTTTTAGGCTCGTCCTAAAGATGGCTGCGAAGGAGACTATAGCACCTGTTAATTGTCAAATTTTCAAGTCAAATCTTTTTCTGGGTCAATGAACTCAGTAAAGGCCAGTAAAATTACTCTGAGGACCCTCCTGGCATCTCATCTGGCAAATCAAGCCACATTCTTTTATATCTGCTAATATTAACGTCATTGAAAAGTTCGCGATTCATAACACAAGTTTAGTCTCCAATAGCACGACTGACTATTCAAACGTCGTGCGGCTTTGTAAGGCAATCAAATTAAGGGAAATACACAACAGACCTCGTTTTCGAAATAGGGAGCAATACTAGCTATCTCCAGTGCACATTTCTGATGCCAGCACGGCTAGCAACTTACTGGTGCACGGTTGAAAAGCTTTGAAATACTGCATCAACTTCAGACCAGGTTCAGGCCGATTTACACGGTAGGATAGTAACCAGCGTACAAGTTTACCCTACCCCCCTCCGCCCCCCCTCCTCCCTTTCCACCCCCATAGGACAATACCTGGTAACGATGACGTGAATACAAAGGAGGTGGCCGTACCTCAGAAGAGGAGACATTGGCGCTTTTGGTACAACAGATTTCTCTTGCCTTATGAGAAAAAAAAAAGAAGACAGCCGACAAATGATCAACAAAGGAAGAGATTTAAGGTTAGGTGTGCGCATGTGCGTGTGCTGTCAGGACGTGTCTTTTCATGCTCCCTATTACTGATAATTTCTCTTCAATTTTCTAATGCCGGATTCGGTAAAATCCCTTAAAAAGAGCAACGGTGAGCTGAAGAGGCAGCTCGAGCAAGCTCAAAAAGAGTTGAAGAAGCTGGAGCAACGAGTTACGGACCAAGAATGTATTGCAAGAAATGTCAATAGTGAAGGCAGCGCTACGGCTATCTTGAATAGAGAAGCTGAGGCGAGCCTTGAGTTCGTTGGTCAAGAGTTTGAAGGTACCAAGCGCCAGCTAGAAAGAATTCGGGAATCCCTCGCCAACATCGACAAACGGCTTACCAATTTCGAGGAACGTTTGCTAAACCTTGAATCTACACTTGATGACCTTCAGAATTATAGCTATTCGTTCAACGTCAAAGTGTTGGGTGTTCCAGAGCTGTCTGACTCGGAGAGTGCAGCCGATACCAGTTTATTGTGTGTACGATTATTTAACGCAATGGGGTCGTCTGTTTCTAAACAAGACATCGACATTGCACATCGCGTCCCTCTTCGGGACTCATCGAGAGGAGGCCCGAGGCCAATTATTTGTAAGTTTACACGACGACTAGCAAGAAATGAGGTCATGACCTTGAGCAAGGAGGCCAACAAGGTCAGTGCGTCTGATGTCGGTTTTGATGAAGACCGGATTATGTCAAACGCCAGGGTGGTTGAGCATCTAACTCCCAAATTGCAAAAACTTTTTATGGACGCTAAAGCTTTCAAAGATCAGTATCAGTACGCTTTCTGCTGGGTAAAGAATGGATCCATACTTCTCCGCAAGATGGCTGATTCTCGCCCTATTAGAGTCAAGAGCTCTGCTCATCTCGCCAACTTAACGCGACAAGAACAGATCAGGCGGAACTCTTCTTCTTCTGAGATAAGTCAGGCCTAATTAGCTTTGTTTTTACTGATTTATTTTCTTTATTATTTTTCACTATGTCACTGCTAACTCCAGCTAAAGAGAATAAACGTTTGCTTCGTGAATTGTCCTACTTTGGTCAAAATATAACTCTCTGCCATGGGCAATTCAATAATCTCATTCAGTTAAACGATCTCCCAACTAAAAAGTATTTGGAACGTCTGCCTAGCTTTCATGACATTGACCTTTTTAGCTTGAATCTTGATGAAAGGTTTCGCTCTGACTCTGAGTTCTCGCCTTTCCCCTCCATTCGTTGCAAATATTATTCACCGCATGGTTTCTATCAACTTAAAGATAAATTTGGCCGTCAATCGAATTCTAGTCAGTTTTCTCTTATACACAGCAATATACGAAGTCTCAAGCACAATCTCGAAAACTTTCAAACTCATTTATTAAACGAACTCAAGTATCGCTTTAGTGTTATTGGCATTACTGAAACGAGAATTAGAAATGCTAATTTTACTTTTAACCCTTCAATACCCGGGTACAATTTTGAATTTGTGCCAACACCTCTTTCAGCCGGAGGTGTGGGCATGTATGTAGATTCTGATTTGTCATACACTGTAATTCAAAAGGATTCTAATGAAGCGTTTCAAGCTCTTTGGATCGAAATCCATTTTCCAAACAAAGCCAACATAATTTGTGGCGTAATCTGCAGACAACACAACTCACCAGAACGTTTTCAAAATTATTTTGAAGAAACAATAGAAAATCTATCCTCCTCTGCAAAAAGCATCTTTTTAATGGGTGACACTAATATTAATCTTCTTCACTGTTCGTCTTGTAATTACGCGCAAAATTTTCTTTTTTCCCTGCAGAGCTACAATTTGATCCCTACGATTGACAAACCTACTCGTGTGCATAACAACTCCTTCTCTTTAATTGATAACATATTTACAAATAAACTCGACGGTGACATTATTAGTGGTAATGTAATTTCGGATATTACAGATCACTTTACTCAATTTTGTATTGTGCGCTCTCTTATAGTATCTGGTAAAAACATGAAATGCTCTATTCGTGATTACTCACACTTTTCAGAAGAAAATTTCTTACACGACTTATCACAGATTGATTGGCAGACTTTAATTTCTGAGAGAGAAGCTAATGTTGATAAGTTATTCTCTGTCCTCTATACTAAGCTAAACAAAGTTGTGAATAAACATGCCCCTTTCAAACCTATTTCCAAACGAAAAATGAAAGATATGTCAAAACCTTGGATTACCAAAGGCTTACGTAAATCAATTAAAACTAAAAATAAACTTTTCAATCAGGGCAACAAAGCTGCGTATAAACTCTATCGTAATAGAATTCTCACCCTTACTCGTCTCAGTAAGAAACTTTATTTTCACAATTATTTTGAAGACAATATCAACAATGCAAAAAGAACGTGGGATGGTATTAACAGTCTCATCAACAGGAAAAAGAAACATCGAAAGTCAATTGGTTCAATTAGACTTCGTGATGATCAACTATCTCAAGACCCAGTCGATCACGCAAACATTCTAAATGATCACTTTGCCTCTGTGGGGCCCAGGCTCGCATCAAGTATTCCAAATAGCAATAAATCATTCGCGCAATATTTACCAAAAATTAATTTCAATGGCTCTTTTGTTTTTGAACCGGTCCTCTCAACCGAAGTTGAATTAGAATTACTGAGGACCCCGTGTAACAAATCACATGGACTGTGGTCCTGTCCCACTCGTCTGTTGAAATGTGCGCGGCATATTATAGCTAAACCCCTAGCGACTCTCATTAATATTTCAATTGAGAGAGGTTCCTTCCCCTCTAAACTGAAGCAGGCTGTAATTATTCCCGTTTTTAAAGGTGGTGATGCAACTGATCCTAGTAATTATCGGCCAATTTCTCTTCTTTCAGTCTTTAATAGAATCTTTGAAAAGCTTATGTATAATCGCCTAAAACAATTCATGAACAAACTTCATATGTTTTCTGATTATCAATATGGATTTCGAGAAAGATGTTCAACGGAACATGCCATCTTAGACATTGTCAATAGAATCCAACTTAACATGGACAAGGGCATGTTTTCGTGTGGGGTCTTTATCGATCTGCAAAAGGCATTCGATACAGTTGATCATTCTATTTTACTACATAAGCTGGCTCATTACGGAATTCGTGGTGTAATCAATGATTGGTTCTGCTCATACTTAAATGGAAGAACCCAAACCACTCAGGTTGGTGCCTATATTTCTAAAAGAGAGAAAACGTCTTGTGGAGTGCCACAGGGTTCTGTTTTGGGTCCTTTACTGTTTTTGATTTATATTAATGACATTTACAAGGCTTCAAACAAACTAGGATTCTACCTATTTGCTGATGATACAAATCTGCTATATGCTGATAAGAATTTAAAATCACTTGAATCTGTTGTAAACGTGGAGCTACTTAACGTCTGTGACTGGCTAAGCGCTAATAAGCTATCCTTAAATATAAAGAAAACTAATTTTGTTATCTTTCATCCATATCAAAAACGCTTAGATTATGAAGTTAAACTTAACATATATGACAACCAAAACTAGGTATAATTTCCAGATTAAGGCATTTCACTCCCTTGCGGACTTTGCTTAATATATATAGATCTCTAATTTCTCCATATATCTCCTATGGCCTTACTGCCTGGGGACAGGCAGCCAAAACGCACCTAAATAAGATACTCCTTCTTCAAAAACGGGTAGTCCGCTTGATGAATTTTTCCAAGTTTAATGTTCACGCTGTTCCACTTTTTATCTCTACCGATATTCTGCCTTTACCCTTAATCTACTTTAAAAATTGCTCTATCTTAATGCATGATGTCAGTAACAAAGTTGTGCCATCTAACATTTCTGCTCTCTTTACACCCACTAAAGATGTTCATCATTACAATACACGTTCTTCTACCGCTGGTAATTTCTATATTAACTACTCTCGATTGAATCACCACAAGAACTCTTTTTCCTCTATTGGCGCAAAAATTTGGAACTGTATTCCTGATGCATTGAGAAAGCTCCCAAAATTTAGATTCAAGAAAAAAAATAACCGAATCTTTATTTCAAATCTTCTTAAATCAGGATTCTTATCCTGATATTGATACATTAATAAACGAAATGAAAAAAATCTAGATTTCGTCAAAATAAAGAGTTTTTTAAGCTTTTCCTGTTTTTATCTATGTGCTTGTGATTTCGTAAGTTGTATATAATATTTTGTATTCATTTTTGTAATCAATATCTGTACTTTTGTAGCTATTGTTTATCTTTTTTATTAGAATAATGTTGTATTAATATGTAATTGACACGTTTTTCATACTACTGTATATTATATTTTGTATTTATTTCTGTAATTAATATCTGTACATTTGTAATTATTGTTTATCTTTTGTCATTAGAAAAATATTTAATTTAAATGTAATTGACACGTTCTTTCATACTACCTGCCTCGACTAGCTTTGCTATTTTGCAGGTAGTCTTTATTTATATGTTAAAGTGTGAATGTAAATAAAGTTGTTGTTGTTGTTTTTAAGCAGTTATGTCGCTAGTCTTTGTTTGTCTGGACCAATATTTCGGTAATAAATCAAGACAAAGAAAAGTAAAGTAGCTTTGAACGTAGGTATCCTCCTACGCAAACATTCTTTTGGCTCATGACTCAATCTTTCCTCCCCAACGAACGGCTGTCATCTTTTGCATAACCTGTACCCTGTGCAAAAAGTTATACATTGGCGAGACAGGAAGACGACTATAGGTGACCGATTCTGACTGCTAATAGCTTGCTTTGGTTTCCATATCTTGTAAACATTTTTGTGTCAAATATAGTGACTGCAATTTTACCCTAAAATATAGCAATCAATGTCTTTCAAGGATTTATTTTTAATTTAAGTTTAGGATGGTAAAGATGAAAGCCAGAAGACTAAAGTTCTGGCAGCAGTTCACGTGATTTAATCTCAAATCCAACTTCTCTTAGCTTGTAAGACTGAGAAACGTTGGGATTTCTGGTTGTTTTTTTCGCTATCATTAATGTTCTACAGCGTCACCCCATCCTGTGGTCAAAGCTTGAGGCGAGATGAGGGACGTAGTGTTTATGCCGCTAATTTCGTAAAGAATCCATCAGTACGCTTACAAGGCTCTGTTCTGACAACGCTGATTGTCTCTGACCATAAAATATGCGTTCTAGAATGCATCAACAACCAGCATTGTTTTTCGGTAAATTTTGCGCCTCAGTTGACGGAAACATGAAGCCTTCTTGGGAGCTGCTGAACAAGTTTATCAACTCAGGTGGATTAGCCGCCGACGTAAGATTTGATCATTATAACATCAAGGTCAGTAAATTTGAAGACGCTAAATGAAATTCTTTATGTGCCGTAGGACTTCCGTTTTTCAAGTTCTTGCTAATAATTAAGGAATTGAGCATGAACGCTCTATAATGCAGTTACTGTAAATAGCGATATAAAGTGGTTATATGTAGTGAAAGCTGAGAGTAGAGAAAAAATGGAAAGAAATTAACTAATGAGGCTAAATGCACTCTAGTAAGGCAAGCTTCTTTGATAGCCAGTATCGCAGTCATATTCCTATCACAACAGCAGTGAGTAGAAGTGTTTGAAG
>OX419345.1:13737681-13742681 GCA_948470475.1 Galaxea fascicularis
TAGTCACTTTTCTTTTGGCTTCAACTTGAGATTGCTGAAAGCTAAAATCCTCCCCGAATCTCTTAGGAGGCTTCACTTCTCTCTTCACCCGCGAGTCCTCCATGTTGCGTGATTTTGTTGTCAAATTTCTGAATTAATCAAACCACGCATGCGTAGAACGATGAAATTTGGAAGGGGGACACTGGATTCTAGCTTGAGCAGAAGTTCATCGCAAAGGGGAAAGACTTTGATATGGCTAGTTTCATTTTAGCTTCCGTTTTCCATGCAGACAAACTTTCACCCGCGCCTGAGAAACGAATAAAGAAAACAATTTGAATGATGCATATGATGCGAAACAATTATTTCTGCGGCACGAGATTTGATATTTTTGTCTTTCTCTTGCTCACTTTAATTAACTCTTTGCATGACTAAGGCGATTGCTTAAAATTACAGTCAAGAAAACCACTGACACATATCGCTATCAGAAATAACGAAACTGACTTGCACTGCAACAAAAAACTATCAACAGTTTTACCTATACATCAATAACTGAGTGTCGTAAAAAAATTAAACTTTATCAAGAAACTGGCACAACGGGGAGCGTTCTTAACAGAAAAGCGGAATGGGCTTGAATTTATCAGACTCTTTTGAAGTACCTGGAGAGCGTGCTCGCAGGCTAGACATTTATTTACAAGATACAAACATACGACCATACAGTCACCAGACGATTATAATTATTTGGGTCCGATTTCATATAACCATGCTAATCAACGTTATCGAAAAGAAAGTACATATTAACCTCTTCGCATCCTAGTTTTAGTTTCTCCGAGGTAATTTTTTCTGTGCGTGTTGCTATGATACAAGTAAACTGTTCTATTGCTTTCAACAGGTTTGGTTTGATGCTGTTCTAATAACTAACAAAACTAAAATATCAAAAGGATTGATATTTCCTTATTTTTTAATTTTGATGACGTCATGTGAAAACCGAGAATAAATTACCGGCCCAAAAAAATACGAAGTCATTCTGTGATACACGCGAAGTCGTACAGTTGACATCAGTGTACAATGGCAGTGTTTCATGTATGTCTATTAACACTGCTTGTGACCTACACAAAAGGCAGCTATGTTTTTTCCAACTCGATTGTGGCTGCTGGTGGGGACTACAACGTTTCGTACAATTTCAACGCGTCTGCGGACACTTTGGAATTTTTGGTGGAGGTTCGAGCGACCGGTTGGGTCGGGTTTGGGTTCGCTTTGACTGCTCCTAACAACATGACGAATTACGATGTTGCAGTTGGAGGAGTGTTGGGCAATGGATCAGGTTACCTGGCGGTAAGAAAAAGTGCGCTGGCACTGGGCAGTAAAGTGCTTTTGATACATAACAGTGTACACACCTAATTTTGTCTAGAAGGAAAAGTTCAACTGTCTAGCTCCCTCGGGGGATCGGGAGAGCGTGCTCGAAAGCTAGACAAGTACAGGCTAAACAAAACTAGGTCGTACAGTCACAAGACGATATACACTGGTCTGATTTCATGTAACCAGTCTAATCAACGTTATCGAAAAGAAAGTACATAACTTCCTCGTATCCAGCTTTAGGCCCGGTTCAGACGCTGTACTTAAGCCGAGCCGAATTAAGTTCATGCGAAGTACGGCGTCGGAATCAATTGGGAACGGCTGATTTAATTTAGATCGGCTGAGTCAATTAATGAATCAAATGCATAAATTATTTTAATGCATTTTTCCTGCTGTTTTTACATGAGAGCATACGCAAATGGCGGCTTGGCGGGCCGAACTTTGCGGTGCGACTTCAGTCGTAAGTGACATGTGTAGGTCGCGTTTCGGTACGACCAAATGTACTTGAATACAAGAACAGCTGTAGTGACTCGTAACTACCAAGGCAAAAGAAGAGTGAGTGCACATACGGTTATCACTTGTCTTCTTCTGGTTGCAAAATAGGCTAAGATGGTTTGCATTATTCTTCTTTTTGCACTGTTTTCTAGCATTTTGAGTCGAAGAAAAGCTTTTTAGGGCCATGAGTTTTGCTTTGATTTATTCTGTGCGTGGTGCTGTGATACAAGTAAACTGATCTATTGTTTTCACTGCGGGTTTAGTTTGATGGTATGCAATGTCTTTTCAGCGATTGGCAAATGATTATAATTAGCCGGCGGTAAATAATATGAATCATCTATCGTGACTAGCATTCGTGATCATAAGCTAAAGAATATATATTGGTTGTGAGGAGTTTAATTATCATCTATCTAAAATACGAACTTTGCAATTAAACAATTGGTTCATGCGTCAGCATGCGTTCATCGAGATTTGCATGAAGCACGCGGGAAGTTTGGAGAGCACCAAAGATGCATAAAGAGTTCCTTGAGGCGTGGCCTCGAGCAACTCTAGCTGCTTGAGTGCTCTCCAAACTTCCCTAGTGCGTCATATCTTGATCACGCACAGCTGATGCATGATGCCATTGTTTTATATCATTTTCAACGCGCAGGTTTAATTTAATCCTAAATGTTGTATAAAGAAATAGGCCCTCTGCTACGCTTCTTGCGTTTGTTATTTTGTTTCAGAAAAACATTTCGTTACGCTTCAACTCTTGAAGACATTTGGAATGGAAGTATTTACCTATCTGAATGCTCTAACGGGCCATGCCAGTTTATTATTTGTTTGGTTCTTCCAGGGTGTCTTGAGGAAGAGATATTTTCCATCTCAGACTCTCTTAGACAAACGCGAAGACAACCGCCTTGCTTGTTCTCTTTCATAGCATTGGAATTAAGCCTCGTTTGTGCGTTGCCTTTCCGTGCCGTGTGCGCTCCCTTTAATTTATTAGTATGCATAAGGGTCGAGTCCATGACGTCACCCATTGTTATAACCTAGGTAAAAAGTGCGTTCTCCATACTAATAACGGTCTTCCTGCATACTAATGAGTGGATAGGCTTAATAATGAGCGGCTTAATAATAACGGTCTTCCTGCATACTAATGAGTGGATAGGCTTAATAATGAGCGTCACTCTACTACCATAGGAACAATAGGCTTTTAACCCTGATCTCTCAGCTTTGCAGACAAGAGAGAATAAATTCGACTAAGCTAACTTTTCTTGTTTTCCGTTCCGTGAATCACGCACGCGTTATGTAAAACGGATCTCAACTCAACTCGATCGCAACCCGCCCATATTTGCATACAAATTCCTGAGAAGAAGCCCATGGGACAGCTCAGTACCATTTAAATAACAACAGTAGAAATTCGCTTAATTTAAACACGCTACTGATTAATGTTTTCGAACAACACGTTTCTTGAGACATCATTCTTTTATTAGCGAATACAAAAATGACTCAAATACACAGAGATTTGAAATGAATAAAAATGCTTCTATTGATAACGAAAGCTCCAACAACTACGAAATGTTTAGCACAAAGTATCAGGAAATTAGCAATCGTCTTGGTTTCATTGAGAATACCAAACATTAAGACTGAAGTCCCCTTAATTAACAAAGAAATAAACTCCAATAGAAGAAAGGTTACACCTTCCAGTACGTGATGGAAACCCAAAAAGATCTCAAAGATACGGATGGATTCAACAACACGCTAGATATTGGTCTAGTCATCTTGGGGAATGGGTTGGTTCACAAAAAATCGATTAAGCCGAGAATTTCCGCTTATCGATGGCTAGTTCCAGTTTAATTCTTTGTTAATTAAGGGGACTTCAGTCTTAATGTTTGGTATTCGCAATGTGATCAAGACGATTGATTGCATGCTAATTTCCTGATAAGTTGTGCTAAACATTTCGTTTCCGCTTATTCTAGTACGAGTCTTTTTCGCTCCATCACAAGACCTGTCCAGTGAAATCGACATTCCTGCAATCGATCAAGCCTGCCTTATTAGGGGAACTGAATTTTCCTATCCAAGTTCGCTGATTCGTACAAACGATGAAGCCGCGTTTCATCGCTCACGTCGACCAGGAAACTCAAGCATGGCGTCCCGACGAAATTTTATGTTTAACATGCTGTTACTTTGCGGAAAACCCAGACTGCTAAAACACCGCGTTGGAAGTTTCGTGGGGAGTATGCGAGAAGCCAGTAAAGACCAACCAGAAAATGGTTCCACAATCGGTGTTGCGACGTTGGAGACCACATGTATAATATTCTCTCAGTCTCCTGTGCTGCGACTGTGGCTTTCCGAATTTTTCAAACTCTTTCTTCGATTCTAGTGTGGAAACTGTTGAATGATGAAAAATCATTCGCAGTGCTAAATACAACAAGCGAGTCAAATATATCGAACAACTCGGATTGCGAAACGACAAAGCCGAGGAGAAAGGAACCTCATATTACCAAAACAAACGGTCCCATGGAAACGAAATTCGGCCGCTAAGGCCTGGTTTCCATGTGATCGCAAACGACCGCAAACGATCGCGGATCGCAAATTGGAAATGATTGCAGAGAGTGTTGTTTCCATATAATCGCAAACGATCGCAACTCAAAGTTTTATCACGTAGTTCGGTCTTAGGAGATTACGAAAATTACCGGCTGTGGGCAATGCTGTGGCTTGAGTTGATCAGTGAAATTCTCACTAAGCAGAATATCGCCGCGATCTTTCGCTACAGTATCTGGGACTGGTTTGATATTGCAGAATTTTTGCCTTCGCATCTTCCCCATATATCTTGAATATCTTCCCAATTCAAGCCCATCCCGTTTCTCTTTTTGTATATCCTTTAAATATTTAGTGTTTTGGTAGCAAAGACAGCCGTACAGGGCAACTACTTCCATAAATGTCTCTTTACTGACGCTACTGTCTTTGCACATTGCCGCATCATGGTGATTGTTACTCTAAACAGACACTCGAGCTTTGTTGCTGGGAAACATAGCTCAGAATACGTCATATTATGGGATATATTTCGATCGCAGATCGCAAAACTTTGGTTCCCATATAATCGCACGATCGCAATTGATCGCATACGATCGCGGTCGATCCCAGAAGATAGAACATGGTTCTATCTTCTGCGATCATCTGCGATCGTCTGC
>OX419345.1:13745181-13755181 GCA_948470475.1 Galaxea fascicularis
CTTGCAGGGAGAACTAGAAGACCTAGCATCCGCCGGACTTTACTCAGAGAAATTATAGCGAACACACGGTTGATGAAAATTGGAACTTCTTTAAATCACGTCTTTAATAAGCAGCTGACAATCACATCCCAAAGAAACAAGTCAAACCAAACCGGCGGCTCCTTTGGATAACAACACCTATCCGGAGAATGATGCAAAAACGCGAGAGGTTATTCAAGAAGGCAAAATCGAAGAGTGCAGCCCACCGGCAAGCATACAAGAAACATCGAAACTTTGTTAGGAAACAAATCAATCTTACGCACAGCAAATAAGTGAACGAAGTTATCGGTGGTAGTCTGGAAGAGGGGAACGGAAAGGCGTTTTGGAATTATATTAAGCTTAACCCCCGCTGAAAGTTGAAAACAACATAGTCGATTCCAACAAAGACAAAGCCAACATCAGTTTTCACAAATGAAGACATTGCAAACATCCCAAACAAAGGCCCATCGCCCTTCCCTGAAGTCGGAGACATGGTGTTTACCACAGCTGGAATTGAGAAACAATTACGGAACTTGAAACCAAATAAAGCGGCAGTCGGCGTCGGGAAAGATCGAAGAAGATGAAAAGGTGCGGTGTGCGATTCTGCTTCACACAATCGGCGAAGAAGCACTAGAGATATAGAATACGTTCCGATTAGCTACTGGTGAAGATCCTAACAAGATTGCCTATAATCACCTAGAGAAAAAGTTTGAAGATTATTTCAATCCGAGAAAGAATATTGTGTTCGAAAGATACAAGTTTTGGGAATGTAAACAACAAGAATTCGAAGGGGAATCTATCGATCAGTTTATCACCGAATTGAAGACCCGTGCGAAGTCATGTGAATTTGGCGCCCAGACAGACAGCCTGATTCGAAACCGAATTGTATTTGCAATTGGTGTAAACGACACTCGTCTAAACAGAGATTGCTTCGTGAATCGTCTGATCTTACCGTTGAGAAAGCGGAGAGTCTTTGCAGAGCGGCAGAAGCTTGCGCCAAACAACTAAATTAAAGGAAGTGCAGACATCAGAGAAGATACCCGTTCACGCGGTAAAACCAAGAAACAAACCAACCAAGCCACGGCCCGCAAAACATCGCGTCAGCTGCAGCAATTTAACTGCAAGAATTGTGGAACACAGCACTACCCACGATCGTGTCCAGCGTTTGGAGGACACTGTCACATCTGCAAAGGGAAACGTCATTACGCTAAGATGTGCCCACAGAAGAATTCTTCATAGATGGCGCCATTGGTCGACAGTGCGAAGTTCAAACCGAATAATTATTTATCGGAACAGTCACCAGTGTGACTGCTGACTCAGCTTGGTTCTCCACCGTACCTGTTGGTGGATTGTCTTTTAAATTCAATCTGGATACTGGCACCGAAGCGAATGTTCTGCCACTCACTGCTTACTCCGAACTCAGGCACAAGCCACCTTTAATAGATACCAGTGTTGTTCTTTCCTCGCATGGATACCTAGGCTGGATGGAACTGATGGAAATATCAAGGTCCTTTACTTTCATTTCTCTTTACTAGTTTTTTAGGGAAATTGGTAAGGTAGTGATAAAAATAGCTTAATATTACCAGAAAATCATAGTTTTAGAATATCCCAAATGGTTTTAGAACGCGTTAAGTGTTGCCCAAGCTCCATGCACAAAAGAAGAAATTGTCGATAAGTTTGCTGATGAGGCGAGTACCATATTGAGCTGGATGACTCAGTTCAGCTCGTCATTCGTTCGCCTCCAAGAGTACCGTATTCCCTACCTGAGAAACTTAACGCAAAACTTCAGGAGTTGGAGGAGAAAGATGTTGTCCAGAAAGTTGACAGGTTCACCCCATGGGTTAACAGTTTAGTAATTGTTGAGAAGCGTGATGGCTCTTTGAGACTGTGCTTGGATCCAAGAGATCTTAACAAGGCTATATCGGAGAGAGCACCATAGGATACCCACAGCAGAGAACATTGCAAGTCGCCTCAGTGGCAAAAGAGTTTTCTCCATTGTAGATGGAAAAGGTGGTTTCTGGCAGGTGCGCTTAGATGATGAGAGTTCTCACCTCTGTACGTTCAATACCCCCTTTGGCCGTTATCGGCTCAAGCGAACCCCATTTGGCATAAGTTCAGCACCAGAGGTGTTCCAAAAGACGAATGAAGCCCCGTTTCGAGATATTGATGGTGTGGAGGTCATATTTCATGACATCATTGTTGAAACTACAAATAAGAAGGAACATGATGAAACAATGCTTAAGCTTCTGGAATGGGTTCGCAAAGCAAATGTTAAGTTCAACTCTGCAAGCTGCAATACAAAGTCTGATTGTTTCTAAATCCGGAATAAAACCTGATGTTGAGAAAGTGTGCTATCAAACAGTTGCCCTTGCCTCAGGCCAAAGAAGAGTTGCAGAGGGTCTTAGGGATGGTTAATTATTTTTCCCATTTCTAATCAGTCCGAATTACCGCGCCCTGACGAAATCTACTAAAGAAAGATGTTATGTGGAACTCTTGGTCGTGTGAGCATACTCAAACACTGGAACGTGTGAAAGAAATCCTCTCTAGTCAGCCTGTTCTGAAATTCTATGACCCCACCAAGCCAGTCAAACTGCAAGTGGATGCCTCTAAGTCAGGTCTGGGGGCATGTGTCCTCCAGGATGGACAACCAATTGCTTATGCTTCCCGGTCCCTCACCCAAGCTGAAGAGCATTACGCCCAGATATAAAAAAGAACTTCTTGCAGTTGTATTTGGCTGCAACCGATTTAACCATTATGTGTATGGCCGGCCAGTGGATGTGGAGTCAGACCGTACGGGACCACCCCTTGATGAAGCGGTAATGCCCCCTGTCTCTGCCACATCCGCGGTTCCTGTTAGTAATGCTGAATCGGCCCTGTCTATTACCACTGAAAGCAATCCCTTGTGACATTACCAGCAAGATACAGGGAGGACTATGTTATGAACTGAACTGTTTTGTTTGAGCAAACGGTGCAAACACTGATTTCAGCAAAGTTCATTTTATTGATTCATTCTTTGTTTATTGGTAAACCATTTATTCCAAGCTTATCTTGTTAAACGAAGGGAAGGTGTCATGATTAATTTGCATAATTGAAATACATTATCTAGCCTCCACGTGCTTTATAGATAACTGCGTGCTTATGCATTACTCTTGTTGTTAACATGTCGCTTGTGTGCTATTGAACATTATAGGTTTGTATATGACTTTCAAAAGTCATTAAATCGCCATTTGTTAGCGTACAATGATAACCATTGAGAATTCCTGAAACCATTACATATGTTGTTGTTGTTATTTTTTTGTTTGGCGTAACCTTTTTTTAATGTTTTACAATACTAAACAAAATTTACATTAAGGTACAATAGCCATACAGTACAATACTAAACACTATTAACATTACAATACAATGAACTACTTATACATCAAAACATCAAATAATACATCAAAAGTAGTTCACCTCCATTACAACACTTGGTAGCCAGCCATATGTCCTATTATTACAGGGTAGATATCTAAAGCACTCAAGAGGAAACCTGATGTTAAGGATTTGACAGAAATATCTGTTATATGTGGGGACTCGGCTTATCGCATTGTTGCATCATCAGTAAGGTAAAAACGGCTCCCATTTCTTTGGAATTGTTTGGGTGTTTTCAATGGAATCGTTCACATACTCATTGTTTTCAATTTGATAAATATGCTTAAAATAACGCAGAAAATCATCTAGTTTGGGTTTTGTTTCTCTGTGTCGGCATAAACAGATGTAATACTTGGCGCTCAAAAGGCAAACGTTTATTTGGAGTTTGTTTTTAGTTTTATCTGGCCTCAGACCCCACGCAGTATCTTTATGCAATAAAACGTCAATAACCTGACAATCTTGCAGCCACTATAGCACACTATACCAAAAAGTTCTAGTGTTTTCACACTTCCAAGAAACGTGCAACAAATTTTCTGTTTCGGATTGGCAAAAAAGGGAATTTTTCGTTTTCTACTACTCCTATTATTGGTTGCCAACTGGCGATGTAAAAATTTGAAATTGAAAGTTATGAGTTTCGAGTTTTTGGTACATTGAAAGGCCAACTGGTAAGCTGCGCTCCAATCATCTTGTGGGAGGTTAAGGTCATTGCTCCATTTCTCCTGACACGAATGAGGTTGCACGCTTTTGAACGACATTAACTTCTTATATACAAGTTTCGCGTAACCTTGGAAACAACTGTATACCATGTCATGATAGGGCTGTAAATAGCAGGAAGAAATGGAAGCTTTCTGATCTTTTTTGAGGATCTTTTAAGGAACAAAGTTCATTTGTGATAATAAAAGGTTCTGTAAAGCACTTTAGAATAAAAATGAGGCAGCGATATAAAGGGTGAACTACGTTTCGGTGACTCCATCATGTATTTCGAACTTGATAATGATGACATGGAGTCATCGAACCGTCGTTAAAATGACAT
The DNA here is from genome assembly GCA_948470475.1 of Galaxea fascicularis. Lineage (NCBI taxonomy): Eukaryota > Metazoa > Cnidaria > Anthozoa > Scleractinia > Euphylliidae > Galaxea > Galaxea fascicularis. Next base: position 13,749,644 of record OX419345.1, read on the forward strand.
TGCAATTTTTAGTCGGGCAAGCGCTAGACTGTCTCGCTCAAAAGCCAATATCAAGAGACTGGTTAGAACCTATTCTGCTCTTATATCCTTTGAAGTTTCTCTTTCTTAAAGAACTTGGATCAGAATCAGACGACGCAACAAAAAAATGAGAGGGAAAATTGAATACATGCACTCTTACCTAAAATCCATTCCTTCCTTTCAACTCTGGATTGCTTATTCTTGAATTTAAAACAAAAACAGTTATAATGCTGAAACAACGCAAAATCTAACTAATATCTTAGCTTTATCACTTCAAATAAATCCCCAATATGTTTAGGCCTTTCGAGCTTTCATACGTTGTAAATAAGATTTATCGGATAAACTGATGTCATTTAGACCTTTCTGCACCGGATAGAAATTTGGGTTAGCCAGTGTTAGTTTATTGTTTGAAAGCGTTTCCCATTATGCACCACTCAATGTAAATCCCCGCCCCCAACCCGGGAATAGGTGGGGAATTGGACAAAAGGACTGGCGAAAGTGAGCCAATGTTCCAGTCCCCAGGACAATGTTTTCGTTCCAATGTCCTTGCTTGTCCCCGCCTACCAGTGAAGGTCTATTTGAGTGTTGTCAAAAACATCCTCACTAATAAGAAAATAAATGAGACAGCAAAGTAACATTCAGTGTCTTTAATGATTTGTGCATCTTTTGAGTTAATTGATATTATAAGCTTTCACGAGAAATATTTTTAGCAATGTATTAAGAGAAGGATGGCAAGCAAGATGTAAGGATAAAACAGATTTATGAAGTTTAACTCACATTTCTCTCCGCCATATTTAGTCCCTTTTAGGTTTGGTCCCAGTCTCTTCGCAACATAGTTCTTCATTCCAACCTTCGGCAGATTGATTTCCCCGCTTTCGGTACCGAAGAAGAAAATCTCGTCCAACACCCCGCATACCGGGACTGTTTCGAATGTCACACGTTGGATTTTGTCCCGCTAATGTCCCCGCTTTTCCCGGGTTGGGGTGGGGGGGGGGGGGGATTTACATTGACTGGTGCATTAGCACCAAATCACTGATTTGATGCCGCTGAGAACCAAACCGCGGTCTTTGAATATCGGATAAAAACATTTTGTACTCAGTACAAGATGCAAAGCGGAATTTCCACTTTGATCTGATCCTCTTTGGCTTAGAGTGCATGGCCAGAAATTCCGGACAACACAACGGCGCACGTGCGGGTTTACTTGGCAATATGGCCGCCAAACTCTCAAAGGAAATGTATGGCAGAAATAAAACAAAATAAAATAGATCAAGTTCTGGCTGACCGGGAACAACTGTCGCAATCCGGTCGAAATCTTGAAAGTTTCCTCGGCTGTTCTGACTAAGTTGCTTTCACCGACAAATGTTACTCGCCCTGCTTTTTATCAGTTTTTATCGATGTTTATTTTCGAAGCTTGGCTCATACAACGCTCTGTACTTCAGAAGCTTGAAATCCAATTTTTGGAGCCGAACCAGATTTTGATGCGCCGTAGCGGACAACATAATCGCGATAGACCAAGTACCGCAATCGCTTGAGGAAAAGCACCGTATGAGGTACTATTTGACCAATTTTCACCTTCGATGCTGATTTCTTCGCCCTGTTAATCGCCTTCAAAAACAGTTCAGAACAACACAAATCAGGTCCACGAGAAGCACAAATAACGAATGTCACGCAAGTGTCTTGTTTGTGTTTATCCGAGAACCATGTGCTGTATTCTTGGGTGACAAACTTGCATTTTGAAGCAAACTCCGCCATGTTTGGTAACAAGCTTTCTAATGCTGTAGAGAATGGTGGGATACAAGTTGAATGGACGATACTTTTGGCCAGCAAACATTCCTATGAACGCGGGAAATACTAAAATTTATTACGCTCTATAGACCTGATCGATCGGTTTTGTTTTGGTTAAAAAATGTCGGAAAACTTAGATTTCATTGAAATTGAGAAGTTTAAGAATGCTGTTTTGTCAACTGTGATCATATTTTGAAATATGTTCGTCAACAAAGACTTTTTTGGGAAGATATTTTGACCGTACACATCGGATACGATTCTCTGTGAAGTTTATACGAGCTTACTACAACAGATAGGCTACAGCTACATCGAATTGCTCAATATCTTATTAAGCACGACGTATTGTGTAAAACTAAACCACTGAAGAAAAAGAATTTAGCTGTGTGTAATCCACTGGCAAGGAGCCGCCATCCTGTTTACATTTTTGTACTGTTGAGAACGAAACCGCGTGCCATTGCGTGGGCTAAAATGTCCGGAATTTCTGGCCATGGAAACGAGCACCTCACAAAGTAATGTGTCTAGGTAAGCAAGGGTGAGCTGATTGCAACCGCAGGTGCTTAGCGCATTGCCCAGCCTCCACCCAACCAATAGATGTGAGTAGGAGAAACCACAACGGAAACTACGTTCAATCATGATGTTCCCTGTGCTCCCTATGTTCCCTAAACTTTTCGACCCCTTCACATTCTACACTGAGTGGCTTAACATCATTGCTAATGACACGATCTGAATTAACTGACGCAGATGTTGAGGGTACAGCCATTTTGATCTTACCAGTTATCAGTCACCCAGATATACGTGGGTTCCGGAACCCGCGACTTTTCCACCACGCTCTGTTTTCCTACCCCCGAGTAAGCTTGATTTGCTTTTTGTCACCAGGATTACTACACCAATGGCTTCGTAATGCCTCCCCTGGATGCCCAACAGAACTGGAATTTGGTCGAGTCAAGCGAACAGAACGGTGTTACAACGCTGAAGTTTTACCGCCAGCGAATCACCTCTGATCCAAATGATGTCGCCATTCAGGTAAACAGCGCAAATCAAATGTCTGGCTACCATGAAGGCCTGTATACATTTGGTGGTTAAGAATAGTTATATGCATGCTATCGACTGAGCTTTTGACATTCTGTCAAAAGGTTTTGGTGACCTGACCACTCAAAGCTCAGTTGTCTAGTTTCACTGAGTTGGCGGGGACGTCTGACAAATGGTTGTAATCCTTTTATTAAGGAGCGAAAGAAGAAACTTCATTAATAAAAGACTAAAGATTTCTTTAAACAATGATGAAGAAATAACAATAAAGGAAATAACGTCGTATTTAATTTGTGAATCTGTACGTTGAATTGCAGCAAGGAATGCCAATTTTCCTTATTTGGGCTTATCATGAATCGAACGATGTGGACCCATCAGGAAATTTTACGCAACACACGAACAGAAGCTTCCAGTCTGTGACACTTATTCCATCTGCTTCATCGACGGTGTCAACTGTATCTGCCAACTGTTCCAACTGTTCTTCATCGCCGGCAACAGTGATGACACCAATGACTACATTAACATTGGAATCAGCCAGTACATCAACATTGGCGACAGCGGCAACATCAACAATGCCAGTAATGACGACATTAACATTGGAATCAGCTAATACATCAACATTAGTGACAGCGACAACATCAACAATGCCAGTAATGACGACATTAACATTGGAATCAGCTAATACATCAACACTGGCGACAGCGACAACACCAACAATGCCAGTAATGACGACATTAACATTGGAATCAACTAGTACATCAACACTGGCGACAGCGACAACATCAACAATGCCAGTAATGACGACATTATTATTGGAATCAGCTAGTACATCGACACTGGCGACAGCGACAACATCAACAATGCCAGCAATGACGACATCGGCATTGGCAGCGATGGACACTTTTACTACATCCTCAATTGCACCTACAGCGAGCACCGCCAACCCAACACCAGTAGGTGGGTGACCTTAATGCCGTCGGTTAGTATAGTTACGCAGTTTAGCCCCGGGGCCCGGGGTAACAGCACGCCATATCAGTTGCATAGCAAATCGTTTGGTCATTCCGGACAGTTCAGTTTACATGCCCGTAATGGCGCACTGTCCCATAATTTGGATGAAAAAAACTGAGATGCGTTTGGCTTGCATAGTACTTGAAATGAGTATTGAAACTGTTGCCATTTGTCTATGATCACAGATGAGGAGAGACAAATAGATTGATGAATTAGGCTAACTATTTCAAGTTTTGCTGATTCTGTCTTTGAAAAAGTCACCTTAAAAGCGATGTTACTTTCGTTTCCTTCCAAGAAATCATTTGAAGCCGATGAGTCTACTTCTTCTTGCTTCACGGATCGCTTGTGTAATAAAAACATTAAAATACTTACAGATTGCCATCTCCGTTTACTGAGGGAGTCTTTCTTGACAAACAAAACTATTCAATTATTTACCAACAGCTAGTTCCTCAGTGGTCCCTACGATGCAAACTCCAAACTTTGTTTCTTTCGGTAATGACAGCAACTACAATGTCTCCTGGACGTCCGGCAATAGTAGCACAGACACCCTGCACTTCGTGGTGACCGTCAGGACCACAGGCTGGATTGCATTTGGTGTCACAAACCAAGCTCCAAACACCATGGTTGGATACGATGTAGCCGTCGGTGGAGTTTTAAGTGGATCAGGATACTTGAGGGTAAGATCGACTTTTTATCCTTGTTTATCCGCTCCCTAAATAATTACAGTCAAACTGTATTAATCGGTCAACCATAGGGAATGGCCAACTGTTATAGAGGTTGACCGTTTAATACAGGTTTGGTCAATCCAAGTGTTAATCAACAAAAGGAGACACTGACAATGTGAAAGATCCATAGACGACAAACTAACCTCAAAGCGTTTTTACTCTTCTAGTGGCAATAGAATAGAAATAAAAGACATACACCATGCGCAATATATCTGGTGCACTAGTGGGACTTCTTAAAGTAGTGGCCGTTAAACACTGTTAAATGGAGACGAGTGAAGACAATAAAAAAATAACTCGTTGGCGACTCGGAAATAGTGACAGTGACGGTTAAAAGAGGTGATCTCTTAATAGAGGACAGCAATTAAGGAAAACGATTACCGGGCCGTACGTAACTGTTTGAAGGGGCATGGATGGTTAACGCAGGTTTTCTCAAGTGAACTGTAATGACAGTTTGGAAGAACTTTCGTCGAAACGAATGACCGCTAATATAGAAATTGCAGTTAACAAGATTCTTGGTATATCACAATTCGGACTCACATGAATGTTTGGTCGGCAATACTGAAGTTTTGTTAAATGTCATTCTCACTCAGTGGTTCTTGATGTCAGTCCAGGACGCAGGGATCTAGTTACAGGGCCCCATTTCACCTTGGACCAGGTTAACCTGTCTGGCATGAAGTAGTCTTGTTTTTTCTTTCCCTTATTCCACTAGGATTATTTCACGAATGGGCAATCTCAACCACCAGAGGATACTCAACAAGACTGGATATTGAGCTACTCTAGAGAAGAAAACGGTTTAACAACGTTGAAGTTTTATCGAAGGCTAAGTACCTCTGATGCCAACGATGTTATTATTCAGGTAAGAAGCGTGGACAGGTTAATTCTTCAGTGATCTCTTGTCCTGACTCCTTTCTATCCTTGCTGCTATTTTAAGATGGTCACTAACTGTAATGAGTTTCGACTTTTGGTTTTGTAAGTG
>OX419345.1:13757681-13778599 GCA_948470475.1 Galaxea fascicularis
ATTCCTATTCCCAGGGGGCTCCTGCTATTCCTCAATATGCGATGGATTTTTATGGTTGGATAAGGAGGATATTTTCCGTTCTTAACAATTCCCGAGGACTCTGCTATATGCCTCGTGGGGAGCAGGGTTGGCGCAGTGGTGAGAGCGCTTGCCTTCCACCAATGAGGCCCGGGTTCGATTCCCGGACTCGACGTCATAAGTGGGCTGAGTTTGTTGGTTCTCTACTCTGCTTCGAGAGGTTTTTCTCCGGGTACTCCGGTTTTCCCCTCTCCTCAAAAACCAACATTTGATTTAATTTAGAGTTTATTTGATTTACAGTCTCCCCAATTAGTAGAGCACTCGTGTTCAGCTAGAACGATTTGAGACTTAAATAAAGTTGTTATTATTATTATTATTATTTAAGAGATGATTGTCATCTCGCCTTTCGAATGAATATTTTCACTACCAACTATAACCAAGCGTGCGACAAAGAACTTTCCACAAATACCTGAAGGTTTGCTTGCTAACCTACGGTCTGTGTATGTTTACCACCCAGTGAATTATATCATAACGTTTTCTTTCTCTGTAAATGTAGAAACTGTACTAAATCAGTATTTAAGAATCAGCGATTTGTGAAGCCGTTAGTACTAAGTGCCGGGTCCCTATTTTTCCATGTTATACATAGCTTAAAGCGTTTTATCCATCTATTCTTTAGGACTATAAGACCACAGGACGAAGGCTGCCCTCGCTTGATGACAGCCAGGATTACACACTCAAAAATGCATCTGAAGCTGGAGGCTACACAGAGCTGTGGTTCGAAAGACCACGTGACACTGGAGACGGGAACGACATAATTTTTCAGGTGAGTAATGGCTTATCACTTTATTCATAAACAACGACGGGCCATTCTTTTCCTTACGGCCGTTTTTGATGATACGACTTAGGTGTATGCAACAAGTCAAAAGACAACTGAAGCTTGAGATAACAAGCATTTCTAGTGCTTAAATTCCGAGTCAAGGGTTGTTCACATGCACTTTATATGTATTTATAATAAGGCCCGGTTCAAACGTCGAACTTTTCATGTGCCAAATCTAATGCAAATGATTAACAAAAGATTTTCCTAATAAGCATTCGATTCGGCACATGTTGAAGTTCGACGCTTGAACCGAGCCTAAGTGGCGAACAAGCAAAAAAAACAAAAAACAAAAAACAAAATAAATTGTAAACTGTCCGACGAAATGTGCCTGCACAAAGTCACAAATCGTCGCACACGACGCGTTAAAATGTCCTGGGGGCTTGAAACATTCTTTTCGCGGGGAAGGGGAGGAAGGGATTGCGTCATCCCTTGGTCAACGTAGCATGCAGTTAATCAGAAATGACCGAGTTGCTTCTTTGGTCTAGTTTTTGTATGATTTTTAGGCTACAAAAGAGCAGTACAAAATACTGTCTCGTAAGTAAGCAAAGGAAATTTGAAGTTGGCAATTTGCGTCATCATTTTTGAGCTTACTCAAAGACCTCAAAAGTCAGTGACTCCAGCACAATTTATACAGGACATGATCTGACTATTTTTAAATAATTGTATGGATTAGAAACCTTTATCTCAATTCAGTTTCGGGAACCACGCTGAAAGGACAAGTGTTAAAACGGGAACTAAGTTATTAATAAAAAGAGGGAGAGTTCCGTGTGTAAATTCGAAAGAATTTTCTGGCGATAGAACTCATAAGGTTGACATTTTAAGCCCTTGACTCGATTTTCGCAAACCGGGATTCTATTTATGGAATCTAAAACGAGAATTTTTCCCTGAAACTCCAAACCTTTTTTTGACAGATTACAATTATAATTTAAGGACTTCAACCATATAGTCACGTTGTACTTGAAGCTAATTTTTGTTTGGTTCTGGTTTTATAACAGCCCGGTGTAGGAGTGCACTTCATTTGGGCCTATGGCACAGCTGACATCACTGACGAAAGGAACTTTGGGAGACATTCCATGCAGGGATGGAGTAGTGACCAAGTTGTGCAAGTTGCGGCAGACCAGCCTGTACCAACACAGCCGAGCGGGGCGTCCACTCCTTGTTCGATCATTTATTTAATTGTCACTCTTTTCACCGCAATATAATTTTAAATCTGATGGATCGTCTATTGACAGATTGCCCATTTCTGAGACTAATTCTTGATCTCTTACTGTGTAAACTCGATAAGTTGCCAGCGCTAAAGAAAGGAGTGCCCAGTTTTGAGACATGTGTATATATGACTAAACCAAAGTCCTTCTTCTTTAGTCTACGGCGTAAAAAGTTTAGTCATCCGAACATAAAATCAAGTGCACGTTAAAATCTGGAATATAACAAAGATAAACAGTTCTCTTGAGCTCGGTGAATCATGAAGAAGACAGATCGGAAACTAATTTGTAGCAACTTTAATCGTCTCGATCAAACCGAATCTTGGCAACTTTTGTCATTTATTGTTACGGGACTAGATACAGTGACTCTAATGTCCAATCTAGCTTCCTCGTCTTTTCTTTCAGTTCTTTGGTCTCTAGCCCTTCAAAATGACGAACGATCGATTTAACTGATAGATGAACGTTGAGATCTGATAACTCGAGAAATCCCGCCGGCACAGAAGCCGACGGAGGGACCAAAACGGTTCAAGTGAATTGAGAAATCAAGTTAAGAGAGACACGTATTACTTTTAAAAGTTAGCACAGAAAGCAATTGAAGGAGGACTGGGCCACCATGATTTTAATTCAGGCGGGTTACCTAACTATTGCTAAAGAACTGTTCCAGTGTTTTTTCAATCAATGATATTTACCCAGGAAGCTCCACTCACCGCGAAGTGGTTTTCAGGGAGGTCCTGCAACCGGATCGAATTGGAATTTGGAAGTGTTGGTTTTAGGGGAGAGGGGAAAACCGGAGTACCCGGAGAAAAACCTCTCGGAGCAGAGTAGAGAACCAACAACAAACTCAACCCACATATGACGTCGAGTCCAGGAATCGAACCTGGGCCACATTGGTGGAAGGCGAGTGCTCTCACCAGTGCGCCAACCCTGCTCCCCTTGGTCTTGACCGAGCTAATACATCAAGGCCTCAGTCTGAGATTTCCCTGTAAAGACTTCACTCTCGGTTAATAAGCATTATGTAATGACCGTAGTGGAGGTGTTTGTACGTCAAAAACTGCTCAAAGTGTTTTGAGCAGTAATAAAAATAACAGGAAAATGACTGAGGCTGTAAATAATACCAATAGCTTTGGCTTACTACTTGTTGACAGCAATATGTAAGGGTCTGGCTAAACTAGGAAAACTTGGGGACGCACAAATGTTTGCCAGTTTGGCCGCGCGGGGAGCAGCGCAAGTCAAAGCAAACAAATGTTTTGAATCAGGTCAAAATATTTCAGTTTTTTCCGAAATTCGACTTTTTTAAAGTTAAAAGTAAAGCGAAGCTAAAAGAGATCACGTGATTATCATGTGGCTACAGTATTCTAGATTTTTCTCAGCCAATGGTTGCGTTTCTTTTTACGGCGCGCGCTATGACTCGACAATGGGATTCTTGCACTTAAGACGCGAATGTTGCGAGGAATCCTCATTTCTATAGTGACTTTCATCCTGTCCGGTTTGTACGAATGTTTTTGTTAAAGAAAGCAAAATTTATTCACAATGGGAGGAATCATTGGCAAACAGGACCGTAGAAAGCGCTTTTATACAAGGAAGCAGGTAGGCGGGCTTAACATAGGAAAGAATGTTTCGAAAAAGATGGGAAAATCGCGCGTTTTGTGTCGCTGATTTTTCAACTGCAAAGCTATTGTGATGTCATGCGCGCGCTCCAACCTCGCTCCCAGGACTATCTCGAGAAGGACCTGGAGACGAAGTTGAGCATGCCGACTCCTGACCTCATTTCCCCTCCCTTTTGCGCATGCTTGACAGCGCAAAGGAAGAGCTCTGGTGTCGAGAATGGCGCGCACTATTGAAATGTAAATTACTGCGCATGTCCTGGGGCTGACTGAAGGTGACGTAGACAATTTTTGAGACACGTAACGCAACACTAGCTAAGCGCGCGCTCAACGTTTAACGCAGCATTTTGCTGGGACAACGCGTTTTGAAAAGATATAAAAAAAATTGTAGTACGATCCCGGGACAAATCATTTCGTTACAGGTGTCCGTGCGAGTGCACAATGCCAATTTTAACTCAAAAGGATATACATCTGTTATGATAAATGTTCCTAGACTTGAGCAAAAATGAGCAAAAATGAGTAGACACAACAACCTAGACAATGAATGTCAGTTTGTTACGTTTGATTGATACCAGTGATAAACTCTATTCATTTAGATTACAGCTTCAAAGGGAATATTTTCACGGCTGGTGCGGTCACCACGTTTAACTGAGAAGAGAAAAAAAGTCAAAACTCATAGCAGAAACAATTTAGACGTCGCGAAAGGAAAGCTGTCGAGGCTGAATGAGAACATGGGGCAATTCTCGGTGCTTCCATATATGGCAGGAGATAAAATGGCACGTGATTTCAAAGGTAAGGCAGGTGTGCAGCGATGCTCCAATTACTCTCAACTGGTCAACTTACCAACACAGCAACGTTTGATCTACAATCAAACGCAAGCAGCATTTAGTCAGCCGAAAATGGTTGCCAGCTCCACGTTAAATTGCATAGCTCAACTCTCGTTCTATTCTGTATTGATAGTGACATTGAACGGATCAATTTTTTGAGTTCGTCCATCACTTTTCAGACATTCAGCAAAGCAATGTTGAAGGTAAAACATTGCTTTGCTGAATGTCTGAATGTATATTTTTTTTCTTTCATAAAATTATGCATTAAATAGAGCACTTAGTCGACTAAGTCAAGACGTTTAAGTTCCTTAGTCTATAAGACGGGGGCTTCATCAATTCCAGGAACTTCTGTTAATTTACAGAAATTCCTGGAATTGAAGAACCCCCATCTTACATGAAGGTAAATAAGTAGTATAAGTGGCTCATCGGGTCCGTAACCAATCAGAATCGAGTATTGAGACCACGTGATAGGTTTCGACCAATCAGGAGCCGAGTTGCTAATATATTCAAGATGGCCGCCACGCTGCTGAGAACCGCGCCTGCAACCTGAGACCGTGGCTGAGAAACCGCGCCTGCCCACCCCAAATAAGGAGAAAAAACCGGAAATGAATGAAAAAACAGACGCCACGCTGCTGAGAACCGCGCCTGCAACCTGAGACCGTGGCTGAGAAACCGCGCCTGCCCGCCCCAAATAAGGAGAAAAAACCGGAAATGAATGAAACAGAAAGTGAAAAAATGAGAAATTTTTTTATTTACAACAACAGCAGCTCCTTGATTGTTTTGGGAAAAAAGTGGTCAACAACAAGGCAAACAGGAAAAACAAAACCACAGTTCAATGTCAAAAAGTGTGTCACTGCAGCACGGCCGCATCACGTGCGATTTCGTCGTCGTCGGTGGATCCGTAACCGTAGGGGTACGACTTGAAACTGACAGGATCCACCACGCGCTTGTCGAAGACGAGACCGTACTGTTTGGTGCGCGGTGCTACGGTGATGGTCTTGGTGGCAGGGTCCCGGGTGAAGAAGTGAGGATTCACCACAGGCACGTTACGCCTTTGGTCCCGAGGATCTCGCAATTCGTCCATCAGGTTGGCACGCATCACGTCGTAGTTCAGCTGGGAGGAACCACGTACGGAACCGAGTGAAAAACCGCGCACCTTGCAACAGACTTTGCCTTGTTGGGTCTTGTACCCGTAATTTTTGGGACCGGCCGAGGTGAAATCGACGATGTAGTCGTCCCCTTCCAATTCGTCGGTCATCTCACCGAGGTAGTCCCCGAGAGGAATCTCCGACTGTCCGGGCTGCCAACGGTAAATGACCGAGTCCGTGTCAAAGTAGAGGGCCCGTTCGCCCAAGGTCTGGAGATGAGTGTACAGACGAAGACGGGCATGGCAAGTGGTGAAGGCCGCCACGAAGATATTGATTTTCCCGTTGTCGAGAAGATCGTCCTTCAGGGGGGTCGTCACGACCTCCAACTTGTCCTCGGTGCAGATCCGGACGGCGTTGACGTGGACCAGCGGGTCAGAGACGATGTCGAAGAGTTGGGCGGGGGTGGAGACGGCACGGGTAAAGGACTTGAGGAGATTTTCACCGAACTTGCCCCAGAAGGAATTGAGACCCAGTTTGGAGGTCTGCTTGCGACCGGGATTCTTCCGGATGAGATCTGGTTGGAGAGCCACACCTTCTCGCTCACGGTAAGCGGCGACATATTGTCGTTTTTGCTCGGGCGTCTGGGCCCAGGCGGGATAGCCGGAGGATTCCTGTTTGAGCCTCAGCCAGGTGTTAACGTAGTCGGCAAAGAGACCGCGGCGACGCTGAGGGAAATGCCACACTTCGTGGATCCTGACGATGCGGTACCCTTGCTCCACGGCTTCCATCAGTTCGGGCGTGCACCACGTACCGGTGAATTGACGGTCGGCGTCGTCGTGGCAACATTGATGGGAACGGTCGTGCAAGAGTTTGGGCATTTCTTCCGTCAGACAGGTACGACAGAGTGGGAAGGTCAGTTTGCCACCGCTACGATGAGGCAGGACGGGATGATAGAGACCGCGGGGCGCCACCACGTCCACCTTGGCCAGTCCAAAGTAATGACCAATATCCTGGTCCTCGGGTCGTGTGAGGACGGTGGGATGACCGACGGGGTACTCGTCGTACTTGTTGACGGTGGGGTACAGGGAGGTGACGTCCACGTAACGGATCTGTTCTCCCACCGTGGGATCGATCTGGTAGTGGAGCGTGGCTGCATTGGTTCTTCCACCGAAGAAGGCGTCTCGGGGTTCCAGGGGCGACACGAGATGCAGGTCGGACAGGAAGGTCTGGAGAGTGGCATCCTGCTTGACTCGACGGTCCCACTCGCACTCCCACTCCACGACCAGGGTGTAACCGGCAGCACGCAAGGCCTCCTCCTTGGCGCGGGTGGCCTGCCTCATCTCGCCAAAGGTACGATCGGGGTTGAGTTTGGAGTTGGAGGTACGGTCGGGAAAGCAGGACGTACAACCGTGCCACAGACAACCGTGAAACTCGTACACCGTGTTTTTGGAGGAGTCGTAACCGTCCACTAGATGACGTCCGATTAACCGCACTTCGCCTCCGTTGTCGGCGTGACGAATGAAATCGCTCGTCACTCCAGCGACGGGCGTGTCGGGGTAAGCCGCTGCCATCATCTCTTCCCCTTCCAGAACCTCCGGCGCGTTCTCTTCTCGGTGCTGGGCCCGACGCAGGGATTCCTGCCATGCCAACCACTGCAAGGCCTTGAAGGACTGGTTGGAGCGTGCCCCGTGCCAACCGCGAGGGGGTTCGACGGCCACGGTGTCGGGTTTCAAAAGTTTTTTGCGCCAGAAACGATGACAGGCCGAGGCGATGGTGATGCATTTCTCCATGGGACGAAACTCGGCTTCGGCGTAGAACTCCTCCTGGAACTTTTGACACCCGCCCTTGAGAAGCTTGACGTCCGAGACGCAGTACGCTTCCATCTCCCGACGAAGGTTGAAGACGTGCCCGCGACGGACTTGGTCGTCGTACCAGGTCTGGAAGGCGGCCTTGTCCTTGGACGACATTCCGTCGGGATCGTAGAACTCGGCGGCTGGCATGGGTCCCTCGTAGTCCTGGTTGGGCAGGGTGTTGAAGAGATGGGGAAAGTACCCTTTTTGCAGCTCCGTCAATCCGAAGGTGGCAGGAAAGTTCTTGAGGGGCATGGGTAGGAAACACAAGGAGTCCTTGAAGGTCAACAGGTCGGAGCGGAGAGAGAAGATCTTGACCCCCACGGTGACTTGATCGGTGACTTCGCGGTGAGTCCGGTACAGATGTTTGAGAACGAACATCCCGTCGTACCCCTTGAAATTGTGAAAGAGGATGATGACGGAACGGTCGTCCCCGTCTTCATCCACGCACAGTTCGTCGAGGTAGTCGAAGAACTCCGAGGTACAGTCCACTCCGTAGAAGGTGTGTGTCTGCTCCTCCTCCTCGGACTCGGCGCAAATCAGGATGGGGATCTGCTCTCCGTCGGCGGTGGTGTAGGCCTCGTAGTCCGCGTAGACCAGGAGAGGCGGTTGACGTTCCACTTGAGCCGTGCCTTCTTCGACGTCCATGGAGACGATGGCCCGAGTACCTACGCTGTTAAGGGGAACGGTCTTGAGACGCGGAGCATCGCAATCCTCACCCTCGGGTTGGATGTAACATCGGTGGGCGGCCACTTCCACGCGTTGGGTGCAGTAAGGGCATTCGGACCAACCGCATCGGTGTTTGGGATGTTTGCCTCCCACGTTGTACTCCTTCTGACAGGTGGTACATTTTTTCAAGGTGTGGCAGAGGGTCGAGGCGCGTCGGTTGGAGGTACCCCGGTAGTGTTGGGCCAGGCACGCATCCCCGAAGAACGAACGGTGGCAGAGATTACAAGGGACGGTAGGGCGAGGATGTCTCGTCGTCCGTTTGGCGGTCACGTGATCGGGACAGTTCTTGGTGCGGCAAGCACCACACCACTTGCCCTGGCAAGGATGATGGGTGTAATCCTCTGTGTTGTAGCCGCGGTCGCACTCGTGGCAATAGTAGGACCGGGACAGGAAGCCGGAGAACGAGTTGCACCCGTCGTAATGGCGATCCGACTTGACCAGCAAGATGACCTTGTCGGATTGGATGGGACCCTTGTAAATGATACTGTAAGGAGGGTCGACGGTCATCACTTTGATCTGGTAACCGGGCAGGGCAGCTTGGAACTTGGCCAACTCGTCCAAACCGCAGGGACCTTCGGGGACACCCGCCAAACGATGGAGGTCACGAGCCAATCGAGCTTGCAAGGGACGACCTTTTCGGAGATTGCAGTAGTTGGGACCGCGTGCACCTTCGTCGGCCAGGGCTTGCATGGTGACGATGGCCCTCGCGCAACATAGATCGTCGTCATTTTTGATGGTGACGATGCACTGTTTGTCTATTTTCTTGAGGGCAGCGGTAGCGGCACGATAACGTTTGCCGTGTCCTCGACCGGGAGCCGGTGTGCGGATGAAGGTCAGTTCCGTTTGCAGGGGCGTGTCTGCATCAAAAGACTCGTTGGAATTGAGTTTGCCCGCCAACGTGTGCAGGTAAGTGTTCAACCGATCGCTACTGTCTCGGAACTCTTGGACCGTGAAGGTGGCCGACTGAAAAGGGTGGCGAAAGGTATCCGTGGTGGTCTGTAAGACGAAGTGCAGGCGGTGGTGAGGCTCGATGGTAGGGTCCTCCTGGATTTGGTTCATCACAGCACGATGGAGGGCACCCGTTAATTCCTCTCCCAAATTATCGTTCCGCGTCGGGTCTCGACGGTGCGTCAGGGTGGCATCGAACACGCGTCTGTCCACCACGTTTCTCCAGCGTTGGCGCGGAGCGGTGGGCACGAGATGAAAATCGAACAAATGCCCACCTGCTTGATTCCCAGCCTCGATCATGTCCATCATTTCATTTAATTCCTCGTCTGTCACGTTGTCGGTCCAATCCATGGTCAACTATTGCTTGCAAGAGCACACACAGGAAAAAATGAGTGCTCTCTCGTACGCGCCGGGTCTTATATGCGCTGAACATTTTGTGACGTCACCATCGTGTCTCATTGGACGTTAGAGTCTGAATGGGGGTATCCCTCCAATAGCGTGAAAGCAGAGGACGTCACCATGGTGATGCATTTTTTGACGTCAGAGTCTGAAATGGGGGATAGGGGGGTATCCCCCCAATGGCGCGAAAAGCAGAGGGTTGGCATGGCAATGTGACGTCAGAACCCAGAGTGTATAAGAAGAAGGGGACGAGTGCGAGCACCGCCATTTTCACTTCTTCCGCAAGTAAGGCTCGAAACCAAACCAAAGCGGACAAATCACAGGCCTAGTACGTGAAGTCATCACAGACCTATCAGAAAGGGGGATGGGGGAGTACTCCCCCACCAATCACATGGTTCGAATATCACGTGGTACGCGTATCAGGGTATAAAGGGGGAGACGAGCGCGAGGTTTGTCAGTGAAGGCTGCCGACTGAAAGGGGTGTCGATCCCTGTCTCGACTCGTCCGATATGTGATCAGTTTGTCAGTCAGTCGAATGAAACGAAAGGCAACATCGGCTCGGACACACCAGTGGATGGTGAAACCGCAAGAAACCTGAGAAACGAGTCTACAGGCCTCGACCCCTCGTAAGAGAATCGAGTGAACGCGGGAGCTGCAGACATGAGTGGGAAATTGCCCACCAGAGACAAAGCTCTGGGACCGGTCTTACTATTTTCCCCTGTCTCGACTCGTCCGATATGTGAATCAGTTTGTCAGTCAGTCGAATGAAACGAAAGGCAACATCGGCTCGGACACACCAGTGGATGGTGAAACCGCAAGAAACCTGAGAAACGACTCTACAGGCCTCGACCCCTTGTAAGAGAATCGAGTGAACGCGGGAGCTGCAGACATGAGTGGGAAATTGCCCACCAGAGACAAAGCTCTGGGACCGGTCTTACTATTTTCCCCTGTCTCGACTCGTCCGATATGTGAATCAGTTCGTCAGTCAGTCAGATATTGTCAGTGGTTGGTGCCAGCTTAAGAGCGTTGACAGACATGATCAAAAGAGGTTATTTAGTCTAATTCACTATTCTCTCTCTTTTTTTCCTAGTCTGCGATTCCTTGGTCTCGTAATCTATTTCGTTTTCGTTTTCACCTTCAATGTTCAGAAAATAACAAATCATTAAAAACCCATGTTACACTTTCACATCTGCTGTCTTTTTTCTGTCTCGTTCGAAAACCTCATTTGCATTTATGCTAATTTTGTCATTAAGATGCAAATTAGAAATATGCGGACCTCTCAGGAGTCAAAATGGGCCTAGAGTAATGGATAGTACTACTTACAAATGGTTAATTTCCTTGCTTGACCCTTGCTCGGTCCAGTTACTGAAAGAAAACAGAACCATCGATTTAATGCCGAAGAAGCGTTGAACACTTGTGGGAGCAGATTGGTTAGGACGCATGCGCAGTCGGTCGTTTCCATAGACATTTGAGATTTAATTCTCCTTTTTTCTTTGTGTCAGCCTCATTTACATTTATGCTAATGTTGTTATTGATATGTAAATTAGAAATATGCGAACCTCTCAGGAGTCACGGATAGTACTACTTACCAAAGTTTAATTTCCTTGCTTGACCCTTGCTCGGGCGAGTTACTGAAAGCAAACAGAACCATCAACTTCAAGCCGAAGAAGCGTTGAACACTTGTGGGAGCAGATTGGCTAAGACGTATGCGCAGTAGGTCATTTTCACCAGTCCGAGATTCCTGAGTGCAAATTCCACTTTCTCAGCTGTCCTACTCAAAAATTAGAGGTTGCTTGATATTATCCTACCACTTACTTGCTTAATCCTTGCTTGCTGTCGCTTGACTTTATGTTTCTTCAGCGGCTGAGGCCGTTACTGAGTGAAACAGAACCATCGATTTAATGCTGAAGGGATGTTGAACACTTGTGGGAGAGAATGAAGCTCGTATGTGCGGATCGGCTAAAACGCATGCGTAGTAGGTCATTTTCACTAGTTCGATATTCTCGAGGGCAACCCACTTTCTCAGCTAGTCCTACTCAAATTAGTGGTTGCTTAATATTATCCTACCACTTACTTGCTTGATCCTTGCTTGCTGTCGCTTGACTTGATGTTTCTTTAGCGGCTGAGTGGGATTTCTTTATCATTATCAGCAACAAACTGATCTCCACCGTTGAGGCTGCCGAGTGTTCTTACAATTGTCCTCAAAAACATTTCAGTTTCTGTCATGCAACTGTCAGCTATGCAAATTTGTCAATTTGCCCTCATTATTATTCACAAAATCTTTCTCCGGTCAAAATATTTCAGTTTCTATCAAGCTATGCAAATTCGTAAGTATTCAGGGACAAGGGCCTAAATTGCGTGTCCTTCGAGTGTTCTTTATCGCAGTACTGGTACGTACTTTTCTTCCCTGAGTCAAGAATTGTTTCTTAACAAGTCTATATTTCAAAGTAGAAATACTGCAACGGGGAAAGGCAAAACAAAAATATAAAACTAGCATTCATTTGGCTCCTTGTGGACTGATGGGCAAGATTTCCAAAACACATTGAGCAACCTCTATAAATTTGGGTTCTTTCTTTGTACAGAGGTCGCATATCAGCTCAGATTACTGTTTTACTTTGACAGCTTTGCCGGTAAATTACAAAATGTTTTTCTCGTGCGGTCTGTTTGCAAGAAATGTTATAAGCTCTTATTAATGATCGCTCAGGAAGGACAATGTTCAATGTAAGCAGTTAATTATCGTGCCACGGGCCGATCTCATCGGCCTCGTGTGGCCTCAGAACTAAAAGTCAATTTCTTTGGCTACTGACAACAAAAGAAGCGGTACCCGACCAATCAGATTTGCTCTTATGTTGCTACGAAGATAGTTTCGTAATTCTTCGCCTCATCGTTGTGAGAGCGACAATTTTTTCCGAACATGAGGGTCCTTTTGTGGAAGCAAGGAATGCAACATGGCGGCCATTTTGTTTTCCTCGGCTTTTTGGTCCCAATTCATTCTTATTTCCGACAGAACTGTTGAAGAAAACCGAAGGAATTTAATCGCCAAGATGTAAAAATTGTTTGGTAGTAAGTAGGTTGTTATGGGTTTTCCTCTAGAAGATTAAATCTTCGATTCATTTCACCTTGTGCTGTTTGGACTTCGCCACCTAAAACGGAGCGCGCGTGTACTCACGAATTTGGATTTGCAGCGTAGCTTGCCTTTATCTTTATATATTTTGGATTATATCGAGAGGTTAGTGTTTCTGCTACACATTGGGTGGTTCTTGGATAGCCGAGACTAAAACATGAAGGTACAGTGAGGGATTTATTTCACATAGTTTCTCGTGGTTGATGCATATTTGAGAACCTTTGATGCACGCTCAGCAGCGTCGGCAAGATTAGGGTTAATTTAAGATGTTCTTTTTCTAGCATCGAGTAATTTTAACGCAGGGCCCGGCCGTTTCATTTTCAGGATGTGTTAAAAGTTGTCGGGTTCTGCCAAAGGCTGCCGTAGCTTTCCTAAGAGAAAGCTATAGGTTCATTTCAGACACAATCTGTGTTGTCAAGCTTTTTGTGAGGTTGTGACACTACATGATCCAAATGTATTTCTCTCACGAGAACGATTACGCCGGTAGTAAAGTTGATAAGCATCCAATTTGGACAGAATTTACAGGTTATAAAAACACAAACAAACAAACTTATTCTTTAGAGGTTTTCTTACTTTGAATCTGGTAGTACGTCTTTTTGTCTCAAATTCATGAATACAAGTGTAACAAGCGGATTTCCCGACCACTTTCCGGTAAAAGCACAATCTCTTTCCGAAAAACATCGACTGTGAAACGTTTCGCAACGTAAACGTTGCATTTCTCCTCGTGTTCTACGCGAATGGTGAAATGCTGTACGTCTTGTGGACAAAACGTAAGATTTGCCCTGTTTTCTTGTTATTTTCTACGTGTTCAGGGGTGTTGATGGTTCAAACAAAGTTTAGACTTCAAAAACATCGCTGAGTGTGAGTCGCCAAGATTTTGTAGAACATATCTTGATGAGAAAACAATTCCTCATGTTATGTTATTGTTAGCCGCATCTACGGCAGTTACACAAGAAGTTATATCTTGATGTACATTAATTCTTTGATAGAATTCATCCAGAAGTGCCAGCGAAAATATATTCAACTCAAGTTCAATCAGTCAACACAGCGTCTGTTATCTGTTCACGTTTTATTTCGTTCAAGCGGCTGTCAACACGCGAAAACATCATTCAAAATTGAGACCAAATAAGCACCATTTCTCAAAAAATGTTGAATTTATCAATGAAGAAATTATTTTCCTCCGCATTATAGTAGACTTACCATTAAGCTTATGTGAAGTATTTTAAGTGTTTTCAAATTTCATAAAATTTACGCGAATCTGTCAACAATTACTTGTCTCGCCTCAATGAACTCGCTTCACTAACAATTTTGTCGCGCCAAGTAAATACATTTCAATAGTTTCTCTGAAAGTGAACGAAATAGAAAGCTACCAGTTTTATTGCCTGTAACAGTTTTTGATCGAAAGGAAATGTCAAGAGTTTTGTTTATTCACGTGCGTACGTGAAAGTTTACACTCGTTTGCGAAATCCCGCCACCTACTTTTAAATTTGGTGAAAACAAAATCCACTTGCAGTTTGTGCTGATAATTTAAAGTTGCCGTTATTGTTAAGGCTGACGCGGCTATTATTCCACTGTTACGTTATTGCCAACACAGGGCAACCAGACCATATGAGATTGTACACTGTGATGTATGTGGCCCAATGCAAGTGGAATAAAAAAAAATACATGCTTACGTTCACAGATAATTATTCACGTTACACAACTGTTTACTTCATCAAGTCCAAGAGTGAAGTTCTTTCGAAGTTCCAGGAATTTGTTAATTCTGTTGAGAAACATACTTGTCACCAGATTACTAAACTGAACATTCTCGCTAAGGACGACGTTAAGGTCCTGAGAAGTGACAATGGAGGAGAGTACACCTCAAACAATTTTGCTAAATTCTTCAGTGAGAAGGGAATTTCACACGTTTTCACTGTTCCATACTGTCCACAGCAAAATGGATTGCTGAGCGGATGAATCGCACAATTGTGGAAGGAGCAAGATCGATGCTCTTGCAAGCCAATTTGCCACTAGAATTCTTGGCAGAAGCCTACAGTACTGCAGTTTACCTTCACAACCGAAGCCCAACTACAGCATTGAAGGATGACTGATTGGTCGAGCGTTTTTTCCCGGGAAAGTTGATTATTGAAAATGGCGCCGGAAGATGAGTTTCGCGGGAGAAAAGGTGTGAAACACAGCCTTTGACGCGGGGGGAATGGACGACACAAACACGTCCTGGTGATTTGTGAGAGGGAGACAAACACGCCCCGGTGATTTGTGAGAGGGAGACAAACACGCCCCAGTGATTGGTGTAGAGGGAGACAAACACGCCCTGGTGATTTGTGAGAGGGCGACAAACACGCCCCGGTGTTTTCAAGAGGGAGACAAACACGCCCGATGATTTTCAAGAGGGAGACAAACACGCCCGATGATTTTCGAGAGGGAGACAAACACATCCTGGAGGGCGAAAAAAACGCCCTCGAGGGAGAAAAAAACGCCCTGTTTTCAGTCAAATCACTGTAATTTTTTTTATTGCATTGATGGTGAGGTCTTTTACAGATGTGATGTCATGCCTGTTCGTTTACAATCAACTTTTTTTCAACATGTTACCTAAATCATACAGTTTGTACCCTTTGACACCAGGAGGGTATCCAACAAAAATTGACTTGCATCTAGCTTTCTACGCTGACCATCTGGAATATGCACGTAAGGTTCTCAGGTGAGAACAAACAAACATCCCTTGGTTGGTGGGATGTTTGTTTGTTCTCACCTGAGAACCTTACGTGCATATTCCAGATGGTCAGCGTAGAAAGCTAGATGCAAGTCAATTTTTGTTGGATACCCTCCTGGTGTCAAAGGGTACAAACTGTATGATTTAGGTAACATGTTGAAAAAAAGTTGATTGTAAACGAACAGGCATGACATCACATCTGTAAAAGACCTCACCATCAATGCAATAAAAAAAATTACAGTGATTTGACTGAAAACAGGGCGTTTTTTTCTCCCTCGAGGGCGTTTTTTTCGCCCTCCAGGATGTGTTTGTCTCCCTCTCGAAAATCATCGGGCGTGTTTGTCTCCCTCTTGAAAATCATCGGGCGTGTTTGTCTCCCTCTTGAAAATCATCGGGCGTGTTTGTCTCCCTCTTGAAAAACACCGGGGCGTGTTTGTCGCCCTCTCACAAATCACCAGGGCGTGTTTGTCTCCCTCTACACCAATCACTGGGGCGTGTTTGTCTCCCTCTCACAAATCACCGGGGCGTGTTTGTCTCCCTCTCACAAATCACCAGGACGTGTTTGTGTCGTCCATTCCCCCCGCGTCAAAGGCTGTGTTTCACACCCTTTCTCCCGCGAAACTCCTCTTCCGGCGCCATTTTCAATAATCAACTTTCCCGGGAAAAAACGCTCGACCAATCAGTCATCCTTCAATGCTGTAGTTGGGCTTCGGTTGTGAAGGTAAACTGCAGTACTGTAGGCTTCTGCCAAGAATTCTAGTGGCAAATTGGCTTGCAAGAGCATCGATCTTGCTCCTTCCACAATTGTGCGATTCATCCGCTCAGCAATCCATTTTGCTGTGGACAGTATGGAACAGTGAAAACGTGTGAAATTCCCTTCTCACTGAAGAATTTAGCAAAATTGTTTGAGGTGTACTCTCCTCCATTGTCACTTCTCAGGACCTTAACGTCGTCCTTAGCGAGAATGTTCAGTTTAGTAATCTGGTGACAAGTATGTTTCTCAACAGAATTAACAAATTCCTGGAACTTCGAAAGAACTTCACTCTTGGACTTGATGAAGTAAACAGTTGTGTAACGTGAATAATTATCTGTGAACGTAAGCATGTATTTTTTTTTATTCCACTTGCATTGGGCCACATACATCACAGTGTACAATCTCATATGGTCTGGTTGCCCTGTGTTGGCAATAACGTAACAGTGGAATAATAGCCGCGTCAGCCTTAACAATAACGGCAACTTTAAATTATCAGCACAAACTGCAAGTGGATTTTGTTTTCACCAAATTTAAAAGTAGGTGGCGGGATTTCGCAAACAAGTGTTAACTTTCACGTACGCACGTGAATAAACAAAACTCTTGACATTTCCTTTCGATCAAAAACTGTTACAGGCAATAAAACTGGTAGCTTTCTATTTCGTTCACTTTCAGAGAAACTATTGAAATGTATTTACTTGGCGCGACAAAATTGTTAGTGAAGCGAGTTCATTGAGGCGAGACAAGTAATTGTTGACAGATTCGCGTAAATTTTATGAAATTTGAAAACACTTAAAATACTTCACATAAGCTTAATGGTAAGTCTACTCTAATGCGGAGGAAAATAATTTCTTCATTGATAAATTCAACATTTTTTGAGAAATGGTGCTTATTTGGTCTCAATTTTGAATGATGTTTTCGCGTGTTGACAGCCGCTTGAACGAAATAAAACGTGAACAGATAACAGACGCTGTGTTGAATTGAACTTGAGTTGAATATATTTTCGCTGGCACTTCTGGATGAATTCTATCAAAGAATTAATGTACATCAAGATATAACTTCTTGTGTAACTGCCGTAGATGCGGCTAACAATAACATAACATGAGGAATTGTTTTCTCATCAAGATATGTTCTACAAAATCTTGGCGACTCACACTCAGCGATGTTTTTGAAGTCTAAACTTTGTTTGAACCATCAACACCCCTGAACACGTAGAAAATAACAAGAAAACAGGGCAAATCTTACGTTTTGTCCACAAGACGTACAGCATTTCACCATTCGCGTAGAACACGAGGAGAAATGCAACGTTTACGTTGCGAAACGTTTCACAGTCGATGTTTTTCGGAAAGAGATTGTGCTTTTACCGGAAAGTGGTCGGGAAATCCGCTTGTTACACTTGTATTCATGAATTTGAGACAAAAAGACGTACTACCAGATTCAAAGTAAGAAAACCTCTAAAGAATAAGTTTGTTTGTTTGTGTTTTTATAACCTGTAAATTCTGTCCAAATTGGATGCTTAATATATATATTTAGGCAAACCTAAAAGCGGAGCTCCACAGTTCTTTTTTTATTGTATGGCATTTACCGATAAAATAAAATCAATGCCAGGACTCGAGCCAGGACTCTAGTACGTAAGGACTTCTGCATTGTGATTATAGTTTTTACTGTTTTGCTGCAGAACCACAGCCACCATTCAAACATGTGCTAACGTACATTTTCGATTTATCATCGGCTTTGCCACGTTGGATCAAGGGACTACATAACCAGAGCATAAACGATTTTACTTCATCACAGTTTAATTACATCCGATTAAATTTCAATACAAATGGTGTAAATCTCTAAACTATAGGTTAACAGTCCCAGTGTCTCACTTTTAAATCCAACATCACAACCGGTTATGTGCTTTGGCTAAGTCACAAATTTTCTAACATGTATCGTTGACATTTTAACCTCAACAAACCGAAATATTCCACAACAAAACAAAATGGTAAAACCCCAAAGTGGGTACTCTTCGACACTACCCAAAAAAGAAGAAAAGTACTTTGCTCGCCTTGTTTTGACTATTTTATGGCGTCATTTTTTGTGAGCTATAAAGACGATAGAAAGGTGCCGTCTGTGTCCTTTGTACAATAGCACCAAAAAACATTAACCGAAAAAGACTTTAACTTAACTTTTCGTTGTGAAAAGTGGCTGCGGCACAATAAGCCATGAATCAACTCAGGTGATCAACTACAAATGGTTGAGAATGGTTTTATTCTTGACTTCGATCAACTACAAATATTGCAAACTACAAACGTTGACTACGAGTCGTGGGCGGTAATAATTTTTACATCACTGTTAATGATAACATCTGATTGGCAATGACAACAGACAAACAAATCGGTTTCAGAAAAACATTTGTCAATAAACATTGAATTAAAGACCAAGTTTTTACTGCAATTAGCCCATTAAGTCTACGATTTTTTAACTTACAACGAGAATTGCTGTGAAGGACAACATATTGCTGGCATTTCGACTGCTAAAGCTGTTAAAAATCGTGTTTACTTCTGGCAAGGAGTTGTCGCTCTTTGCGAGAGTTTTCCAAATGTCAATCCGGCTCTTGTTACAAAGCGGAGCCGAGGATTTAAACCGTCCGAACTTCGTTTGGCTTTTCTTCAACCAATTTTGTGCCCAAAAATGAGCGACAGCAGGGAAAACGAAGACTTTTAGGATCCACTAATGAAATATTGAATAGAAAACATTTGGAAAAAACACGAGCATTTTTTAGTCCAAACCATATTTGAGATAAAATTAGCGTGAAAACAACAAAACGTAAGAAAACAAAAAACGATACGAATGTTTCTTCGGCGTTTTGGCGTTTCTTGGAAAAATAAGACAAGCAACAAACATAACTCGTGAGCAACCTAGGCAAATCGCTAGTCCGAGTGTTCTTGACATAAGTCTCCGTATAAAAGACAAAACAGGAATACTAAACCTACGGATGCGGACAGTTTAGGTTAGTCAATAATCACTCCGAACGCAGAGCTGACATAATAGCCGTCATTTCACACAAAATCATTGCTTTGCTAAGAATTGCGGCGAGGGACAATATATTGCCGGCATTTCCAATGCTGCAACTGTTAAAAATCGCGTTTACTTTTGGCATGGAGTTGTTGTTCTTTCGGCGAGAGTTTTCCAAATGTCAAACTTACCAAGCGGCGCCGAGGTTATAAACCGTCCGGACTTCGCTTGGCTTTTCTTCAACAAATTTTGTGCCCTAAAATGAGCGACAGCAGGAAAAAACGAAACGTTTTAGGATCCAAGATGAAATATTGGATAGAAAACATTTGGAAAAAACAAGAGTCCAAACCAATTTGAGATAGAAGCGTGAAAATAACAAAACGTAAGAAAAGAAACCGATGCGAGTGTCTCTTCGACGTTTCTCGTAGAAATCGGAAAACATAAGTCAAGTAACAAACCGAGACAAATTGCTATTCAATTTTCTTGGCATAAATGTCCATATAAAAGACAAAACAGGAGTACTAACCTGCGCACAATTTAAGTCAGTCAACAATCACTCCAAACGCAGAGCTTAAGCAGAAGCGGTCATTTCACACAAAAGTAAGTCTTATTACGTCTCATGCCTATCAAGGAAGCTTGTTCAATTAAGGATTTTAGCGGCAAAACCGTCCAGTTTAATACACAGCAAAGTCCGAAGACAGCGCATAATTACTGAAACCTTGCCAGACCACACGATCTTTTCTCTTCATGCAAGCTTCTGCAGGCAAACACGAGGAAAAGCTGAAACTTCCTGACACTTGGTAATGTTTTTACAGCTTGACAAGAGACGCTCTCTTTTTCGCTGTTCCTCACTATAATTTCGTCTCTTTTCTCGGGCTTTTTGTTGTTTTTTCTCCCGTTGCTCGTCAGTACGATTCAGCCTGTTTACTCGAGCCCTTTCTTGTTCTCTCTCTCGTTGCTCGACAATACAATTCAGCCGGTTTGCTCGTGCTTTTTCTCCCGCTGTTTGTCACTGATACTCTGCCTGTTTACTCGTTCCCTTTCTTGTTCTTTCTCCCGCTGTTTGTCACTGATATTCCGCCAACGAATAGACAAAACTGACTTTGTTTTAAAACTGTCTTCAAAATTTGGTCATGCAATTTCCCGCCACAAAAACGCGGGTTGAGAACTGCGTGTATGGCCAAATGATCTTTCCAAAAATAGTCCATATGGAAGCGCGCCTACATGCGAGCTTGCACACGAGAGGGTTAACTGGAGTATCACATTTGACTTTGGCTTACATGATGGGGTGGACGTACGTACGGTCGGTCGGACGGTCGGACGGTCGGTCGGACGGTCGGTCGTACGATGACGTCATAACCAAAATTTCTCGGATGGATGGGTTACCATATTTTCTTATCAATGGTGCTCCGCGCGCGCGCGCCTTCGGCGCGCGCGGAGCTCCGCTATCAACTTTACTACCGGCGTAATCGTTCTCGTGAGAGAAATACATTTGGATCATGTAGTGTCACAACCTCACAAAAAGCTTGACAACACAGATTGTGTCTGAAATGAACCTATAGCTTTCTCTTAGGAAAGCTACGGCAGCCTTTGGCAGAACCCGACAACTTTTAACACATCCTGAAAATGAAACGGCCGGCCCTGCGTTAAAATTACTCGATGCTAGAAAAAGAACATCTTAAATTAACCCTAATCTTGCCGACGCTGCTGAGCGTGCATCAAAGGTTCTCAAATATGCATCAACCACGAGAAACTATGTGAAATAAATCCCTCACTGTACCTTCATGTTTT
>OX419345.1:13778799-13818799 GCA_948470475.1 Galaxea fascicularis
CTCATCTCCAGACCTTGGGCGAACGGGCCCTCTACTTTGACACGGACTCGGTCATTTACCGTTGGCAGCCCGGACAGTCGGAGATTCCTCTCGGGGACTACCTCGGTGAGATGACCGACGAATTGGAAGGGGACGACTACATCGTCGATTTCACCTCGGCCGGTCCCAAAAATTACGGGTACAAGACCCAACAAGGCAAAGTCTGTTGCAAGGTGCGCGGTTTTTCACTCGGTTCCGTACGTGGTTCCTCCCAGCTGAACTACGACGTGATGCGTGCCAACCTGATGGACGAATTGCGAGATCCTCGGGACCAAAGGCGTAACGTGCCTGTGGTGAATCCTCACTTCTTCACCCGGGACCCTGCCACCAAGACCATCACCGTAGCACCGCGCACCAAACAGTACGGTCTCGTCTTCGACAAGCGCGTGGTGGATCCTGTCAGTTTCAAGTCGTACCCCTACGGTTACGGATCCACCGACGACGACGAAATCGCACGTGATGCGGCCGTGCTGCAGTGACACACTTTTTGACATTGAACTGTGGTTTTGTTTTTCCTGTTTGCCTTGTTGTTGACCACTTTTTTCCCAAAACAATCAAGGAGCTGCTGTTGTTGTAAATAAAAAAATTTCTCATTTTTTCACTTTCTGTTTCATTCATTTCCGGTTTTTTCTCCTTATTTGGGGCGGGCAGGCGCGGTTTCTCAGCCACGGTCTCAGGTTGCAGGCGCGGTTCTCAGCAGCGTGGCGTCTGTTTTTTCATTCATTTCCGGTTTTTTCTCCTTATTTGGGGTGGGCAGGCGCGGTTTCTCAGCCACGGTCTCAGGTTGCAGGCGCGGTTCTCAGCAGCGTGGCGGCCATCTTGAATATATTAGCAACTCGGCTCCTGATTGGTCGAAACCTATCACGTGGTCTCAATACTCGATTCTGATTGGTTACGGACCCGATGAGCCACTTATACTACTTAAATACGTTTTTTATCATGTTCATTCGTTAAAATTGAATCCAAATCCACAATCTTCTTTTTTCTTTCATTTTCAGAACTTCCTGCTATTCTCAACTACGAAGGTAAATCCAACTTTCATTTGCTTTTCGTGAAATAACAAGATGGTAACATTTCTTATCCGTTGAAATCGAGTACAGATACAATGTCTTTATATTTTACTTTTTTCAGACATTCTTCTCCTCAATCAGCAAGGTAAATACAAGTTTTGATTTTTTTGGGTGAAATTATAAGATGCACGTTATTATTTTTGACCTCTGAAATTGTTTCAATTTCCCGCAATATCTTCTCTTTTTCTTGTTTCAGAAATTCTCGTCATACTCAACGATATCGGTAAATAAAAGTTCTATATATTTTTCAAGAAAATTAATATAAGGTGTTGTTTTTTTTTATTCTCTGAAATCAAGTGTGGACCCAATATCTTCTTCTTTTCCTTTTCCAGGAATCCCTGTCTTTGCCAATCAAGAAGGTAAATAAAAATCTTATTCACTATTCATGAAATTAAAAAGTGGTATCATATCCCTAGTTTCCGTCAGTTGAAAAGTCCGGATACGATGTCATTTTTTTCCCACTTCAGAAATTATTCTTGATTCTGATCTTCCGGCAATTAATCATAAAGATATCTACAAATTTTTATATAATCTTTTCTTCAAATAGATATTCAACCTGATTTTCCTGCATTCCAACTGCCAGAATCTTTGATCTACGAAGGTAAACTCTATTTGATTTTGGTTTCGTTCATAACCGAGCATCCTACAAGTAGTTTCTTGATCGACGGCTTGGTGTTCAATAATTTCATTTGTTTTATTGTAGGATATCACGAGAGCGGATTCCATATTTTCGCTGTGAAAGCCCAGATTTACGAAAATCTAGGAGGCGAAAAGGACTCTCGGTGAGGTTAAAACTAAAAAAGCTCCTATGTAAACGACTCCCACGAGCAACAAATCCCTAACTCTTAACTGTTCCTCCGGACACTACATGTCCAACAGACAGTTCAACCATTAGTTTCTATAACCTTAAGAGGCTCTTCCGTGGATAGGTGAGGCAGAGCCCATTTCCAAGCTTCCACCCAGAGGCGTTGTGATTGTGTATGCCGATGCAGGCCACAGCAACCCTACAAAAACAGAAACTAATTTCCCCCACAAACAAAACAAAACAAAACTGACCGAAAGACTGATGAATCGATCGATTGATTGATAGTCGGACTGGCTTTCTGGTTGACTTTCTGACTGATTGATTGCGCGGTATCGACTGTTTGTCTCACAGTGCTAAATTTATAATTACAGTTTTATTCAAGAGGTTTTCAGACACACCACTTGTGTCTCGGATAGCCGTTTGGCCGATAATACTCAGAGCTACATCAGTTGTTATTTGATATCAAGACACCAGCTGTAACCTGCGGACTGATTGGTTGATTGTTTAATTGATTGGTCGATCGATTGACTAATCTATAGACGGTTAATCGACTGACAGGTTAGCTGGTGAATCTAAGGAATGATTCTCTCTCTTACAGAGCCATTCAAGAAGCTATTAGCAGCGTCATCGGTGAGGAAGTATTCCTACTTACTTATGAAGACACTACTGGAGGCCCCGCATTCTTACCAAACGATCACTCAAGAGGAAATAACCTGTTTCATGACCTGTGTGTTCGGTAAGAGTAGACTTGTTAAACTAAAAATTAGTTTTGGTGCGATTTCGTGGACGCTTACAAAATCTCCGGGGGTGGGTGAACGGTGGGGTATTCCCCCATATAAGCTATATGGGTATTTGCCGCTCCAAAGGGTATGGTTTTTGGTCTGAAAACAGGTATAGATTTTGACCATTTTGGTCTAAACTCGGGTACGGTTTTCAAGGGAACCACGAGAGCGTCAGAAACGTATTTGTTTTTTTTTTTTCCAAATGTAAAATTATAGAGAAAGTAGACAAGTAACCAAAACCGTGTCATTCGAATTTTACCAATTCTTGGCTCCGACACTGATGGAAAGCATAATTTCACTACATGACAAAGCCAGGGGGAAAATTTGGAACTGGATGGGCCAAGTCTGGAAACGGGTATAGAGGCCAAGTATCAAAACGGGTGTGGGAAAATGGCACTGATATTTTAGTTTGAAATAGGGTCAGGATTTTGGGGAACCGGGTGGCGCACCATCTACCAGGAATTCTGAGGCGTACCTCCCCCCCCGTAAAATCTTAACTTGTCTTGATTGGCCACCTTTTCATATCAAAACACCGAATGATTACCAATATTCTAAATGTTAAATGTTTCTTTGACTTAATTTAACAGATTCGGCAATCAGCTGTCAAGGATCGTTTTTTACAGACCTTCCTGGTACGTTCTGTACTCCTTGAATGAGCCGAGTGAATCCATATTCAGGTGAGTATTCTGAAGCGAGATACCTTGACCAGGTTTGACAATTTTGGCCGATTCAACCGCAAATAAAGCAGATATGTTTAGGACATTTGAGCTGGGAATTTATTAATGATGAAACGGCAATCTAATTAGCTCCACGTTTTTCAGCAATGAAACCATGCACAAGATGAACTTCGCAGACGATGCCATGCAGTATGGGAGATTAACAGGTAATTACATCTCCGAACTTTAGTTTCATGTAGTTTATCCGTTTTCTCTTGCGTACCAAGCTTTCATGTAGCCGCCTTTTTCATTCAGTTTTAAAATTATCGCAAACATGGAAATGTCTGAGGTCTAACCTTGAGTTTTTGTTCCTTTCAGGATTTCCCGGCGAGATCATAACTCGTCCTCACTGATATTAAGAACCACTGGATAATTTTCGTGTGAAGCATAATATTTTCAGAGGAAGTTTCTGATTTGTATTTTTACATTTTTCTGAAGGTTTTGAATCACTTCTCTTCCTTTTCTATGAGAAATTGCAAATTATAACTAGGTGGGCCCCTGTCAATAGTTAATTGTGAGCAGCTATAGATATCAATTTCAAGGCCGATTTTATACCCGGTGCACATTTTTTATCTGGGACGAGGCTTTGGTAATCATTCTTTGCCTTAGCGACTTTTCGTTCGTTTGTATGGACTGTAGGGGGAATCACACGGCGGATTAGTATATTAGGTAAACTATCTGTAAGCCGTTGCCCTTCTTAGTGAAAAATTCAGACCTTCTTCCTACGTAGGAACACAGAGAGGCATGTACAGACCAACAAAGATCGGTTCGCCCGCCAAGTTTGTCCCAGATCTAAACGTGTCTCCAGTTTAAAATCGTTCGACTTCCAGAGTTTTCATCTAAAAGGAAATACTGTATTAGCTTAAAAGAGATCAAGGCATGTCGAAAGGCTCTATACAAAGCTGAAGTTAGGCCCGTTTCAAACGCCGTGCTAAAGTCGTGCCGAACTAAATTCAATTTGGCCCGACTGTAGCACGACATTGGCACGACTTGGTTTCAAACGTCGAGCTTAATTAAGTCGAGCCTTAAAAGCTGTTGCTGTAAACACGCGACAAACCATAACAAACCGGTTTTGCTGACTGTTAAAATGTATTTATAATTTATGAATTCAGTTCGGCACGGCAATAGCACGCCGTTTGAAACCATGCCGTGCCAAAGTCGGGTAGCACGACAGAGCTTGCCGTGCCGCACGGCAGAGTCGAACTTAATTCTTAAATGGTTTCAAACGCCGTGCTACAGCCGTGCCAAAGTCGAACTTAAATAAAGAATTTAGTTCGGCACGACTTTAGCACGGCGTTTGAAACGGGCCTTAGATTCATGTTTTGTCTTGCTAACTCCGCAGCTATCATTTGAAATTAAAGGAGAGTATGGGATTTGAGATACTTTGCATGGAAGGTCTCACGTTGTAACAAATTTTCGATTTCTAAACGATGTGTAGATTTCTGTCAACCTGACAGCTCAAGTAAACGAAGTAAGTTCAGCTGTCGTTTAAGTGGCAATGAATGCCAGTATTGGTCTTTTACTGTGAAAATCCGATGAACACTAGAAATGTTTATGGAATGCTATTGTGTTTCAAGTAAAAAGCCAATCACGCGCGAGAAAAATAAACTGCAAACAGAAACGGTAATTAGGTAGTGTTTTCATGTTGCTGCACAATGGAAAATGTCAAAATCAAATCAAAGTGTTCACGGTTTTGGACTGGCACAGTAAAATGTTTACGGGAGTGATAACTCTAACAAGGCCAGTTTCGGGAGAAAACAAACTTCTTCCGGAAAACTGGAGACTTCCGGGATTTTTTCTAGAAAATGACATAATTCTGGGATACTGCAGAAAAGCAATGGCGAATTTTGCCATTTTTACAAGAATGGCACTGAAAAAATCGGGAGGATCTTCCGAATTTCAGTCCAGGAGGACTCAAAGTTACACAAACAACGTTGGTTAGAGTTGTCACCCCCCCGTAAATGTTTGACATACCTCGTACTGAATAAATTAAACTACGAACAGTATATGAAATTATCTCCCAGCCAGTCGTTTCCACCCTATACTGTTTAGTCAGTGTCGTTAACATGTAAGGATAGCCTTTGCAAAACACATTTTAGCTGATCACTGCTAATAATCGAGGTGTTGTACGAGCTCCTGCTAAACAGGAAATGATGATAGACTATAAATTAATTTTACTTGGAATAAAGAATATTTCATTTGTGACATCTGGCTTGTGTGACTTCTTTCTCGGTCAAATCTATTCATCTTCCGACATAGAGGTTCATAAAAATGGGGAACTTAAGCATTGACGACGGCAACGGGAACGGGAACGCCACACAACAACGGCTTTAATGAGCAAAAACAGTCGCTCTGCACGTGCGTTCACATTTTGGTACATTTCTTTTGCCGTCCTCTGCAAAACATGACCAAATTTCATGTTTCCTAGAGAACGTGAACGCGTGACGGCAAATTTGTTTGATTTGTTCATTGCAATTTAGTCCCTGGATAGTTCGCCAGTATTTTACATGTTAAACAAATTGGAATAATCGCGAAAAAGCTACATTTTGAAATGACGTTTTCATCGCCGTCGCCGGTGCTTAAGTTCCCTATTTAAGATAACTTTGAAAACCTATGAGGCGGTTCAAACACCGCAACCGCAACATGACTAGAGGCGCTTTCCATTTGTCAGAACTGGCCAGCCAGACAGGTCATTTTGAAGTTGAAAAAAGGCTTCTTCGGAGAGTTTTTGCTAAAAAAAACATTCCTGCTCTGCATACTTTGTCGAAATAAACGGATCTGTTTGGACAGTTCTTATTAATAGGGGAATTCTGTTTACAAATAGCCTGGCCTGGCCGGCCAGTTCTGACTAATGGTAAGCGCCCTAGGATTTTTCTCGAGGCCAAGAATTGACATGAAATCTACATTTCTCAAACTTTAATTTCCGACAACATCTTGGTTAATTTTATGTTTATTGCCATACATTCACTTTAAAACCACTTTCAACTTAGTCAAAAAACAAAAAAAAAAACACCAAAAAAACAAAAGAGGATGATCTCAACTCTACGAAAACAGATAATGGCAAACTATTTTTGTGCCCGCTTAAAAACTCCTTTACAAAGTATCTCCTCAAAATTTAAGCTATCAATGTGCTATCTTGCAAATAATACTAACAATTAAAACAAAATAACTCAATTCTGATTGGCCGAGAACAGTCAAATTAATTCCAAATTGTACTCCGTGGGAGTACCTTTTTTGATCAATATTTTGGGCAAAATGGTAATTGGGAATTCCTTTCGATTTTTTCCAATCGGTGAAAATCATATTACATTAAGAACTTCAAACTTCTCGATTTTTTTCTTTTGCCCCAGATATACTGTTTCATGTTGATCTGACGAATTTTTTTAATCTCCTATAAATTCCTGGCCGTAAATTCTCGAGATTCCCGGAAGAATTTCCTTATATTCCCCCATCTGTCATGACAATCTATGTTAAGTCATCTTAATCTTAGTTCAAATTTTCAATGGAATCTTGAAAATGGCTGACCGGTGGTCTTGATTTCTCACTAAGCTAAGTCTGGAATTTATCATTTGCCAACTCTCCCTAACACTTTTTCAACAAAAATGAAAATTTAATGCGACAGATTGATGACCGTTTTTTTTTTTGTACAAAATACATAACGTCATCACTAATCAAAAATATTTTTTACTTCTAATCTCACCCTAGAGATTTTTCTAAATTCAGTGTACATGTATACATGTTTTAAACACAGGCAAAACTCATTGAAAGTAAATAAAATTGTTAATTCCTCTTTGAGCAGCCTACAATGTTTTTTCCAAATTATATTCAGATGGTATGGATCTATTTATGGACCATCAGAGAGAGGAAATTTGAGAATATTTCAGTGAAATACACTGCTGGGCTCTCAGAACACCATTCAGTATATCAACCCAATTTGCCTACTTTATACCAGACTCTTTATTCTCCATTGTCCATCTGAATTCCCTAACCCTATTCCATACCTAACTTCTAATCTTGAAATATCCCATCAACAGAGCCCTTAACTTTGTGAACCAGAGTACCACTCTTGCCTCAAGCTACCATTTATACAATGATCTAACTCTTATTTCAATTTATTTCATTTATTAAAAACCAATTGAAATTAAACATGTGGGCTTATTGATTAATTTAATACAGTAAAACGGTAAGAAAAATGTTAAACAAAGATTAAATTAATTTAATTTGTTTATTAATAAAAAAAAGTTGTTGCATGGTATATTTATTATCACTGTACGAAAAATCTATTTTTTAATAAACAGTATGAAAGTCAAACATATATCGTCAATTTTAAAATTATGATTGAATGTAAAATTTAATTAATTTGATTAAAATATTAAAAAAATTAACATAATCAGACTAATATTACAAACCAAAATTGTGTGAGGAAGTTCAGTTTGGAGACTATAAATAATAACAGTTGTAGCAATTTATTATAATAATGATGACATTGGCTTCTGTTAAACAATCAAAACTTGTTTGTTAACAGTGGGCTTGGGGTGTTTGGTGACTGGTCAGCCAGTGGTGAGAAACTCTGCAAGGAAAAAAGAACAAAAAACAACTGACTTCAAAATGTTTCACTAAGTTTTCGACATGGTAACCTACGCTCGCAGACGTATTTCCGGTTGTCGCTTCTCTCCGCCCGAAAAGTTACTTTTCGGGTGGAGAGAAGCGACAACCGGAAATACGTCTGCGAGCGCAGGCTATAGACATGGCAGCAATAAAAAAATCCTACCAACAAAAAATACTCAATTTTGTTAAATACCTTTGATTTTTAATTATCACTGGCATGACAAAAATTGCAAAGGAGTTTGGTTAGTAAACAAAGCTTGCTATTGTTTAAAAAGGTCTGGAGTTATTACTCAAAATATACTTATTTATTAAAATGGTGGTAGCGTACCTGTCTTTTCCTTCTGAGTGCTTTTGGTGATTCTGGTGAATATTTGGGGTGGGCTTGCTGATAAAGTACAGAGCAAACAAACAGATAAATGCAAATCCTTGCTATATTTAAAATGTGTCAGATGATTGCAATTTAAATTTATTTAGCAGTACTGCTAATTAATTTTGTCCCTGGGATTAAGACCAGGTTGGTGCTTTTGATTTACATTTTAGACAACTAGCTCTAGTTAATACTAAACTCTCTGAAACTGAAATACATTGCATTTCCCCAGAGGCATCTTCCTACATGAGTCAAATGCTTTTCAATATTATCACAGGTAGCCCAAACTCGTGGAGTGTTTATAATGGCCATTCAAACCGTTCCGTTATACAGGTACAGTTTTACCATAATTTGCATGGTTACACTGTATATAAAAGAATCCAATTTAATGTATTAGTAGTTAAGATTGTTTCAGGACTATTCCCTCAAGTATACATCCTTTTCACTGTTGCCTATCTCTAAAAATATAAATCTTCAATGAAATGGAAACTCAATGGCATCATCCTGAAAATTGGCCTTATACATGGCAGGCACACCCACTTTTAGAACACTTGTGCATGTGCAAATTGCCATGATATACTTAAGGTGTTTCCTACTTCGCACAGCATGAAATGACTAAAAATCTACAAGAAGATAAGAAAGAATAACGTGTGTTTTAAATGTAACAATGGACTGAGTACACCTGAGTGTATTCAATAATAATGTTATTAAATACCTGAAATTTCTTCCTCAGTGCTTTTGTCATCATTGGTGTCAATCCCGTTCCATTCTCATAATTTCTTTCTGAGACCAAGGGCGTCCCTCCAGGGCTGCGAGTAATATTCACTTTTCGTAGGTTCCTTCTCATAACCAGCATTTCCTCAGGAGTACTGCATTTTCAAAAAACAACAAATTAAGGTACACCATGATTGTACCCTCAACTGATACGTAACAAATAGAGTCCTTTTCACAGAGTGTGTGTACTCGTCTGATTAAATGCAGGCCCTAGGATGACTTTGAAATGTGGTAAGAACAAAGTACACTGTGTGTCAAAGGCAAGTGGGGTGACTGATGTTCTTTAATACACTACCATGCTTTGACAAATCCGTGCATTATCAGAGTACACAAGGCAAAATTGCACTGACAAAATTTTGAATCTATTAATTTTTCTTTGACCTACAACACCATTTTGTGAATTTATACCTCAGTTAATACTTTTACTTTTAGGTTTGTGCCATCCACTGTATAAAGCATCCTACTTGAACTATGAAAAAATCATTTAACCACCAGAAGTTTGAAAATGTCATTTTTAATGTGAAAAGGTGTACTACCCAGATTTTTTTCAACCTTGGCACAATAAATTATTTATTGATAGCCATGCATAGGACAAGGAAAAAATGCAATAAAAAGATGGAGTCACTGTGCTTGTTTTTGTCCAGCATACCCGTTATTCTAAGTGCTTTTTGCTGAATTACATGAGAAGTGTTCAAAACTTTAATATCGAAATTATTGGAAATATTCATTTGCAAATTGCAGTGCAAAAACTACAAATATTACTGAAATCTAGGGCCTATTCCTCTTTCTTGGCTAAAATCTTTCCGAAAAGTGATTTCAAATTGCCCGATGTTGCAAATAACGTAAGGAAATTGGACCACTATCTCATATTCTCAATTTACTCCTCCCAGGCTCCAAATGCAGAGTTTTACGTCATTTATACACAAATTCTACAACTTCTACTGCCCAACTTTTTTTCTTCTTGAAATATGTTTTTCCTGTACCTATTACAAGCAAATGACACTAATAAAAATGGTGGGTAACCGTGCTTGTTTGGGAGAAAATCGCCATTTACCTACTTCTAGGGGATCAGTCCCTCAGAAAACCAGCAGTGTTTGTAACATGCACGCACTCATGTGTGCACTGCTGACGCAACAAATTAGGCACAGTAGGGATGCGCAATGCAGTTCAAGGGAATTACCTTAAAAGCTGTGCCCCTCATAAACACCAGTGCTGATTTATAGATAGGATAAATAATTAATTTCAATAATAGGAGAATATTTAATAATATTACTAACAAATGAAAGTAGAACTTAATAGATAAATCAAAATCAACTTGAAAATGTTTACCGTAATCTGATTTTTTCCACTTCATTTTCAGCAATTTTTGTCCTTTTCAAAGTGACCTTCTTGATCTCCTTTAAATTGATGACACACTGTGGCAACTCCTTCTTTTGCCCACAGGGTCTCTTTAGTGATGTCTCCTTAAGTTGCCCATCACACTGCTGTGCATGTTCTCTTGCCTCTGTTTCACAATCAGGCTGCAAATTTTCTTTGTTAACCTTTCTTAATTTCACTTTTTTCAAATCATCTAGGGTCACCAAAGTCCTCTGAGGCATCTTTTTAGTTTCCTTTGGGCCTTTGCCTTTCAATCTAGCCTGCAGAAACAAAATCTGATTTTAGTTTTTGATGCCTATTCGTTACTAATAAAAACGTTGTTTGCAACAATTTGTAAACCAAAGCTATTGCTTGTTTGCAACAATTTGTAAACCAAAGCTATTGCAGCTTAGATTAATGTCTATCAACAGTGTGGGTCACCTGTTAAACTTGTTCAAAAACAGAAAAAATTTAACTCTTAAATTACCTTAAAACATCAATGTAGGTTTCTTTCTGCATTTACAGCTAGAATTATGACCAACATTGAAGTCTAAACAGTGAAGCTTTTTAGCATGAAATATGTTTGCATGGAATCCCAACTGATGTTTTATATATCTATGCTGTATCATGGTGTATCAGGCCTTTATAAAATGTTGGAAGAGTTACGCGCGCTGTGATTGGTTGAATCGAGTTCATTATATCCTGATATAGCATGCGCTCTACGTCACGCGCGTGCACTGTTGAGTTATAATGCATGCTGCCTACGTCACAAGCTTGTGCGCGAGCAAATAGGTATGAAAGCTTGATTAAATCTCCGGGACATTTTATAAAAGAAATAAAAAACTTGTTCCTCGTTCATTGTTGAGTTATATAAGCCTCCGGCTCGTGCTTCTCTAGGCACTTCTCTCGTGTTCTTAAAAATTTCCGCGTGCTTATATAACTCAACAATGTACTCGGCGCGTTTTTTATTACTTTAATGCTTTGATGAGAAAGAAAATTGATAAGAGCAACCTTGAAACAAGTGATATACCTGATCATTCTTGAGAAATGCCAGTGGGAGTGGGGGTGGAGGAAGAACAGGAGGGGGTGGGGGTGGGGGTGGAGGAGGAGGGACTGGTGCACTTGTTGAAGGAACCAAAGATCCTTGTTCAGCTGAATTGGATGCAGTTGGTTGTTTTCCACATGAACACTGACTCTTCTGAAAGAATAGGAAATACAGTATATATATTAACTAAAAGCAACAGTTGAGAGAAAATTTCTTCTTACAAGCAAGTGGCCAGAACCGATCCTTGGAGACTTTTGAGAAGGTCAACCTGTTTGCTGTTTCCGTACATGTACAAGTTATAATTAACAATTTTAAATCTACCTTGATAAGCTCAGTTTTCAGAAGTTTCACTTCTTCTTCTAGGTTTTCCATTCTCCTCATAACATCTTCATGGTTACTTCCCCTGTCTGTCAGTCGCAAATTCTCTTTCTCCAATAGAAACTGTAGACATCAACAAATTAGTAACAGTCATTGGGTTAAGGCCTTAGTATCAGTACAGATGGGGAATTAGCTAGATTGCTCCCAGCAATTCAGATATTCAGGACGCTCAAGATGTACACGAACAAAGAAAATCCCGCTTGATTTTTTTTACACGCCCAAAATATCTGAGAGCCTAGAACAGGCTAAGGAAAAACCTGATATTACCTACTGATAATCATGACTATCACTACCAGATGGCAGACTCAAATTATAATATTTTACATCACCTACTAGTTTTTATTTGTAAATCACCTAGTCCTACAATCTGGACATGTCCCTGGGGTATCCAATGAATGAAAATTATCAATAATCAATGGCAATCAATATCAATCAATACCAATCGATGGCGAAGATTCGTGTGGTTATCGATTGGTAGCGATTTTCAATAACAATCGATAGAACTTCTTGCGTAGACATAATGACTCCCATTTTGTTAATCACTCGTATGATTACAGACCGAATTGGACTCCACTCAGTCCTATTACCATTATAAATCAACAAACAATATAACAAACCTTGCCAAGTGTTTGCAGTCTACAGCAGCCAAAGACTTGTTTAAGCCAGTCCAGGAGAATAAACAAACTCCTGATCGACCTAAAACGTTCCAGGGTTGGACGCTGAAACATCCCAACAAAACTGGCTAGGGGAGAAAATATGGAGCTTTTACCACAAGATGTTAATTTCTTCGAAAAACAAGGAGAAGTTAAATTTTGTTTTCCTCCACTTGAATAATTCGATGGCTTCATGACTTCAGATACATGAACATCAACCTCCTTGGCAATTTTGCCACTGTGGTTAAATCCTTTCCCACATAGTTTTCTCCTCTTTTTCTGTTTCCTGGAACTTGTAGTACCCCAGTTTTGCTTGATTTGTACACGCTTTCTCTTCCGTCCCATTTTGTCAGCCGTTTTTGACGTTCCACTGATCAGATGTCAAGCTGACAGCTGCGTCCTCCAAATTGGAAGCAAGGATTGCAGCCGAAAAGTATCAAGGAAAGCTTTCTAGTCTTCAAATCAGTGGTGAAACAACTGAAGAAAGCCTGAAAAACAGTTGAAAGAGACGCAAAACATGAACGCCAGAACTCACAAACCGTTCGAATTTCTCCTCCTGAAACGTTTCCGCCAATCAGCTTTGTTTATTTTTTGTACTCGGGCCAAGACCTCTGGAAGGGTGTGAAACCACGACACCAACTTGTCAGTGGTATTGTACAAATGGTCATGCTCTCTTGAGCACTTTCCTCTCCTCATCTCAGTCAGGGTGTGTTTAGGTTGTGTTTTGGTTGAATAAGGTAAAAGTTTAACAGCAAATTCGCCTGTAATCATGTCAAGTAAAGTCGACAGTGTGATCAAGAAAATGAATGCAGTGAAAGACAAGACCGAGGAAGCTAAAGAGCGAGAATCGGACGCAAAACACAAAGTGACAGCATTGAATCTCGAAGTTTTTGCGAAGGAGAACGAAGCAGCAGGGTACAGGAGACGCATAAAAATGTTGAGTCAAAGACTAGCGGAGGTCACGACCGAAATGGAAGACAAAGAAAAGAGTCTTCGGGAGTTGAGAGAAAAAGCTGAGATAGAAGGAGAGAAGGGGAAAGAGTTGACCCATGCTGAAGTCGAAACTGATGAACAGCTAAGATCGATTGAAGCCCAAGTGCAGGACGCCCAGTCTACCGCGGAAAATGCTCAAATGAGGCTAAACGACGCCCAAAGAAAGCTCACTGTTCTTGAAAACGAGTTATCTCGATCGGAGATTCGAAAGGATGCAGCTTTAAGGCGAATCCCTGAGTTGGAGCTTATGATCAAAACGGCCGGAGAAAACCTGCGCAAGTTGGAACAAGATGATGTGGTGGCCAGTGAAAGAGAAACCGACTTTGAACAGAAGATGAAATTGCTGGAAGAAGAGGTGAGCACGAAGACTAAGGAATGTGAAGAGTGCGAGAGGAAGGCGAACAAAAACCTAAGACGAATTAACAATCTGATGGCTGAAATAGAAGATTGGCAGGAAAAGAAACAAAAAATTGAAGATGAGTTTCTTGCCATAAATGAGCTCGAATGAAGTCTAAGTTTTATTAGTTGAAACATTTTATTCACTCTTGTGGCGCGCTATAATAGCATATGAACTGTTTTATTTGAGAGGACATATTGGATGTTGTTGTAGCATTTCCCAGTGAATTGGATAGTACCTGTATTAATTCAACTGCAATATTTCTTCAAATTCTAGTTGTTGTTAAGCTCTATCACAAGCACAACTTGTGGGGTTCCCTTCTATCATCTTGCTTTTGTTATGTCACCTAAGAATAGTTGGTACATAAAATGGTTGCTGTGTTACATGTAAGTTTCTACAAGTTGTGTTTTTGAAGTGTCCATACCCGTTGCCTGAAAGAGATTTCCTTGTTTCAACCCTTCATGTACCTCTCTCTCCACGCTTTGTTTTAGAATTTTTATTTCGGAAAGATTAATAGGCCATTTTACAGTTGTTTGCTCAGTGACATGGCCTATGAATGGCAGCAAGGTTGCCGGTGACCTTGTATTGATAGAGACCTCACTGCGTTTATCATGTAAATCATGTTGTTGTAATGCTAACTATTCTGCATTTACATAAGAAAAGCAAAAAGGTTTGTTTCAAAACAAGGTCACCCTCAGCCTCGCTTCCATTCACAGGCCAGGTAACTCAGCCACAACTATAAAATGGTCTATTTGACTGCACAGTCCCATACATTAATATTATACATGCATCTTTGTCATATACAAATCCTGTTCCAAACCTGAGTAGAGTTTGAGACCGAGAATGCATGTATAATTATACATGTAATGTGCAGTGTGTATGGGGCTGTGTAGAAATCGTGCCTTCATTTCTTCTGTATGTGCTGGGAGTATGGATATTTTCCTGGAAGTCCACAGTCATTGTGTATGACAACAGCCTCCAACAAAGCCACTTTGGGTTGGTAGTTCTGTGTAGTAAAATGATGCTAACAATGGGAAAGGGGTTTAATGCACTGTACTAAGTCTCCCAACAGATGTAAGTCTGCACACTGTTGTACATGTAATTCTACACGGTCAAGTTCAAATTTTTAAATTGAACTGGTACTCTCAGAATAAAGCTCCCTTCAAACAATGTTCTTAAC
The DNA here is from genome assembly GCA_948470475.1 of Galaxea fascicularis. Classification (NCBI taxonomy): domain Eukaryota; kingdom Metazoa; phylum Cnidaria; class Anthozoa; order Scleractinia; family Euphylliidae; genus Galaxea; species Galaxea fascicularis. Next base: position 13,793,963 of record OX419345.1, read on the forward strand.
GATTCTTGCAAAGGCCTGTTTACATTTAGATGTTACATGTGTAGAAGCTTACTTCTTTCTGTAATTTTGAACTTATTGCAAGCTCTTGGTTTTTGTAGTAGGATCTTGCAGGCTTCATAGTAGCTACATGACTTGCTCCAGAATTATGGCTGTAATTAATGACATTATGTTCTTGATGAAAATGGGCAGTACAAGATACTGTAATAATGTTGTTCTTGAAAGCCACAATTGCTGATTTTCCTATTGTGGAAATTTATTTTAAGATGTATGGGGTGCCAAATGTAAAAATGTTGTTTACATATTATTTTTCTATATTTTGTGTTATTATTTTAACAAATGGTGCATGAATGGTCCATTCATTAATTTATAAAACCCATATTCAAAGACCTTTTACCTAACTTACCCATTTATAAATCGCATGATTCCTATTTTGTAACTCTACAATTATTAAATCACACAATTTCTAACTTTGTGATCATAAGTCGCAAGATACAGTTGTACCGAACCACTTTGTGATTTGTAAATTGCAATAATAATATTACCCTATTGTGCGATTTGTGAATCACAATTACCATGATGTGCTTTACAAATCACAAATGTGCAAATTTATAAATTAGAAATGTGCACTTTATAAATTATAAAACTTGTAACTTACACATTTGCGATTTATAAATATTTGTAAATTCGTGATTTCTAAATTGCAAATGTGCGATTTATCAGTGGCACATTTAAGATGTGTGAATTGCATGTTAGGGTGATTGCGATTTACAAATTGCAAAGCAGTTAGGTGCCTTGCGATTTTTATATCACAGTTGGTCATCTTGCAATTATTATTTATAAATTGCAAAGTAAGGTATTGATTTATGAATCACAAAGGTCGTTGAATGTTTTTTGTAAAGTACAGGACCATTAGTTGTGTGGCATTTGTTAAATAATGCAAAATATAGAAAAGTAATATATTATTTGAATGAAGTAGCACTTTTAATTCAAAGTCCACCCAAGCTGACTTCAAATTTTCTCTTTTTTTTTTTTTTTTCATTTTATAATATTTTATTTAACACACCCCTTGTAAAGGTTTTGGGTTACTTTGGTTTAAATAGTGCTGAGTAATAGCAAGTTTTACTTGCGATTTGTTCAATATTATTTTGAGGTGAGATAACATGTTTGCTTATCTCTAAAAATTCTGACACTAAAGCCACTGCTACACATTAAAATTTTTAGCTGAGGCATTTGTGCTACTGCGTGGCAAAACAAGTTTAAGCAGGTGTTGCACCGTGAAACATGGTTAGTTTCTGAAACTTTTTCAAATGTCCGTTGCGTGACAAGTTTCACAAAAAAGAACCTCTTTCTACTTCTCCAACAGTCACAACGATTACAGTGATGATAAAACAAGAGTTTCACTGTAACACCACTTCATGAAACTGGTCTCGCTTGGTCTTGTTGCACTATACTGTGTAAGCCAATCAGAAACCGGAACAACATTTTGAGACCAGTTTCAACATTCCTGAACAAGTTTGAACCTTTTATGTTACACGGTGCAATGTCTGCAAAAACTTATTTCTCAGTGCCATTGCGCACAAGTTTCAGCTAAATGTTTCAATGTTTAATGGCTGCCTAAGGAGTACAATGTACTTTTTTGATGGCAACCAAATGTTATGGGCTACCTTAGTTATTAATGCACTTTATCACTAATAGTGTGGGTACACCTGTATGTTGAATAATTTTTGTTAATTGTTTTTGTATAAGTATTTGGAGAAAGTTTGACCCTAAAGTACCAGTGATGCAAGTGGTCTGCACATGTCTTTTGTGCCCTTGCTTTTGTTGCCAAAAAGTTTTGAAGTACACTACTTTCTCACTGAATTAGGTAGCTATTTTACCATCTTGCACTAAACCAGGACTAAAGAATCAAAGGAATATCCCCACAGAATAGCCAGCCAGAAACTTGAATGTACATGTAGTGCTGATTTTCACTGGCTGCCAGCTACTTTTGACAACCCTGATTTTGTTTCACTCTCAACTATCCAGAAAGCGCTTGGAAGCATTCTATCCCTAAATGTAGGTGTTTCTCACTGCTGATAATTACACAGTGAAAACTCTTCAACAAGGGATAATTAATTTTATCCAACAGTTACAAAGAAGTGCCTCTGCTGACTTTTTGTTGGTCTGACAGCTACACTGCCATGATATTCCTCTGATTTAGTGTAAGAAGGCAAAACAGCTACCTCCGTTGTAACAATAAAGCTTCCTACTTCAAAACTTTCTGACAACCTTGACAGCACCTTGCTGATCAGAACTATGAGACACTGCGATACAGAAGATTGTTATGCATCCACATCTGCACATCTAAACTGTATTGGTTCAGCTCGTATTCATTCCACAGACAAATAACAGTTGAACTCTGTTATACCAAACTTGGATATAGTAAAACCTCACCATACGACCACCCTGTTAATACGATGACCTTGTCATTACGATCTCTTATTTGTGGCCCCAACTGCGTACTTTCTCATTTTGAAAGCCCCGTTAATACGACCAAAGTTTCATGGCCCCACAGTGGTCCTGTTAACGGGCTTCCACTGTATTTCAAATTCCCCTCTATTTCACAATGATGTTTACTTCCCTTGGTTTTGCCCCATTTTTTGAGTCATTTTTCAAATAGTGTGCATTAATATTCAAAATTTCTCCACGAGGAAAACCAGCCAGTTCATGAGAGAGTTGGGGATATTCATACTGTATTTCATATTCCACAGGTTTTCTTTCAATTAATACTGGCAATGGTGCTTGAACACAAAGTGTTTACAGTGTTGTCATATAAGCACAAGGCAAGTATTTAGATAACAATCAAATTTTATTGCTGTATTTGCTGGTATCCAGCTTATATGATCCCGATCTGCAAGAAAAGAAAATCAATTATTGTTAGCAAATATCTTTCTGAAAATCAACAACTATGTTCTTGCTTACCTTGTTAGCAACATCCAGAGCATCATAATCTGGAGCCAGCCTGACATAAGCCTTCTTCTGTCCATCAGGTCTGAAGAATAGAACAAATGTATTTAGCATATTGCAGTGTGCTGACCAAATTTGTAGCACAAATCATTGAAGTTATCAGTAAGCAGGGAGTAAGCACCAATTTTTGCATCAAAAATCACAATTTTTCTGAAATCCAATTCTACATGTACTTCCAGCATACTGATGTGAATGCTTCCCACCTGAGCAATTTTGTGGAAAATCTTGTTTTCGAAAAAGTAACTTTGCTTGATGAAAGTTGTTTGCTTTTAGCTTTTTGTAAGCTGATGGGCCAGGTAAACTCAGTCAACAAAATGATATTTAAGAAGTGAACTGTTTGAAGCATAAGAGTGTGTGGAGACAATTGTGCAGCAAACTTCTGCAGCAGGTGACCAGAAAAGTCAATATAAGTATTGTTTATTGGTCAATCATCATTAGAGGTGTTTGGGGCAGTGTCTGTTTGTGTAATGAAGATTTTCTCAAGCACTGTTTTTGCAAACTAATTTTTTTTCTTGAAAAAGGCACTTATGAGTTTCAACTCAAGGGCAATTTGATTGATTTCAATCAAATTCAGATGATGGCTAGATTAGCTTATTGACAGCATAATTGCATTGAAAAGTGGATGATTCTAGCCTGCATAGCTGGTGGTTTTGTTTTTGTTGGAATGTGGGAGGGAGCAGCGAAGCCGCAAGGAAAAACCGCCTGCCTGGATCAAGGGCCTTTTCAACTGCCGCCCCTAAATTCACAATTTGACAACTTGTTGACAGCTTTCTACGATCCATCACGTAAAATGGGGTTGGAAGGCCTACACGACTCCTGTTCACATGTTTACCGCTTCTATCTTGGTTATACTGACCGCTTTAGCTTCTTGTTCGTTTTCAGGGGGCAACACAATGGTTTAGAGGATTATATAATTTATGATGATGATAGTGACTGAAACAGCCATGTGCTTAACTGTCACATGCTATGTATTTTGATACCAAAGGTCATTTCTGGGTTTAAATTCTGCATTAATCGCCTGTTTGCTTTGACCCTTGTTCTTTCTGTTTAGCGACTGTGGTCCTTTTTATGCCCTCTGAAGCATTTTGTGTGGCTTTGGTTTGGCTCGGTGATAGTACAGCTTCTATCTTAATAACTTTAAAAGGATACTGATGAATTTAAGCCACGTAATAATCTTTATCTTGCAAAGTTTGTATTACCGGGCACTGTTATTTGTTTTTGTAGCAAGATGTTGTGTTTCTTTTACAACTCCCTTGATTAACAAAACATTTGGTTGATGTGTATAGAATCTGATCCAAGCAAAACGCTCTGAACGCCAGCGTATGGACTACTCAAAGGCCTACAATCCAGGCAGGCGGTTTTTCGTAGCCCTCTGAACCATTCTCCTCAGAGCTTTGCGGCTCGCTTGTGTGCTCCAACGAAAAACAATACTGCCAGCTCTGCAGGCTATGCAGGTTGTTGATTCAAATATTGCTTTTTTGCAGAGAGCCATTTTCACAGAATCACTCAATATCTTTTCGAGTGAATTTGAAAATATTCTGCAACTTTAAAATGCAATTGATAAAGAAAAACCACAAGATGAGTTTTTTAGCTTCTGGATTCTGGACTTTCAGTTGAATCCCCAAAAAACAAAATCATGTTTATTTAAGCTTTCAAATGATGATTTAGACCTGCACACTTGACAGAAAACTCATCAATTCATTTCTAATAGCTGGTCCTATTACAGTGTAGCTTTAATTTGATATACACTGTAGAGTTTATGTTGTCTGGGCTGTAATAAGAAGCCACTACAACCCTTACATTGGAGACAATCTGGAAGCTACATGGTGACAATTCATTGTATCAGTGGCAACCAAATTATTCCAGGTTACAGTCGTTATCCATTTGACTCCCAGAAGTGATTCGTTTTTCTCAGCAAACAGGTGATAAGAATACACTGTACATAAACTGATCAGACGGAGGGTGTTACAGTGTACCTTGATGTAATCCCAAATTCTCTAAACTAATGTACATGTACAAGGAACTGTATAGCCACTAGGATGGAGAATAGCCTATTTTACAGTTGTGTATTAAGTGGCCTGGCCTTTGAGTAGAAGCGAGGCTGGGGGTGTCCTTGTTTTGACACAGACATCACTGCTTTTCTCATGTAAATCATGTTGTTGTTATGCTGACTAGTTCACATTGGCACCACAAAACAGAGAGGTTTGTATCAAAACACCTCTAGCCTCACTTCTTCTCAAAGGTCAGGTCACTGAACTCAAAACTGTAAAAACTAATGGGCTATGAATGAGTTGCCAGTAACAGGGTCCGAAATTAACTTTTTTCTAAGGGAGCCAATTGGCGACTAACCTAAAAATTTTTGTCGCCAAATGGAAGGGTTTGGTCGCCAAAAACAAGTGTTAGTTTTTTTGGTTTGGTTGTATTAATTTTTCGTTTTACTCCAGTAGTTTTAATTTACGTTAATTTATAGTAAAAGCAAAATTTCTTTCTTTATAATTAAACAAAATGTTTCCATTTAACACAATATTATTACATACAGCTATTAAAGCCGTGTAACGATAACATAGTCCTACATCTCAATGAGCGTGTTTGTCAACGTTCATGCGAAGGCTTCGGATTTCTTTTTCTTATTATTTCCATTTAGCAGGAACTATACTGGTCTCCTGTTAAGTTCTGTGTACTAGATGTATGGGGGGCCTCTTTCAATACTTAGATTTAGTCAAGTGTGCAACTCAAGTATCTGTTCTTCGCCGAGACGCAACGAAAACGCAATGACGAGAAATGTTCTAGTGCCAGGCGCTCACACTCTTTTATTGCTCGAACCAGTCCCCCACCTAAAGGCCAGTTTACACAGGCGATTTTTGCGGCGATTTTTATGGCGATTCCAAATCGCCTGTGTAAACTAGCGGCGATTTCATGGCGATTTGTCGCCACAAAATCGCCGCGATTTCGAACATGCTCAAATTTTGAGGCGATTTACTGGCGATTTTTTCAGTTTGAGAGTAACAAAAACCTACTTTGGTGTACCCCCGAGGGTAGTTTGTCACAAACATGGCGGACATTGCTTGTAACACGACCTCAAAAAAGTCGCCAAAAAAAGGAGAAAGCTCCAAAGGAAGCAAGAAAACTTGGTCGCCTTCAGAAGAAGAATATTTAATAAGCCGTTGTGCACAGGCAGACTGCCTCTTTAATACATGTTCGGCGGACTACAAGCAGCAGGAGAAGAAAATCGCTGCAAGAGTAGACATTCAGCGAGTACTTAACGACCAGTTTGGCAGCACGTTTACCGGTAAGCACTGTTCTCTTTGATAAACATGAATGAAAATCCTTTCCATGTTGCATTTTTATTTGTAACAGTGTTGCACAATTGGAGACATGGTGCTGTCGTGCTTAGTGTTAACATCGCATGCTCTCCGTGCTAGCCGCTGAAAAAAGGTCGTAAAATCGCCACAAAATCGCCAAGAAGTTGCCACGAAATCGCCATGAAATCGCCACGAGTTTACACGGGCGATTTGGAATCGCCACAAAAATCGCCGCTAAAAATCGCCGTTTAAATCGCCGCAAAAATCGCCTGTGTAAACGGGCCTTACTAATTGAGTTGATTATTGACCAATACAATCGCAATGGCATTTACTCTGTTTACTGGTATTTAGGTAAAGCATGAAAAGATTTAAATTAAGCGCACTTGTTTTGGCTGACGCTTTATTCGTCACGACTCGTCACGATTTTCGCCACGTCACGTTTTTGCCCGCGATATCAGAATTGCGAGAAGCCGCTGAAACAATATGGCGCCGGGTAATTATGGTGATCGTAAAATCATTGCTTTGTTTTACTACAATTCTCCACGGCAGCTTTGTTTTCTTTTAAAAAAAGCCCATTTACCTTGGAATTCCAAATGCCGAGGGGACAAAAGGTTAGTCGCCTGCTGGCGACCAGTTCTAAATTTCTGGTCGCCAACGCTCAATTTTTGGTCGCATTGGCGACCAGTCAGTCGCAATGTCGGACCCTGAGTAATCGGATCCCTGTCTTATGTGCATGGGATTCTGGGATCGCCAGGGGGGCAAACATTGCCAGTCGCTAGAAGAAAATGTACGGTGAAAAGTTGTTTTGACGTCCAAATCAACGATTTTGGAGAGAGATCAAAGCTTTTTCGCCCCTGTTTTATCAGAAATGGATTTGGGCAATGTTGATACGTGGAAATTGTAAGTTTTTGTTTGAATAACCGTCAAATATATGATAAAATCTACCGATAAACTTCCCTGCTTGCGTAAAGGTTATTGTGAAATTGACTTCGCGTAAAGGTCTCGAAATCTTGCAAAATTAGGTATAAATCGGGAGGAAATGACTAAATAAAGCCTTTTCAGTTTTATTTACATGTGTATGGGCTGTTTTCATATTAGTTATGTCTTCCATAAACAAATTATGGCTTCTGGAAATTTACCTCCTCAAAGGAGAGAAGTCGTTGTCAGAGGTGATGGAAATTGTTTTTACCGAGCTGTTGCTCTTTGGAGGGATGAAATATGCGATAAGAAACATGAGGAAATTCGCAGGTTAAGCTCTAGTTTGATTGAGAAAAAGCCGCTATTCTTCTCTTCGAAATCTGCGGAGGAACAGCAAGATCACAGGAACTTGGGCACAAACTGTGAACATATTTTCATCTGCACTACCACTGTGCTTTCTCTTTCTTAACTATTTCCTATTGCTCCCTGTACAGATGTAGATCTGATCTTTGGAGCAAGATTTACCCCCACAATCGTACTCTCTCATGCACAAAGTTGGTGTAGGGCATTCAAACGGTTCTATAACATTGTACAAAATGATTTGAACAGACCTTCGCACTCGTTGTAAATTGAATTGATCACGATTAATAGCGCTAGCCCACAAAAAAACATCTTTATTATTCTTGGGTGAGTAGAATCTTAATATTTCAACGTGCTGAAGAATCTTTTGCCTTTCTGGGTACCTTCGATCGTCGTCACAACCCCAGACAGCACAATGATCACCACTGGACATATTTCCAATATTATTTGTATTAATGAGCTTAGAAATAAGCTAAATGTAGCCTGTACACACGCAAATACAACTGAAAAGGCTTTATTTAGTCATTTCCTCCCGATTTATACCTAATTTAGCAATATTTAGAGACCATTACTCGAGGTCAATTTCAAGCAAGGAAGTTTATCGGTAGATTTTATCATATATTTGACGGTTACTCAAACAAAAACTTACAATTTCCTCATATCAACATTGCTCGAATCCATTTATGTTAAAACAGTAGCGAAAAAGCATTGATCTCTCTCCAAAATCGTTGATTTGGAGGTCGAAATCACTCGTCGCCATACATTTTCTTCTAGCGACTGGCAATGTTTGCCCCCTGGCGATCCCAGAATCCTATGCGCATAAGGCAGGATCCGATTACTGGCAACTCATTCATTAAGAATCAGAACTTGGTAGTTTAAGGGTTAAAGACAGTCCTGGCCATACTTTCAAGCAGCTGGGGGATGCACATGCATTTTGAAGTGTTTCCTGTAACGTCTTAATACTATTAATACTGCAGAAGGCTTGAAAATATTGACTATTTTTAAGTACCTGATTAGAGTGTTGACCTTGGCAACATCAATATCATACAACTTCTTCACAGAAGCCTTGATCTGAGGCTTGTTTGCTCTAACATCAACAATAAACACAAGAGTGTTGTTGTCTTCAATCTTCTTCATAGCCGACTCTGTTGTCAAAGGATGCTTGATGATAGCATAATGATCAAGTTTGTTGGTCCTGGGAGCAGAACGTCGTGGATACTTGGGAGCTCTTCGAAGGCTCAGAGTTTTAGGGCGGTAAAAATGTACTTTGGTACGCACTTTCCTCTTTGGAGTTCTCTGCACACCCTTCAGAACAGACTTCTTTGCCTTTTGGGCTTTTGAAGTCTCACTGGCTTTGGCCGTGGCCCCAGATTTTGACTTTGCTAAAAAACAAACAAGCAAAAAAAAGAATCAATACCATTCCTACAATTCCTGTTCAAGAGATATCTGTCAACAAAAATCACAAAAATCAGACTTCTTACGGATAGGGCCAGTTAATTATTCTAAAGTAATACCCTGGCAAAGCTTGACCATTCAGGATAGCATGGTCCTCATGGCAAACATAACTCCCTAGGTTACAGTCCTGACTAACACTTAGATTGCTAAAATGCCATTTCAGTATTACAATTATCCAGACGATACAACTCTAGCATTTTAAGGTAAGTTTACAATAGAATTGTTTTACTTAACCATGAAACAATTTTTATTAGACAACATGTAATTATATTATTGTGTAAAGTCAAATACACAAAAGATTAATGTATAATAGTTCCTAGTAGCGACTTTTACACTTAAGTTAAAGCACTCTAAGATGTGAATTTTTCAAGACTTCTATGGCCAACTGCATGAATCCAAGCCACATCTTATGGCAGAAACATTAATGAGAACAACAGCCTGTCCTGTTGCAAGTAACATGAAGCCTTCAAGCAACACTCAGTATGGAAAAAAACACACAAGAAACGTTGGGACACCTCACACATGACAAGACTGTACTAACATGTCAATTTAATTTCTGTCCCAAACATGGCTTTTAAATGTGAAGACAAGGTTTAATTTGAAAGTGACATGACAGGATTTCAAGAAAGCACTTGATGTAAGTACTGTTCATAAAGGATAATTTATCTTACTGAACTCAACTCAACATTACAAAAGATATAGACTAAAAAGTGGCACAAGCAAATAATACAATCAAATGTAAAGGAAGTACATGCAAATTATCAGGACAGGGAGTGATACACTGGCACACACTTCTCCTTTGATTGTGTTCTAGTTAAACATTTTCGACACCTGAAAACGAGGTGGCCCAAAGTGGCCCTGTATTCTTCTTTTAGTTACTCATCAATCGCATGCTGCCAAAACCTCCTTCAATAACGTACAATCCTAAAAAAGTTATAGCTTTTGGTCTTACATCACGCTTGTAGGTGAAAAAACTTCGTAAACATGAATGGCTGTTATGCACGTGGACCCGTACCGTGAACTTTGAAACGATTTCATCGCAACCCTGCACCTCCACTCGCCTTGCAAAGACCGAAACATCATTTTTATTTGCCACTGCCATTATTTAAATTAATACCAGTTAATAACAGCACAATAATGCGCTGTAAAACCCTGTTCAAGCAGTTTTGTTCCTTACCCTTATCCTTGGGCGCCATGTGTAATATCCGAAAGAGAGACCGATCTGGCGGGGTGGGTCACTTTGAATTTTCAGGGGCGATGCTGTGTAACCCAGCTCTAATGCCCATAGAACGCCTACCACTTTGCAATTCATGTGCTGTTAGGCCATTGTTAGGCCATGTCCACACTGATGCGTTTTTGTTTGAATGCGTTTTCGATAGGTGTAAAAACGCATCGATTGATCTGCGTCCACACTGATACGGATGCCGTAGCGTTTTCAATACGATTCACTTTCAACAGCGTTTTCAAAAGGATCCGTTTTCGATGAAAACGCCCAGCGTTTTCGAGCGTATCAGTGTGGACGGGAGGCCAAAACGCATACATATCAATGCGTTTTCAAACAAAAACGCACCAGTGTGGACATGGCCTTAGTCTCCTTCGCAGCCGTTTTTTGGGCTGTCACGCAACGCTCCTTAGCGTTGCGTGACAGCCCAAAAAACGGCTGCGAAGGACTGACTAATGTGCTGTAGACCACTGGTGGTAACTGCAGACTGTGACGATGTACCAGAGGAAGAGAACTTAAGACAGCGAGTTAATTTTCTTTTAAAAGTGTGTGTGTGTGTGTGTGTGTGTGTGTGTGTTTTTTTTAATATTTTAGGCAATACGCTAAGTCGTTTAGAAGTCTGCGATCAGTCGCACACCTACCATGTGCTGTGGTGTGAAAATTATACTATTTTTAACACTATTGGAAAGAAAATCGTACTTTCAAGCGCATTTAACTTCAAACGTTTACAAGCTTATCTCTCGTGCAACGCAGTAACAGTTATGAACTTGCGTACGCAGAAGTAATGGGGAGCGACAAGAATAACATTACGTGACAGACGCGACAGCTAAAATACTTGAGCATCAAGTGTTTTTCTCTCTTGATTTTGCCGCTATTTCGAGCTTTAGTCGATGTCCTCTTGTGCCCTTGCGATTTAAAAATAACTAGGACCGACTGGCATGGTGCAATTAATCAATCCACTAGAAGGTGTGTCATCCTTTACGATCTGAAGCTGATTGCATTACTTTTACAGAAGGCTTCAGCGATTTTTCCGGCTCTTCCGAAAAATTTACTTATTTTTTCTCTGCGATTTGAACCTGAAAACGTTTTTGATGTTCTTAAGTGACATGGTACAGTATTTCGATAAATCGGAATGCGGAAGTGTGTTTGCTGTGATGTGGTAATCAAGTTGCTTGTCACATGATCACATGCTTGTGCGGCTTCCTCTGATGCCCCGAGCAAGATATCGCGCCAACCAACTCTTGGTAAATTTGGCTTAACAAAAAGCGTTGAACACAGAGGTTCACAACACGTCAAAAACAAATGAGCAAAATAAAGACACCTTAACTGATTCTCATCCTGGTATGTTCTTAGCATGTTCTTAAAATTTTGTTTAATCTCAGCCTCAACGTTCTTATCAAAAAGGTTCTTATAAAAAAAAAAACAAGGCGCATGAAATTGTTATTGATTAGTTCCCTCTGTAATACGGGCAATGTGGCATTTTTCGAGTTACAAAAATGTTTTAGTAGCAATAAAGATGTTAAAATCAAGTAGCAACTGAACGTTTCTAGAAATTAGTTTACTAATTCACACTGAAACTGTCTTTGATCCTTAACGGCAGGGAAATTGATTAATCATGGATGTAACTTGAAACTCAAAAAGGCTACAGACAAATAATAATAATCATGCATCATCATCATCATAATCATAATAATGGTAATAAGTACTTAATTGACCACTCCCCTGAGGGCCTTTTAAGGGACAATGAAACAAATAAACAAACAAATGAAAAGAACAGAGTTAAGAATGCCAACTGGTGGGAGGCGGATTAGTTGGCTATTTACAAGGATGACCGAGGAGTTGAACCAGGCACTTAGCACCAGCTAGTAGCCAGAGCGGGATTTGAACCCGGGTCACTGGATTGAGTCCAGCGCCCTAAACCACACGGTCATTCTGCCTCCAAAACAGGTGAGAAAAAAAGGACGGGGCGTAAAGCTCTCTCAGTGTCGATTCTCCCTCGCACTGAAATATCCAGGCTGGTTTTCTGAGGATGACATAATATCATTTGACAGCAAGGTAACCCTCAAGGCTTCTAAACGCATATAATTATACGTTTTGTTTTTTTATGAGCTCAGTGATGGTTACATTTGCCTTGAGCGGCAAACCATTTCTAAATAAAATGGCACCGCTGTTTATGTTCTACGTGACATAAACATACCTACAGTTGCCTGTGGTTTACAACTTAGGGAAGATGCGAATATGTCCCATTGTGGGAAGCAAACTGCTGTGTTTGTGGTGAATAAAGTATAAATTGGAAACGTTTTACCGATGCAGCGGAAGCTTTCCTCTGTAATCACTTCCAAGGGTGTGTTTGACCGGCATGAGCCACAAAATCGCTCTTACATTCAATTCAGGTTTCCGTGAACATGTTTCAAAGTGTTGTTCAGTTGATGTCGGTGGAAATTGGGAGAGATTTAATTAAACAGATTGGGAATATATTCTGTTTCCATTTTGATTGTGAACAATGATGTCATTTTACTCAAATATGCGGCCTATCATGCGACTTTTTCCCCATGTATCGAAATTAATCAGGAAACCTAGTTGCTAAATACATATTTCTATTTTCACTCCATTTTATTTTGTCATTAACCACAAATAACAATAATAATGATACAATACACTAGAAATTTATAATAACTTAATTAAAGAAAATAAACTACAAATATTTAAGGTGGTAATGACAAGGAAGCCTATATAGGCTTGAAAATATAGGGTACATCATAGGAATTATGGGGATATCATGAATGATGAATGATACATGATAAATATAAATGTATTATTTTAAAAAGAAAAGAAAAGAAAAGGAAAGAAGAAGTATTTAGCTCAACAACAAACAAACGGATGCTTTCATACCGAAAACTATGCGATTTCGGCAAACGAATAGTTGTCAAGCTGTTTGACCCGCAAAACGGCCGAAAAATTTCTGCATTTCGCGTTGCAAACACTGTAGAAATCAGGAGGAACAGCGATCGCTACCAACTCTGTTACTCAGTCACTATCGTCCACTAAACTCAACGTACTACTTGCTCTCAAGTTGCTTTTAAATGGATGACAGAAGAACCATGCTATGATTATAATCCGAATTACTTTTATCTTCGTGAATTTTACGTTTTAATCATTTTTATCCTCAATCAATTAAGAGAGGGTTAGTAAAGCGTAATAAGCGGGTTTTACCAGATCTATTTGTATTTTCAGAAAATAAGTAATTGTTGGAAAAGATCCTGCGCGAGTCCTGGGAATTTCTGGCATACAATGGCTGTCTGTTAAGACAATAATACTTAAACTGAAACGAAACGCCTTCCTTAATCAATCTAATGTCATTTGCCAAAAAGATTTCTATAACTACCTTAATTGCTGCAGGTGGGAATTCTATCGGCTACTTCTTATTGGAATTACTGTGAATTTTAACTAAATTCAGCCACCACCCCGGCTGTTAAAAGAGTAAAATCACTGAGGGCCAACTACGAAACTCGATTCAATGTATTAGCAAATTCCAAAAGAGTGTAGAGTGCAAAATAAGTCTAAATCGAGTCGCTAAAAGCTTAACTGAAGAAAGACTTGTTTAGCAGTGTTTGCGGTCCAGCGATGTTAAACCGGCCTAGCTTTGTAAAGGACGGTGTGTAAATTTCTTCGAATTGAACGTCACGTGCTCGCAAATCATTCATTTTGGCGCTTTTTAACATGTACCTGCTCTTAACTTTCCATATATATAATTATGAAACTTCATTTCAGTACCATTTTTTGAACAATTTAACAGTTTAATCAAGAATACTGTTGTTAACACAGCTGCCTTATGGAATGATTAAAGCGCGTCTTAGTTTAGATCTAACCTGTGGCACCTCTCATATAGTTAGTAACAGGCAACCACACCAGTCTAAATAATTATCAATCTGTCATTTAGAAACCCACTGCTCGGAAAGAACAAAGGATGCGGCACACCTCTTGCCAAGCACAAACGCTTTGGTTCATTGAACGTAAATATTTGGGTGATTTGGTTTGTCATCTGGTTTGCTTTTGGCACGTTTTACAAGTAAACATTTACCCAGATGACGCAACTCATTCTAAAGTGAAATTAAAAAATTTAATACTGGAATAATTCATGTTATTATTGTGTTGTTAAAATATACGTGTTTTGCAGTGGATAGTATAACCCAGTATCATCAGGGCTTCTACGCTAATCTAACATACCTTACTTGTTTGGAATCTAGGTAGTCTACAGATCGCCATGAGTAGTTCGCATGTGAAATCATGCACAGAATATCTACGATTCTGTCGAAATCATGTGAGCAGAAAGCAATGCTTTGTTTTTATTTTATTGAGCCATAAGTTGCCCTCTAGGTATGGATTTGTAAGTCAAATCAGCTGGGGTAAGAAAATAATAAAAAAAATGTTTCTGACGCACGTTATTACCGAAATATTTCTTAGGCAATACTGTTTTAACCAGTATCAAATAATTGGAAAATAATGAGTGAAAAATATCAAAGCGTGGTCAAATATTTGCTTGTCCTTCCTGCGCTGAATTTTCGTCGCGGTCGGAGCATCCAAATTGCTTGCGGATCAATTCTTTCAAATGTGGTACCTCGAAACATGACACGAGACCTTTTAGCGTGGTTCCAGTTAACCCCACGATTAAAGCAATGAAATGAAGCGGTAAATTACCAGTGTAAAACACTTTTCCGTCATTTAAAGCTTGAGCCATTGCTACAAACGTATAAGGCGCCCAGCAGAAAGTGTGGATAATAAGAATGCTGAAGAGCGCTTTTTGAGTGGTTTTCTCGCGTCCTCGCAGCGCGAATCTCTCGCAGAGTTTTCTCCTGGAGTCGCTCCGCTTCATGCGTTCTGGTTGAAAGAGAAAAATATCATGTATGTGTGAGTAGAATCCCGCACACAGAGGCAACAGCAAACAAAAACCCAGAACCGCCATGGTATACCAGGAATTGGAGATTAAATCAGGGAGACAGAGAACCTCAGGAGAAATTGGCCATGTAAAGTGAGGGGGGATACTGATTATTAATGAAAACAGCCACACGAACAAAATCATAAGTCTTGATCTGAAGTCGCTGAAAATTCGTGGAAACGCTTTGCTGTCGACAATTGAGCAGTGTCTGCTTGCAGCAACAAGCGTCAGAAACATAACTGGAGCTGCCAGATCTACCAAGCTCACAGTGGCGCTTATTCGACAGTAGACATCCCCGACGAAATCAATCTGGCTGTGAACTGCAGATAGAATCCAAAATGGGATTACAATCATCCCTGTCAATAAATCCACTAGGCTGCTATGTAAGGTGAACAAGTCGTAAGTCTTCTTTGTCCGCAAGTTCTTGCAAATTACAGCGACAATTAACAAATTAGTGGCGATGGAAGTTGCACCAATTATTGTAAGGATCGTTAAAAACGGGATAGATTCTTCCAGGCTGAGTTGCAACGGACCCATTGATTTGCCCATCGTCTTTTTAACTCTTCTTACTGAGGGGTTTTTAGTTGCCTTATTGGCTTTCACATCCTAAATAACTGATTTTAAACATAGCTCAATCAATTTCCACATACTTCCAATGCTGTTTTGCGTCTTCTAACCAATTAGCAGGTGATACCTTAGGTCGCGGCAGGTGAAGCCATCTCATAGCAGGATAATTCGTGATCTCATTGGCTGCGCAGAAACGTTGTTATGGTTACACAGCTTGTACGTTCTTGGTTTCGCTTCTTTCCAGAGTCTCCCGCGAAGCTAGCGTGGGCTCACAGAACATAAACTTACGCCAGAAATAAATGTTTCGCTGTGTCTTCCCAGTGGTTGCAAGGGGATTTTTTCGTTATTCCTGAGAACATCTTGTTCCTTTACGTTAAATATTTGCAGGTATTAAGTTAGCATTAATTTGTTTGCGTATTATTTCACAACTTTACAATTCCATAATGATGAACTAATCATTAATTTATTTTGACAGAATTTCGATCTTGTTTTCATTTCAAAAATGAGTTTTGCAAACTGAATATTGAATGTGGTTTTTAAATGTAATTGTTCAGAAAACACTCATAATTATACACACTGCATACGTGTCGCGCCTAAGCCTATTTATCCTAATGTGACTTGGCCATATAAATTTTTCTGCTGAGGATGGAGGAATTGAATGAACCATATCTTTAAATAAATCAAGTTAGAGAATCAACTATAAAATTGACTATGTGTAATGCAATTTGCTTAGAAACATCCATAAAAAACGTAGGTAAACTCTAATACGGTTTCGCATCATTTGGAAAATTTCCATAAGCGAAAACAAGCCTCGTTTAAAAGGAAAACAATTTATTATTTACGAAGCAGGGAATAGAAAAATAGGTTGCCTTAACTTTCTCAAAGAATGGAGTCGGAAAATATGTACTGTATGTTCTGTCTATTTTCTGCCCAGAAAACTTCCTACATCTGCCTCCTTACCGAATTATTACATTGAGTCATCCAATTATGCAGAAACGAGTCTTTGTGATGCAACGAAAGGGACGAAATTCTTAAACGGACACCACATTGAAATGATCACTGGGTACTGATCTAACGCACGCCAGATGAAAACGAGATGGTTGCTTCGTTAACCGTAGCGTGAAATGGTTTTATCCAAAGGCGACAAAAGTCGGGACGAACACGGTCTAATGTCGGTTCAGCTTCATGCAGTGCTTGATCCGAAGTATTTGATGGGTCAGAATGGACCACTATTAGAAAGAGGTGAGAGGATTGGGCTATTTTCAGCTAGGACAACAATCATTTTCTCTCACTTATTGTGCAGGAATTTCATTGGCAGTGGATACCCTCCGCATTTCTCTTTACACGAATCTTTTTTTTTTCTTTTTTCCTTGCATAATGTTTTTTGGCTCTTAGATGTAAACGTTTATATAGACAAAAGACGACGAGAAATTATAGAAGTGCTTCTTTTACTTTTTGGAGCGGGGTGACAAACAAACATCCTATACCATCTACAAACAATAACTTCCGACGCCGACTAGATTTACTCATCTGCTCATTAAAAAGTACGTATATAGCTGTAAAATTAACGAGATATATCCTAACTGCTCATAATTTGTGGATAATAACACAATGGAAAATTGAGCGTGATACAATGTAACGTCGACGTTTGATCAGTATGCTATCAACAAACCTCTTGATGTGCCGTCTTTCTATTTTTGTTTGTTTTCATTAAATTTTAATATTGTAAGTAGTGTACTGTGAAATTTTGTTGGCCGTTATAGTCTTTGTGTTTGGGTAAATAAAGTTGTTGTTGTTCCCACGGCTTTTCCGTTAACCATTTAAGATGTTATTATTGATTCTCCTTTCTAGCTGCAGTACAGTTCATTGTACAGTGGTTAAGAGAATTTGGGTGTATATTAAGATAACTTCATCTGGCTGATGCATTTCAGTGTCTATTCTCATCCCCTGTTTGCTGGACAAGGGCTCCTGACATTGTAAGGAGAGGTCACGTGCTTATCTCTTCTGGCAGAGTAAAGTTTGCTTGAATGTGTTCGTGACGTCATTGAAAGTTTGGTAAGGATATCATATTCTCTTCATACAGCAAAAATTTGAAAATTGTTATGAAGCGGTTTGGGGTTGCAGTGCACAGAATTCATATTACGTAATGCTCAATTTTGACTACAACCTCTATAACCCCTATAACCTCTATAACCACTACATCAAGGCCCGTACAAATGCCCGCAACATCGCTGGCCAAAAAAAAAAGACAACAATTGGGCACATGCTGATTGGCTTTAAACGCCGTGTTGGAGTGTCGTGTTTGCATTTGAAATAACGACATTCGATTACTACCAGCAACACCCCAATATATATATATATATATTGAGAAAATTGACTAAACGGAGTAGGGCGAAAGGGAATTGGCTATACATGAACTAATAATTATACCGACATCTTTCAAATATTGCTGTACTTTGACTCTCGATATTGCATACATTGTCATAAATTTAACACATCCATCGCTGACACAATACTGACTAAAATGGTAACAGAACTTTAATACTTCATACATTGTCAGGACGACAAAAATCATTTAGTTCAGTGACGTTTATTACAATATGACGAGGAGACAGTCCAACGTAATTTCAAACAGTTTCAAGTGATAGTCAGCAAACCTGAACAAACCACCGATCACAATACTTCATGTTCCTGTTTGCCTGACAGAAATGGTTAATACCTTAGTTGATAACATCATTTTATTGTTACAAGATCATTTGTATGTCAAACCCTCTTCAGTCATTGATCAATTGAAAGGCTCTAAACAAGCTGAGTTTAAATTCACATGCCTTGACTTCAAACAAAACCTTCAGTTTTAAGCCTAAGGCGAATGATACACGGTTCAACATTTGTTGAGCAACAAATATTGTGGCAACTTGATGAACGGAATAGAGCCAAGCTCTATTTCCGTTCAACAACGTTCAACAACTTTCAACAACTTTCAACATGTTGAACGGCATATTTCAACGTTCAAGATCACATGATAGACTGTTCAACATTTGTTACTCGACAAATATTGAAATGTGTATCATTCGCTTAAGAGAGATCATCTCTCTTAGGTTTTGTTTGAAGAACAGTCGCCCGATTTATATCGGAGACATGTTTCTGGGCCAAACTTGGGCGAACCGATGGCTTCACTGCATGGTCTGAACATGCCGCTCTGAGTTCATGGGCAACGACTTATAGTTTGTCCAGGTTCATAATCCACCAACGGCACGTCCTCTTTCAACAATTAGTATTAAGTAGAGTGTTTCGTCAATACAATGAATTATTAACTTGATTTCCTAATTGATTTTGATTGACACTAACTTATGTAATTAAGCCACGTGAATAAGTCAGTTTTCAGTTCAGACATTTCAGATTCAAAGATATGTGCATGTTTTGCTAACCTGTCTCGCTGACCCGATTTCTGTTATACTCTGACCTGATTTATCTGCTGCTGATCTGTACACCGTGAAACAATCCTTCTAGACATCGTCAAAGAAGTAAGTGTTCAGTGCTGTAATTCTAGTTAATAGTTTTACTCGCGTGTTTATGTACGGATGAATCCTGTTCAGTTTCTCAAATGTATTTCGTTCTTTTCTTTAGATCGAATAATAATCTTATTGGAATAAATTATACGATTTGCGGAATCTAGTTGGATTGCCTGTTTGGTTTATTGGACCATTTCATTCGATTTCTTCAAACGATTTCTGGGTTGAGAAGAAAGTACAGTTTGGCAAGGATCTAAGCACCGCGGGAGAGCCAAACACATGGCAGAAGACGCAATTAAAAGCGCAAAGCTGGACAGGAGGACTGCGAAGGCAACCCTCACAAGATGTAGGAAAGCGTTGTCCAAACGGATTGAAATTAAACGACCTGGTATAGAAATAAAGGACGCATTAAACAGCCTCCAAAATGCATTCCATGACCTCGTGGTGAAACACGAGAACTATTCAAAATTAATTGAAGACGATGAAGAGTTCGAAGTTCAGGAACGTTGGATGGAAGAATGTCAGGAACTCTTCATGGACACCGAAATTCAAGCAAAGATTTATCTGGATGACTTAGTTACTAAGGGAAAGGAACCACTGAAAACCGGCTTCGCAGGGAAAAACGTAAGTAGTGCAGAACCAGAAGCTAGTGTTAGCGGAATTTCAAGCATGCAATCATCAGAGAACAAAGGCACCCTTGATGACAGTTCCACTAATTCAGCTGAAATTATTGAAGTTGTTGACAATGCAAACATTGAAAACACTGCAAATAACTCTGTTGAACAAACTGATCACCATAATAGTCAAAGCACAGGTCCTGTTGATATTTCGCAAGCGCCTCAAAGTCATCCTAACAATAGTAGTGTAACCGAGACCGGAAGCTCTGGCGACAACGATAACAGCGCTGCGTGTGGCTTTAAACTGGAAAAACCAAAGCTACCTGTTTTCGCTGGGAATGTCCGAGATTATGCTATCTTTCGCTCAGATTTTAAGCACGCAATAGAAGCGAAGTACTCAAAAAGAGATTCAATCACGCTCCTACGCACGTGCCTGCGAGACAAGCCACTCGAGCTCATTAAGGGAATCGGAAGCGACTACGACGCCGCCTGGGAATACCTTGACTCCATCTATGGCGACCCAAGATTTGTGTCAGACACTGTGACTCAGGACATTATTCAGTTCAAAGCCTTGCAGGATGGGGAGGACGCGCGATTTTGTGACCTCGTACATCTGGTGAAAAGATGTTACAATACCTTGAAAGAAGTTGGTCTCCCTAGTGACATGAACAATAGCCACATGCTTTCGATAATTGAACAGAAGATGTGCGCTGATGACAGGAAAGTTTGGGCGAGAGATCTGGAAAAAGAAAAGAAACCTGCTACCCTTGAAGCGTTGATGAATTGGATGAATGTTGAAATGAAATCGCGAATGCGTGCCACAGCGCCAATCAGAGTGGGCTCATCCGGTAAACGCCCTGTGTACCACTTCAAGTCTGATAGCGACAAACCCGTTTGGCACAAATGTTGGCTGTGCAAAACTTCATCACACTGGCCTGATCAATGCCCGAAATTCATATCCCTCAGTGTTGACGACCGGATCGCAACTGCAAAGGCAAATCACCTGTGTTTCAGCTGCTTGAAAAGGGCCGGCAGAGGACACAATATGGATAACTGCAAGCGCAAACAACAGTGCGCAAAGCTGGAGAATGGAACGCGGTGTCCACACCACCACCATCAACTCCTACACAAGAGCAATCCCGTGAGGGTTAGTGTCGCCACTACAGCCAGCCCCACTGAAGCAATTCTTCCCGTTTTATCTGCTAACATCGGCAACGCTAACGGTCTCTTTAAATGCGGAAACGTGCTTCTTGACTCGGGGGCCCAAGTAAGTCTCATCCGACAGGAAACCGCTGAAACTCTCGGCTTGAAGGGAAAAGATGTGTCCATAACCATTACTAAAGTTGGCGGCGAGGACGAAACAATGAAAACAAAGGAATACAATGTTCAGCTAACCTGTATTGACAACAACAGGCGTTTTACCGTTAAAGCAATCGGCATTCGCAGCATCAGTGACGAGATTCCAGCAGTGAAAACCTCGCACTTACAGGAGGTTCTTGGCGTACCAAACACCAGATTTCGCCGTGGCAAAGGGCACGTTGACCTGTTAATCGGCATTGATCACGCACATATGCATGCTGGTGAGACAAGACAAGTGGACCACCTGCTAGCTCGCAAGTCTCCACTTGGATGGGTGGTTTTTGGAGGAAAACCAGAGCAGATCAGTGACGCAACCAGCATATTGCACGTCAAGTACGCCTCACCAATAGACTTAACAGACTTTTGGACAACCGAAACTATGGGCGTGACCGTGAAACCCTGCGTCTGCAATGCTGACAAACTGACTCAAGCAGAAAGAGAAGAAGCTAAGCTCATAGAGGAGTCGTGTTTCAAAGTCGAAAACCAATGGATGATCCCTTACCCTTGGAAGAAAGACCCTAACCTGCTGCCAGACAACAGAGGTTTGGCAATAAAACGCCTAGAGTCAACAGAACGACGCCTGAAAAGAAATCCTGAACAAGCTGAAGCTTACTGCAGACAGATGGAGGAAATGGAAAGCATGAAATTTGCGCGAAAGCTGTCAAAGGAAGAACAAGACAAGTATAATGGTCCTGTTCATTACATTCCACATCATGCTGTACTGAGGCCAGACAAGAAGAGCACACCTGTTCGAATTGTTTTCAATTCATCCTCTACATTCCAAGGACATGCTCTGAACGATTACTGGAAAAAGGGGCCTGACCTTTTAAACGGCATATTTGGAGTTGTCTTGAGATTTCGAGAGAAGGAAGTTGCAGTACTGGGAGACATCTCCAAGATGTATCATCGGATCCTTATTCCTGAAAGAGATCAGCACGTACACCGCTATCTCTGGAGAAATATGGAACCAGACAGAGAACCTGACACTTATGTCAAAACAGTTTTGACATTTGGGGATAGGCCCGCACCCGCCATGGCGCAAATAGCTCTAAGAAAAACAGCCCAAGAAAACAAGGCAAGCCACCCAGAAGCAGCCGAAGTGCTCACGAACAACACGTACATGGATGACATCTGCGAGTCTGTAGATACAGAAAAGGAAGCTCGGAAATTAACAAATGACATAGACACTGTTTTGAAGACGGGAGGATTTAAAGTTAAAGATTGGATTTCTAACAAGATGCTCAAAGAGAAAGTGAAAGGTGATGCAGAGAAAGAAATTACCATGTTCAAAGGAGATGAGGAGAAGGTCCTGGGCACCCTGTGGAATTTTAAAACAGACAAGTTTCACTTCAGAGTGGCAGCAGACCTAGTGAAGCCAAATCATGTGCAAAAGATGACCAAAAGAATGATCCTGAGTCAAGTGGCTCGCATTTACGATCCGATTGGATTTGCAGCAGCGTTCATCGTCAGAACAAAGATAGGAATGCAAAGACTGTGGCAGCTGGGACTGGACTGGGATGACGAGGTACCACTAGCAGTTCAGGAAGCCTGGATTTCACTCTTCCAGGAAATTAAGGAACTAGACAGTGTGTCCTTCGAAAGATGTTTAACAGTAGTCAATGCCGTCGAACCGCCAATGTTATGCGTTTTCGCTGACGCATCACAAGACGCGCTCGGAGCATGTGCTTACGCACGCCAGAGAAAGGATGACAACACCTACGCAGTCAAGTTCATCGCAGCGAAGTCTCGAGTATCCCCGCTGAAGCAGCTGACAATTCCGCGCTTGGAGCTACAAGCAGCCGTTCTCGCAAGTCGCCTAGCCAAATCCATTCAGGAGGAATCTAGGATACAGTTTAAAGATGTTAAGTTCTTTACCGATAGTACGATCACCTTGGCCTGGATTCAAAGTCCATCACGCAGCTTTAAGCCGTTCGTCTCCTCGAGAGTGGGAGAAATTCAGAGTAACACAGATCCACACCAGTGGAAGCATATCCCCAGTGAAGATAATGTAGCTGACGACCTGTCGCGAGGGATCCGCGTTAATGAGTTACAAGGCAGATGGAAGCACGGCCCAGAGTTCCTGTACCAACCAGAAAGCCACTGGCCGATTACGACAGCCTCGCCAGCTCCGAATGTAGACATGGAACGCCGTCAGATGCAGATACTGACCGCAGTCACAGCACCTAAAGCTAGCAATGGTATTGATCCAAGCAAGTTCTCAAGCTGGAGAAAACTGATCCGTGTAACGGCACGAATACGCAGGCTAGCAGAAAAGATACGACTGAGAAAATACAACCAGCAAGGAAGGGAAGGACCGCTGACCCCTGAGGAGCTTCAGCAGGCAGAAATTTACTGGACAAAGCAAGCACAGACAACCCTTCACAGCAGACTGGATAGGGGCGAATTCAAATCGCTCAGCCCGTTCAGAGACCAAAACGGAATCATCAGAGTTGGAGGAAGAGTGGATGAAGCTGTCGTGTCCTTTGAAACGAGGCACCCCGCCCTTCTTCCAAGTGACCACTGGATTTCCTTACTGGTAACAAGACACGCTCATCAGTACGGACACCCTGGCGTAGCAGCCACCACAGGCAAGACAAGAAGGAAGTTTTGGATCTTAAAAGCTAACAAGCTAAGCAAGTCCGTGAAATTTAAGTGTGGATTCTGCCGTAAAATGGCTCACAAGGCTGAGACGCAGCTAATGGCAGACCTTCCTGTTCTCCGTTTAGCACCGCACACACCGGCATTTTACTACACCGCATGTGATTACTTTGGTCCCTATAACGTTAAAATAGGGAGAAGCAAGACGGCCAAGCACTATGGCGTCATATTCACGTGTTTAAACACCAGAGCTGTCCATCTAGAGTTAGCCGTTGACCTTACTACAATGGAGTTCATGCAAGTGCTTCGCAGGTTCTTTTCAATCCGAGGATACCCAGCAGTGATATTGAGTGATAACGGAACGCAGATGGTTGGGGCCGCTAACGAACTGAGAGAAATGGTGAAAGACCTAGGTGGCAATCAGTTAAGTGAGTTCTGTGGAGAAAAGGGCATTAAGTGGATCTTCACAACGCCAGCTGCACCACACCAAAACGGATGTGCAGAAGCCCTTGTAAAGAGCTGTAAGAGATCACTGAAGATTGCAATCGGCGAACAACTTCTGACGCCATTCGAGTTGTACACCTGCCTTCTAGAGATCGCGAACCTGTTGAATCAACGTCCCATCGGGCGCATCCCTAATGATCCAGACGACGGAGCTTACCTGTGTCCGAACGACATGCTCCTTGGAAGAGCAACTCCGGAGGTACCACAAGGTCCGTTTAAGGACACCAGAAATCCCCGCAAGCGAGTGGAGTTTGTGCAAAGAATAGTTGATTCATTCTGGAAACGCTGGACCAGAGATGTCTTCCCTGCCTTAGTACCAAGAAAGAAGTGGCGCGTTGAGAACCGCAATGTCAAAGTTGATGACATAGTTACGGTGGCCGATATGAACGCTGTGAGAGGCAAGTGGGCTGTAGGCAGAGTAACCAAAGTATACCCTGGAGCTGATGGACGCGTTCGAAATGTTACAGTTAAGACAGCCACC
>OX419345.1:13828799-13893799 GCA_948470475.1 Galaxea fascicularis
CACTAACAACATTATTTTAATGTTATTTTGGAAAACAGAAAATGATCATGTGATTGTTGTGGTTCTTGCAGTTTGTTTCAACAAAGGTTGTTATCTGGGGCAAGAATTAATAGCTAGAACACACCACACTGGAGTGGTAAGAAAGAGAACAGTGCCAATTGAACTTATGGATCCCAAAACTGATTCAAGTCACTTTGAAGAGGGAGCGCGAGTGCGAACAGCAGATGGAAAAGTTGCTGGCAAGCTTTGTGCGCTTTATGGACAGTATGGAGTTGGGCTAATGAGACTAGAGATGTTAAAGAAAGAGGAGAAATTTTTTGTAAAGAATAAAGAAGACAAAGATGTGGAGCTCGTTGCATCACTACCCCAGTGGTGGCCATGTCAAAAGAGTTGATAAGTGGCAAGCAGTTGAATGTCCTGTGTACTATAAAATGCATGTATCATTATATACAAAAACACTTGGCTGGTAACCAATTCAGAGTATCTGCCTTGTCAAATAAGCCATTATCAAATCAAGTCCCACTTCCTTCAAAGTGAGTCAAGGTTTACTCATTTTTTATGACAGAGTCATACCAGGGCTTGAAATTTGAAAATTCCTTAGCTTACCGTATAACATTTATTTTTTCCAAACTCTTAGGAAAAATATGTCTAGGGTACCAGTAGTTCAGAGGACAGAGACAAAAAACTATTGTAATATGTTAAAGAATGTAATTTTTCAGTTCTGTCTTTTAATGTACTTGTATCTAACATACAGTGCTGTATTGCCTGAGACCGTTGTTACATAACAGATGACCTCAGTTCGTTTCAGAGTAACTTCGTAAGCCAAAATTTCAACCTAAAAATCAACATATTATCTTTATAGCCTCATAGAGTAGGAATTCAATAATTATTAAAGGTGCATGCATATGAAGTAGCAGGCTTTTAGCCAGGTGGCCGTCCGTCTGGAAAATTCATTTTATCTCTTATAATTTTACGGGATAATGTGCCTCCTGGATGGCTGGCTTCTAATGTCTGGCTAATAGCCTGTGAAGTAGCTAGTTCTCATGAACCCCCTGGCGAGCACAGTAAAATATTTTGGTCTGGTTGAATATTTCAATGACATTACATTACAAGATAGATTTGATGGTGTATTTTAGGCGTAGTGAAAGATGTACAGTTGTATGTTTCAGTGAGTGACATCAGTTTCATTGTAAAAGAAGTCTGACTTCTGATTTTCGTTATCGAGTATGCCTGTGTCACTCACTGCAAATACATGTTTCAATGCTTCAGTTGCAATAATCCAGTTTTGAACAAAAATCTGCATTTTTAAAATAGCCCACCAAATTTTGAGTTGTTTGTACATGGTTTTAAAAAATTAATGTATCCAGTCCTCTGGCACAATTTAGAGTTAGCAACTTGTTGCCTTGTCACTGGCTCTGAAGGGTACATGGTACTGCAAGATTGCCACTGCACTTTCCAAGAAAAGGTTGTGTCATATCATAGGCTTACTTATGAAAAGATAAAACCTTAGATCTTTGATATGAACACTGGGCAGTTACTAGTATTTGAGACATACATGTAGCAAGTTTAAATGAATGGTTTGAATGTTTAAATGGCAGTTGTATACACTGTAAATGGAAATACCTAAAATACAGCCTGCACACTGTAACAGCCATAAACATTATGATGCTATTTTGACAGCTCCTTTGTTGTCAATCTCAATGACTTTTAATGACCTAAGAATCTGAAAGAAAAACCCAGAAAACACAGATGTTATAACAACATGGACCACCCCTGTCGCAGATGTTTGTAAGTGATTGCAAAAGGCATTTACCTTAAGTTTTGCTTCTCCAGTAGCACCAGTAACCTTGAGACCCATTTTTGTCATTTCTCTTGGAGTAAGGCTTGAGCTTAAAAATTAATAAATAAATTAGTTTGAGAAATTCTGAGTGTTTAGTTAATTATTAACTAGCTCATTATTATACCTCAAGATGTTGTATTACCTGTTTTTGTTTTTCTTAAAATGCTGGAAAAGGACTTCATAAACCTATAAAACAAACATGCTGATTTTTATTACAGTGCCTTGTGTTTCAGACTGGAGATCCCTTTACTGGCATATAACGACCGACACATATGACGGTTCACCTAGACCTCCAGCCCTATTTTACTTTGGTTTCAGTCAGATAAAAAGTACTACCATGCCGAACTAGAGTGGTTCCCTTTGGCCGACAGCATGACATTTGAAACCAAGTCATCCCAGTGCCACATAGCATGGCATTAGTTCTTTCTTGTATGTCTATCTGAGATCATTTCAAATGTTGCCATGTAAATTCACTTACTTGTACATAACAAACCTTGGCTAAACAGATGTCCGCGGCAGGGGTTTCAAAAAGAAAAAAAATAGCAGGAGGATACTCAGAAGTCCCCGGAGGACTGAAGTATCCAGTGCAGACGCTCTAAGTAGCAGGTGAGCAGGTGTTGGGCACCGCTTTAAATTGAAAACCCTGCCGAGGGTGGATTGTTTTCAAAGTTTGACTGAATTACAGATGGCATCTGAAGTCAACCATGCTTTAGCCAAGCTGGAGTTGAACCAGCTGACAAGATGATACAGTGTAGCACAGTGTTTGAAACAGGCCTTAGAAGGTTTAATACCCTTAGCCTGTTCAAGGCTCTCAGATAGTGGAGGCGGGCGAACAAGACTGAGCAAGCAAAGAAAATTGACCACCGCCCATCCCAAGGCCCCTATCTACTATTGGGACCCATTTACTATCTGAACACCTAGAACAGACTATAATACCCCAAGCCATTTAATGATAATTGAGAATTCTAAGCTTGGATATACAATTTACTTCCTAAATTGATCAATTTGTCTGGACTGTACAGCTGTACATATACAAACCTTGTTGACATCTTGAAGTTTTGCACGGCCTCGCACCAGATCTGACACTGATAAAAATTCTTTTTCATCAATGGGAAAGAATTCTTTTCTTCCTCTACAGATGGGTTTGGCAGTTTCTGTAGGAGACAAAATGGCATCAACCTCAAGGTATTTTTTATGCTTTGACAATCAAAATGAATTTATTATAAATTATATTATGAAACACAACCTTGCTGGTGATCACTCTTCATTTCGTCAGTCCTGTTTTCTTTGTTGTCATCATCAGCACTCTGTTCAGAGCTTGCTGTATCTATACACGTAATAACAAAAAATGGCATAAAAAATGACTTGTAAAAAAGTGATGACCATAAGTTCCAACTCTGAAAAGTAAGAAGATTATCCAAGTTAATTTGTTTTTCCACAATAATGAACATTACCTATTCTTGGACGAGTATGTAGAGCTTGCAAAAATTGTTCATCAGCATTTCTGTCTAACATCTGGGGAAACAGTAATTAATATGTAAAACAATAACACTGTTTTTGGCAAGTTATCATAATTTTAAATTCTATTGAATAGAAAGATACCGGTACTTGTGGACTAAACATTGGATTCCAAATAAGAATATACATGTAAATATCTTGGCTTAAATCATGAGAGCTTAATTGATGCATGCCCAGACAAGCAGTTCATTTGAATATTCAATTGCAAATGTGTTGTTTGGGACAAACAAACAAACAAACAAACAAACAAACAAAGCCCAAGTCAGCCAAAAAAAAAAAAGGCAAATTGAGACAAAAAAAAATTGTTGACCTAAAAAGTCACCATAGGTTGGTTATTCCCCAGGCCCTTCAATCATGAATCTCCTTATAATTTGTATACTAAAAAGGCCAGCTTAATATACGTGTAAAATTTTCCCTAGCTTTGAAAATACATTGAATAGGAGTTTTTACATACTGCAAGTCCAGCACATGTTTGTAGACGACGTAAAAGATCCTGACAAGCCAACATTTGGTTTTTCAGTCCATCCTGTATCTCCTGTTATTATGTATTACAAGAAAATGCATAACTTGAACAAAAAGAATGGCCGAGCCTAAGGAAAGGTTGAAACATGCAGGGAGACCTTTCCAAAATTAACAAAATTAATTTCCCTATGGCAGTGCCCCTGCAGTGGTTAAACAAGAACTCAACAAAGAAGTTAACATGGTTCTACAACTTTGCTGATATGTGTTATTGACTCATCTGAAACAGCCCTGAATTGGAAAGTTGAAAGTAGAGTGAATTAATGATGTATAAATCGACTTTGGTGGTTGACGCTTTTTCTCTATGCATTTTGGTTATTATTTAAATATATATTTGTTGAGGGAGATTTCTGATTCACAAGAAATTGTCACAAGAGAATTTGCCTTGGTGGTCCCAGTCTCAGCAGACTGGTGTTCTTGTGTGTACAGCCTCCTACAAATAGCAGTCAGGGTCTTATTAAACATTGGGGTAGAAAAACTTCGAACAACATGTTTGAAATACTATAATAGCTTGTCTGATGAAAACATGAGATCTGATTTGAAACCAACTAAGAAATATTTATTTATTAATATTATTATGGAGAACAGATGCTATTTTAGCCAGTCATTATTCTTACCTCCTGTTTGGAATGTATAGAAGATACTTGCTCTGAGAGACACTTAAACCTTAGCTTTGCCTGGTTTATTCTTTCCAATAACTTGATGGGATTTAGCTATGAAATAAAAAGAGAGTCATCAATAATAGTCCATTTTACAGTTATGTGCTCAGTGACCTGGTCTTTCACTAGAAAGCTAGGCTCTTATGATAACTAGTCCATATTTACACAAGAAAAACAGAGAGGTTCATATCAAAACAAGGTCAGGACCTCCAGCCTTGCTTCTACTCAAAGGCCAGGGACCTGTTTCCCCTGAAAGTACTGGAAACCAATGTCTAAAACTGCGATCCACTTATTCTTAAAAGCTGGTCTTTATCACGATTGGTTGGGGAAATTGGTTGCAAAATTTTGTGCCTGGAAATGTTTTCGTTTTTAATGTACGTAGGGAATTACCTGAAATAGTGCCGAAAAGTTTCAGGGGGTTCAAGAAATGTACGCCAGGTCGATATGGACTCTTGATGTTTTTACGTTAGAGCTGAATACCTAGGCAACAAACTTTGCTCTATTCAACAGGGGCCTCTACTCTACAAAAAAACACTTCATATTTAGTCCCTAAGTGTATTCTGTAAAATGTGGGACCCAACTTATGTTTTACGGTAGGCCCAGGGGGAGGGGGGGGGGGGTATTCAGGATTTCAAGCGACAGGGATAATCAAAGGATTTTTTTGGGTTTGAAATTTTTGATTCTGGGATTTTTTGGGTACGAAAATTTGGGAAGTATTTTTTTGGGTAGCTTGATTTGAAATCCCGAGTACCCCCCCCCCCCCCCCCCCAGGATAGTAGGTGGTTTAGTAGCGGGTTCCAGGGATTCAAGCTTCAGAGAGTGTTCCTGAATCACATGTACTGTACACCTAAATCTCTTTGAAATTACCGGTAAGTTCACGCACAAGTGCATGACTTTTGAATCTACTACACCTGCACACCAAAATGAAAGTAATCCATGTTGGAACTGTATGATAACTATAAATAATTTTATTACAGTGCAGATATTATGTTTGCACAACAGAGCAAAGGTTTGTCATTTAAATTTACATTTACAATAAGAAAATGTAACTTATGACAATGATCAGACAAACCAAACAATATATATAGAGGATATTACATGGCTGCGCGGGGATACGAATTTTATCTTCGAGTGCAGAGAGTATCTCTCACGAGTGAGCGCAGCGAACGAGTGAGAGATACTTTCAGCACGAGAAGATAAAATTCATATCCCCAAGCGGCCATGTAATGTTCTGTTTATTATATACATACTGATGAAATTTCCACATAAAACCGACCGCGCGCCTGAGCGAGAAGCTCTATTCTAATTGGGTAATTATGTTGGTAACCATGGCCACACCAATATCCTCACACGTGAAGGATAAAAATAGTATCTTCACTGCGCACAGTGAAGATATGATTTTTTAGTAAAAGGAGAAATCCTGGTATTTCATCAGTATCTATATAATAAATATTAATATTACAATTGCACTTCCAAAACTTTGGCCACTATGGTACACACTTTTAAGTTGACTTTAATTTAATATATAACATAAGTTTATAAAACCTACGTTGTCTTGACCACTGTCTGTAAACTGCTGCGAAAACTCTGTTTCTAGTCTGAGAGAGATGTAGTTCAAGTCTGATTCAGCCTTCTGAAACTATTTAAGAAAGAGGGAGTTCATGAGCATTTTGGACTGGTTTGGGTTACTATGACCATGATGCATGTAGAATTTTAATCACTGTATGGGGGCTGAGCAGAAATCTCCCCCCTTGATCTTTAACTTAAAGGCAGTTAGCACTTCACTGGGAGAGCTGATAAACAAACAAAATTAATACATGCTTATGTACAAATTATTTGAAAATGAAAATCCTTAGACAAAACTGGCCATTAGAAGGTGGAGGTCTATATTTACAAAACTAGACATCCCTTCTTTTGCCATTGACGAATTTCTAGTGTGAGGTACAAAGCCTTAATCTGTATTCTCAGAACCCATCCTGAACATGGGTCCTCTACCAAAATCTGAAAGGGTTTTCTCAAAGTAATAGGCTTATTATTTAAATTGTTCATTTCTGTCTGAGTAGTACGAAATATAAATCTTTCGACTCCGGATTAGAAAAATTTGGCGTGAACTTTAGCTTTCTTTCTTCGCAGACCTACAACACAAGAATTCTCGGCAGTAATATGACTCTGGGTATAAAGAAACAGCCGTGGTGTTTTCACCGTCACTGTTTATTGAGGTGTACAGTATGATAATTTTTCGTATTTGGCGCCAAAATTGATCACAGAAAAAACAACTTCGTACGACCATAAAGGCGCACACATATTTGTCGAATAATGAAATTATTGTAAAATGCACGTTGAATTGTGATCTGATCTGCAAAAACATCCAAGAAAATTTAAATCAAGACGAATATTTACCAGGTCTTACCAAAGCTTCCAGTTTGTCCACTGCAGGCTCCATCCTAACATTCAGGAAAATAGTATGTGGTGTAAGCTACACGAAAAGTGCTGATTAGGTTCCAGGATCGTCTTCCTCCCTCGACAAAGCGGCGGCATCATAAACGGGCCGTGGTGCATTGTGAAATGAATAACGACACTATTCCTCTTCTTCCCAAGAGTACTTATAAGAATTTTTCATTGGAGTTGTGAAATACCGGTATGTCTAAATCCGTTTTCAAACGGCTTTTTTCGGCCAAGCCCTCCGACCTATAGAAATCGTACGCCTCACTTGCTGCCTTGCATCAATGCCGAAATCAACGGAGCTGACAACTAAGGAAACTGAAAAGGTAAAATTTGCTTAGAATGCTGAACTTTATTTATCATGGTAGTTCTCACTTCCCTTTTTCATCGCTCTCTCGTTGCTCCCAATCTACCCAGGGATCAAAATCTGCATCTGTTTTCAGACCAAACCGGCTTATAATCATACTCTTTGGGGCCGCACGCTGTTACAAGTTACGGAGCGAACATGCCCCCTTCCGGATGGCAAGCACTTTCGAGGTCGTTACCCTCTCCGTAAAAGCTGTAGATATAGTGTTTTTGCCTGCTGCAAGAAATGAAGGAAGATTACATTCGTGGCTCGTTAATTAAACTTCCGGAATCAGCGTGTTTGACGTCCTGAGATTTCAGTTTGTTTTTTGTCATTTTAGTTAATTTCTTGAAAATTTAGTGTTCTTGCACAGGAATCTATTAGGTATCGCAATTGAAAGGAATCTGTCGTTTATTAAACCGATATCTCATATCTCACGGTACTGATGAGAATGTCCGTACTTTGATGCTACAGCCTAGTATGGGACTTCCGTAAAGACAGGAGGGTAGCCAGCATTTTTGCATGCTCCCATGGCGCTCATAAGTGGCGTTTTCTTGATTCTTAGAACATTTTTTTTTAATCTTAGCGCAAAACGTAGCTAGCTTTTCTAAGCTTTTCCTGAAGAGAACTAAAAGGTAATGGAATTAAAAATGCATAAGTAAATAAGTGTTAAATACGTTGCATACTTCATCGAATAGTGTAGTTTTTTGACTTACCATTTACTCATTTAGGATATCATTTAGGATATGATTACATATTGTAACCCTCGATAAAGCACGAGATGCTTTTCAAAATTATTATTCCTTTTTTTCCCCTTCAAAATCGAAGATCTCATCCCGCGGAATTCCAAAAGGGGGGTTCCGATCATATTTCTTGTTAAGTTTATAGCCATGATCATAGCCCAAAGGGGGGCGGGGGGGGGGTGTTCCAGAACCCCTGGAACCCCCCCTGTCTACGTCCCTGAAAGGTTCTGACAAAAGAAAACGCCGTGACCAACAAGCCGTATTCTGTGACTGGAGATCTTTCTACAACGAACTCCTTTTACGGAGATTGCAATTTTTATGTCAGACAATAAAATTTAAATTACTACCTACAACTATACTAAACATAACAGATCTTTTTACTGACTCACCATCTAGTTACAATTTGAGGAATCTCTTGACACCATGAGATTTGGTAAATCAGCATTCAAGAAGAAAATGAAGAAAATTAGGAGGATGGGCCTGGCCGGTTTAATATCAGACGAGAATAAATGTACAGTACAGTAGCCATCTGTATAACGCTTCAACTGACTGACAGTACGAGATATTTTTCCTTAATTAGTAGTAACTCTTTATAATTAGGTGTCCCCAATTAATAATGAGGTTCCTTTTTTGTATAGCCGTCTAGTAGCTTTAACACTTAAATGAAGTTGATATGATGAAGGGATAGAGAGAGATGGAGAGCAACTAGGAGTAGGCGCATTATTTCTCTCCCGGAACTAAATGGGCTATAGATGAATAAATGAGAATTAAACTCTTAACTGCATAAATGAGTGAAAATTGAGATGTTTTATTGCCTTTTTTAAGTATAATTTTCATTATGTACATAACGAAGTGTGGTGTCTGTTTCGAACTTCACAAATGTTTAAATGTATTTTCAAGTACGAGAAAATTGATAACAATTAATAAACAATGAATGCGATCTTATACATGTTAGTCGAAAAGAATATTCTCTTTCGGCAGAGCCAGAGTGTTGTCTCCTTAGCAAAATCTGGGTTCACAGCCACTTGAAATATTCCCAAGTTATATCTGCCCGAAAATCTCTTGTCATTCTATGAAGGATTCCTGTCATAATTGTATTTTTGAGTCCCTTTAATGCTCTTATCTGACCTTATAATTTTACTCATATATTACTTCGATCATGGTTACGAAATTGATGGCTTTCAGTCCATGCAGTCGTTGCCTGTAGATAGCTGTCGTGTCGCCGTATTCCTGAATTTCTCCCAATGCAATCAGTATGATGGCTCGCGAAAAATAGGCTGCACGAGAAAGAGCTTAACCCTCTCCTAAAGCTGAGTAAAGTGTTTGTGAGCCACGATAGAGAGCTTGCGTCATCTTCCTTCGTGTGTAATCCGTATTAGAATACTTTATTTCTTCTTCGGAACGGCCTGTACTGCCTGTACTTAACACATTCGCGATCTTCGCACACTAATTGATGTTCACTGCATGGACAATCTGCGTCCTCTGTGCATTTTTTCTTGAACACTCTGGGACACTGAAAATAAAATAATTATCAAAGGAATTAGTTTCTCAGGAAGTCAGATTAAGGTCAGTAAGCTTACCAGCCACCACACATCCTTCCCTCTCAGCAAGCTGTACAGAAAACTCTGCTCGAAAGAGATTGTCCTGCCCTGTATTTTTTTTTGAAAAAGTTAACGTATTACTTTGTAAACGCAACATAACCGTTTTCATATTCAGCGGATATTAGAATGAAAACGGCCTTCTAGAGGAGGCTTTCGTACTAAAAACTAGCATTTCGTTGTTTTTAAGTTTTGTTTTCAAATAAACACAAAATAAAATAACTTAAACTAGCAAAGAAAGTTGGTCGAAGGCTATACCGAGTATGTCATTAGTACTCGAAGTAAACACTTCTCCGCTCACTACAAACTCTAGTTTATCAAGCACAGCCTACACCTTCAACCCTATCCTCCTCAGTAAATGTTGGAATAGAATTTCTTTCGGCATTTGAATAAACGTTCATGTTGTGATCTTCACGTAGTAATCGGAAATTTACATTGAGGTTAATGTTGAAAAATCTGATATGAACAGATTAATTTAAGCGAAAGAATCGTAAAGACAGACAAATATTATTTTAGATGAAGTAAATATATTACAACAACAGCATCCGGGCGACGACATCCGGTCAAGAAGTCTGACGTCGCAGCAGGTTCCAACACGTAATGCTGCCGGTACACGGTTTCCTTATTGAACTGACATTTTTTAAATAGCAGTGAAACATGGGTGGCTTATAACAATTAAACTTTCAGATTGGAAATTTCCGTTTCATATTAATCGAAGAGTAAACAAGCCCAGTGGGAATAGGCAGCTAATTTATAAATCTGGTAAGCTTCAAGTGAGCCAGAGAAATTGAGCTCAGCGGATCCGATTGTAGAGGTCGTTCTATCAAGACAACAAGTGTCAAAAGTCCCCACTTACTCTCCTAATCAAATAACTCCGAATGAGCATACGTGGAGCGGAATTCAGATCTTTTATTAAACGGTTGCGAGAGAAAAGTCGACTGAGTGTACATAAAAGTGATTTATCCTGGCACAAACAACTCATTTTATTTCGGATACGAAATCAGTGCTATTACCATGAACTCTTGCCTGTTCAGTAGGAGAGTGCTAATTGCTGGAAAATCAATAGAAATCATTGCTAAAATTCAGTGAAGAACCACTAGGTCGAACAGATTGCTCATTCTAGTTTTACACAATCGATGCCACTGAATGTAATCAATATCGGCAAACTGTTCTAAACGTGGTCTGGACTTCCGCCCTGCGTGAAATATTTGAATTTCCATGCCAAACTACAACAAGTTTTTACAGCTACCGAGACTATTTTTCTGCTGTTTAAGGTTGGAAATCCTCCCAATTTGATTCCAATGCAAATAAAGGGCCATCAGCAACGGCATATTTGCCAAGCTACAGGGAATCAGATAAACAGCGATAAAGCAACATTCCTCGCGAGGCTGATAATTCACATTCTGTTCTCTCTTCTATCTCAGCTACAAAAATTCAACTCACTGGTTGGTTCTCCATGATTCTTCTTAAGGCCTCGGTTACATTACTTCTTTTTTCACATTTGTGCTCAAAGTTGCAGATAAGCGTCTTGTTGTGACGGTTCACGCATGCGCAATCAGTGTCATTTTCGC
Source organism: Galaxea fascicularis (assembly GCA_948470475.1). Taxonomy (NCBI): domain Eukaryota; kingdom Metazoa; phylum Cnidaria; class Anthozoa; order Scleractinia; family Euphylliidae; genus Galaxea; species Galaxea fascicularis. Next base: position 13,840,036 of record OX419345.1, read on the forward strand.
ATGACCGGCCACGAACCGATGAACACTGAAATTGGAAAATAAAATCATTAACAAAGGAATATTGTAGTTGGAATAATATACTTTGGGATTACTTTTACATTCTTGAACGTGATATTGTTTTGGCAAATAATATTTATTTGTTCATGTAATGCGGACTTTATCAGCATCTATAAACATCCGTCTTTGAGATTAACCTCGATTCACGTGCAAATTTGTTGTTTTTGTTTTTTGCTGGGATGCAGTGTTCTGATCGTCTCAACCAGCTAGCGAGGTACGAAGAATGCCTTTTTGTAGTTGTGTATCAGCTTGCCAATGCAGTGGTTTCCCTTATGAAGTTCCTCGGAAATTGCAATAAAAAACTTGGTACCACCATATACACTGCAGTTGCGGTATACCCCTATTAAAAGCCGTACAGTTACCATCTTGGTTTCAAAAATACATTAATAATTCATAACGAAAATACAAAAAAATTTTTGTTTAATGTTTTTTGAGTGTCTTTATATCTGATATAGACACGGCTAAATTTTACAGCCGATTCTATCCGGAAAAATAATAATAAACCCAACGATTATTCTACAAATGAATAGATCGACCACAAAAGGTTTTGAGGCTGTTTAAAAAACCTCGCAGACGTGATTTTAAACCCAATAAAACACTGCTGCTCGTTTTTTAAACATTACTTGAAGCACGATTTACGCAACCAAAGAGCAGAATATTGCAAAACAGATTTTAAATAGCCACGGTCAGATCACAAACTCGAACCTCACGAAAAAAAACATCTGCTTCACGTCCACCATAATAATGGATAAAAAACACCACAAGAAAACATATCTAGCTCAGTTTCATCTCGATGGCGAACAAATCATGGAATTCCCCTGAAAGAGTTGTTTGGCACCTCACATTCAAATCATTCCCTTGGTTTGGGTTCCACAATAGTGGCAAGAGCTGGTATGCAGGTCAAAAACGTGATCTCGGCAGCAAAAATGTTTGACCGTCATTTCAGTTGCCTTCGGGTGTTTAAAGGCCAACATTAACGATTTCATTGCATCACCAGCATCATGCGAGGTACCACAAGAACGTTACTGTAGATGGGTCTTATGAAAACTGAATATACACTCAAAGAATCCTTCGACTTCCAAAGTCAGACAACTTACAGAGCGTACCGATCAGAACACTGAGAACAGATATTTTTGCCCGTAACATCTTTCATCTTAAGAACTGGAGACCCACCAATCAATATAAGTTAATTGTTATCAACTGATTATTTACTTGACTCGAGCCAGTGATAGTGGAAGTGGGGTATGTAATCGAGGAAGTGATTGTTACAGCGTCAAACAGAGAACAATACTTACGTGGGTTTCATTTCTGTGGTGTCTACGGTGGGGAGTGGGTTTGGTTTGAATCAAGGCCAAGCAGACAGCTAACAGTGCGAGTAGAAGTACCACTTTCTCCATTGAGTAGACTAATTCTGGTCTTATTCAAGGCAACACTGAAAGGAGAGAACGACTTCAGGTCAATATTAACCTATTGCTGCGGGCAACACCCATTTTTGATCATGACGACAGCCTGAAGGCATTTTTCATTCGATAAATGACATGTTTAAACAATCAGAAACAATTTACTAAGAATACAGCTTTGTGCCCCAAGGCACAGATAAGCCAGCAATAGGTCAAACCCCTTACTTCCCCAAGTGATGAAGGAAAGTTGACATCAGTTTCTACGCTCTGCATGTGGGAATAATGCTGCTGGCAATTGAGAATCACAGCTGGAAAGTACAGCTCGACAGCTTTTGAATTGAATGACAACACTTTAAGGTTGCATCCATTTACTCGAAATTTAGAACCAAATTGCATGACTCAGGTTTGACCATAGGAAGTGCAAAGTGGATTTCGAGTGTTATTGAATTAGCATTTGCCACATTCAGATATAACAAGATCAAAATGGATAACCATCACCAGCTTGTCGACAACGGAAATTGCGAGCACGCGTTTATAACTTGCGACATACGTATTCAATTAGCATGTTTTTCGGCAAGTACTTTATCAAAGGCAGGCCAGAACGTGTTAGTATGCATAAACATTTCATAAACAATACTTTTTACCATAAACCAACATGCCAGTCATTCAGTTATGTGATTCGTGACGTGATGTTATGAAGTCACGCATACTGCTGGGGTTTCGCCGCTGAAATATAGACTTACAATGATAAGACCCTCCTTAAAACGATGACAACTTAGTACAGACTCTACTGTGAGAATTAAAAGTTCACCCCCATGAATCTTGCTCACAGACATAGGTAAACTAAACAGATCTAGCTTCACTGTTTTAATTGAATTTGTGGCCGTTGTAGTATACTAGATTTAGCGTTAATCTGTATTTTCATTAAACATTTTCTGTTGTTTGCAGTCAACTATTACCATTCTCATACAAATATTTATCGTGTCATTTTTTATGAGTGGACAAGATAAAGTAAATATTTGGATAAATCCGCCCGTTTTCGATCACGCTAACCAGCAGGAAATTCACGGACATCATCACCCCTATCTGGCCTTCGAGCAAAACTTTCCTGTGGAACGTCTTGTTATTTTCAGTTGGTTTCTTCTAGTGGAAATTTCACGAAAGTCCCTTCCCCTTGCAATCTTCAGGCAAGAGTTAAGTTAAAAATAAGTTGCTAACTTTCAGATTAATTCAAAAGCACTCATTAAATCCTTAAAGCTCGCTCAGCCAGATCATACAAAAAAATTAGAATCTCCCGGAATCAACTTCATAGCATTGAAAATAACTCGGTAACACATTGCCTGTGTAGTTTTACATCTTTTAATATGTCTTCATGAAAAGGGTGCTTAGTATTAAAACAAACGTGATGACATAAAAGCAGAATTAACTAGATTTCTTCGTTAATTCATCTTTCACCACCGCTCATGTAAGGTCTTTATCGAAATCACAGTTAATCGCAGATAAGACTGCAACAATATGCGAAACTGAAATGCTCAATTAAAGAAACAAAACGTAGGCAATTCAAGATAGTATAACGCGGCCTTTGACGCGCTTCAAAGCTTTTTTTTGATTTGCGAGTTCTCCAAGTAAAAGCTGCTCCAATAATATCTAAGGACAGATTTGATTGACGGGGAAATACCCCTGGAACTGGAACTTTATTGAAACAACAGATGAATTGGTCTTCATGAAAGCCACGTAAGGTTTAAAATGCAAGTAGACCTAATAAACTAACAATAAACCAATAAAAAAGAGGAACAATCTAAATCCAAAGTCAAGATCTTCAGTCCAATCCTTTTTTAGAAGTAGCTAGAGAACTAGCTGACTTTATGGAATTGGGCAAAGATTTCCACAATTTGGGACCAGCATAGGCAAAATTCCTTTTCATGTAATCAGATTTTGGTAGTGGCAAATTAATATTTAATTCACTGTTCCTAATATTGTATGGATTCCTTACCTTGACTTTGGAGAATTTATCAGTTAAATAGGATGGGGCTGCAGCAGAGGTGAGTAGAAATCTTGAACATTTGGCCGGTGGCTCTATGCTTAGCTCTTCTGGTTTTTACATCCTTTGAGCTACCATCACGGGCAGCCCTTAGTATAACCCTACCAGCTCTATTCTGTAATTTCTGTAGTCTAGTTGCAAAACCTTTAGATAAATTATCCCATACTATATCACAGTAATCAAAAGAGGGCTGGATATATAGTTATGAGAGTGTTATGGTTTACAAATTGCCTCAATGGTCTTAAGCCTCCGATTGCAGGTGAGACCTTTTTTGCCACATGGTCAATATGAGAAGACCATGATAAACGTTCATCTATATGGATACCAAGAGATTTACCAGAGTAAACTCTTTTTATGTTAGTGTCACCTAGGCTAATCTCAGGAGAATAGCCAAGATTAGCGAGATTGTAACCCGAGCCAATAGTCGAAGCATACCATGAGACAATTGCAGCTTTCCTTTTAAACTGAACCGTTATGACCTTCATGCATTGGCTAGCTTGAAGTAAAAAAAAACCGCGTCAGTTGTCCTCAATCACGTCCTATTTTTGCTGAAATATTTTAAATTCATTCTGCGACAGGCGATTTACACAAAAGAGGTACCCATGCAAAGTGCATAGCTGAGAAAAAGGACAGACGAATTTTGACACGGCTGCTGTTGCGAGTCAACCAAAACAATTTTTTCCTCCGAAAAAAAAAGTGTCAAGTTTGAGAAACAGGAAGAAAGAACAAATTCCTTTTATTGAGCAAGAACCCGCATAAACAACTGTTTCTGATTAATAAGTCATCACCTTTTAACAGCTCTTCTTCCTGCGGGGGTAGAACAGGTCTTTTTACGCTGTAAAAGTGCTTTTCTAAGACAAAGAAAGCCGGGCATAATGCCTACGTTCAAAGAATACTGTGGTTTTAAACAGGCGCCACTGACACAAAGGGAGCGGAGAATTTTGGCGGAAAACTTAGGTGTGATTTTCATTGAGTAATTAAAACAATGGCAGAAAAAGAGTGTTGTTTTCAAGTTATGTTAGATCATATTAACACGCGATAAACTCGCGAGCTGATGGCCAGCATTTTGTACTCAAGGATATCATTATCAAAGAAATGCGTTAATTGTTTTCAGTCAAACGCACGGGTCGGTAGTAAAGGCCAAGGAACTTGGAATAAACAATTAACAATGACATGACGTGAATTTGTCAGTACGGCCTGGATTTATGAATGGCTCAACTAGTGAAGTTATTTGCTCACACAACTAAGTGAATTTTGCCGAGAGTCAGGTAGCCTGCAAGCAGGCTCTTGTAGGCCCCTCGCGGGATAGCTTCGCTCGTCAGCTTGTTTCTCACGGCTTCGCCGCTCGTCCCGTATCAGCTTTGAGAGCCTGTTCGCAGCCTAAACGTCAGGGATTAATTTCGTCTCGAAGCAGCGGTCATAAGTTTCCATGACTTTGAAACTGTCTTCTGAACACAACGAAATGAAGTAAAGACTTGCACGGCTTATTTAATACGAATAGTGTCGAAATCAGGGAAGCACTTTTGTAAAGAGGAGAAAATTGCTCCAAATTCGAATATTTCGCTTATTTGTTTCTGAGGTATTTCAGCCACTGATCAGCTGAAACAAAAAGTGAGAAGCTAATGTAGCGTACAATCTGAATTGAAGAAAATCACTGGCAGTGTTGGATAACCGCGTTCCATGATCGCACATGATCGCACATATATTACAACTGAGTTGTACGTTTTTTCTACATCTTTTACTCTCTTTCAATTCCGACATTTAAAATAAACAACTTTATAATTACATAACATCACCAAAACAAACGCAAATATCAGAGCGTTAACTGTTACATTATGACATATGTAGTTAATGTATTCTAAGAATTCCGTTCCATGATCGTACGTACATATTACAAATTTGTACTGTTTTTTTCTTTCTTTTTCTATCTTTAAATTCTAACATTTAACAATTTTATAACTAAGTAACACCACGAAAATCGTGTGTAAAACGAACATAAATGTTAACTTCGACTGTTACAGTCTGATATAGTCAAGGTATTCTAAAAATTACTAACGAGAAATATATGGTGAAGGGGTTGGCGTACATAACAAACCTTTGTTTAGATATATCCTTGACTTGGGAGTATTCTCTCTTTAACCTTCTGGCGCTTTTGTTCTCGATTCCTTTTTGTTGCTGTTAAAAAATGAGTTGATGACTAAAGCACTTACTCTGCCTGATTGACGTAATGGTCAAACTAGTACTTTCTGTAAAATTTTGCACAGTTATATAGGCAGTACGTTGTCATGCCGAAATAAGAATGTCTGAAATTCAGTATCAAACAATACCACACCCCCAAAGAATGGAGTGCCAAAGAAAAAAGTCCTTAAGGTCAGCTGTCCGTGAATAATTAAAAGTAGTTTGGCGATTTGTAACTGTCATATAAATATAATTTGTGACGCTCGATTGAAGATCAATCAAATTTTGCGACCCTTGAACCTGCATTCTGTAGCACGGATTATTATGCCATAGTCAGCTCTCCCTGGAACGTGCATAAAACAAGCGCCGAATGTTACGAAACTGATAACCTTTCATCAAGGAGACGTCGTTTAAGGCGACTGCAATCGTGTGCCTATGTTCAGCATGATTGAAGGAATTTTATGATTAACGAATGTTCTAGATTTAAAAATAAGGAAAACTGTAACTTTAGCCTTCAAAAAATAATGTCTGCGCCGATGGGAATCTTTTTTAATTTTTCCCGAACCTATTCTTATCTGAGAGAGAAACATTTGCAAATTATAGCACATTTGTTCGTAAAAGTTCCCGTTTCTTTTAATTTCTGTGTGTGAGGCGTTTTGAGATATTTCCTCAGGCATAGTGACACAAGATGCCAGTGGTTTCGACACAATAGTATCCCACCAATTCAAAGTTTTTCATACGTTCGCAGAGCCTACTGTGCGAAGTACCTCATAGATTATACGGCAGATAAAAAACACATTTTACAAATAATTGTGGTGCGGTGTTGTACTCCTTGAATGCGCTCGTGATCAATGTTTGAACTACAACTGTAGCTGTGTTTCTATAGTGACAAAACCATGGACGCACTGACAAACGTGGTGCCCTCCAAAATGGCGCGGGCACATGCACGATCCCGAGCCCTCGTGCATAACGTCATAGCTGAAGCCGGTTGAATTGTAGTTAGCCGCTAACCTTTGTTCCTCTTTGTCATTTAATTTTCCGGTAAAGTTTCCTTTATGCTTTGAAACATCCTGTTTTTAGTTTGCTTTTACAATAGAGAGGCGACTACTACGTTCCTGTATACATACAATATCGATTCATTTCAATGCCAACTACAACTAAGATTCTATAGGGTTCCATAGACATGACGCCTAGGAAGTTATTGGCCAAAGTGCTTTTTCCTGTTATTAAGCCTTTGCAGCAACAGGGGTCTAAAATGACTTTCTGTTTGAATAAATATTTCCCACTGAAAAACAAACCACAGAACTGGAAAACAGAGCATTTTGCACACAGAATAAAGAACCCTGGTTTGTCAGGAACATACTGTGTCCGATTAATTATATAAGTCTCCGGTTTTCTTTCTTATACTGAGAGAAAACCTGTTCGCTTAGTCACGACAGGCAAACACTTCCTTCCTGAGGCAAAATAAAGGAAATCTGAAAAAAGCCACAACAACGGCGAAGTGCCAACATTCTCTGAGATGCGACCATTGTTACTTTCGAATAAAAACAATAAACACTGTATGAAGACAAGCGGCGCTAAGTTGGCTTAACCTACATTCAAACGGATTTTTTTAATCACGGTCACATCCTATAAAGTTCAAAAAAGTTTATCATCTACTCACTAAGTGAAAGTCCAAAGAGGTTTTTGCTGCATTCTTCCTAACTCAGTCAACTGCCCCATCACCCACTCCACGATCGAGCGCTACCTGCGATCATTTAATTTGGCACAAGAAACTGAACAATGACGACCTCATTATGTTTATCAGGTTAAAGGTCACTTTGCCAAGGGTATTTGCTCAACATAGACACTGCACCAACAGTGGTTCCACAGTAGCATTCTATGGCGTCAGTGCATAACAGATTTATTAGTCGCGATAGTGGGTCAAACGAAATTGGAATGTATTGGCTATCCAGCGATACCATTGCTGTACAGTATCTCTCTTTTAAATGATGGGGTGTGGGAGGGGCTGCCATTTTCCAGTTAAGAGAGCATTTGACTCTATTTTAAGAGTGTTCAATGCAACTTTAGAGACATTTCCTACCCCGTGAGCAGTGTTTTTTTTCTCCACCGTCCAGTGGAGAAAATCAATGCTCGCAGCCGAAGTATGGGTTTCCATTTCCTTTTAGTACTGATTTTTTTAGGCTGAAGAGCCTCATTAGGAAGGATCAATAAATGTATAACGAAGCTGGGCTTAACCAAGCGGGGGAGGGGAAACTTGAAAACACGATTAAGCTATATTAGGGTTACTGTGAGTCTTATTATAGCTTAATTACGAATCAGTTAAGATGTTTCTCGAACGTGTTTATCATGACTTAAATTCATGTTATTGTCGCACGAACTTAAACTTAGGCTTAAAAAGCATTTTCAAACGGTGAGATGAAATGCTTGGCTAACTCTTAACAATATAATCATGGACTAGTGCTATTTAAAATTTGGCCTTCAAACAACTTTTCCTTGGTACTCAAAGTTGAAATTTTTAACCGGCATTCTTACGCAAAATAAAAAAAACCTGCGATTAAATTTTTCATTTCATCAGTACTTCATCAGAACTTTTCACTCCATCAGTACTCAATACACATTCCTGCCTTAGGCTGCCAATTGTTGACAAAATTACAGCTAAATAACATACCAGAAAAGGAAAGAGAGAGTAGCTCTGGAAAGGAAAACATCTTGAATAGATGTAACAATATAACGACGTGATAATTAATTTATATTACCTATTTTAGATCACTGCACAGACCTATGAGTAACAACTCGTTATTAGCGAAATACGTGGTACAGGGCCATATTGAAACATTTCAGACAATGATTGGCAAAAGCGCATATTTACGGTGACAAATTCGAAGCTATAACATCTGCAAACAAACGCAGTTTGACCAAGAGTTTCTTCTTTTTTTACATCTGCAAAACTCATCAAGGCCTCGCCGTAGGTCCGTTATCACTATATTTAGAAGAAAATTAAGTCTCCCACAAAGATGGCTTAATATCAGATTTGATTTAATTGAACTAAACCTCTTAACAAAGCTACCAGAAAAATCTCAGTTACTCCTAGATAAAGTTTAAATAATTTCATAAGTGCTTGCCACTTAAAATTCAATCCAAAAGACTGATCTGGTACACGGAATGTGCGGTTAAATTTAACCCTCTCAACAGAAATTTCCTTGAAATTTTTGAGGTTCTGCTCTTCTTCATTGTGTCCAAATACAAGTGTTTCCCTTCCGTGTTTAGTTTTGGTTCTCTTAAAACTTAATAAAATATCCTATGTTCTTGTAGACTTTTGAGGTCTAAAATGCTATCTTGTTTATCTTGAACTGGAACATACCTTGTTTCTACCACTTCGTTCTTTTTTTGTTCTGGAAAAAATTCCTCGAGGACATCACCATAAAAGGAAAAGCTTTCAGGGTGAGGTTAGAAAGTGCTTGGTTCTGTTATTGTTCAATTAAAAAATTTTTCTTTGCACAATTGCTGTTCTGTAACTCATTAAAGGCGTCAATAGACCGAGACTATTGATTACGTTTAGAGGACGTCGTTGTACAACTATATGGCGTGTCCACATCCTGTCCAGGATTAAAGTGGACGCGTTATAAATAACTTGATCTACTTGATCTTGAATACAGCGTCGATAGATTGATCAATTGATCGGATCGTTCCAATTCACCTTGGAAAAGACAGAGTCGCGTATGACCCGGCAGACAGTTCATCTCTACATTCAAGCGGACCTTTCACTAGAGGACCCTTTTCGCTTCTAACTGCAACTGATAAAACTTTTAAAGCTTATCAGTGACAATTACTTAAGGGCCGAATACGTAGAATACTAATAAAAGTCTGTCACTTCCCTTATTGTCCTGTTAATTCCCTAATTGCTTGCTCCTCACTGGCCTTTATCGTCCTATTTTTTTCCTAAGTCTTTCTTTACCACATCAAGAAGCTTTGTTCCCCGCCTTTGTCGTCAATGAATTCCCCTCTCGGGGTTGTACATCGGAATTGAGGTGTTTTATTTTATTTTTTATCTTCAAAGTACAACAAATGGTTTACAAAAATGTATGAGGGCAAAAAGTCAGTAGCGAATCAAGGTCAAAACTCGTGAAAATCTTTGGATAAACTAAATAGCAGAAGCTTCAACGGGAAAATTGTAAGATGTCGTAGTGGACTGTACCATAATCAGTGCTTGCGAAAACAGGCGCCAGGCAGGCCAATTTGCCTAACAGTCCGAAGATACATCGTCCTTAATTAATGTAACGCTAATGGCGGTTTGCAACTAGTGATTTCAGTTTCTATCTCCCATCTATAACATCGCAAACTTATGTTGGGTATCCATCTTTTTTTTAAATCTATTTTCCATCTTTTTTCATCTAACGTTCGAGCTGAGAATTAATTTCCTATAGTTTTTTACTTACCACCCGAAGGTCTCTTTCGGTACGGTTGATCCTGGTGGAACGATGAACGTCTGTTATAAATTTAATTCACCTAATAAGTCATCGGGTGACACGAGTCTCTTAACCGCTACACAGATTTATATATATTTCTTATATTGTTTGTAACACTTTCCCGGGATAGAGAATACTACATTTTTCTGAACTACCACACGCTGTTTTGGAAATATTTGAGTTCTCTTTGTTGCGCAAAAAGATTGGATTAGTAAAAAACCACAGTTAATCTTTTCCGTAGAAAGATGGAAGCTCTCTCAGCAAGTGCAATACCTAATCGGCTGGCCGGGAAATGTTTTGCGGGCGTTGCGTTGAATAAAACGTAGGGAAAATGCTTTCACAGAAAGTGCCATACCATTAAGCGAACCGACAAATATTGAGTAGTCATAATAGGACCAAGTTATTTGCTCCTGAGCCCTTTTAGTAATTATTTCAAACTGTTCTAACAACCATTCCTTGTTTATCAGATTGGTCAGCAAACGGAAACATTAAGTAAAAGTCTGCACGCATGCTCGTGGTTAATTGAAGCGCAAACAAACTTGTGTGTTGAAGTAAACGGGGCACGCGACGGCATTCCAAAGAAGAGCTTAGTTTAGCGGTAAACCTCTGAACTTTGTAGCATACTCGTCACTTGCAGTACTAATCTTAGTGAATCTGGGGGACGGACTATCGGAAAAGTTGTTTGTAGGGTGGGATTTTCTCAGCTTCCATGAGGTTTTTCGTCGTCCGTAACCTTGGATGGCTGCGAAGATTTTGTTCTCAAAATGGAAATAAAATGGTGTGTCCAAGTCTTTCAGATTATGCGGACCAAAAAGAGGTGGCATATTTGAGTGATCCAGGCAGCGGCCATCTTAAGCCTTCTTTCTTTTAAGAGACGAGGACGGCTACGGCAACAAGAACGTCATTTAAAAATATAACTTCTCGTTTTTGTAACTCTTTCGCAATCAAGACATTCCACTGTTTAACTTTGAAAATGATGTAGAACTCTCCAGGAACTAAGTTACTATGAATAACGTCAAAGCAAGGAAAATGAAAGAAGAAAGTTTTGCCATCATACGCTCACGTTCTCGAGAAAACCTAAAATGGTCATTTCACGTTGTTATTTGCAGATGACAGCAAAGAAATGTGCCAAAATGTAAAACGCACGTGTAAAACGATTGTTTTTGTTCATTAAGTTCATTGTTTTGTGGCGTTCTCGTTGCCGTCGCCGTCCTAGTTTCTTAAACTCCCCGCTATAATTGTCATTGTTGAATACGGTAACCATGGGATAGGGATTTCAAATGCTCGAGTTTAAGGGGCTCTGGAAGTTCTTGGACAAAAAGGGTAACAAGCTATCTAACACTATCTGTGATTCGCGTTCGCGCTTTTGTTAGGCGAATAGTGCATCCTGAACTGACATACATTCTTACATAAATGTTGAACACTGTATCATGCTATGTTGAATTAGGTTGAATTAGGTTGAAGTAGGCCATTTAACAAGTTGAACGTTGTTGAAAAAAAAAAGGTTGAACGAAAATAGAGACGAGCCGGCTTTTCTGTTGAACAGCAAGCTGGATGCTAGAACATCGTTCAACATTTGTTGCTCAACAAATGTTGCACGATGTTGAACCGTGTGTCACTAGCATCAGTGAAGCCGTAAATTAAACCATTGTTTCGCCACTACAACTTGCGCTTGAAATTATACCACGAAAGAGAAATCGCTCAAAACATGCAAATAACAGAAAAATTCATAAAAAGTTCAAATCTGGTGAAAAGATAACAGAACCACAAAAAAAAAAAAAAAAAAAAAAACGGAGAACAAACCTTTTCTCTTGTTTTTCGTCCGTGTGCCAATCTGAGTCTTGGTACAATGTGTGACTTAACTTGCGAGCAGGTTTTTAAGCAGTGGAAAGAGGAAACGAGTTTCAGCCATGAAAACAGGTAGTTCTGAGAAAAGGTTTGCTAAGAAGTTAATCCTTCCGCAAGTGCGCCCGTAATCCATTTTGAGGCCAAGTTTTGCTCGACAATAAAATAATTCATTTGAATAATCCGCTATAAATTCCAGCACTCAGAACAAAGTCAAAGGGCGAACGTGCTTTATGAAGCCTTGTAGAATCATGCACCGAGTTCGAATAAAACTGTTCACATGCACGTGCACGTGTGAGGGAATCATGTTTGTCAAACACAATGTTCAAGAAGGCTTAACGAAACTGCCATTTTAAGGAATTGTGCGCAGAGCAGTATTTTGTACCGGGTGCTAATAAAATCCCGGTCTTGGGTTTAAACATAAGACACGAGTTTACGTGATGATTTAGACAAAGTCAAATAGTAATTACTCATAATACCTGATAATACGAACTTCGGCAGACACGACGTACGTCCATTTAATCTTAAATCGTTCGTTTAATCTGATTTAGCAATTCTTGCATGTAGATATTTGTGGGATGAGGTAAGACTTACAAAAATCATCGTAGATAATTAACACGCGTCTTCTTTAGAAGAATACACCAATGAATTTCAATTCCCAATACGTTTTACGAAAGATTCACAATTCAACAATAAAAAAAGAGAAAAAAATGAAGAAGCGACAGTTTAGGGAAAAAGAGATAAAAGCCTATCAGACTATAAAACAGATATCTGTTTTATAGTATGTGATTTCTCGGTCCTCCAAAACGTTGATCCACTCACAGAAAAAGATCTATCACCATAGATTACGGTTTTAGTCTAGGGATGAGACAAGAGATAAGAATTTATTAAACGGCGCAGGGAGAGACAGCATAACGATGAAAAAGGTCACTATTATGAGCAAAACTACGGCTGTACTCAGTGGTTACAGAATCCGATCTTGTGGGTTCGATTCAAGTCGTTAAGACTGATCAATTTTTTGCTGGGCTTTGGTGCTAGTAACAAGAAATCACTAAATCTAAAGAGTTTAAACGGTACTTTTGACTATATATTGGTGCTGGTAACATAGCAGGAAAGGTATCATACATGAAGCTATTGGTGAATGGCTTAGCACCCAAGAGTCTCTCAGTCGTTCAAATGGCGATCGCAGCTTATCAGTGTACAAAACGTCACAAGGTGGGCTATCATCGTGAATTCAAATTTTCTCTCAATTTCTCCCACGTTCGCGACATGGCAGGTATTATCGTCCTACAGTCGTTACCGGGTTCAAAATTCAACATCCCACCTTATTTGCCACCCACAGGCTGCTTCCGAAATCAATGATCCCAACAGTTTGAAAGAATGCGTGTCACTGATATCTTAGCTAAATCTGGCAAATGCCTAACTTCACACAGGTCCTTATTTTTCAGTCGTTCTTTTTCGTCCGATCAGAAGATCAAGGTGTAATCGGATTTATTTTTCAGTTTCTGTGGCACGATCAAACTTGATGAATGTTAGCTTAGTTTTCGCTTCTTTTGTCAGCTTCGCTACAGTTGAGAGGAACTCATCTACATCCTCTCCTACTTCAATGACGACCAACTCATGATTAGAAATTCTTGTCCTCTCTTCGTTTAGCAATGAATTGGATCAGACTCCAGCCGATTCTACCCGAGGCTCACATTAATTTCTGTTGTACGTTCAAACACTGTGAATATCGATTTTTAAATTAAGTTAGACTCGCCACACTTGGCAGGGACACAACGTTAACTTGCACAAATTACTATAGGCCCTTGAAAGCACATCCTTCCCTGCCCTTATAACTAACTTATTTTTAGAAACTGCTGTCTGCTCTTCGTTTAGCAATAAATTGGATCAGTGCAAAACCGCAGTTGTTTCGGGAAAAAAACTTCTCTCACAGCAAGCGCAATCTCAAGTTAGCGTGCCAGGAAACATTTGTGGGTGTAACTGCACCCAGTGATACTGTCGCACTCATTTCAAAGTATTTCAATAACAAAGTGGTTTTTTTAAAATAGCCCACATTTTACTTTGCCAACGGAAACAGTATAAGTACACATTGCACGTATGCACGCTTAATGTCAGTTAACGTAAGCAATTGGTGCAGGCTCGACGGTGTTCCGAAAATACTTTCATATATCACCACATAACATGATAACTTCCATACGCGTTGCATGAGCATATGACATCCCGATACCAACTGGGAAAAGCTATGCTCATCAACAGCAATAGAAATGTCCCAAAATATTACATTTTCTGCTTCCCGACGTGAAATCTCAAGGCCATGTTGGCACTACGTGCCTCGTTGGACACGAATTTGTAACTCTAACTGGCGATGAAAAATCAGAGCTGATCTTATTTTTTTGACGACATTTAAATAGTTGTCCTGACATTTCTATACTTTACCATGTATCACTATTTGAGGGGATAAGAGATGTGTGAACTGATGGAAACCCAGACTAACGCTTCCGTTTTCTTCAGAACTGCACGGCCATTGCAGAGAAACTTTAAATGAGTGCTCCTGGCTTAGGTGGTCACGGAAAAAAAGCGCCGCTGGTTTTCCAGTTTAGCTCTTGTAATTGGAGAAAAAAATCCGCGATAAACTGATTGTGTATTGCTTTTCTTTCAAGCATTAACTTTATATCTTTACACGGGACAAATTTGTGCCCTAAAATGTTCGTAGCCTTGATTTATGCGGAATTTTAACCCAACGACAAAAATAACCGTACCAAAGCAAGCTGAATTAAAGTAACATCGCAAAACGAACATGAATTTACTTGCTTGAACCTTTTCACGAGAACAATTCAAAAAGGGCTTAAAAACTTGTATATATAACAGGGGGAAAAATATCTCCTAACTACACCTCACTGGTCCAGAACTTAGCGCAACAAAACACTGACGCAGACAGAGAAACCAACCTGATTACTTCCACGACGGAGATGTGTTGAATTCTCCAGTGTTATCTGACGTGATAATGTGCAATCGCGTTATAAAGTAGTAGAAACGAAACTGAAAAAAAAAACGCAAAACAAAGCGTTGATTGAGAGTTTAAGGCGTGAAAACACGGGCTTGGACGGCCCTTGATCCTTCCGTACATCCTCACGTAATCCAGTTTAAACTCAAGATATTCTCTTAAAATAAACTACATCAATTGAATCATCCGTTATAATCACCCAGCTTATGGAATAACGCCCGAAAGAACGTCAGTTGTTTTGGTCACCGATAATCGCGTCAAAGACAAAGTCGATAAGACTTCTATGAAACAATCAAGCTTTTAGATGAGAAACTAGCACAATTGTAGCAACCAAAAAATGTTTTTGTTGGCAGAATTCTTTTAGGGAACTGCATTATTGTCTGGAAGAGAAGAGACGAGTTGTCGTGTGTGTGAGATAAATATGATAACCCATAATCCTTATCTGACAAGAAATGCGACCACGTAATCATGGGTCTGTTTTTGGTGAAGGTTGTGGTGACAATGCCTTCGTGATTCTTGACTACAGACATTAACGAGATTTAAAAGACACGAGTGAAACGAAAGTAAGAGGTAGGATTTAATGCGTCCATCCTTACGCAACCTAACGCCGAGAAACTCCCACATGCGACAATGTCGGGGGGGCTTACGTGAGCTAAAGCTAGGCGAAAATTCGAATTCTACATGCAGAATCAAATTCAAAGTGTTAAACATCCGCAATGAGCCAGTACATAGTGGACTGTGCACGGAGCTTGTTGCATGGGTCAACAGTGCTAACCGATAGTCAGCGAACGTGCAAGTGGAGGTTAAGTCGCATTCGAGTTTAAGGACGTTCGCGTGAAAATTTTCCAACATTGATTTTTTTCTGAGACTTTTAACACTTTAAGATGATGAGTTAGTTAAGTCAGAAATGTAAAAAAATGGGGAGTCGCCGACTTCGTTTTGGAGAGAACATGCCCGGAGGAACACCCTAAATCTGAAAAAATCGGGCTTCGTCAGCGAATAAGGCCAGTGCCTGTAAGCCCAAAATATTGCAATTAAGTCTTTGAAGTGAATTGTTCTCGGCCAAATATGGTTTAAGTGGACCTATTAAGTGAATTTAGTCAACTAGTGAGGTTCCTTAAAGAACAACTTCGCATTTAGCGACCATATTTTCACGCGCCTTGCAGCCGCAAGATGACAAGATTTGATGTTCCGTGGACAGAAATCTTGAATTTTTTTTAACTTCCCACATTGATTTTTTGTTCATTTTTGGACAATGTCAGTGAAGATAATTGTAAATAAAATCTGTTTCTGGAAAGGAAAGTAGGGGTCACCGACCATTTGAGAGAGAAAAACTGAAGGCGAAGGGAACGCGACAGCTACCATCCTTTTACTTGCTTAGCTTTCTTCTTCAGCGCACGTGCTCGATGGCTGATTGGCATGACCTTAGGACATGGATTTCGTGCGCAGTAGCGATGCACGTGAACAATTAGCGCGAACGGCCGCGATTTCCAACGCATCAAGCCACTAAGAACATTATTCCACCCCCTGGATGGGATGTGAGTTACATTGGAGCAGTTCTCACGGACACCCATTTGCATGTATACACGGGCAGATGGAGATAAAGCGAAGTAAAAGTTGCTTGTCAAAATGCAAAAAAACAAAGTTCCCATCGAAACTGTAACACACCAATCAGAATGATTTAAAATAGTATCCATTTTGTTCTCAGTGTCTCTCCGGACGCAGGGTGTGATCGTTACTTCTCAAATTAACAACGTGACCGTCGTTATGTAACAAAAACATTCAGACATTAGTAAGTAATTTATTTTTCTTGATGTATGAATTCGCAAAAAAAAGTGTTGAGAGAAAACAAACAAACATGACAGGAACCTAGTACAATCTCGGTCAAAACAAAGGAAAAATTGAAGCCTCCCACCCCCACCCCCACCCCCTCCGTGACCCCCCACCCCTCGCCCCATTTAAATGATGAAAAAATGCGCGTTGATTTGCGCGCGAACTCATCATTGATTTTAAGGAAGTAAGGGGGGAGGGGAGGAGGGGTTTGTTATTTCTCATTTTATTATGTCCAAGAATGTAGCCTTTGCAGTGAGTCGGCGAATCCAAATGGCACGGAGCCTGTTTTCCAAGTGATCAATCTGTTACCGAGTGCACGTGACTAGGAATCCTTAACCTCCCATGTTTCACGTGTTTTTAAAAGTACTGACGGAAAGAATTTTTAGCTAGGTTAGTTTGTTTCTCTATACCCTCCATAAAATAGCTTGCAAAAGTTAAAGACGACAAATGAGCCTTAAAGCCTTCTTTTAAAGTAAAACTATGGTTAAATAAAAAAACACAGGTATTGCAGCGTTAAATGCACGTCGATCCAAAGTTTGGTACTCTGGTTTAAATTTATTTTATTTTAGTTTATTTTATTAACTTCGCCAAGCTGGCAGGGACACCGCAACAGCGTGAAGCCAATTACTGCGGGCCCGAGACACAGGTCAGCACCAGGGGTGGTCACAACCAGGGTTCGTTACGTCCCTAGTAGTTCTTTAACGTCCTACAGAATTAATTGTGGAGAGTTGTGAGACGGGACCTCCGGTTTATCGTCCTTATCCGAGAAGACTAGAAAGTCTAACCATTTGCAGATGTCATTGCAAAGGAAGCACTTTCTCCTCAGTTATTTAAAGGCCCTGAGTGTTGGTCCGGCCATTTTGTGGTCGCTTTGCCAACACGACTGCTGTGATGTGGGTTTACTTTAAGTAATGTAATTGGCCTTGATAGAAGTGACGAAATTTTTGTGGTTTGGAGTGCAGACACTGTTTTCCATTTCTTGTTTGTTTCGTGGCATGCAAGATTATCCTCCCGATAAAAGACGAGATACACTACATAAAAGGTTAACGTTGCACAATTTAGTTGGCTAAGTCTCTAATTTGTAGGTTATCATGGCACGTGTGACAAAGCACTGGGCAACTTTTATTTTTTTGTAATATATTCTTCAAAGATGCAAATGGTCGAGTTTTATATCTCTAGGCATTTTAAGCACCTACCGTGTAAAACCTATGATAGGGTCAGAAAGCTAGAGAGCCATGCTATCATTTTGCGAAATCGTAGATAAAAAATTTCAAACGACTCTAACAAACGCTGATAACCTTGCGCAAGGATAACTTGAACTAAATCTATCTCAGATGTGAAAACAGAGTAGTTTTTCTGTCATTAAACAACACCGTATTTTCTTTCGCAGTGTGGGGTATTGACTTAGTTTCAAATACATCACAAATACGCGTGGGCGGTAAACCCGCTCAGAGAAGAAAAACCATTCTCAGACGGCCACACAAATACAGTTTTGTTTTTGTGGCCCTCTGACCTCACCTCAAACATTTTGCCAGCACGGAGTGATATTGAGACCTCTTAGCAACAATCCCCGGGGGAGGTATTCCTCGCAATTCTTCGAACCCTATTTCAGACCAAAACATTCCACTGATGTTCCATATCCGTTTTCAGACCTGACGTCGCGGTTACCAATTTTCCTACTGGCTTTGTTGTAGCCTATAAATCAAGCTTCGCATCAGTGCGGAAGCCAACAATTGGTAAAATTCAGCTCAAATGCTATATTTTGGTTACTTACTTTATTATTGATTTGAGGTTGAAAAGACAAATACGTTTATACGCTCTCGTGGTTCCCTTGAAAACCATACCTGATTTAAGATCATAATGGTCAAAATCTATACCCGTTTTCGGACCAAAACGGCTCAAAAACCATACCTTTTGGGGCGGCACATACCTATATAGCTTAAATAGGGGAGTATTCCCCCTCCTCCGGGCAACAATCGCGATAGTACTTTTCATAACTGGAGGAGATCAGGAGAGATACATGTTATGAGGCAGAAGTCATGCAAACAGCTGCTTCAGCTATAAATTCAAGAAAACGTCACCATCTTTATCAGATTTGATACTTCATTAAAAGATGAGCGTGTTGTTTACATCGCAACGATATTGTTTGTTTGTAAGAGTATGCTACAGTACTGTGTTATTATTAAGGGTACAATGCTGTAGGGCAAGGCACTCAGTCTGTGGTAACTGACTACGAGGCCGAGACTGAAGGCATCCGGGATGACTTAAAAATAAACCATTACACGTGCCAAACAACATGCAGTATCTTTAACTGTTTACACTGATTTAATGATATAGATTTCCGAAATAATTTATCACGATCGATCAGGACCCAAGCGTATAAATTTACAGCGTGTACAACACTCAGAGCAAATTAAGAAAAAAAAAAACCTTTCAGGAATATTTCTAGGCTCCTTGTAATGTTTATAGACCGTTTTTGTTTTAATCAACTAGAAAAATTTGATCTTTTCGCATTTCTTAGGTGAAAATTGAAGTGCCCGAAAATTTTAGGGAATGAAATCTTCATTTCAGAACTTGCCAGCTGAATGCTACCTTCAAAGATCTTCTTTGCGAACTATTTGCTTACCAGAAAATGCTAGGCGACCTTTTTAAGAGCGAAAAATTACAAAAATATCCCTTCCGAAAATCTAAGGGACTATTTTCCCCCTGGATTTCCCTAGTTGCGAATCTTTTAGTTGATGTTTAAATGAGGAATCAGTAGCTTTTTGGCAATGTATTATCCGAAAGTCTAAGAACGGGTAGACTCTCCCGAACAGTTCTTCGAAGTTTCTCGTTGGGTGCCCCTGAACACTTGAAATCACCACAAGCCTTCTGGAGGGGAATTGAATTCGTATCCGATGGTTAAAAAAAGTGCATGTCCTGGTTTTGGCGACCCTTCAGATGTCGGAAAGCATCTTAAAATATATGACAAGATTGGTAGCAAAATCGTGAACGTAATGATCAACCAGAAAGCTCCATCTATTTTAGCAGAGATCTTCGCGGTCCCTGCAGGAACTACGCAAGTCTACTGTCTTATTTCTAACTAAAACAACAACATTAAGGGGATTACAATAAATGACTCTTGACAAACCAAATTCAATCGAGTGACTTACTAGTAAGAATCGTTTTAATTTTAAATGTACGTGTAACTCGTTTAGGAGGAGAGTGTGCGACAAAGGTCTTTGGGTTCACAAATGGTACTTTGTTTTCTTGGCTATGAGTGCCGCTTCGTGAATTTCGGTTGTTTTTAGAGGTTTATCTAGATCATCTCACAGGGCTTAGGTAGACATAATCTTTAATTTTGCTATAATTCTCTACGTCTGCGTCGCATTTTCTTCAACAGATTATCGTTTTTTAGTCGTTTTTGTTTAGTTTTATTCTTTTTGTGTTATAGGTTGCACGCTTAGCAAATAGCGGCACGTAGAGAGAGACCAAGGAGTGGCAGTTTATTAAAGCGGCTCTGGTTCACTAAGAACGTGATGCACTTAGATCCAATAAAATTGTATTAGGGGCCATCCGAAAGCTCGTTTAATTGGATGAATTTTTGTTAAAAAAATATATGTAATTATTCCGTCCACGTTGTTGTTTTTGTTGTTTTTTCAACGTCTCTCCATTTGTTTTTTTTTTCTCTCTCTCTCTCTCTGCTGTCCCACCAACACGAAGCCAAGAGAGGCTTCTTATAGAACAGACAACAGACCCCAAATTGTTAGTGCTGAAAAGGCGGCATTTTATCATCTAACAAAACTGGCAGCTTCGACCTCCCTGAAACAAACTCCCCATCTTAAACCGCCGGCAGATCAAATGTCGCGGACTGTTTACCCGGTTGGAGGTCTTGGGCAACTTAAAAGGGATATCTCTTGGCAGTTGTTACAGAAGCTCCTGCTACTTGCACAAGGATATCAGCTGTTTAATGAGGTAAGGGAAAACCGAACACCTCTCTCGTTCAATTGCCTGAAGTGGGCAAACAAAACCTCTTAAGGGAAACTATTTTTTTTTTGTTATGGAAGTTCCTTATTTTCCCACAAAAAATGACAAATCGCCAGTCTCAAAATTGCGTCATACAGCAATCTCACTTCTTTGTCCGCCCAGGAAGTTTAAAAAATCATTCTGCAGCAGCAAATGTCACAAATAGGCGATTTGGAGAGTCCATATTCAGGAACGATACGCTCAACAAATAAGAGTTTGAATTTGTGGTAGTGAAGCTAAGGAAAGTAACTTTAAAACGGTTTGCAAGTAAAGTAAGCAATCGATTGAAAAAACGCTACGGTCGCATTTTGTGTCTGGACAAAAGAATTTCGGAATTGCTAGTTTTGTGAGATCCTTTTCCCACTGTTTTTTGTGTGTAAATCATTGGATGACTAAATAACAAATGAAAAAACAAAAACAAACATAAAAGCCAACAAACAATATCAAAATTAAACAAGTTCATTGAATTGTTGAGATCCCTATTCGCAATAAGTTTAAGTCTGATTTGGAGTAAATGTAATGAATAAAGGATTCCAATTTAACGTGTTAAACTGAGGGTATTAGCAGCAATCAAGATACCCGTGATACGCACGGTAAAACGATTTCGCCACTGAAATGCAATTTCCGTTGTATAAGTTCATTTTAGCGATAACATCGAAGAATAAACTGGAGAATAAATACTCCTTAAATTAGAATGTAAAGTCATTGTTTCCTGAGCGCGTTGTTTATAAGAAGAATTGCCTTGATAAGTGATATTTTAAAATTCTGAAGCGTTTACTCTCAATCTCAATAGCTTTGACTGTGATCACAAGTATGTGTTCCCCAACAGATGCTAAAATGATCTTGCTAATTAAGATGCAATTCTTTTTCGTTAAGTGTATTCTGATGATAATTCGATAAACTAATTATTTTAAAAATGACAAATAAAAACGCGTTTGAGCGTGCGACAGTTGCATCATCTGTTGTCGCTTATCAAGGGTTGAAACACGGTCAGAACAGGGGCTTTTAGGGGGAATATATAGTTCCGCTGAGCGTCCCTTTCCGGATCTTTTTACATCAAGTGAATGATGATTTCCGTTGAGGAACAAGGCATTTATTGTAAATCTCGACTCATTTCGTTACAGGCAGGACGGCTGGCTCTTACCGGCCGGCTAACTATCACATTCGAGTTGCAACCAATAATATTTGCACAAATCATTAACTTACTTCAGCAGTTAGTAAACGGACTAAATGCGTACTTTTCGCAGCTTTACAACCTAAAGCTCAAGTTTCGTTCCAAAGGCGTTCGGTAAAGACAGGTGAAAAACACCAAAGTGTCTCGCATTAAGATCAAGAAATATGCTCTAACTGTACTGAAAAACAGTCCGTAACAGGGCGTTTTCCAATAATTGTGTAAGGAATTTGAGGTTGTAAGGATTTTCAGTCATATGGCCTTAATTGCTTTATCTGTATTCCGGGCGTTCATGAGGAGGCGCAAAGCATTCCGGCTTGAACTGATAAAAATTGTGAAATGTGTATAAGTCATTTATCGCTTGAAATCCAGTTTCCGCCCAAACTACATTCTGTTGATTTCCATCGGTAGCTTGGAAAATCAGGAATGACGGAATTCAGAATTCGGAATATTCGGAATACCCGGAATTAAGAAATAAATGAATGAATGAATAGGCTAAAAAGTCGCATCATTTCTCACCGCGCAGTAGATATGTAATTTCTGTCTTCCCCCCGGCCCCCGGTCTCCTGACTGCTTTACACTCCGACTTAATAACGACACAAAGCACACGCTTTAATGTGACACGTATACTATCGAACGAACGAAACCTTTTCGGTTTTTTTTTTAGTTATAGCATTCCGACTCCGGACTTCAAATGAGATACTGTATTCAGCTTGAAAAAAGAACTTGATTTCGTGTTGCGGTTAGGTGCTGATGACACTGTCAGACAGACGAAGCGATAAGGGAAATGTATTTTCCGTTGTTCTTTATGAGATACTGTATTCAGCTTGAGAAAAAGAACTTGATTTCGTGTTGCGATTAGATGCTGATGACACTGGCACACAGGCCAAGCGAAATGTATTTTCCATTGTTCTTTGACTGTAAAGCAGTCAGGAGACAGGGGGTCGGGTGGAAGACAGAAATTGACATATCTACCGCGCGGTGAGAAATGATGCGACTTTTTAGCCTATTCATTCATTTATTTATTCATTTATTCATTTATTTCTTTATTCCGGGTATTCCGAATTCCGAATTGCGGGTTCCGAATTCCGTCATTCCTGCTTTTCCAAGCTACCGATTTCTATCGCACTTCAAGTCAGTTAACGCGATAATCAGTAAAAGAATATGAAGTACATCCCGCAACTGTGAGTTAATTACAGGCCAAGTGTAAACTGTACAGTTTCGCTGTTTTCCGTTTACAGGCAGGCATGTATATAGTGCTCAATGTACGACTCTAGTTTTTATAGTCACGCCTTCACTAGTCACATGACAGGGCATCTAACGGACTGAATTCAATGCAGATTTCTGATCAACTGTGAGGATCACATCTACCGTGAATTATTCTTTTTCCTTTCGTCGAATGCTTTTATTACACTGATACCGGCGGTGAAGTTCATTTAAGGCGACAGAGAAGTTAACTCTACAAAAAAAAGTTTTTGATGCAATCGATTGTTACCAAAGAAGGCTTCGCTGTAGAATACTCTACCACTTCGAAGCTATAACCCCAGAATAGTTCAATCTGTTACGATACAAATAACAGATCACATAACACGTGCACAATGTCACTTTTTCACAGTTATATAAACAACCAGATTAGGAATTTATCACATGATCAATACTACGGCCAGATAGAAAACGGCTGTTTCCGCCAGCGATAATCGTTCGCCCACATGCAGCAATGTTCAACACTCCAAAATTTCCTTCCTTTTGAAACCGTGAACTGTATTTCGGTTGTTTTGTCTTGTTAAGCCTTGTTCTCTGTAGATAAGAAGTCACTGAAATGCCAGCTCGGTCTGTAGTTAATTACATAATTACATATATCGTTTCCCACATCTGCCTAAAGAAATAGCCTTTTAACACTGCTATGAATTCGTTTAGTTCTCTTATAGTCTCTTGCTTAAAACTATAAAGAATAATAGCCTGGTTGCTTCTTCAAGGCATTTCATTTTTAACTCTACTAGCACACAATGTCGACTATGTCCAAGGGCTGGTTCACACTTTGACATAAACACATAAACACATAAACAAATAAGCATAAGCATAAACATAAGCATAACCATGAGCATTAGAAAAATATATGTGTGAACCGGGGTACATAAGCATAAGCATAAGCATAGGCATAAGCACAAGGAATGGAAAACGTTCCATTCCCTGTGCTTATGATTATGCTTACGCTTATATAAACCCGGTTCACACATATATTTTTCTTATGCTTATGCTTATGCTTATGTAACCCCGGTTCACATATATATTTTTCTTATGCTTATGCTTATGTCAAAGTGTGAACCAGCCCTAACACAACAAAGACCAAGCGAAGCCCACTGTTTCAAGGCGGACTCACGGCATGACCATGAAACTTGACATGCGTGACTGAATAAACTGCATACTAAACTAGTTACTGGAGAAAATATCGCAGCTATGCTATTATTTCCTAACAGAAGACATATTTGCACAAGCAATGCCTGAAAAAATACGTAGTTTTTCTACAAATTACCCGCATATAACTTCGCCGAGACTATCAACAAATCAATGTAGCTGGTAACGGTTATCAAGATCTCTCTTTACGTTCTCCATAAATCAATGAGTGCTTTCCCGTCAAGAACAACGCCCGTGAAAGTTTCTTCTTCAGTTCGCGGGAGTTATTTCATTGGATAGCCGTTCTGAGTTTAAACTTCGGTTAGAAAACAAAGGTATCCTCTTCGAAACAGACAAGTTAATCTGGTTACCAGACATAAGTCAATTTCCACACTTGTTAGTGCAGCAGATATCCTCAACAATCCTCTTTATTAGTTGGTTAACGCGAGATTTCGTGGCGAAGGCAAGATTTATGATTAAATCAAATTACCAAATCGCCATAACTAATACTGTCGCACAAACTCACTTTTGCTCTTGCTTTTGTCTTCATGTTTTGTTTTGGCTTATTGTTGGCTCTATTGAGAGCAAATTTGTCAAAGTATGGGGTGAGACGGGGATGCGGTGGGTGGGGTGTGGGGGAGATGGTTGGCAACTAAAAAAAGGCCTGTGTCGGAAGAAACGAGAAACTTTGTCGGAAAACTGGAGTTTTCATCTTGCTGGGAATCCAGAAACTCGTAGGAAATGCCAGGAGAGCACGAAAAAACTCTGGGACAGTAAAGAAAATTTTAAAAACCTTACGGGGATGTCAGCGAAAAAATCACGAGGATACTTCAAATATCCGGGAGAACTCAAATTCCGGCATAAATATAAAGTGTATTACTCAACAGCGATTCTTAGACTTGTCAACCGTGTTGGAGGTATTTGTTACACATTACTCTTAAACCTTCCTCTGCTTTATCGTCATGCTTTAAAGAGATCCCATTTGGATATTCGGCTGAGTAATTACATTCAATAGTTTGATTAAAAAAGAATTTTCGGGAAAATTGGAGCCTTTGAGTGTGTGTTTAATGTTCACTTGGCGTTTATAACTGATTACAAGGGAAGCACAGGGCCGGAGATAAGAAATTATCCAAAAATACTAGGACTGATAATTGGATTTTATGCCCTCGCGAAGCCTTTCTCTGGTTTCACACCAAGGCATATCATAGAATAGCTATTTTTGTGACAATTATTTCTTGAACTCAAGAGGTCTTTGTTCTACTGCACAAGGTCAAACTTTTGCTCAAGAGATCTGTTGCAGTGTTGTTTAACAACAACAACAACAATAATAATATAAAAATTAATGAAGAAAACCTTTATTACAAAAAAACTTACTCTTAATAAAATCGTATGCATATAAAAATTCTCGTATTCTAATTCGTGTGGTACAAGAATAAACGTTTTTAACGTTGAGTCTTCATTTAAAAATTTGTAAAAAAATATTCAATACGCGTTAAAAACAAAGGGAATATTTGCTCCTGATAAATATCATACACAAGATTTTAATGTACACACTTCTACTCGGAAAACTGAAATAACAAATCAAAGACGCCTTTAACATTTATAAATATTAACAATACTACTACTACTACTACTGCTGCTTCATTGTAGGATTGGTCTAGTTGAACCTAGGTTATATACCCGCCTACTGGTGCAAAGACATGAAATTACGAAGAGCCCATCACCTGTCAGCACTTGGCGGGTCTTGAAATGCCTCTTCCAATTCCATTCATTACACAGGACAACAATGGCAAACTATTGATTTAGGTAACTGGCAGTTGGAGTTTCTAAAATCAGAATTCTATGGCTGTTTCATGTTGATAAAAAAAAGTATGTTCGAATTTCACTCTATGTTGCAGTATTTTTCACTAATTCTGTTAAACAGCACTTGAAATA
Organism: Galaxea fascicularis; assembly: GCA_948470475.1. Classification (NCBI taxonomy): domain Eukaryota; kingdom Metazoa; phylum Cnidaria; class Anthozoa; order Scleractinia; family Euphylliidae; genus Galaxea; species Galaxea fascicularis. The sequence continues at coordinate 13,866,371 of OX419345.1, forward strand.
ACTGGATATATCAATGCCAGGATTACGTAAGCAACGGAAAAAAATGTGAACATTTAATCCGATTTGTTACATAACAGTCGAGGCTGAAATAAGGTGTCTTCAAAATCATACTCCTCGAATCTTATCCCTCGAATCACTAGAAAACTGGGTAAGTAACATCCAATTTAGAATAGCGTAATATTTAGGAGTGATGTTAATCACTTTGGCACGGCAAAAATCGACATACGTAGCATTTCGCGTGGAAAATTCGATGAACGCTACAAAAGAATAGAAACGAATGTAGAACGCTAATAGTATGCGCTAAGTCAGCCATTTAGGTATCAAAACGTGGCTGACATGTTACGAATCAGTATAGCCCAGTTTGAAAAGGAAAAAGCGACGGATCTTTTGTCATATAATTTCTGTAAAACTTCCCATGCCAGTAGAGTGGAGACTACTTACAATACAAAATGAAATACTGTTCTTTTCAAATTCGAGGAAACTCATCCGAGCTAGATAGAGAGAGAGAGAGGGAGATCACACGTGTACTTAGGATTTCTGAATTTTCCATGCATTAGTTTTCAATTTTTTCCCATGACCCGAATTTGAAAGGGGGTTCATAGAATCGTCTCTATACTGCGACCAGAATAACAGATCTCTTTGTGTAAAGTCAATCTAGTGTCCATGTATGATGTTTAAAGCTGAGTACGTTTTCAAAGTCAGTCATAAGCAAAATCACTAAACCTGTAGGAGGACATGTAGTGAGGAGTCAACGACTACGGCTTTGGCAACGAACGCCACAAAACAATGGGGTTAATGACAAAAACCGATCGTGCTGCACGTGCGGGATCCATGATTTAGTACATTCCTTTGCCGTGCTCTGCAAAACAACAACGTGACCTGACCACATTTAAGGTTTTCACGACAGCGTCAGCTCCCAACACTGAATCTTTCATTCTTTATCTTTTCTTCGAGACCGTTCGTACCAATCCAGTTACAGGATTCTTCGCCAGAATTGCACAACTTGAACGAGAAGGAATAATCGTAAAATGCTTGCGATTCAGCAAAGTTATATTTTGAAGCGACCTTTTCGTTGCCGTAGGCGTAGTCGTTGTTAAACTCCCTAGTATTAAGGTGATGTTACGCGAACCGATTTTTAACGCAACATTGTTGTTAAAAGTTGGCCCGTGTAACATGGCGCACAGGGCGATTTTTAACGCAACGTTTTGTTGCGGCAACATGTTGCAGGTTTTTGAATCGCTTTCAAAACCCTGCAACATTGTTGCTCGAACTTTGTTGGAGTTGGTGCGTGTAACACCCCCACCGTCGACTTTTAACGCAACATTGTTGAATCAATGTTGCTCAGTATGGGTCACTGAACTCGGAAAACAAACTAAAAATCACTCGCGGGTGTATCATATGGTTTTGATCCATTTCTTAATAAACGTTACTGTGAGAACCACACGAGAAGCGTGATACTTATCAGTGCTGCATTTAAGTCTTTCAAGTGTGGAATTGAAGTGTAACAGTTCCGTTCAAACCAGACAAAAATTATCAGAACTAAGCTACTTCCCCCTCTTCTCTATTTCTTTAGTTAGCCGTTTGTACTACGTTGATGAAATTGGTTTTTTCGTTTGGCCAGCGGTATCACTGACCAGCGGTATCACTGAACCCCTTGCTTTGAGATATGGAAACAAGTCCACTACCAAAGCGAAGGAGAAAAATCAGCCTAATATAGCTACAACTCGGAAACGAAGGTTGAGTCGCTGTGAAAGCAGTGGAAGTTATTTTCATCTTAGTCAGAATTGGCAGAAATTTGTCTAAAAATAACTACTTTATGACAGGTTACACCATTATCTTATGACACCGCCACACGTGAAAGAGTAACACGCTCAGAGAATGTGTGGTATTTTATCACTTAAAACTTCTTATTTTTCGACAAGGTTTATCAATTATGACACACTGAGAGAATCAAAGGTCGACATCACCCCACACAAAGTTTTGTCAGGACTTTCAGTGACCAATTAATTAAAAACGGCAACCGGTTGTGATTCAATTAACACCATGGTTTTAAAAATCATTTTAAAATACAAAAGATGAAATACAAAAGAATGCTATAACTGTGTACTCAAAATATTCTTAGTAATTGTGGCTAAAACAACAACAAACCTTATTTCCGACGCCTTCATTTAACTGTGTATCAATTAAAGAAATTGCAGAATCGTTCTTCTTAAAGGCAAACCTTGAAAACATCTCGTGATATGGTTGAAATTTTGAAAACCTACATTCTGGCATTTGAAATGAAAGCTTTTTATTTAAACAAAGTTTTTGACTAGGCTCGGTTCTTCAAACGCTTTTCCTTTTCACAACTAAAGCACGTGCTTTTGACAAACTTGCCACAAAGTGAAGGCTGGACTGATTACTTAAAATCTCTCAAGTCCAAAGATCAAAATCCAAGATCGACGATCCATTATAGTTATTTTAAAACAGAGGTTCGCGCTAAATGTTTTTTTATTATCATATTTTTTTAGACATGGAAGGACTAAAATATGTGTGTGTGCTGCTCGTGACAGTCCTAGTAGTGAATGAAGCTAAACCAACTGTTGGACATTCGCGCCACGTAAGTTTTTCCTGTTGTCAGTCAGTCATAAATTACTTACGTAATCATGTCTGGTGAGGGAATACCACAACCTGAACGCTTGTTGATGGGAGCTCAATTAAACATTCGGCAGTCCGCCGGCAGCCTTGCCGTTCGTTTTATCAGTTGAGGTATTTTCAAAAGGTGCTCAAACAATGAATTGCAACTTTCCACAGAAATAGAGGGTTTTCTTCTAGTGTTATTACGTCGCCGTTTCCTCAAACGTCCCCTTTTGATGTTGTGGCTAGAAAACCACCTTTACGTTGACACCTGAGAGTGCAGTTACTTAACTTTCACGCGGCTTGAATTCAACTTCTTTACGCCTCACTTTTAACAATAGAAGGTACAATTTACAATTTAGCAATCAAAGGAGGGGGAGTTACTTAGTACAATCTTAGCAAGAAAATTGAAATAATAACTGATGTATGCCTCTGAAGAGTCAAGGTTATCAAGTTCAGCTATAAAGTATGAAATGTTAAACTTAAAACTGCAATCCTTTTTCAGTGTTCCAAGGTCCGTGGTAGAGATTGCACTAAGGACATTGATTGCGCATGCCAAAGGCATTCTCACGACACGTCTTTAATCTGCAACTACAATTTTAAGTGCGAAAAAGAGAGCATTTACGACACCATTGCAAGGAGAGTTCCAGTAAGTTACAAATGGAAATTTTGATATTGTTTTGCCAACAGCTGCGCAATCCCTAATTAGGCAGATCGTGGTCTCATGACAACTATACCAAGAACGTCAGTTTTCCGCCCGAATGCCGTCGACATTAACATTGGGAATGCTGATGACAATGACAATAGGGACCTTAAGCAACGACGACGCCGACGGCAACGAGAACATCATTTCAAATATATCTTCTCGTTTTTGTAACTCTTTCACTATTAAGCCAATTTGTGTAACTTGAAAAATGCTGGCGCGCTGTCCAAGGCCTAAATTACTGCGAACGGAGTTAAAGCAACGAAAACGAAATAAAAACTTGCCGTCATGCATGCGCTCACGTCTTCGAGAAAACCTAAAAATTTGGTCATTTCACGTTGTTGTTCTGCAGAGGACGCTAAAGAAATGCATCAAAATGTAAAACGCACGTGCAGAGTATTGTTTTGGTTCATCAATCCCATTGTTTTGTGGCGTTCTCGTTGCCGTCGTCGTCGTCGTTGCTTAAGGTCCCTATTTATTGTCAATGGTAATGGCGCTATAGCAATGGCAATGGCATTGACATTAGTGAAGGCCTTGCTAATACTAATGTCAATGTCAATGGGAGTGACAGAGACAGTGACAATGGTAATAATAATAATAATAATAATAATAATAATAATAATAATAATAATTATAATGATGATGATGGGCGCTCACTAATGAATGAATAAATAAATAAACGAGCATTGAACGCGTTTTAAACACAGCAAGCAATTATTAAGCTCCAATTGGATCTAAGAGAGTGAGTCAAATTAATTGTGTTCCGAATCACGATCTTCACAAACGTTCAAGTCTAAGTATGAAAATAATGTTAGGTTCATGCCGGCACAGTCATTCACCAATCACAAAATTGAATTTAAGTCCGAAATTATCGCCCAGAACCAAGGCAAAAAAACAAGTCGTTTAACAGTCACACCAAGGACAGGACACCCAGCATATTATGCCACTGGAAATAGCACTGTTAATGCAAGAAAATTAAGCCGCAAAGTAGAAACAAAAAAAAAGATATAGTACATACGACAAACCCCGTGGGAACTTGGCTTGATAATCTTCAGGCGCCGTTATGATAAGCCTCTTTGTAGACGTCGTCCTCACTGAGCATGTAGAGTTTTCATATTGACAAGACAGCACGTCACACGTTGTTATAAGAAGTTTTCAGACGAGATGTTATGATCTGAATGTCGTTTTCAATTGGTGGAGCGTAACTCACCGTAGCTAAATTGGATTAGTTTCATATCTTGCGGTAACCATAACTTGTTCTCAGCAAGAGAGAGTGCATTTAAGTAGCTTTTACAAGTTTTTAATAAGGAAAGCTATGATCTGAATGTTGCTTGCAGTTGCGCGAGAATATTATCATGAAACTGAAATGGATGTCATTTGTATCTTGCGGAGTTAAAACCGCCTTTATCCTTATGAATTTGCAAAGTCGCACGTTACAAGTGCTTTAATTAAGTTTGATTGTTTTAGAATGAGATGTTATGCTCTGAATGCGGGAAACAATTGTTTTAGTGTACTTAAATGAAACTGAATTGGATTATTTCCTTATCCTGTTGTATACATGACATATTCTCAGCAGGCCTTCACAGTAAGCAAGGCAGCACGTCTCGACAATTTATGTGAGGAAGTGTTGCGATCGTCATGCTGCACGAAGTTAACAAATTGTGACGCACTGCATTTAAATTGGATTAGTCTCCTTCTTGTTGCCTACATAGAAAACTCTCTCAGTTATACATCGAGAAGACAAGGTGGGGTCTTGTCCCAGAAAACCGACGAAAGTTAGACAGAATGACCACGTGACCGCCACGCCTCCCTGAGTCCTTTTCAAATTAGCCTGCGAATACAGCCGCCTCTCATCGCTCCCGGCCCCCGAGGTGCGCGGTATTCGCAGGCTATTTTCAAATGTGTTTGCGTGCGTATGCGTCAGAACTCAAACGTTTGTCTAGGTATTCATGTTCCGCCTGCCGATAGAAATAATCAAAATAGCTTTCAGTCACAGAACTCGGAAAATGAATTACAGACTGCTCGTTTATCACTGACATACGTAAACTTGAATTAGTGCGCGCATCGTCCGCTGTCTGTAGACAAGTAACGCGACCTCAAAACAACGGTGTAGATGCATCTCTCCACTTGAGAGATTAACTTTCTAAATTTGTTTCTTTGTATTGGTTTCAGTGCTTTCGTGCTTTCAAGAATCCATGTGAGACGAACGCAGATTGTCCTCCATGCAGAGAAGCACAACTGATATGCGAAGAAAACGAATGCGTCAGACAAAAATTCATGTTTGCCAGATGAACACAGATCATGGTATCACTGTCCTCACACGCCTTTCGAGTTTCGAGTTTTCAGATACTCTTCAGCTAATTAAAAAAGTACATGTAACTCCCACCTGTTTTACGATGTTATCTAAATATCTTTACGCTCCGTACTTCACAATCATTTCAAACCCAACACATATGCTTGCCATTTTGTGCAAAGTTTGTAAAACAGTCGTCAAAAAATATATATGGATTAGTTCGACTTAGACGACATGAGGACATAAAGATCATATCTTGATGGCTAAATTACGAGAGTTACCTTGTCGTTTTTCGACACAAAATAGACAGAATTCAGCTTTTCCCTCTGAGAATGAAATTCTTCCGCAAGTTTGTTTTCTTTGAAAGTTTATTTAACCAATCGAATATAATACAGGTTACCAGAGTGTCTCAGGGCCGGTTTATTTTTAAAGCTACTGTGGTATTGGCTCACGAATAGCAGAGTTCAAATTCACTTTAAAATTGGATTTATAACGCGATCACACTGATTTAAGTGGATCAAAGGAAGGACGCACGCTTTCAGGATTAGGGCATAGGAATGAAGGCAAAAAATAAACAAATTGACGGCGCCAAGCAGACGCCCAAGAAAAGCTTAGACTAGCAATCTCCCTCTCACTGGGTTTAACGAATGTTTACTATTCTACCAGAAAAGATTGTAATGGGACCTCTATTTGTGGCTTGTACTCTACTACATACTGAGTAAATGGTTGAAAAAATGTTCAGTAAAATTTATTTTTAAATTATATTTGGCAGAAACAAAGCACGAGAACTGATGAAAAAATAAAACCGTTATGTTTGGATTTGTATACTATTGAAAGACACTATAGTCAAGGATTGAACTAAAGTTAAGGGAGACGATGTGTTAATACAATGGTAAATTAATTGTAATGGTTGTATATAAAATAGAACGAAAAAGCTAAATAAAAGAAAAAAAATAAGTAGTCGGCTATAACTGGTATCCAATAAACGTGATATTATATTTGTTTCTCGAGAAAGCAACTCACCAAGAGCAATTTATCCCCTGTAATACTATGTTACAGTTACTGTATAAGAATTACAATTAACACGAAATATGGCAAGTTTGTTGCAGAAAATCAATGGTAACAAGTCGGTCTCCGTTAACAACTCAAACTAATCGAAGAGAAACATCCTTCCCATTCACGAGCCTTTTTCCTGTCTCCTTCATCCGATTCTAAATGTAAAGGATATCTGATTTTAAAGAGTACGCAGTTATCACTTCACTGGGTTAATTTGACGAGAAAAGCCAGTACTTTCTAGTATGTTCGCTGTTTGGACCGAGTTCCAACGCAACAAGAGCGTCAATTTGGGCCTTCATTTCATTTTAGTCAGCTCTCTCTCTTTAGATATTCTGACTTAAAAATTAATTAACTGGAATGCTTCAGCAAGAAATGGTATATCTTGGTTATGGAAACAAAATTCTGACAGACACTGGCCGTCTTCTAGCGGTCCGTCGAGGTCGAAATACTGATAAAAACCGAACGGTAAATCAGGACTTCATGACCGTTGTTTATGTCATGTAACAGTAAAATTTCTTCGTCATCTATCACCTTCGGAATGACTAATGACCAGGTGATTTAAAGAAGACAGCGATATTAGCCTAGCAAATCTGCCGTCGCCTCTGCGGTTTTGGCAAGTGCTGAATTGTTAATGTTGTCTTCCCAGTCTTTCCGCTCGGTATCCACGTCGCTGTTACCGAAACAATCGGTGCTACAAAGTATCTAATGTCCAGTAATAACGCCCGGTAATTCACACGAAATAGTAACCTTTCTGGCCCCGGTTTTTGAAACGTTGGATAGCGCTATCCACCGGATAAATCACTATCCAGCGGATAAGTAATGGGAATGCTAATTGCACTATCCACTGGATAGATATTTATCCGGTGGATAGCGCTATCCAGCCTTTGAACAACCGGGGCCTGGAGTATTTCAAAATGTTACCGAAAACCCTGACTGTATATACATGTAAAGCTTGTGGGATGTGGCTTCGAGTGACGAGAATGCCTCACAAATTAATGTGTCTAGGTAAGCTGAAAGCCACTTGGGCACTAAGGCCAAGTGGTAGCGGGCATTACCCCTTAAATCTACCAAATAAAGTTTGAGCCCGAGCATTAGCGGCCATGAACAGCCTGTTTCGGCCTTGTTAGGTCTCGTCAGCATGGCATACCGGCAATGCACTGTAGCGCAGTATTCCTCGAGACTTTGCTACAAACCTTTCAATAGCTTATTTTGGAAAAACTGGAATAACTGATACAAGTCATTCTTGTCCCGTCCATCAATCCACGTCATCTCCAATACAACACTGCCAGACGACAGCTCACCACCGACCTCTGCACCAGTCCCTACTCGCACCGTAAACGATAAGAGAGGTCTGGGATCAGTTTCCCCTAGTCGTGGGTCACTTCCATGCGAACAGCCCTCCTCAAAATGTTTTGAATCTTTTAAAACATCAGTACCTTTAGAAAAATCATCAGCTGTCGTACCTGGGTCGTCTTTCTCAGACGTGTTCTCTGTTTCCAAGTCATCTGAATGATCCGCTACGTCTTGTTTAGAGGCTTCGTTCGCAATGTAAGAACCACCTCCGTTCTTGCTTTCTTGTGCTGCGCTTTCCCTAAGCTTTTCCCGTCGTTTTCTCCTTTGATGTGCCCAGGTTTTGTCGGAAGCGTGACAATGAAAAGCAACTATTCCTTTCGATTTGTCAGCATCACCCTGTTCTTTCACGGTGACCTGTTAAAGTCACAAGAAAGTAAACTGTTTGGATGTCTTTTTTTTACGACCAGTGTCTCCTACTGTACGCACCCAATAAAGGTCTTTCGTAACCAAAATAATTAACTTTGGATTTTAGAAATCAAGAAAAAAAACATAACATTACCAAAACAACAGTAACAATAAGCAACACGGAAAGGAATAAAGGCGTTAGTTTCTAAAGAAACTGTGGTGCTGCGTCGGTGGGGAAGTTGTACACTAAAATTTCGTTTTATCAACGGAGTTGATTATGCAAATTGACCAAGACCGTACAGCGAATTTGTCCGCTCTGAAGAAGAGCTCACGTTCGAAACGTCAGCTTTTAGAATCCCTGTACGGTGATCAAATAAATGTTTGTTGAAAACAAAATGAAACTGACTGGGTATCTTTTATTTAACAATTAGATTATAAGCTCGAGATTTCTATCGCGCATAGAAATCGAGAGCGAATAATCTAATTGTTTTAGTATAAATCGAAATTCTCCCTCGCAGACACTTTGAAAACGCGAAGAAGCGGCCGCCATTTTGTTGACAAATGCTACTATCTATCACAGAATAGATAGCTAGTAGCGAGATCGGCACTCGTGATAGAACGCTGGTAGATTTATACTAATACAAGACAGACGCCACAGAGCCCCAAATAAACATGTTAAGGACAGTAGTTCTCAGTTTGTTTTCATACACGCATTTATAAGAAATAAGTATAAAATACACTGACGAGAAAAGAAAATGCGTAATTTCTCTTGTCAATTGGTGTTGCCACATGTATTTCACTAGTGTCCCTAACTAGTCTATTAAGACTAAATACTGTACATTGACACCTAAATAAAGATAACGTTTTACCTTACTAACTTCATTTAAGCGTGTCACTAGAATCTTGTTATAACCGAGAATGAGATGCAAACAAGACTTGCTCTAGCCTGCTAGCCTGTGTACCAAGCATTTTGGCTTTTCCTCGTTTTACATAAGCATCGCTCTTCGACCGCGCGAAAACTGGGAGGAAAGTTCCAATTGCTCTATCCCAGGTTTCGCGCTGTCAAACCCAGAAAAAGAAAGGCTTTCTACGCAGGCTTCATTGTGCTCGGCTGACAACTCAATTAGACTATCTAAGCCTCCACCTTGATTACAGGCTCAGGCCAGAACAGTTTTGTCCAGGCTCTTTGAGTACACGCTATTGCTTCACCGGCAAAACTGTACCACATTTCTCAAGTTCTCGACGTCCACTGTAATCGATGCTACCAAAAGTCCATTTGCAATGGACGTTTGCTTAAAGACCAACGTGTAAAACAAACGCAGTAACAGTACGAACCTTTAACTCGTGCAATATCTTTTTTACATAATTTACTATTGCAATGACTTTTTCTTCTGCTCGTAATTGTTCACTGTTGCTTGCTTGTGCTGCCAGAAATTCACCAGGTATCACCATATGAAGAGGTTTGGCCTTCTTGGCTCGCTTACGGCGCTTTGAGGGAGAATCCTAAAATACAAACGTCCTTTAAGCTCAAGGGAATAAAAAAAGAAAAGGATGCGACCGTGAAACGTACCTACTGGCATGCAGAAAATTTTGTGTTACAAAGGTTTGGATTACAACGATTTGAAAGTGGATGCATAAGTTCCGTTTGTAAAGTGGAAACTGATGTGGGAAGTGGCGTTGAGATGACAAAAAAGAGGAATTACAGGTTAATATTCAAGCAAATGCAATGTCGTTGTATAATTCTCTCAAGTCAGTTGGTAGTTTGATAAGAGTCTCTGCCAGGTCGAAACGCAATGACATGAATATATACAAATCCTTATAGTAATGCCAACACCCCAAAATCCTAACCCTAATTCTAATCCCAACTCTCGCCTTCACTTCCCTAACTGTGGACTCGATTCTAACCCTAACACCATTACTGAGTAAGCTTACATGTTATGATAGTCATACCTAACCCTAACGGCAAATAATCTAACCTGAACAAAATCCTAACCAGCCCTTATCCCAACCACATGATCACAAATGTGTCCTTAACTTATGAGGCTTTGCGTATCATGAACTTACATGTATAACCCTCTAGTGTTCCCGTTTGGGCGAGTTTGTTAAGGCCGAATTGACCGATATACAGTAATCCATTTTCAGTCCTATTAACCCTGGCAAAAAGTGATGTAAAACACACCTGAACAACAACATCTGGTAAGAAAGACCAGGCCACACCCCAGCGCATGGTTTTACCCTGGCAAAACTCTGTGGTTGTCACCGTCTTTATCTACAAAATAGTAAAACTTAAAAGTTCTCATGCCTGCATGTCAGTCCCAGTGAACAGGTATTCTATTATGCCAAACAAGATTTCCAAGAAATACCTCTTACTAACCGAGTTCGACGTCTGTACTGTAGGTTACAGACCAAGTTTTTTTCCCTTTCACTTATAAATCAACGTGAAAAAACGAGGATGCGTAACTTATAGTACGTTGAGGGTGATCTGATAATCTTTCTCGTTTCTGTTCAAGTCAGAATACTTACACTGTTCCCTTGAAGATAAGCCAAAATGGGAGACACACTTGACTTCTTCCCCAGCATTGACGTGTACCAGCTGCAATGATTGTACATTTAGCTAAGTCATTCTATGCTCACGAGTACATTGAATAACTTAGTGAGTTTTGCCATATCAACAGACCAGATGATACAGTATGGTTAATAGAGGATAAACAGAAAGAACAACTGATCAGTTAGTTGGATGGGATGTTTTCTTCCTCACTTTAAAAGCAAACTTAAGACAAAGTGTTACAAAGAATACCTAAACTGCTCCTTGAGGAGAAGACTGTCTTTGATGATCTCTTTGACAAATTCCACCTCACCCCCTCCAGAGACAGTTTCTGTTTCTGTTCCAGTACACACACCACTAGGCTGAGGTCGTTTGTCACTGCGTGCAATACCATGATAAGCTTCAAATTCAGTCACAAAGAAGGGTGGATTGCACATGCAGAAATCGAAGTGTGTGTTTTCCTCATCTTGGATAGGTACTTTGAGATAACTCCCAAAGGAAACCTGTTTTACTGGAGTGACAGCTTTGCATTAAAAGAGTCAAAAATAGCTTTGTATTTAAAAATGATCAAAACAAAATGAAAATAAAATGCACTTTTTGAACAGTTAAGCCCCAGATAGTGGTTTTAATCCAGGATTAAGTCATATTAGCTGCAAGATTAAAGTGCACTTAACCCAAAAACATTTTCTTGCTAAATAAATCTTCTCCATTTTCACCAAATCCTGACTTTTTATAGGCCTCAAAACTTACAAAAAACTAAGAATCATCTGTTTCACAACCGAATCAGAAAGAGCATGGGTCTATTACTAATTTGGCATCACAATCTACTTGGCATGTCATGATGTTTGCAAAGACTTAATGTGATGCAAATCGGTTTGGGACATCAAATCAGGAATAGACCCATGCCCCTTCTGACTTGTCCGTGAAACAAATGATGCTTAGTTCTGAAGCCTACAAAAAGTCAAAATTTGGTACAAAAAAATAATAGTAAAAAAAAAGAAGCCACAATGCATTTCAATCAGGTGCAAAGATTTATTTTAGCAAGAAAAAAAAATGCTTTGAGGTTAGCTGCACTTTAAATCTAGCCTCTTCAGTTCAATTCTGTGACAGAAATAGGGGTAGGGTTCAATTCCATCATACTGGTATCTTAAGTTTTTATTAATAAATTTTTGTATCTCTCTGGCTATATTAAGGCATCCTCAATGCATGCATTACTAGGACCTTGTGTTGGTACACACAACCCTGAACAAAATCTTTCAGGTTGCAGGGTTCTCTCTAGGAGCCAGTAGCAGTGGGTTTCTGCCGTCTGTCAGACCACTTTATAATCTGACTAGCAACCTACTTCAATCCCCAGGTGGGGGTGGAACTCCAGATTTCAAGTGATGGAGGTGATGGAAGGATTTTTTCGGGTTTGAACGTCTTTATTCTAGGCCTTTTTTGGGGTAGGAAAATTTGGCAAGTATTTTTCTTGTGTGTGTGGTGTGATTTACATATCTTGGCCATGTGGTTCAATTTCTAATGGTTGTTTTGTCTTATATCATTTCTTCCTTCTGGAAACTTTTAAGGCTCAGAGATTCGGCATGGGATATTTTTGGGGTTTAATTGGAAAGAAACAGGGATTTTTTTTTGGTTTTGATTTTTGTGCCCATTTGCTCATCCCTGTCACTTGAAATCTGGAGTCCCCCCCCCCGCCCCTGGGTTTCAACTCATTCATCCATCTCCTTAAAAATCCTAGTGACAACCCTGGGTTGACTTCATCATACCTTTTATTCTATCTTCCAGACCATTGCATTTCACATTCTCTTTGGCAAAAGACACTGATGACTCATCCACCTCAGTTGCTAAGAAATGCCAGTCATTGAGCTTAGCACCCAGCAGAGGATAAATACAAGATGCTCCCGAGCCTAACGTATAAAATAACACTCATTGTTGGTTCCAAAAAACGAATAGAATGTGAGTAGCAAAATGCATGTATGATTAATGGATGGGGCTGTGTGGAAATCTTGCTCAGAGGTGAATTGAGTTTGACACAGTGATAGCGCAGAATTTGAATCAAGCCTAATACTCATCATAAAACACTGGCACTGCCTGCCTGTAAATGACCACAGAGCACGCTGCATGACAGGCAACAGATGTCAAAGAGATCTAGATGTACATCTGTACTACCGAGATATGCTATCATATCAAAGTAATAATTTTAAATGAAGTGCATACGTTTAATAAGTTTATCGCGTATAAGTTTGTCGCTGTAACTGCACACTCAAAATAGAGTCATCCTTACCAATGTCAAAACCATGAACCGTTGCGTGACGGTAAACTTCGGGAAGACACGAGAGAAGATCCTCGATCCACAGGATGTAGTTAAGTCGAAGAGGAACTGTTGGAATGAGCCTATCTAATGGGATACATAGCTTAAGCCCAAAGTCATGTTCCAATAAAGCGCAAGATAAAGCTCTCAGCGCTCCAGGATCTTTGAAATTCAAAGTGAAACGCCCAGGTTTGGATTCCTTGGCGAACGTCCTGAAGTAATCATATTTGTCGGCAAGTATCTTGAAGTTAGGTGGAGAATTTCTGTAGATATTCCTCGGGTGCATTAAGTCGTTAAAGCTCATAATTTTTGTTAGGGTCAGAAAAACTGACAAACAGTGCATTGCATCAGGTTCCCGATCGTTGCCGCCATATTATTGCTCGCGCAAAGACGACAGAGACTGGAATCTAGTACCCAGCTTGCGCGGAAATAGTGGGTACCCGGTACCCCGTCGTGATCCCGTCGTTACCCCGTACACTTCTCATGCATAAAATGTAACGCAAGTGTCACGCTTCTTTTTTGAGCTTCCAGCAACGTTTCCCAACAAAGGAAACAAACACCTTGTACACGGGTGTGGGCCATACCCATGTTTATTTTACATTCGTAAACATGCAAGTGTGATTGGTTCCTGTAATTTATTTACGCAAGCCGAGGTTGTAATGTGCTGACAACTCGAACGCTACTATAAATCGTACAGGACACGAAGTCAACAACGAGCATCTTTAACTGTTCACTTAGCCTCCTTGCAGATCTTCCTTTGACTCGTTACGCAATCTTTGCTCAGATTGCGTGACGAGCCAAAAGAAGGTCTCCAAAGAAGGCTACTGTGTACCTTCATCCCACAGTTCCTTGTTAGTCATGCCGATACAAAACATTACAGTAACACTAAATTGGCCCAGAACATTCCCCTCACGCCACCGCCGCCCCCAACAAAATAAACAAACAAACAAACAGACAGACAGAACAAAAAAGACAATCAAAACACAAGAAATCAGGGCTTTATTCAGGGCTTAATTCGAAAGTTAAAGCTCTTCCGTTAAATTTAGTTAAAGCTGTTGACGCCAGATAACTACCACTATCATCATCATCACCATCGTAGGTCGGCTACAGAGCAGGCGACTACAAGCTTCCTCCAGCCACAACGATCCTGTGCCAATTCAGACAGTTTGCCCGGGCCAATCATGTTGTCTGAATGTATCTGAGAAACAGGGTTCGTTGCCTTCCTGCTTTTCTCTTCCCGTGTGGTGGAATATACAGTGCGTACTCCTTGCATGACTCATCACCAGGCAACCTGAGTACATAGCCCAGAAACCTCAGTTGGCGGGTTCTGACATTTTCTACTAGCGGGGCCGTCTGAGTTAGATCGTAGCATTTGACACCCTATCAATTCTCTTGATGTTGAGCATAATTCTATAACATGAGGTACCAAAGGCGTTTATCTCGCTTTCCATGATTTCGACAGGACCCACGTCTCACAGCCATAGAAGGACAGTGACACAGGTAGTATTAAATAGCTTGATCTTGGTGGAGATAGAGATGTTAGGGCATCTCCACAGACGTTCCAGCTTCCAAAAAGCTGTCCATGCACTATCACTATCAGAAATGAACAATTCCGGCTTTGCCGCTATCGTAAAGGATTTCACTCATCTTGAGAATACCATGCCAAAGCCAAAAGTATTACGACCAGTAAAAAAGCGCCTTCCTCCAGCGCCGGACTATTTGACTATTTATTATTCATTGTAATTGTTTTGTATGACTGTTCTGCCCAGACTAGCAATGCTATTTGCGGAACAGTCCTTTCTACGCTGGATATTTATTCTATAAATAAAACTTATTTTGTTGTTTGTTTGCGCAGTTAACATTTAAGGACCTTGAAAGCATTTATCATCTTGATCAGCTTCCAGCTTCCATTTTTCTTTGTGTGTTATTTGTCTCGTTTTCCCCTGGAATTTGGCCGACTCGGTCTGTTAAGTTTAATTTCCTCGGCTAGTAGTTTTCCTATATACATAAATAATTTAGAAATTTTAGTTATTTTTTCACTGGATGGGACTGAGTCATTGCCAGCCGTACTGGTCGAAATTGTTATGCGTAACTATTATGCACTTAAAACGGAAAAAAAATTGCAGCTAAAAGACACGGTGATACAGCATTAACTAGCTAAAGACTGGACCAAAACGAAAAAAGGAATCAGCGGGTCTGCTGCAATTCAATGACATCTTGTCCATCCTCTTCGTTTACAACACTTTTAGTACCGGCTTGCGATGTTCTCCGGACCTGACTTTTGGAGACGTCCTTTGATACACCCTGGCGTACCTGAAGTTTCCTCTTGAAGCGCGCCCTGATCTGTAAGTAAAAGCAACATCGATTAAAAGGCCCCTGTGGGATAAGTGTTGCGTGTTTGTCGATATTCAATTGTTCGTGAATTAGGATATACACAACCTTAATTGCAGCTATAAGTCGAAAGAAGATTACGTCTGAGGTTTGGGGCGTTTGAATGCAAATTTGAAGTTCTTACTATAAATCATGACAGCCTCGTAAGTGAGATAGTCCGCTTTCAAACAAACAGGAGTTGAAGGCTCAGTCTAGTCATTTAACTATTTTGACAATGATTCGTAAAGGACAATACTGTCGAGGTCAGATGGAGAACAATGAAAGTTACAACCTTTTGTTTGTTTGTTTGTTTACTCGGACAAGTCCCCTGAGTTGACATCGAAATAGTAGAAACTCGGGTACGTACCTCACTATTTCTGGCGCAATGAAGGACAAAAATGAAGAATCCCTGTTGAAATAATTGGCAAGAGGATGTTTTTAGAACATGATCGGCTTCTGTTTCAGAGGACATTATTTCATTTTAACTTTACAGTTGAAGGAAGATTACAAAGAGACAGTTACGTAGATGGGTAGGTAGAAAACTATAGATGTTGGTTAGCAATAGTAAGCAGGTACCCATGGAAACCATGGGCGTAGCCAGGATTTTTGAAGGAAGGGGGGGTTACATTGTGTCAAATACAGAGGGTACTCACCAGATTATAACCTGAATATTGTAGGTTGTTTTCTTAAGAAAAGGCTTACAAAAGGGGGGTCACAGGCACCCCAGGACCCCCCCCCCCTCTCTCTCTTAGCTACGCCCTTGACGGAAACCCATCTGTAACAATGAGTGACAACGACCACTATGATTAGGTCTTCGAGGATAGCTTCCAGGGTGGAAGACGTGCCCCAGACATTGCTGTTTTTGCAATAAAACATAGTGAAACCGCCAATAACCTGAATAACAGTTTGAAAAATCGGTATGGGTCTCACTCCAATATGACCTTATACCCACATGATTTTGTCTGAATCTGTATAGATAAGTTTCAGACGTTATAATAGAATAAAATGCTTTCAACCTGAGACCAAAAGAGCTTAGAATCTCGATCTTATCTAATATATCTGCTAACTAAGACAGTGCATATCATGCACAAAGCCAGTTTGCATTTGCACGTCAAAACATTTTTACCGGTAACTTTTTACCGATATATTTTTGTTTGATGTTTTTCAATGGAAAACACACTCTTTGTTTGTAAAGTTTACCGTTGACTGACTTTAAAGAATATAAGTCATAGTGATTTTAATTCGGACATCTTTTTGGAAAGTCAAGAGATTCAATCAAAGACAAGACAATCAAGTAATATAAGATCGCGGCTTTTCGCTTAACACCGTTGGACATGCTGTTCCAATTTTTGTCGTCATAGCAAAAAACCCTTGCCTCAGAAGAAGCCGCAGAAGATCAAAACAGAGCTTATGGCAATTAGTATAGCCAATAGGCTAATTTACTCTCAGCAATGGAAACGAAATTCATCAGCTGTACCTGGGTGGAGTTCAGGATCACAGATATGTAGATAAAAGCCTTATGAAGTTGGAACAGCAAACCAAACAGCCAGGTGACTCCAAGCAAAGGAATCAAAACTACGCATGCTCTGATTCCAAATCTGCAATGAAGTAAAAACGAACTTCGTTAATGCACTCTATATATACCCCTGTGTAAAAATAAATGGCTGTGTAGTTTTGTGGTAACTGGAGACAGGTCCCTAAATTCGCCCCACCCCCCCTCCACATACACACACACAATGTATGTCTGTCTGTCTGTCTGTCTGTCTGTCTGTCACTTATCCTTATTCCTAGAGCATTAGAAAGGTCTACTATGCAATAAATTAAGTCAGCAAATTTGCGACCCTATGCAAAATATAAAAGAAGTTTGTTATTGGCCAGTTTAATCCAAAAATCAGGATTTTTAATTTATACTTCAAAATGTGATATCAGTGAAACGAAATCACATCCAAGGGGAATCATGGGATAAATGGACGGATCTCAATATAAAATTCTTCTTGGCTGTAACAAAACAACAACAAAAAAACATGGCGTTTACAGGTGCTATAGGTACCTGATCTGTTCAATCTGTTTGTCCTTTGCGTGCTGCATAGATGGTATTTCCCTGATGACAAGCACAAGAATCACCACGTTCACCTACATGATAAGCAACCAAACAAAAATCAGAATCAGAAATTGTTCCTTGGCCCTGTACTCTGCATCGAATAATCCAGAAAATATTTGCTTCTTCATTGGCAATAGTGTCTACTGTGCAGCAATACACGCCAGGTGTCTCTCTTTTAATAACCTGTTTGCAGGGGGTACTTTGCATACGCGCAAGAGTTTTCGAATATGTACGTCAATCCTCATTGGCGTCGATGTTACTATGATAACCAAATATTGATGACAGTTTTGAAGAAATTGGAATACTTCACCATTTAATAACAGAGGAAATTTCATTTTTTGTCTATATTTTGCTTTCCTTGCATCGTTATCGATCGCATTTTGGTAAATGTTTGTTTGCAGGTTTGATGCCATTTTGACCACCGAGATATCCATACCAAGATGGACGCCAACTGGAACCGAAGTTGTCGCAGTTATACCACGTCATACGAGACTGATGCTAAGAACATTTGCAGTCTACAAGGAAATATCCTCGCTACTATTGAGCACAACCTAAAATAAGGGTGGTAAAAATAATTTGAAGTTGATTATCAATTTTTACTTACAATCTCGATCACCACGACAAATGACACAAACATCCGGATGAGATCATTATCATAAGACAGCCAGCAGCTTTGCAGTTAAGAAACAAATTAAATCCGTTAAATTAGAAAACAAGGATATGAAAAAAAAAAACATTTCTTACGTTTATCTCGCAACACCAGGCTCCAGAATTTCAAAGAGGTGTGTGACCTTTGTCAGGTAAATACAGTGGCGCGGATAAAGGTATAGAAAATGGGATGCAGTGATAGTCAATGACTCATAACATTTTCAGAGTAAGCCAATCAAACCTCTAAGATTGCATTATTCCATTACATATTATAATGGTAATGATCATCATTATAACGATAATGATGGTGACAATGGCAATGGCAACGGCAATATGAAATTGACAGTGACAGTGGCAGTGACAGTGGCAGTGCCGATGAAAATGACAATGACGATGACGATGACGACGACGATGACAGCGGCAGTGGCAGTCACGATGATGATGACCCGATGGCGATGACAATGACGCAGTCGAAACCTTGGGGGCGAGGCTTGGCGTGGTAAAACAAAGCTCTTTTGGTCTCCCGGGACAATATGGCCGCCGTGTGACAAGTGCGAATGATAATGACATTGACAGTAACAGTGACAGTGATATTGACAATGATTGTCACATTGACAGTGTCGATGACGATGGCGATGACAATGACAATGATTTTGACAGGACATTGACATTGACATTGACGATAACGATGACATTGATGATGACCTTAACACTGACAGTGACAGTCACTGACAGTGACAGGGAAGATGACGAGGACGATTACAGTGACAGTGACAGCTGCAAAGGCATCGTATGGTAATGGTATGGTAATGGTTAAATGGTAATTACTGACCATAAAACAGATAATGATAAATACATTTATTAAGATTAATTTTCCTCTAATTATCATGAAATACTTCGAAGGTCTGCTTACTGCTCATCGTTGACAAAACTCTCAATTCCGTCTGTTCCTGAAGCAATACCAAGAGACATCGCCACCAAAACTGCGGGAATTCCTAAGAGGTCGAACCGAGATCACGTTAAGCAATTAAATTTTCAGGTAAACGGAATTTCTTTTCTCCAACACCAGTCTTGGCATCAGATCTCTATTCGCTAAGGCGTTCAAAGGGTTGTGAACCTAGAAGTAGCAAGTAAGACACCTAACGTACTTAGCACGAATACAATGCTTTACACACTATTGTTTGAGCTAAACTTGCTCCTCGTTTCTGGCCGGTTTTGTAGGACAAAATTAGGTTACTTCTGAAATGATGAATACTGGCCACTTCACAAAAAAGCGAATCAGTCAAAAGGACGTAGACACAAGCAACCGAGACGTCTTCAATAAGCCTTAAAAAGTCTGGTTTGCACTTTTTTTAAGAAGAGATAATCTGAAGGACGAGAAAATGACAAAAATGTCATGGGAAGGTGGGGATGCAAGGAATTGGGTGGTGCAGACAATGTCTTCGAACACTGAAATAACGGTGCATGATATCGTTTAAATGCGTCACGGATGGCGCGCGCTGCCCATATACTTCCATATCTTACACTTCTGCGAATTAGAGAGAACGTAATGCCCCTTATATGTGTTTTCATTTATGATTTTCACGCCGTTGAGCTTTGTCTTAGACATGTTTACTACACGATTCAGGTTACGCCCTGGTGTTTCTTGTACAACTGTCCTTACCCCACGACATGCCATGATAAACTGACATTTTGTGGTTGACATTGTAAACTTTAACAACGAACAAATACAAATAAATCCCCTCCACAAGCATCCAGCACAACGCTGCCATGAAGAAATACTGCATTAGGGCTGCTACTGCCACACAAGCGCCCTGTAGAGAACGATTGAGAATGCAGCTGATTAGAGAAGCTTACAGCAGAAAAACCGATCGATGTTAAATATAAAGCAAAGAAAAATGGTAAATAAATGGATCAGAGGTTTACTAGGGTCTCAAAACATAAAAGAAATTAATATATTTACATCCAATTCAGTAAATCTATTTTGCACATTGCAAAGCAGTAGTTCCAAAACTGATGAAACATGTACGTGAGGAGTAAGGTCTAAGGTCCCTTTTACCCCTTTAGCTCGCAATAGTGATCAACATCTAACCTCTCCTTACCACATCACTACATTTAGTTCGTCCCATGGCAAGAATTCAGGGCATGAGAATACAGGAAATGATCACCAGGAATCAGTTGAGTTAACGTTTAGACAAATTCTCCCTACACGAGTAACATGTAACATGTACGGACTGTAAAGAGAATACATATGCTGGTATTGGGATTAAAGAATTCATCTCAGCCACTTAAGGTTCATCTGTCCACTCACTTGTTCTTTCATGTTCATTCGTCCGTTTGCTCACCTTGTACCCAGTTGCATCAATTCCAGCCACAAACATTATCTGCCCGGCTGACAGAGAAGCGACCAAACTCACACGAATCTGAGATAAAGGCGCTTCCTTTTCTCTGATAAGAGATAAACACACCATTAGATCTAGAGCAGTTTTCATGATCAGTGGCGTGTCGAAAGTAATTCGCGTTTGCTCTGGTTTTTCATTGCTTTGCTTCTTAATTGGTTGGCAAAAGACTCGCGCCACTTTCTTAGCTAATGAGAAGCAAACTCGCGGGTAGCACGCACGCATTTTCCCGCGCTTGGTCCGTTTGCATATAACTGACTTCAAATTCTGATTGGTTTACTGAGCTGTCTTCGTCTCTTTTGATTGGTCAGAGTAATGCTTTACAAAAGTGGCTTTTGAATAAATCATGTAATGCAGTATGATTTCTTTTTCTTTAATCAGTTTTTGCGTCAAATTTGCCGAACTTCGAGAAAAAATAGAAATACGTTGTGTTTTTCGCCATAATCCATATTTGCCTAATTGCCCTCTATTTAAAAAAAATAAAACAAACAAAATAAACCGGTCTTTGTTTGAACGATCGTCCAATAAGTGTTTTTCACTTCTCAAGGCCGGGAAACCGAACAACAAACATGTACACACAACAGGCCTACTTTGTTGAACCCAATGTCTTACCTCTACTAGCGTTCCTTACTGCGCAGGCTTGAAGAAAGGCACTAAGTTAGTTTTGATGGGCTTTTCCGAACTGAATAGAAATAGATGTGAACGCAATTTATGCAATTGCGTAGAGAAGCCTGAAAAAATTCAGGACTTCAACGGGGTTTGAACCCGTGACCTCGCGATACCGGTGCGATGCTCTAACCAACTGAGCTATTAAGCCACTGACACAGTAGGAGCAGGTCCATTAGTTGGAAGTAATTAAAACGAACTCCAACTTGGCGCTGACCTTTTTGCTCGTTCAATTCAAGCGGAAGTCCGATATTTTCGGACTTACGAATCAGAAGAATATCGCGATGTACCTCGAGTCTTCGTTCCTCTTAGCGCACGCTTCAGGAAACGAGCGAGTCTCAAAAGAACCGTTATGTTTGCGAATCTGATTGGTTATTTCAAACAATACAAATGACCGAAAGTAAAACAGAAATACAAAATCGGGCCGAATTCTAAGCAACTACAATTCAAGAAGTCCGAGATCTTTGGACCTCTGCGGAACTTTTTGGCTGTGCAAAGGGAGCGAAGTTTCTGTGAAATTCAAAAGTAGTACATCGCTGAAACTTAGGGAAAACTTTGTTTTTTCTCCTACTTCCCAATTCAAGTAATATTAAGTAATTTGGAGAGCGTTTGAAAAACTCTTCAAAAATGATAAAAGGGTTTTACTTATTGCCTAGTTAACACACTGTGTGCATGATTGATATTGGCGCCCATTTCAGCGCTCCCAATGTTTTGCAATAAGGTTATTATCCTGTTGCTTATTGGGACTGCTTGTTTTAGTACTAATCACTTCAGCATCAAACTATGGCTTAGTGATAAAAAGTTTGCCAACTTACGTTAGAAAGAGATAGCAGATCATTGTAATGACAGATCCCAGAAGAGACAGCGCCAGTCCAATGTATGTCAATATCTTCAAGATGGCGATCTCATTGGGAGGTAGCTGCTGCATGATAACGATGAAACAAGCCAATCAGTCACTCAGGGAAGAAATGCAAGATTTTTTATTGTTGTACGACCAAGGAAACAAATTAAAGCTGTCACAAAAAGTCTGTAAATTTGGAAATACAAGAGTATGAAAATATCCGTAAAAGCTGTTGGTGGCAGACATGCCGAATAGGCATTTCCGAATTACCTCAGGCCTCTTTTTCAAAGCAAGTCTCCTTTCATATGCAAATCAATTTTCATTCACACGCAAATTAAACTCATTTTCAAGTGAATGAAAATTGATTTGCATATGAAAGGATGAGCACTAAGACCCGCTTTGAAAAAGAGGCCTCAGGTAATTCAGAATGATGGCCTATTGTCCCGTTTGAGGTAAGGAAACGAAGACGTCACATACAGCCATAATATGGACAACCATATCTTGATCTTCACTCTGCACTGAGCTGCATTTAGCCAAAAACAAAATTTCGTTCCTAAAACTGAAGGTGTGGTTAATCTTGCTTGTTAGACCATGGCTTTGTTCGAAACACCATGTATTTTGAGCAAACGCTACTGACGATCAAACTGTTCCAAGTGATAAAGTTTGGAGGCTATTTCGTTGGAATTTATTAAACTTCGTTGGAAATGCTCGATTAAACAGCCCTTTTGGCTCCTGGACTTAAAAGACCACATTTCAATCATGACAACATTTTGATAAACGTTCTATCAGCAAACGTGACACGTATCCATTACAAAAGCGTAACGCTTACAGGCGTTGATCCAGCGCCTGTGAAATCCATAAGGACAGCGAAATGTGTCATGTGATTGCATAAGCACGTTGTTTCTGAACTTCCGTGTGTAAACTGAGTATAACAACCTTCACTCGACCATCCTTTGGAACTAAAAAGGATCGAAACCGTACTTCAGTAGTTTGAACCCAGGAGTCATGACATAACTAAGTGTGTAACTAAGTGAGTGTACTAAGTCCCAGGCAGGACTGTTTAAGGTGACAATGACTGACGTTTCGACAACCTGCGCGGAAGTCATCATCAGAGTCAATTGATTTGTGTAACGCCGGTAGGTGGTATAGATACCGTGGCCGTTGGTGTGATTGGTCAACGAAGTCGTGATGTTGTTGGCCGACTGTCTGTTAAGCCTAGTTGTGATTGGTTGTGAAGACTGTAAAACAGTGATTGGTGCGTTTCGATTCGTCTTTTGTTGCTCTAATGTCTTTATGTTTGTCTGTTGTTGATGTCGCCGACAAGTCGTTTGTATTGATTACAGGAGATTGTAGCCAACGGTTTAGTGGCGATCCATTGGTAGTAATTAGTACTGTATGTAACGCATTCAGCAGAGTCCCAGTCGATTCTGTGGTTTGTCTGTAAATGGTGCTCAGTAATGTCATTGTTGATGTCACCATTTATCTTCGCGCAGTTGTCTGTGTTCAGTCAGTTTTGCGTTCAAATTTCTGCCGGTCTCACGGATATACCGAGGTGGCCTGGCAGTCGCAGCATTTGATCTTCTAAACTGCTCCTTATCTGTCATTTGGTCCGTCTTAACGTATACCACCTACGCTCGTTACACAACTCACTTGACTGATGATGACTTCCGCTCAGGTTGTCGAAACGTCACCTTAAACAGTCCTTCTCAGGAATGAAAAAAAATCAGTTATGTATAATTACTCCACCTGTTTATTTGCAACTGCAAACTAACTTAAAAAGGATTGAAAAACATGACGGTGAAAACCTGCATGTCGCCATGGTAACACCAAGTCACACAAACTACCAATTATCCTATCGAATCGTTGCTAGATCGGTATTTTTTAAATACGCTCGATGTTATTTATGTTCAAAGTCAACGCGGTCAGTTGTCCCTGTGCCCCGCCCAAAGGCAAAATAGCGTTAAGGACGTTCTTGTGCCGTAAGAAGGATACATAGCAACGTTTTCCAGCAGTTTATAGCACTTACTCTTGGACCAATACTTCTACTGTTTATCTGCTATATTGGTCGAATGCCTGGCCAGTAATTGGTGAACAAGTTATGGTCTCTCTGTTGGCCAATAATGTATTTGTCCAAAAATTAAAAAATTTCTTACCTCTTTTCTGAGAGGTTCCAGAATACACATGTTCTATTATTCCCTGGGGGCTTAAATCAATTATAGTTCTTAAGCTGTGCAATCCAATAATTTAAATAGATTTGAAGTATAGCAAGGGAAAATCAAGGATGTTTTGAAACGTACCTCTGTGAATGCAAAGCTCATGGTCGTGGCATCACTAGAAAGTATTACATAAACTCTCACTTCCCTCTCACCCGTCAATATACTCATATAGTCTTGAGCTCATTCAAAGTAGTTCTACTACTGTACCAAGCTAAATCGTCAGTTTGTAACAGTTTGTACGTAATATAAAAATAAACCAGAGTGATTGATTGATTGATTGGTTGATTGATAAATTCATTGAAAACAAAAGAAACAAGACAAAAATATGAAGACAACAACAGCATATATAATATATTACTATGAACGTAATATCACAGCTGAACCTCTTACGTTATAACGGATCAGTTTTGCCATTGGTACCTTTATGCTCTTGAAGACTAAGCTGATATTTCTTTCCAGTTTTTCTGGAGGGGGGTATACTGTAATTGACATTATCATCGTGTTGATCATGATTTTCCTGTAAAACATGATACAGACACAAAGAGTTACATTGTTAAGCATTGTTTTAATAAACGGTCTGGAATAAATCTCAAGGATATAAAATACTGGGGATATTAATTCAAAGTCCTTGATCTCCAGATATTTTGGAGACAAATCTCTTGGAAAGGCATACTGGTACAGTAATAAGCCATTAAGCCCTGGCATCAACTTGCATATTCTCGTAATTAGTCTTCTCGTATTTCTAATGCTACTGGTTCAGAGAATTTTGGTGAAGGTAAAGGTACAGAAACTTTATTTATACACGGTTAAACATCACAAGACGTTTTATGTTTGATGATCACTTCCTTTATTCCTTTATTCTCATAACCTGCGTGTCAGCTGAAACGGTGACACTGTAAGGAGAAAGTAAGCTCTGGTCACTATTAGAGCTCACACAGCAACTTTGTGCGAGTGCATCATGCATGCAGAGATTCCACGATGCACCAATCCGAGTGACTCATGATGGCTGAATGCTATAGTTCGTGTTTGCTAACTGGTTTTGAATGACGCTGCCATTCTCAAAACAATCTTACATCCCACACTGGTTGAGTTGGAAAATAAACTGCATAGTACCATAGCCAATAAGTTATCTGTTTTCATGCCTATCTCAGAGCTGGCCAGCTGTTTTTTAACCTGGTTGCTATTGACAACCGCTATATTTGGCGTAGTTCCGCAACTATATTTGTTAATCAGCGTTAAGAAGAACACAAACCTGTTTTGGTTCCTGCACTCAGATTTTGACGCATCCATCATCAACTGTTCATTCAGGTCTTTGTACATCATTGCCAATATATATGAGCTGCCTAAAATTCAGAATAAATAGGCAAATTAATTGACCATCAATCATCCAATCATTCAGTCGATCAATCGGTCAGTCATTCAATTAATTGTTTATTTAATCAATCATAGAAGCATATAAAAGCTGAACAAATCATGAAAGATACAAAACTGGTTCCAGCATTTGGGTTTCGGCGTATTAAAATCAAAGCTTCTGGGCGTGATTAAAAATGTCGTGTCCAGAAACCCTTCCTTTGTGATTTTACTCCGTCTGGTAGAAAACATCAGTCTTTGCTGTTTTTGCGTTAATCTTTTTTACAGTACTATCGAAAGCAAACGATTTTGTGCAGTTAGTTTCAACAGGACAACAGCTTAATTTAAGAGGTTTTTGCACATGCATCTACTTACGTCCTTCACGGAATGTTTCAACCGGAATTTTGATATAGTTTCCTCCCAAAAAGTTTATGCGATGAAAGCGTTTGGTATTAATGTCGGAACGTCCCCATTGGCCCGACACCTGAAAGACCTGGAAATCTGGAACAACAGTAAAAGAAAAAGATGGTTTGGGCTCGACGTAGATCAACCAGAAACGTCCTTTTGTCATTACTATTATTATTATTATTATCATCATCATTGTCGTTTCTTGTTCTATCTGCGCACTAGCCATTTCATTTCAGTGCCCCGGGAAGCTACCAATTTCCCTAGGGGTCACTGGGGCGGGGAAGGGGAGGGGGGAGAAGAAGCCAGGCTGGCCTACTTGTTATGTACAGAGCACCTTTCGCAGGATATGGGCTGTTCCCAAATAGGTAGATCTTTTGAAAGTCCTCAACCCTGATGTTACTTTAGTCTGAAATGTCAGCCGTCTCCTCCCCCTAACCCACAGGGGGGGGGGGGTGGTTAGGGGGAGGAGACGGCTGTCATTTCAAACTAATGTTACCAGGGATTTTCTGAATGCCCTTTTTAATTAACGCAAGTGCCTTAATAACTATGGGCACAGTTTCTGTTTCGAGACCCCACTTCTTTGTCCCCTCTACTTATAGATCCTTGCATTTGGACAGTATTTCCACCATTATTATTATCGTCGTTGTAATTATCTACCGTACTGACATGCTGACTGCCTGGTCCTAAAATGCTCAAGGACATTGTAATTGATAGCTTTCCCATCTGGCAAACTATCTTTAGGCGATCCAGTACCCAATATATCAATAACATAGACTTAATACACTGACCTAAGTTAGTGTTGGCATTATCAAATCGAAGAAAACGGCAGACGTTATATTTGCAGGAGAAATTCATATGATAGAGAACAAAGTCTTCAAAAATGTTTCTCATCTGAAAGACGCAGTTTAGTTGTTCTTTCTCCGTTATGTTCAGTTTCTCGTCTCTTTCTGAAGTTATCTTCATCACGTTTGTTATGGCCTCTCCTAGCATAACCACTGCGGGCTGCAAAACAGAATGTAAAATAAGGAGTAAAAGGGAATGACCAGAGCTATAAGATGTTTCGCGCAGTCACCTAATATTGATTGATTGAGGTCTAGTTTTCTGTACAAATCATCACACAGAAAGACCAGTCTATGAGCTGCCTGGGTGGAACCTTTCACAAGATATATAGTTAATCGAAGGGAAGGTGGCTAGTGCTGGATATTTACTGA
>OX419345.1:13896299-13901299 GCA_948470475.1 Galaxea fascicularis
AAAATCAGGGCTTCAACGGGATTCGAACCCGTGACCTCCGCGATACCGGTGCGATGCTCTACCAACTGAGCTATGAAGCCACACATTGGGAGCGAGGTCAATTATTGAGTTCATATTTTCCCGCACAGTGAAGTGATGTGAAGTATCTATGACATAATTCATATTTGTACTGCGGTTATTTGTAGATGCAAGTGAAGAGTGAGGCTTCAGGCTTCAGGCTTCTTCTTTCCAGTTGCTTAAATTGGAAATTTACTGCGATGATCACTCTTCACTTGCATCTACAAATAACCGCAGTACAAATATGAATTATTTCATAGATACTTCACATCACTTCACTGTGCGGGAAAATATGAACTCAATAATTGACCTCGCTCCCAATGTGTGGCTTCATAGCTCAGTTGGTAGAGCATCGCACCGGTATCGCGGAGGTCACGGGTTCGAATCCCGTTGAAGCCCTGATTTTTTCAGGCTTCTTCTTTCCAGTTGCTTAAATTGGAAATTTACTGCGATGATCACTCTTCACTTGCATCTACAAATAACCGCAGTACAAATATGAATTATTTCATAGATACTTCACAGTCTATTTTTTGTTACTGAATAATCATCACCGACCTTATGCTTTTATGAACATCTTTAAAGCAGGGAATTGGATTGGCCACTGGCTGAAGCAATGCCATTGGTTCAAGACAGAATCATACAACCCACCCATCTAATCACGGAAGAATTTCTTGAGCTACATGCTGACATACATGCTGTTTACACAAAATAGCTTAACAAAATGATAGAATAAGTTGGTAATGACAAGGGCGATTAGGATAATTATTATACGACTCTGGCCGTCAGAGGGCCAATAATAAAAATCAACCAAGCAATTGGCTCTATCAGCGGTCCAATATCGATCGGGTATTGTCCTGAATGATACCGCGGCTCTGCTTACACTCAAAAACAACATGAAGAAATCATCCGATTTTATTTTCTTTGTCAGACAAAGCTAAAACTGTTTTTATCTACCGTAACATGTATACATGACTGGCCCTCAGTCAGCCGAATCGGTTCATCGTACACTGACAAAACCTTTAAGGCTTTCTTATTCGGAACTAGTGAGTCAATATTCTGTCAGTACTGCCCTCGATCGCACTTGGTTAATAATGCTATTGCTAATTCTCATTGAAAGAGATATCACTAAATCTTACTTGTTGGAAAACAGTTGGAACTGAGTACTGAAGCCAGTTTGAAAAGTTTCGTGAAGCTTTGACTCCTAAAAGATTAAAATTAAGAATCACATATGCAGAACAATACCGAACAATTAAAAATTAAAAAAGACTTAAACCTCAACAGGACATGTTCTCTAAACTTAAGAGCTCATACGTAAGCTTCCGTTTGATGGCAGACTTAGTTACTCGCATGTATATTAAGGTTACCGTATACCTTCAGATCGGCAATTTTCTTCAAATTTGGATTTTGGGGTTAAAGTCGTAATCAAAATATTGGGGGAGAAACGGGGGTTTAACATTTTTGCGCATACCGGAAGTAAACGTTCCCCTTTTGATTGACATTCTTGATCTTAGTGCTGTTTTCTCGAATCAATTTTTTCACTTGAAGGGGGCACTTTAATGAGCTAAAACCCAGAAGGAATTTGCTCGTTTGCCCTCAAATTTGGACAGTAGCTAAGTTACAATGATCTGCCATTAGGACTTTATAACCGTTTTCATCTAAATAATCAGTTCCATTCCTACAACACCCGCAGGAACTCCCATGCCTTCCGTTCGCCCTATTGTCGACCTAACAATAAGAAACTTTCTGTTCCTTTTTCCGGGCCCCTCCCCTGGATCCGATACTGAAAGGTCATTAAAAATGAAAAGTATCATCATCATTACATTACTTGATACGTTTCCGTCCTTAGGGATCCCCGTATTAGGTTTGGTTTTCGTTTTGCTTCTCCTTGGTTGTGTTCGGAGTTTTGCCAGCCAATCATTCAGCGAAGTAAAGCAGAACCAAACTAAACTAAAATTACCTTCGACACGCAACACAAAATCGATATATTTACTCTATTTATTGATTATTGTGTGGGATGTTAGGTTCTGACCTGGCCACGGAATGAATTCAGCCTTTGTTACAATACAGCGGTTAACTCCTGACCGGCAATAAACTGTCGTCACGTCATGCAGCTGGTTACCTAGATGAAAACCAAGCTACTTAGTGCAAAGTTCTTTTGTCTTACCAAGTTTTAAAGGAATTTCAGATTGACGCAAGCAAGGCAACTAATTAAAATGTGTATGGTACGTAATATATTATTAGCTTATTAGGAAGAGCTTTCAAAATGATGAAGAATGGCGTTTATTTTATTGTAATAGCATTCTTGGTTGCTGAGTTATTCAAGATTCTGTTTTATGCAAATTAGAGGACTTATGACGTCACAAAGCGGACATAGAATGAAGTAAAATCACAAAATATGGAATTTCTGTGCAAATACTAAGCCTACAGGGTTGAAATTTTGTACGGTTGATTTGCTGCCAGAACTACACTGGTTATGCTCTCACTATAGCAACACACTTGTTACCAGACCTCTACCTTCCCAAAATGAAAAATGCCTTATTTGTTGCTCCAGAGTCCAACAGACTTTCTTATACTTGTGCTGTGTAATGTCCATATTCGCTTACACCCACTGAATGAACATCAAGAGCAAATAACACTTCCTGGGGAGGGAATTCTAATTTTATCCTTTGGATGGAGAGGGACTGGAGCCCATTGTGTTGGCATGGAAATGTCACTGTAACAAGTATAAAAAGTTTCAGTTCTATACAGAAAAAGTCTTCAGAGATATTCCATATTTTGTGATTTTACAGTCGAACCTCGATTATCCGGACTCGTCGGGACCTCGATAATCGAGATAATCGAGAGTCCGGATAATCGAAAATATGAATATTAATTAGATAGAAATGTAAACAAAAGGTATACAGCAAAGAAAACATCATTTTAATTGTGAAATCTACACAGCCTGTATGTATTTACAAATAGAGTGAAGCTGAATGCATTCGAATATTTCTTTGTCTCGTTGCACTTGCGAATTTTGAAAAGCGCACAGGATAATACGCTGTTTCACCAGTCTTTTGAAAGGATTATTGGGCTTTTTGCGACTTTGAGTTTTCAAGATCACAACTAATTAATATTCATGAAAAAATTGGGACCTGAGAAAAAAGTCCGGTAATCGAGGTTTTGACTGCAGTCGAACCTCGATTATCCGGACTCGTCGGGACCTCGGTAAATAGTCCGGATAATCGATAATCGAGGTTCGACTTTACTTCATTTTGTGTCCGCTTTGTGACGTCACAAGTCTTCTAACTCAGCAACCAAGAATGCTATTACAATAACATAATAAACGCCATTTTTCATCATTTTGAAAGCTCTCCCTCATAAGCTAATAAAACGTTTCGTGTCATATACAATATAAGTGAAATGCTTGTGTTAGCGAAACTGAAGTAGACGCAAAATCATTAAAAGTGAAAACAATCGTCACCACAAAACGTTACTTGATAAGTTTCCACCTTAGGGATCCCCTTGTTAGATTATGAGGCAATTAAGAGTTGACACACAGCCATACAATTGTGACAGGTCAGGAAGCTAATTTCTCTGGTAACGTTAAACCACAGGCAGCTCAATCGTGGTGTGTGTCATAAAATTAAATGTGGATATAGAAAAATTGACCGTTAAAAACCTAGAATTCCAACGAACCGAGCAGCGGTGGAAATATTAATATTCTAGCCAAATAAAGCTTTCCTACCTTCACTCTACTGTTTCTTGCCACTTTCTGGGACGTCTAAATGCAATACCATCGCTTTTTTTAAATCCCAGGTCACTGTCCATTCTTTATTTAGAATGGACACTGGTTACAGAAGGTGATGCTCTTTTATTTCATGATGTTTGTTTGTTCTTAGCGTATGGGTTGATAGTGCTAAGCCAGAGGTAAAATTTTTAAACAATGACGACAGCAAAAAGCTAATGTTGAAAAGTCAGTTCTGAGGTATTTTAATTTGGATATCTGTTACCCTGGTCACTGATGAGGTAAGCCAGTATAATAATCGGCTTTGGAAGTTTGAAATGGTTGCTTTTCCACTAAAATTCATTTACTTGCAAATACTGAAGGTTTAACAAAATTTTAGAAAGTTTTCGAATTTCCAATACACATAATCAGTTGCGACTAATTGAGATGCTGGTTGGCTAGTCCATGGACATTTAAGGAAAGTAGGAATTCAATAAGATTTTTGGTTTTATTGGAGGGTTTTCCAAGCATAATTCATTATTCAATGGTGTTCAACATATGTTGTGCTGGTACTTCTATTGCATTTAAAAACTGTAAACGAAAAATTAACGAAGAAGTACCAAAAAATGTTGTTTATTGGAAATATCAAGTCACTTGAAAAAGTGACACGTTTTGCTAGGTAATAACAAACTCTCAAGTTTTAGTAGTGCTTAAACTCAAAAATACAAAACAAACAGCGATGATAAACATGGTGGCGCCACGATATTAAGAAAAAGCGGGGGAAAGCTGATGCTTTATCAATCAGTTCTACCTTCCATCAACCTCCGTCAACACTAAACACTGACATCGTTTTTCTTAATCTCGGTTCTGACCCCCTTATAATTTTATAAAAATTAAATGGTTGTCAAAGTTGTGACTGTTACTTTTGAAAATGTATGTTGCTTGGCATATGAAACATTACGTTTTTGCCATTAAAAGTGCGTGGCTTCATCATGTTTATCACCGCTGTTTGTAGAGTTTGCTTTAAGAATGATCAAATTCATTAAATTTAAAGGAGAAAATATCTTAATGACTGATCCAACAGTCTAATACAGTCTTTAGTTTGCCAGCCTCAGGTAGAACCATTTACAAAAAAAAGAAGAAAAATTAAAAAGGAAAAAAATTTTAAGAAAAATTTTTTCGCGCAAAATGAAGCAAAATTAAATATTTTTATTTAACAAAGATGAGCAACAAATTTACG
>OX419345.1:13906299-13931299 GCA_948470475.1 Galaxea fascicularis
TCTCCCGCTGTTTGTCACTGATACTCGATCTGCCTCTTTACTCATGCCCTTTCTTGTTCTTTCTCCCACTTTTTTGTCACTGATACTCCGCCAACGAATAGACAAAACTGACTTTGGTTTAAAACTGTCTTCAAAATTTGGCCATGCAATTTCCCGCCACAAAAACGCGGGTTAAGGACTACGTGTATGGACAAATGATCTGTCCAAAAACAGTCCATATGGAAGCCCGCTTATATGCGAGCTTGCACACGAAAGGGTTAACTGGAGTGTCACATTTGACTTTGGCTTATATCGAGGGGGTGGACGGGCGTACGGTGACGTCATGACCAAATTTTCTCGGATCGATGGGTTACCATATTTTCTTATCAATGGTGCTCCGCGCGCGCGCGCCTTCGGCGCGCGCGGAGCTCCGCTATAAAACAGAGTGGTCATGAGAATTAAGGACAGTATCACCCAAGGTAAATTTGCCTGATATTTTAACAATTTCTCTCTACTACTTCTATAGACAAAGTGTTGTTTTAACACCGTGTTGGGTGTTCTCTGTTCTTTATTATTTCAACTATCCACATCACCCTGAAACTCGTCATTCAAACGTACCCAGTGTGGTGGATCTTACAATGTCGGATGTTGCTGCAGGATGAACAATGTTGTGAGCGTTTGTAAGCTCGCTTACTGACTACCGTGACTGATAACCGAATTTGCTTCCTTCTGGGTACGTTTTTGGTCAGTAAAAAGAATTTCCTTGATCCTTTAGAGAAAGTAGAACTCAACTACATTCATCAGCCAAGTTACCGACCTTTTCGTGAGTTGGATCTCCTAGATTTTGCCATGTTTCATTTCCGAGAAGACCTCGAAGAAAACCCATTTTTCTGAAATGTAATTTGTTCTGTTCCTTAGGACAGTTTTCCAGCGTTTTCCGCCGTGCTAAACAAATTGGAAGAGTCGCTAATAAGTTACAAAAAAGCCAAGTGTGAGTAGCATTTTAGAATGAAGCTTTTTTGTCAGTCACAGTCGTCGTTGCTTACGGCTCCTCGTTACTTCTCTCTCATATTATTTTATGGTTGGAAGACAACACAAGAGTGGGATTTCTTCAGTAAATCTTTCAGTAAACCGGACTCAAACTCCTGCTTCTTCAGGAAGCCAGGATATATATATTTTTTGCAATTCCTCTCCTTCTTCTTCCATACAGCAAGGCGTCTGAAAGGCTGAAATTCACTCAGGCTCGCATCAGTCCGTTATTAATTTCTGTTTTCATTTTCCACAACCATCTCTCGCTGTTTATTCTTTACCGTTCCAATATTCCCGAGGATTTTCTCTCTTTTCCCACACCGAAGATGACGTAAATTTAATTTCGTTAATTTTCAGGACGTGCAACATAAAATCCTGAAATAAACATAGTCACTCATTAGTTAAACGGCAGAAGTGTGAATAGACGGCGGGGTGAGAGGGAGGAGCTTTTCTGGTCTCAAGACGCACACGAAACACTAACGTTTGAAACTAAGTCTGTTGGCAGAGAGAAGAATGACCAGCCACAAGGAACGAAGACGGCGACCTTAAGACTTGAGAGCGATTATGTATGAGATTGGGTATGAATCGGACAGTCACATGACTTTTGGAGGGCATATAGTTTATTTGTGGCCCGAGTGGCATCATTTGCGCCCGAGAGAATTATTATCAATACACAAGGCCAAACCGTACAAATTAATTTAATAAGAAAAAATGTTTAACATAGACGTATACGGCATGAAACTATGGTGTGGAAAGTTGTTGCTACAATACGATCAGCTAAACAAGAGCCAAATCAAATTTTCTTTTTGTTTACGATAAAACTAAAATATAATCTAGTTTTAAAAGATTGGTAACAATGATTAGCAAATAGACAGTTTGAATTAAAAAAATTATAGTCCTCCCGTTCACAGGGCGGCAAATGCATTTTCAGCCCGGGCATTTCCCGTTTGGACCGCAAAAAGGCGCGTTTTACATAGGGCAGTTTGTCATTTGGCCACGCGTATTGATAGTAATACAACTTTTCAGATCTACTTCGCGTGCTTTAGAAAATCAGCTGTAACAGCAATCCTGTTTCTACAACTTCTTATCTGCTGGTAAACAATGAGGACGAGAGATTTTTCTGGGAATATGACTGGTATGAAATCTGAAACTGTTGTACTCGATCTTGTACTTAATTTAACAATAGAGGGCGAACAAGTTCCATTATCAAACTTTTGATAAAAAAAAGTAACAAATGATCTAAAGGAAACGAGTCTCCTGTTTCAAGGAATTTTGAAAAGGGAAAATCTTGTACCAACTAATGATTCACTAATAGATGACTTCGATTATTGACAGTACATCAATAAGACTAGCTCAGTTCAGTAGGGCTGCAACGATACATTTTCTTAGGATACGATACATATCTCGATACAAGTGCCACGATACGATACACGATACGATACATCATTACATACAACTGACAAGTGACGCAATCTTACTAAAATGTGTTGGAATCTTTAATTTCCATTGATAACAAATAAACAATCAACAAATGGTAAAAAATAACACAATAATATAACTGGAAGTTCCAGTTATATTATTGTGTTATTTCTTTTACAACGTTCCTCAATTACCCCTTGGGCATCGTAAAGTACTTTAAATCCAGTCTTTCCACACCTTTGATTTAAACGAGGACGGTGCCGGTTGTAACTCAACAAAGGAAGACATTTTGATGAACGAACCGCCTGTTTTTGCTGTTTTTGACCGTGTCAGCTGACAACTTATTGGAACTACGCATGCGTTTATGCCGCCATCTTGAAAAATACGTTATCAAAAGCATGCGAAGCGATACTAAGCAAGGACGAAGCCCTGTGGCTAAAAAAAAGGCTTGTACTAGGGTGAGAAGTCATTAAACTGATTAAAACAGTAATTTCTGATTTTTGATGAGGAATATTTTATTGTTTTGCGATACAGCGATATCCCATTCAAATATCGATATTCGTATCGTGACAAAAAATATCGCGGTTCACCGGTGCACCGGTGTATCGCTGCAGCCCTACAGCTCAGAGTACCTAACTGCTATTAAATCATTAGATAAAGAGGAAACGTTCATCTGCTGTACTGTACAGGCGCCAGTAATCTTGTTCCAAGAGCGGTTACACTCATTATTTATATGAACGTCTAATTTTGGAGCTGAGCTTTCGTGATTTGAGCTTGAAAATGTTCTTAAGGTGTTCTTAAGTTACATGGTATACACACGATGTTGCGCCAACCGTTGCTAAATTTAGCTTTACAAAAAGCATTGAACATAGAGGTTCACGTAACAAAAAGTCACCAGATCTTGCAGTGAAAACGCAGAAAAAGTTCATGTGCACATAGTATACTACTCATAGAAAATAAAATAAATGAGCAAAATAAAGATGTTGTTAACTGACTCTCAGGTTGGTTATGTTCTGAGCATGTTCTTAAAATTTGAGCTAATCTCAGCCTCAACGTTCTCATAAAAAGTGAGGTTCTTATAAATGTAAAATAAAGAGTAACTCTTAATCCAGTGGATAAGTCGCTATGCGTCATATAAAATGTACCACTGTCAATATGTTTTTATTTGCTGGATTGCGACTTATCTGCTGGGTAAAGTTATGACCACTCTTTGAGCAACTGGGATAGGGTTTCTTTGTAATAGCCTAGATTCTTTTATCATAAAATGAAAACAAACAGACCCTATCCTCTGGAGACTTTGTGGTTTTGTAACTGATACAGCTCATAATGGCTTTCCTGAACACTGAACAGTCCTGAAACTTGCCATATATGTAGTACTAATGAAACTAATTCCTGGATGCTGCCATAAACAAAAGATTGAATGGGCTAATGAACACTAAAGCACATAAAACTGCATTTAAAATTATTTTTTTATTTCAAACATACTTGCTTGAATCAGTACCATCTTGAAGATCCATCAAAATGAAGGGCTTGGTGCAAAAAGCGTACAAGTGACAATTAAAATAAATTATCTAAACTACACTTTACTTCAGCATACAGACTGTTAATCGTGTCAGAAACATGGGTCTACACTCTGTAATTTGGAGGCCCGTATTTGCAGCACAAGTGTATACCCTAAACCTAACACTGCACAGCAATAGTAGTAATAATAATAGTAATTAGTATCACCCAACTTGTGGACTAATGCAAATCCTGCATTTTGATTGGCTATGCTACTAGAGGACGATTACTAAGTCCTCGAGTAGCGAAATACACCGGTTTTGAAAACCATTTTATTCCCAAATAAACAGTTCTTCAACTTGCATTTACTAACTTTATTATTGCCTTAGTGATACTAAAACAATAATTGTTTTAGACCCTTCGCCCTCAAGGGCCACCGGTCAATAGCCCCATTCAGCTTTGCCTCATGGGCTATTGACCCATAGCCCTCACGGGTTACGGGTTTAATTGTTAATAATAATAATAATAATAATAATAATAATAATTAAATAACAATATATAATTATAATAAGAACCTTCCCAGAATCCTTTGCAGCTGGAAAATCGTCAATCCCAAATAACTTGGTCAGTCTGAGGGCAGCAAGACCTCCACGTTGTCTTGAAATAAGTCTTACCATAAACTAATTATTGTACAAGACTAAGGGCGATGACGTCATTGGTCACGTGACTTTGCTCACAAGTGCGTTTTTGCTGACTGTGACGAAATTAGTTTGTTATTGAAAAAGCAGTCAACGTGGTTTGAAGCACAATGGTGTGAGCCATTTCGGACTGCCCGGGTACCAAACAAAATATAAATATTAAGGGAGCTATACACAATTTTCAAAAAGTGGGAGTCTGGGTACAAGTGCTATCTCGTGTTGCATTAAACGCGAGGAAACAAAACTTTGGATATTGGTAGATATTTTTATGAAATATACATTTTTGTCATTTTTTAATGCTGTGACGTCATCGGTCACGTGACTAGAACAAACCGAAGTTTAATATTCGCTCTAAAAGTTTACTAGAACCTTTCTCCAAGAATATTTTAAGCGAAGTTGTAGTTTAATAAACAGTGTTTTAAAAAATGGCCATGATTACTTTTTCCTAAAAAAGTGCGGCAGTAGAAAATCTAACTGAAAAGTTTGTCAGCTTCCTGCTCAACGACCATTTGAGGTAGGAATAAAAGAAAATTTTGCCAAAGGCTTGAGAGTATGCTCTTTATGATGGCGTTGTCAGTTTCTTCTAATTTCAATTGCTTTTGGCGAGGATCGATTTTAAAGATTTTTTTCAGAGGAGAGGGCCTGGAGGAAAGAACGAAAACGAGGCTATACTTTCGCGCGCTTTTTGTTCACTTCAACGCCGCGCCACAAAAGGTTAGCTAGAAAAAAATTCCAAGGACTGGACAACAGACTGGACTTGCATTTTCTTTAAACGGAACTTTTGACGACTTTTTGAATTATTTTTTGTTATGGCTGCTGTCTGCTCAGGGACAATGTATACTTGAGAAGGTAAGTTGATAAGATAGTTGTTGATGTTTGTTAAAAAACAAAACAAAAAAAAAGCGCGTTTGTGGTACACTTCCCACCTAAAAAGTGTTGTTTAATTTTTGAAATTATAAAACTTAAACTAGAAGTTGCAGCAATGCGAATGAAATCAAATTAATGCTAACATTAAATGAAACAATTTAAGTTGCTTAAGGCAACCGATGCAAGCTCAGTAATTTTACTAAATACGATATTTGAAGGTTAAAAACGTATCGTAAACAGTGACAGAATAAATGATTACTTTATTTTCAATCGGAACTTAAAACGTTACCTTCATTGGCACAGACATCAAAACTTTATTTTATACTGTCCGTGAACTAAATTCCCTATTACATTTATAACAAAGTGTACAATAAATCCATTATTCAAAATATTGGCCTAAGAAAAATAGTTGCGCATAAACAAATACTGGAACAGTTTGTGCTATCAAATGGCTTACCGTAATGAATTACACGATTCCGACACATAAGTTTAATTTGAGTGGCGAAACATTTTGTTGTATCTGAAAAATTACTGTACTACAAAAAACGTTTTCACAGAGGTTGTAATGCATGGGGGTTCACATAATTTAATCCAATTTTTATAAAGCTAAAAATTGTATGTCAAAGATTCAGCAGAAACAGAGAAAAGTTTTAAAATCACGGCTGTTTGTGCGAGTTCGTGCACGTGCGCGCTAAACGCGGAAAGTACCTAAGCTTAATAACTCTGAAGCCGTCAAGTACTTAAGTTTATGTCAAAACCGACCAAGAACCAGTCGAAAAAACAAAGGAAGATTAGCAAATAATTGTTTTAATTGATTTGGCAGTTTTACAAAGTGTTACGCTTCTGGTTTGTGGCACCTATTTACAGTGGAAGTCTGAGGAAAAACCTTTTTACAACAATGTAAATTTCATTTGAATCTATTTTTCAAATTGAGGGGAAATTAAAATGTAATTTGCTACAAGAATGGGTCCAACACAGAAATCCTGAAAACCTTCTTCACAAACAAACTGACGATAAACTTGAAAACCAAATTTGAGAGTAGGCTTAACTTCTTGCCGAGCGTTGGGCACATAAACAAAGACAACGCTTATCTGGCTTATCGGTTGACCGTACGTTTTTTGAAGAAAACGAATAAATAAAAGGTCAACGGTAAATACCTTCTCCAATCGTCGAAAAGGCTACATCGGGCCACTGCGTAAATCGCACATCCTTCGTCTTAATTTAGTCATGCTCCAAGCACGGCGGGAAAATTTATGTGTTGTCGAATGCAGTCGCGGCGCGAATACAATCCCTTTCACAACGCTTTAGATAAATCCAAAAAGCCGTCCATCAAGCCTTGATATAATTCTTCCCAGAGTGGCCAGTTAAAAATATTTTCACAGTCTAACACATCTTCAGGTGACCTAGTCGAAGTGGCGGAAGGAGAGTCGAGTCGAACGAGGTATCGCACAGGAGGGGGGTGAATAGGGGTATGCAAATCCGCCGATCCGCTATAATTTGATAACCAAATCCGTCAATCCGTTAAAAAAAATTGTTAAATCCGAATCCGTTCGCTACTTGTCACGTGAAAAGGTGAAAATTGCACCTTAAGCTGTTGTCTGTAAGTTGCACAGTTTTTTAAAAACGTTCTGACACTTTTTATAGGATCTTTAAGTGCTAATAACTAAAAGATCTACCTTTACATTAGAAATCTGTTGTTGATCCTGACTTGTGGCCCAAAGCGAGTCCTGGCTCCTAACAGGAAAGTGGACCGTCTAAAAGCGCCAATGGTGAAAACCACAAAGCACTATGAACCTCTAAAAGCACCAATGGTGAAAACCACAAAGGAAAGGGTTAATGACCTCATTAACCGTCTTTACCAGGGCAAACACATTGATGACATGACTAAAAAATGGCTCTCACAAACTCCCAATCCTCCTAGAACACCAATTTTCTATACGCTTACAAAAATTCACAAACCTAAACCGGTTGGTAGACCCATCATCTCAGGTTGTGACGACCCTACTGAGAGAATATCCTCATTTGTGGATACATTGCTCCAGCCTATCGCACAGAAACAACAATCCTTTATTAAGGATACAACTGATTTTATCAACTTCATAGAGAAAACAAAGATAGGCCAAGACACAATCTTAGTGTCAATGGACGTCTCTAGCTTGTACACCAATATACCACAAGAAGAGGGAACAGAAACAGTATGCAAGGCATACGAAACGTTCCACAACTACAACCCACCGGTCCCAACACGCTTCCTAAGGGAAATGCTTGGTCTGATTCTGAAAGAAAACTCGTTCCAGTTTAATGGGGACAATTATCTCCAAACACACGGAACGGCCATGGGAACTATAATGGCAGTATCATTTGGCAACATTTTCATGGTTGAAATCGAATCAAAGCTTATACGACAAAGCGAGATCAAGCCTAAAGAATGGAAACGATATATCGACGATATCTTCTCGCTTTGGGACTGCAATAAAAAAGACGTGGATTGCTTTATTGAAGAAGCTAATAAATTCCACAGTACCATCAAATTCACGGCCGAAATATCAGAGAACGAGATCACTTTCCTCGACACAGTGGTGTTCAAAGGGGAAAAATTCGAAAACGAATCCATCCTGGACATAAAAACTCACCACAAGCCGACTGAAACCTTTCAATATACACACTTCAAGTCATGCCATCCCCCAGGCGTAAAAAGTGTTTCATTAAAGGCGAAGCAATGAGATTGCTTAGGACTAACTCTTCGAAAACAACTCTGACATTTGAAGAGAGCCTTGTGAAATTTAAACAACGCCTGAGAGCACGCGGCTATCCAAAAACAATCATAGAAAGGTCTCTGTCAGGGGTCAACTTTGCCTATAGACAATCGGCTCTAACACAAAACAAAAAAACTAACGCGAGGGTTCTGCCTTTTATGACTACGTACCACCCAGCAGTTAACAGTCTTAAACAGACAATGATGGAACACTGGGGTCTAAAACAAAATCAGCCATTGTTAAAGACAATTTATTTGAAACCTCCGATAATATCATACAAAAGAGGTAAATCTCTTAAAGACATGCTTGTAAGGGCAAAAATATAATCTAAGGCTCTAATGCGAGGCGACCACAAAATCCGCATGAGGAGTCCGTGCAGGCCTGCCACTCATTTCTTCTCAGATCCACGATCCGAACCTCCTCACAAGCAAAATCCAAAATCCGGACCCAAAAAATCGATGAAACCGCAAACCGCTGCAATTTCAGGATCCGCAAATCCGTTACAATTTCGCTCTGAATCCGAAATCCAGGCAAAATAATTTTCAGAATCCGCCGATCCGTTAGCCTATTCACCCCCCTCGCACAGCGTTCATGTGCTCGTTAATCCACTGATCTGGTCTAAGGTTTTATGAGGCAGGATCAACCAAATTTCAATATCTTTCACCGTTTTGAATGTAGTTAAGCTTCGGACTAGAAATTTCCCATTACTTTCTTAAACTTGACCGCAAATACCACTTTCACCAAAGCTACAGCGCTATCGCAAGCAAACCGTCGCTTCGTTTCAGAAGGTCGATTCACTTTCTGTGATTGGTTAAACAAAATGACGTGAGAATCGCGAGGTGTGGAGATTCTACGATTCGATGACAAACATAGCAGGTAATGTCTTCCTTCGTAATTTTAACCAAAGAAAAAAATTGCAAAACATTTAAGTTTTGATTTATCGTGAACTAAAAAAACTGTCAGAACAAGAGCGGATAGGCGTGTTTTCAGATCATCTCTCTCTCTCAACTAACTTTTTTTTGGTAGCCGCTTCAGTACACGTCTATTATTTCTATTTTGGTATTGTAACCGTTTTCTCCGTTTCTACTTTGCTTCAGTGTTGCCCCTGAAGAAGGTTAGTCATGTCTCGCCGTAATAGAGTTCTAAAGTGATGACGTCACAAAAATATGTTTTGAAATTATGGGATATGATGCCACATTCTTATAGAGCATGCTAAAAGACGTCCTCATCCCAAAAATTAGCTCCGAATTGCAATTCCCGGTAGAGATATAAGGGATCAAAGTTTGATGGCATTCCATACAAACCCTTCAAAATTTGTTTCTGTTCCTTCAGTTTAGAACAGACTCAAAATTAGAGAGATTTATATGGGGCAGTATCAAATTTCAATCCTTCATATTTCAGCTGGGAATTACAATTAAGAGCTAAGTTTTGGCAAGGAACCTTTTTTAAGGATACTCCATTCGAAAATGGCACCCAATCCCATAATTTCACAGATTTAATTTTTTTGTGACGTCACACTTTAGTACTCTATATATGGCATCAGGAGCCCATTACTAGGAGCGTACAACTGCCATACTAAGCCTATGTCACGGCATTTTTACAGAGCGATTTATTTTTAGACTATCTTTCCCGTGAAAAAAGGTACACGTGATACCACATCATCATCATCTTTCTTTTGTTCTAAAGTTTCCTAGCTTCGCAGAGAAACTTTAGAACAAAAGAATGGTCGAGGAAAAGTTTCGCACGAGAGAATGGGCTCCTGAGGGAGTCCCATATTCGCGGCAAATGCAATCTAAAAATAAATCGATTTGTGGAAACGCCGTGACAGGAATATAGGGAAGTTGTACGCTCCTAGTAATGGGCTCCTGATGGCATTAAAAGTTACCCTATTCGGCCATCATTTTGTTTCTTTGCCTTATATCTACTTTTTATGGGATATATAATTATATATTGTTATTTCCGGTTTCACTGGTAATAATAATAATAATAATAATAATAATAATAATAAGTAGTAATGCATAAATGATTTCATTTGAAAGCCCAAACAAATGAAATCAACAATATCAGCAATGCATTTGATCGTGTTTCTAGATGCTCATTTATTGAATTCAAGGAGAAATATCTACCATTTACATGAGATACTTTTTGCCATTGTTTCTTGACATTTATGCATCAAATTCAAGCCTTCATGCGCCCAGCCGAAGAAACTCAAAATAACATGTTCATGAGTACTAGCCACGAATTATCACACTTACTTGCAGTATACAACCAGCTGTACAACTGAGTATAATAACTATATTTGGATGAACTCGCTGTTGCTGTGCTTTAAGAATCCGTGTAAAGCTTTATTTGCTCATCCACTGGCCTTGAACAGGTTGTCTCAAGTAAGCCTCTTGTATTCTTTCTTGCTCTTCCACTGCGGTTCTTCGTACCCGGCGCCATAGCAAACTTATGTGTTATGTATCGCTTCTTGCTTAACTTCCAAATATCTAATAGACGACCAATGTAGAACAAAATATCCTGACCTTAATCATATAAGATAGTCAAACTTCTTATATCAAACAATAAATGCTGAATAAACTGGATAGATGTCTTGGATTTTGAGGGATTGAACACCGAGACAAACTACATGTAATAAGTCAACATCTGGAGGTTTCGTGGTCCACGAAACTTAAGATGGGGCGCGCAATGCATGCCCGTCGACAGAAAGTCTTTAAACAAGACGCCTGGGGGCGTTAACGTGGGATGCATTGGTTGATGAATGTGTACACACAGTCACTTTGGTTATACGTGGACAATGGGAATTTAATGATGACTCAGTACAGCATGACAAACACACGATGGTTAACTAGTCTCCTCGC
The DNA here is from genome assembly GCA_948470475.1 of Galaxea fascicularis. Taxonomy (NCBI): domain Eukaryota; kingdom Metazoa; phylum Cnidaria; class Anthozoa; order Scleractinia; family Euphylliidae; genus Galaxea; species Galaxea fascicularis. The sequence continues at coordinate 13,917,409 of OX419345.1, forward strand.
CACCAGTGATGCATTCGATACGAATTTGCTGATCAAACCATGATCGAAAAAATATTCGGCACTTTCATTTCAGCGAGGTTATTTGTTCTGCGTCAAGTGCGTGCGGTGGACAGTAAACAAAAAATGAAGTCGTTTAACACCATCCAAAAACACCAATCAACTTTATACCCGGTACCGTGTAAAGCTTTATTTGCTCATCCACAGTCCTTGAACAGGACCGGACCGCTAATCCAGGATTAAAAATTAATCAAGGAGCTTATTTCTCTGACCCCAAATGTTGTTTAATGCCGATATTCTGCAAAATTTTAGATTCGGGGAAGTCAATCCTGAAAAACAAAAAGTAGCGAAAACAACTTTCATCCAATAGTTGAAAACTGCAATCAAAGTTTACGCTAATCCTGGATTATGTTAATCGGCTTTCGAACAACCGGGCCTTGCTATGATTTACTTGAGGAGATTTCTCTCTCAAATCTCTGAAATGCCTATGAATGTTGCGCTGTCTGACCCCCATACCAAGTCTCGCAATCTTGCTTGATCAAATGTCAAACTATGCACATTTGTGTTAAAACAGTCAAGCGTACAAAATACAAAGAGTCAAACTTAAAAATATAGTTTTCTTTTCGTTAGGACAAATACAAAGATTACGAAGCTTGTCACACTCGATTAGAATGTAAATTATTCACAGTTGAAAACACGAAACTAAAGCAATGGACGGAACAAATCAATCTCTTTTCAATCATTCAAATACTTCACTGTGTCGCGGCGCTGTGAGAATGAAATCTTTACTTAAAAGGTTTTCTCCGACAAATGAACACGTTTAGAAAGAGGAACCGTGGCTGATCAGCTAGCAGCACTGTTTGGCGATTTGAGCGTCACATGGTTCCTTAAAGTAGAGAAATAAAATCGAAAAAAGACGACCAGAAAAAAAAAAAAGGCCAACAACACCGGTTTCAGATAAGGTCACCCATCCGAGTAGTAACCCAGGCCAGCAGGGCTTAACTTCAGTGAGAAGCAAAGGCACGTGGCTAATTGCCATGTATGAGACTACAATGACGACGAAACTCGCCCGAATCTTTATACGTGGTCTGCCTACGCATCCCACGTAATAAGTAATCAACAACTGACCAAGAAATGGTAGAACATTGATTGTAAACGATCCAAAGTGACCTACAACCAGTTGCACGGTGGACAGAAAAGCCCTACAACCCAAGTAGAATGAATTATAAATCACAAAGAATGCTTGTAATCACTGCAAACTTAGCTGGTGAATTGATAGTGTTTAAATAAAGATTATCTATCTATACATGCAGTGACGACCCTGGGTTGACTTCATACCTTTTATTCATTGCATTTCACATACTCTTTGGCAAAAGACACTGATGACTCATCCACCTCAGTTGCTAAGAAATGCCAGTCATTGAGCTTAGCACCCAGCAGAGGAGAAATACAAGATGCTCCCGAGCCTAATGTATAAAATAACACTCATTGTTGGTTCCAAAAAACGAATAGAATGTGAGTAGTAAAATGCATGTATGATTAATGGATGGGGCTCTGTGGAAATCTTGCTCCGGCAGAGGTGTACTAATCAAACTTAATTTCATGAATTGAGTTTGACACAATGATAGTGCAGAATTTGAATCAAGCCTAATTGGCCATTCCGAAATTCAAAAGGGAACTGGGGCGAGTTTCAAATTTTAAAGTAATCGATAAATTGACACCATCACATGAAAGATGACATTGAGTTTAGTCGTTTGACCAAGTTTGATTCTTTTAGGTTGAACAGAGACCAAGTTATAGAGCTTGAAACATAGCTCAAAATCCATACAAACGTCTCTAATTTTGTGACAGCGTCCCCAAAAACCATGAAATTTATCGATTACTTCAAAATTTGAAACTCGCCCCAGTTCCCTTTTGAATTTCGGAATGACCAATACTCATCATAAAACACTGGCACTGCCTGCCTGTAAGTGACCACAGAGCACGCTGCATGACAGGCAACTGATGTCAAAGAGATCTAGATCTACATGTGAAGTACCGAGATATGCTATCATGTCAAAGTAATAATTTTAAATGAAGTGCATACGTTTAATAAGTTTACCACGCATAAGTTTGTCGCTGTCACTGCACACTCAAAATAGAGTCATCCTTACCAATGTCAAAACTATGAACCGTTGCGTGACGGTAAACTTCGGGAAGACACGAAATGACCAATACTCATCATAAAACACTGGCACTGCCTGCCTGTAAGTGACCACAGAGCACGCTGCATGACAGGCAACTGATGTCAAAGAGATCTAGATCTACATGTGAAGTACCGAGATATGCTATCATGTCAAAGTAATAATTTTAAATGAAGTGCATACGTTTAATAAGTTTACCACGCATAAGTTTGTCGCTGTCACTGCACACTCAAAATAGAGTCATCCTTACCAATGTCAAAACCATGAACCGTTGCGTGACGGTAAACTTCGGGAAGACACGAGAGAAGATCCTCGATCCACAGGATGTAGTTAAGTCGAAGAGGAACTGTTGGAATGAGCCTATCTAATGGGATACATAGCTTAAGCCCAAAGTCATGTTCCAATAAAGCGCAAGCTAAAGCTCTCAGCGCTCCAGGATCTTTGAAATTCAAAGTGAAACGCCCAGGTTTGGATTCCTTGGCGAACGTCCTGAAGTAATCATATTTCTCGGCAAGTATCTTGAGGTCAGGTGGAGAATTTCTGTAGATATTCCTCGGGTGCATTAAGTCGTTAAAGCTCATAATCTCTGTTAGGGTCAGAAAAACTGACAAACAGTGCGTTGCATCAGGTTTCCGATCGTTGCCGCCATATTTTTTGCTCGGTCAAAGACGACAGAGACTGGAATCTAGTACCCAGCTTGCGCGGAAAAAGTGGCATATTTCCATATTCCGTTTAAGGTGGGTCGTACCAGTTTCCTCGCGTGGAGAGCGGGACCATCGGCGCTCGCGACACCTTTTCAACGTGCGAGTTGGGAAATGGCGACTGGGGGGGCTTTCTTCGCGGTAGCTAAAACGATCTTTCTGACCTGAAATTCGCGTTTACCCAAGACCGCATCTACTCAGGATTGACTTCATTTAATTCAAATGATATAAGAAAATTTGTTTTCAACGCTCAGTGGTGAAGTTTTGATGATAAAATTCTTATCTGTGCTGCGATCATCGAGATGAAAATTGCAACTCGAGTCGCGAAACAGGAGCACGAGGAGCCGGAAAATGATCAGTAAGACTCGCTTAAATTCGAGATACATGGAGTAAGACTCTACACAGCCACAGGCTAAAAGGAAAATCGTGTTTCACACCCAAGACAACTAACGCGACAATAGCAAAACAAGCGAGACTATTTTAAAACTAAAATCTAACACTAGCTAACACTAAACCAAAACCATTAATTACGCAGCGAAACTAACGTCAAGACGACACTACAGGAAACACGACGAAAAAAACAATAAAATTGTTGACAAAGCAAACGTGGTGTTAGTACAAGCTCAACATTCTACGCTTTACCACCAGAATGTTTTTTCCTTGCTGTGATTTTCAACTGTTGACATGTTCAGCGAGTAATTCAGTCACTTTTCCGCTTTTGCTTAACAGTTGTTCGGCAAAAACAAGCCTAGTCATGTCACATGTTGTGAATAAAGCAGTAAAAGTGCAATTTAAGACGAAATCTGTCGTATTAAAAGAAATGCTAGCTACTGAATTAAAAGGTCGAGAACATCACGGAGGTTCGCGGAGGCTACAAACAAAACAACAACAGGTGCCTGCGCGTGTACACGTAACGGTCGGCGGTAATCAGAAAAGCGGCATGAGTAAATATCGATCTTCTAAAATCCAGATTTTGAAAACGCGCGTGGATTTGTTGACCTCGCGAAGGCTTTTGCGAAAAAAACAAGCTTGGTGACCCCCCCTCCTTTTTTATTGCTGGAATATTTTAGTCCTATGGAGAGGAAGCGTCACACAAAATTTAAGAAAATTCTATCGGACGAATTGTACGCTACACGCGTTTATAGGGGGTCACCGTGCAAAATTTCAAGTTATAAGTGCCAAAAGTTAAAAGGCAGGTCTGAATAACCTTCGAATACTGTTGCCATGGTAACAGCTGATGACGAAATGATAGTCAACTTCGGTCAGCAACTAAATGTGCAATTTAATCATGCAAAAGTGTTTTTATGGCGTCGGTTTTGCTTTTTGTTCTTTTGTATCAAAGTTTACTGTGTGAAAAAGCTGAAAACTGGTACGAGCCACCTTAATTAATTTTATTTTAACAAATGAAATCAAGGTGCTACAAAAGACCAACGAAAGATATTCAAAAGGGGAGGAACTTGCTTTTGATAATTTTGCCTGGGAAAGGCGGAGCAGATCAATTTGTCACGCATAAAATGTAACGCAAGTGTCACGCTACTTTTTTGAGCTTCCAGCAACGGAGTTTCCCAACAAAGGAAACAAACACCTTTTACCCGGGTGTGGTTTATAATTCATTTCCTGAGTATTCGGGCTCATACCCATGTTTATTTTACATTCGTAGAAATGTAAGTGTGATCGGCTCCTGTAATTTATTTACGCAAGCCGAGGCTGTAATGTACTGACAACTCGAACGCTACTATACTCGAACAGGACACGAAGTCAACAACGAGCATCTTCAACTGTTCACTTAGCCTCCTAAGTGAACAGTCGCAATCTTGCTCAGGTTACGTGACGAGCCAAAGAAGGCTACTGTGTACTTTCATCCCACAGTTCCTTGCTAGTCATGCCGATACAAAACATAACAGTAACACTAAATTGGCCCAGAACATCCCCCTCACGCCACCGCTGCCCCCAACAAAATAAAAACGAACAAACAAACAAACAGACAGAATAAAAAAGACAATCAAAACACAAGAAATTCGGGCTTTATTAAAAGTTAAAGCTCTTCCGTTAAATAGGCCATTTCCGAGTTCATGTCTGCCTCCTCTTCAAAGCGAGTCTAAGTGCGAAGTTTTTGTGATGGTAATTAGTTCTACTTTACATATGAATGAAAGCTGATTTTCATAACAAAAACTTCGCACTTAGACTTGCTTTGAAGAGGAGGCAGACATGAACTCGAAAATGGCTTATTAAATTAAAGCTGCTGACGCCGGACTGAACTACCATTATAGTTAAGGATTTCATTCATCTTGGGAATACCACACCAAGGCCAAGATTACGACCAATAAAAAAGCGCCTTCCTCCAGCGCAGTTAACATTTAAGGACCTTGAGCATTTATCACCTTGATCACTGGGGTTCCAGCCATTTTTCTTTGTGTGTTATTTGTCTCGTTTTCCCCTGGAATTTGGCCGACTTTGTCCGTTAAGTTTAATTTCCTCGGCTAGTAGCTTTCCTATATACATAAATAATTTATAAATTTTAATTGTTTTTTCACTGGATGTTACTGAGTCATTGCCAGCCGTACATCGAAATTGTTGTGCGTAACTATTATGAACTTAAAACTGGAAAAACGTACAGCTAAAAGACACGGTGATACAGCATAAACTAGCTAAAGACTGGACCAAAAAACGAAAAAAGGAATCAGGTCTACTGCAATTCAATGACATCTTGTCCATCCTCTTCGTTTACAACACTTTTAGTACCGGCTTGCGATTTTTTCCTGACTTGACTTTTGGAGAAGTCCGTTTACACACCCAGGCGTACCTGAGGGTTTCTCTTGAAGCACGCCCTGATCTGTAAGTAAAAGCAACATCAATTGAAAGGCCCCCGTGGGATAAGTCTTACGTGTTTGTCGATATTCAATTGTTCGTGAATGAGGATATACACAGCCGTAATTGCAATTATAAGCCGAAAGGGGATTACGTCTGAGGTTTAGGGCGTTTGAACACAAAATTTAACCTCTTACTATAAATCACGGCAGCCAGGAGGCAGCCTCGTAAGTGAGATAGTCCACTTTGACGGCTCAGTCTAGTCATTTAACTATTTTGACAATGATTCATAAAGGACAATACTGTCGAGGTCAGATAGAGAACTATGAAAGTAAAAGCCTTTTGTTCGATCAAGTTGTTACTCGGACAAGTCCCCTTAGTTGACATCAAAATAGTGGAGACTCTGGTACGTACCTCACTATTTCTGGCGCAATGAACGGCAAAAATGAAGAATCCCTGATGAAATAATGACAAGAAGATGTTTTTATAGCATAATCGGCTCTTGTTTCAGAGGACATTATTTCATTTAACTTCACAGTAGAGGGAAGATTACAAAGAGATTAGTTACGTAGATGGGTAGGGAAAAGGCTTACAAAGGGGGGGGGGTCACAAGCACCCCAGCACCCCCCAGTTCCCTAGCTAGGCCCTTGACGGAAACAATGAGTGACAAGGACCACTATGATTAGGTCTTCTAGGATAACTTCCAGGGTGGAAGACGTGTCCAAGACATTGCTGTTATTCGCAATAAAACAAAGTGAAACCGCCAGTAACAGTTTGAAAAATCGGTATGGGTCTCATTCCAATAAGACGTTATACCCACATGATTTTCCAAACTGAATCTGTATCGATATGTTTCAGACGTTATAATAGAATAAAATGCTTTCAGCCTGAGACCAAAAGAGCTAATTAGAATCTCGATCTTATCTGATATATCTGCTCAACTAAGACAGTGCATATCATGCACAAAGTCAGTTTGCCTTTGCACTCAAAACATTCGTAACTTTTTATCGGCATATTTTTTTGTTTGATGTTTTTTAATAGAAAACACACTCTTTGTTTGTCAAATTTACCGTTGACTGACTTTGGAAAGTCAATAGATCCAATCAAGGTCAAGACAATCAAGTGAAATAAGATCGCAGCTTTTCGCTTAACACCGTTGGACATGCTGTTCCAATTTTGCCCTCATAGCTTTTAATACTCTTGGATAAATAACCCTCTACCTCAGAAGAAGCCGCAGAAAATCAAAACAGAGCTTATGGCAATAAGCCAATAGGCTAATTCACTCTTAGCAATGCAAACTAAATTCATCAGCTGTACCTGGGTGGAGTTCAGGATCATAAATGTGTAGATAAAAGCCTTATGAAGTGGCGACAGCAAACCAAACAGCCACGTGACTCCTAACAGAGGAATCAAAACTACGCATGCTCTAATTCCAAATCTGCAATGAGGTAAAAACGAACTTCGTTAATACACTCTATATATCATCCTGTGTAAATTTTCTTGGCTGTGCAGTTTTGTGGTAACTGGAGACAGGTCCCATGTTGGTGTTCCTTGGAGGTACACCAACATGGCGGCTCCATACTGGGCTCTGTAAATTTGTGCAAAATATTTCGACTAATATTTGAAGATTGAGAAAACATACAGACCTGAAACTTGGAGAAGTGTGTTAATTATAAATCTCATATAACATTATAATTTCTTGAGCTTATTCACTGAATGGTTTTCGAATTATTTTTTAATTGCGTGACGGTGCAACCCAAGAATTCCTAGAGCCTTAGAAAGGTATACTGTGCAATAAGTCAGCAAGTTCGCGAGCCCATGCAAAATATGAAAGTTTACTATTGGCCAGTTTAATCCAAAAAATCATGATTTTTAAAATATACTTCAAACTGTGATATCAGTGAAACGAAATCACACCTAAGGGGAATCATGGGATAAATGGACGCATCTCAATATAACATTCTTCTTGGCTGTAAAAAAAAAAAACAAAACAAAACAAAAAAACATGGTGTTTACAGGTGCTATGGGTACCTGATCTGTTCAATCTGTTTGTCCTTTGCGTGCTGCATAGATGGTATTTCCCTGATGACAAGCACAAGAATCACCACGTTCACCTACATGATAAGCAACCAAACAAAAATCAGAATCAGAAATTGTTCCTTGGCCCTATACTCTGCATCGAATAATCCAGAAAATATTCGCTTCTTTATTGGCAATAGTCTCTACTGTGCAGCAATACACGCCAGGTGTCTCCCTTTTAATAACCTGTTTGCAGGGGGTACTTTGCATAAGCGCGAGAGTTTTCGAATATATACGTCAATCCTCATTGGCGTCGATGTTACTATGATAACCAAATATTGATGACAGTTTTGCAGAAATTGAAATACTTCACCATTTAATAACAGAGGACATTTCATTTTATTGTCTATATTTTGCTTTCCTTGCATCGTTATCGTTCGCATTTTGGTAAATTTTTGTTTGGAGGTTTAATGACATTTTGACCACCGAGATGTCCAAACCAAGATGGACGCTAACTGGAACCGAAGTTGTCGCAGTTATGCCACGTCATACGATACCGGTGCTAAGAACATTTGCAGTCTACAAGGAAATATCATCGCTACTATTGAGCACAACCTAAAATAAGGGTGTGGTAAAATTTGAAGTTGATTATCAATTTTTACTTACAATCTCGATCACCACGAGAAATGACACAAACATCCAGATGAGACCATTATCATAAGACAGCCAGCAGCTTTGCATTTAAGAAATAAATTAAATTAGAAAACAAGCATATGAAAAAAAAAAACGCCAGGCTCCAGAATTTCAAAGAGTAGTGTAACCTTTGTCAGGTAAATACAGTGGCGCGGATAAAGGTATAGAAAGTGGGATGCAGTGATAGTTAGAATGGCTCATAACGTTTTCAGAGTAAGCCAATCAAACCTCTAGAATTGCATTATTCCATTACATATTATAATGGTAATGATCATCATTATAACGATAATGATGATGATAATGACAATGGCAACAGCAATGAAATTGACAGTGGCAGTGGCAGTGCCGATAACGACGACGATGACGATGACGACGACGATGACCTGATGGCGATGACAATGACAATTCACCCTTGTCACACGGCGGCCATATTGTCCCGGGAGACCAAAAAAGCTTTGTTTTACCACGCCAAGCCTCGCAGTCGAAACTTTGGGGGCGAGGCTTGGCGTGGTAAAACAAAGCTTTTTTGGTCTCCCGGGACAATATTGACAGTGTCGATGACGATGGCGATAACAATAACAATGACAATGATTTTGACATTGACAATGAAAATGATATTGACAATGACAATGACATTAACACTGACAGTGACAGTGACTCACAGTGACGATAACGATGACATTGATAATGACATTAACACTGACAGTGACAGTGACGATGACGATGACGATGACAATAGCAACGAAATTGCAACGGCAACAGCAACGGCAAAGGCATCGTATGGTAATGGTATGGTAATGGTTAAATGGTAATTACTGACCATAAAAATGATAATGATAAATACATTTAATAAGGTTAATTTTCCTCTAATTATCATTATGATAAAATAATAGAAATAACAAAAATACTTCGAAGGTCTGCTTACTACTCATCGTTGACAAAACTCCCAATTCCGTCTGTTCCTGAAGCAATACCAAGAGATATCGCCACCCAAACTGCGGGAATTCCTAAAAGGTCGAACCGAGATCACGTTAAATTAGCAATTAAATTTTCAGGTAAACGGAATTTCTTTTCTCCGACACCAGTCTTGGCATCAGATCTCTATTCGCTAAGGCATTCAAAGGGTTGTGAACCTAAAAGTAGCACCTAAGACACCTAAGGTAATTAGCACGAATACAATGCTTTACACACTATTGTTTGAGCTAAACTTGTTCCTCGTTTCTGGCCGGTTTTGTGGGATAAAATTAGGTTACTTCTGAAATGCTGAATACTGGCCACTTCACAAAGAAGCGAATCAGTCAAAAGGACGTAGACACAAGCAACAGAGACGTCTTCGATAAGCCTTAAGTCTGGTTTGCACTTTTTTTCGAGAAGAGATAATCTGAAGGACGACAAAATGACAAAAATGTCTTGGGAAGGTGGGGATGCAAGGAATGGGGTATAGTGCAGACAATGTCCTCGAACACTGAAATAACGGTGCATGATATCGTTTACATGCGTCACGGATGTATTACATTTCTGCGAATTAGAGCGAACGAAATGCTCATTATACGTGTCTTCAATTATGATTTTCACACCGTTGAGCTTTGTCTTAGACACGTTCACTACACGATTCAGGTTGCGCCCTGGTGTTTCTTGTACAACTGTCCTTACCCCACGACATGCCATGATAAACTGACATTCTGTGGTTGACATTGTAAACTTTAACAACGAACAAGTACAAATAAATCCCCTCCACAAGCATCCAGCACAACGCTGCCGCGAAGAAATACTGCATTAGGGCTGCTACTGCCACACAAACGCCCTGTAGAGAACGATTGAGAATGCGGCTGATTAGAAAAGCTTGCAGCAGAAAAACCGTTCGATGTTAAATACAAACCAAAGAAAAATGGTAAATAAATCAATCAGAGGTTTACTAGGGTCTCAAAACATAAAATAAATTAATATATTTACATCCAATTCACTAAATCTATTTTGCACATTGCAAACCAGTAGTTCCAAAGCTAATGAAACATGTACGTGAGGCGTCGTGCTCTTTGTTCTCTAAGGTCCCTTTTAACCCCTTTAGCTCGCAATAGTGATCAACATCTAACCTCTCCTTACCACATCACTATATTAAGTTCGTCCCATGACAAGAATTCAGGGCATGAGAATACAGGAAATGATCACCAGGAATCAGTTGAGTTAACGTTTAGACAAACTCTCCCCACATGAGTAACATGTAACATGTGCGGACTGTAAAGAGAATATATATGCTGGTATTAGGATTAAAGAATTCATCTCAGCCACTTAAGGTTCATCTGTCCACTCACTTGCTCTGTCATTCGTCCGTTTGCTCACCTTGTTTTCAGTTGCCTCAATTCCAACCACAAACATTATCTGCCCGGCTGACAGAGAAGCGACCAAACTCATACGAATCTGAGATAAAGGCGCTTGCTTTTCTCTGATAGGATATAAACACACCATTAGATCTAGAGTGGTTTTCATGATCAGTGGCGTGTCGAAAGTAATTCGCGTTTGCTCTGGTTTTGCATTGCTTTGCTTCTTAATTGATTGACAAAAGACTTGCGCCACTTTCTCAGCCAATGAGAAGCAAAATTTTGGTTGAACTAATTGCGGGTAGCACGCACGCATTTTCCCGCGTTTGGTCCGTTTGCATATAATAGCTTCTGATTGGTTTACTGAGCTGTCTTCGTCTCTTTTGATTGGTCAGAGTAATGCTTTTTTTTGTTTTTACGAAATTGGCGATAACTTTTGAATAAATAATGTAATGCAGTATGATTTCTTTTTCTTTAATCTTTTTTGCGTCAAATTTGCTGAACTTCAAATCGAGAGATGAGAAATTAAATATGTTGTGTTTTTCGCCATAATCCATATTTGCCTAATTGCCCTCTATTTCAAAAAAATAAAAATAAAATAAACAAAATAAACCGGTCTTCGTTTGAACGATCGTCCAATAAGTGTTTTTCACTTGTCAAGGCCGGGAAACCGAACAACAAACATGTACAGACAACAGGTCTACTTTTTCGAACCCAATCTCTTACCTCTGCTAGCGTTCCTTACTGCGCAGGCTTGAAGAAAGGAACTAAGTTAGTTTTGATGGGCTTTTCCGAACTGAATAGAAATAGATGTGAACGCAATTTATGCAATTGCGTAGAGAAGCCTGAAAAAATTCAGGACTTCAACGGGGTTTGAACCCGTGACCTCGCGATACCGGTGCGATGCTCTAACCAACTGAGCTATTAAGCCACTGACATTAGGAGCAGGTCAATTAGTTGGAAGTAAAACGAACTCCAACTTGGCGCTGACCTTTTTGCTCGTTCAATTCAAGCGGAAGTCCGATATTTTCGGACTTACGAATCAGAACAATATCGCGATGTACCTCGAGTCTTCGTTCCTTATAGCACACGTTTCAGGAAACGAGTGACTCTCAAAAGAATCGTTATGTTTACTAATCTGATTGGTTATTTCAAACAATACAAATGACGGAAAGTAAAACAGAAATACAAAATCGGACCGAATTCTAAGCAACTACAATTCAAGAGGTCCGAGATCTTTGGACCTCTACGGAACTTTTCGCTGTGCAAAGGGAGCGAAGTTTCTGTGAAATTCTATAGTAGTATATCGCTGAAACTTAGGGAAAACTTTGTTTTTTCTCCTACTTCCCAATTCAAGTAATATTAAGTAATTTGGTAGTAATATTGGGTAATTTGGAGAGTGTTTGAGACACTCTCCAAAAATGATAAAAGGGTTTTACTTATTACCTACTTAACACACTGTGTGCATGATTGATATTGGCGCCCATTTCAGCGCTCCCAATGTTTTGCAGTAAGGTTATTATTCTGTTGCTTATTGCTTTAGTACTAATCACTTTAGTATCAAACTATGTCTTAGTGATAAACATTTTGCCAACTTACGATAGAAGGAGATAGCAGATCATTGTGATGACAGATCCCAGAAGAGACAGCGCCAGTCCAATGTATGTCAATATATTCAAGATGGCGATCTCATTGGGACGTAGCTGCTGCATGACAACGATGAAACAAGCCAATCAGTCACTCAGGGAAGAAATGTAAGTTTTTGTATTGTTGTACGACCAAGGAAACAAATTAAAGCTGTCACAAAAAGTCTGTAAATTTGGAAATACAAGAGTATGAAAATATCCGTAAAAGCTGTTGGTGGCAGACACGCCCAATAGGCATTTCCGAATTACCTCAGGCCTCTTTTTCAAAGCAAGTCTCCTTTCATATGCAAATCAATTTTCTTTCACACGCAAATTAAACTCAAAATTGAAAATTGATTTGCATATGAAAAGATGAGCACTAAGACCCGCTTTGAAAAAGAGGCCTGAGGTAATTCAGAATGATGGCCTATTGTCCTGTTTGAGGTAAGGAAACGATGACGTCACATACAGCCATAATATGGTCAACCATATCTTGATCTTCACTCTGTAGCTGCATTTGGCCAAAAACAAAATTTCGCTCCTAAAACTGAAGGCGTGGTTAATCTTGCTTGTTAAACCATGGCTTTTTTCGAAACACCATGTATTTTGAGCAAAATGCTACTGACGATCAAACTGTTCCAAGTGATAAAATTTAGAGGCTATTTCGATGAAATTTTTTAAACTTCGTCGGAAATGCTCGATTAAACAGCCCTTTTTGGCTCCTGGACTAAAACGATCACACATCAATCATGACAACTGTTACGAAAAATTATTGCGTGACTCGCGTTACTGTCTGGAAGTGTCTAGAATCTTCTGCATATTTAATTAGTACCGTATCATCGTGATTCTGCAATTCTATTTTAAGTCGTTTGCGTATGTAACTGTAAATAGTTTCTTATTGTAATGTTTCTTTATTTAGTCGAGCCGGAAAGTTCTAGAATTTTAGGTTATAAGGTATATAAGCCGATCGGTGTAGCTTTAGAGTTTTTCTAAGCAGAGTGTCTGAGAGTCTAAAAGTAAAGAAGTAAGTCTGAGAGTCTTAGAGAGAAGAGCTCAGAGCTAAGAGCGTTGACGGAGGTCGTGTATACAGTTGGCGGAGGCCGTGTTTGTTGAAGAAAGTAAAGAGAAGTAACTTGAGAGCTGAGAGCTGAGAGTAGTTGGCGGAGGCCGTGTTTATTGAAGTTGACAGAGGTCGTTTATACAGTTGGCAGAGGCCGTGTTTATTGAAGTGTGACAGAGGTCGTGTACATTTGGCAGAGGCCGTGAGTATCGAAGTTTGACGAAGGTCGAGTATAATTTTATAAGCCTAGTGTGAGCTTATTGTGAAGTCTTGTGCGGAGTTTACTAACTTCGTTTGGAATAAATAACCTTGTTGCTGTTCCGACAACCCTGCGTTCTGTTTAGTCTACAAACAACCCACTTCTCACGTCACAACACAATCGAACTCGTAACAACAACATTTTGATAAACGTTCTATTAGCAAACGTCACACGTATCCATTACAAAAGCGTAATGCTTACAGGCGTCGATCCAGCGCCTGTGAAATC
>OX419345.1:13936299-13953799 GCA_948470475.1 Galaxea fascicularis
ATTATCTACCGTACTGACATGCTGACTGCCTGGTCCTAAAATGCTCAAGGACATTGTAATTGATAGCTTTCCCATCTGGCAAAATATCTTTAGGCGATCCAGTACCCAATATATCAATAACATAGACTTAATACACTGACCTAAGTTAGTGCTGGCATTATCAAATCGAAGAAAACGGCAGACGTTATATTTGCAGGAGAAATTCATATGATAGAGAACAAAGTCTTCAAAAATGTTTCTCATCTGAAAGACGCAGTTTAGTTGTTCTTTCTCCGTTATGTTCAGTTTCTCGTCTCTTTCTGAAGTTATCTTCATCACGTTTGTTATGGCCTCTCCTAGCATAACCACTGCGGGCTGCAAAACAGAATGTAAAATAAGGAGTAAAAGGGAATGACCAGAGCTATAAGATGTTTCGCGCAGTCACCTAATATTGATTGATTGAGGTCTAGTTTTCTGTACAAATCATCACACAGAAAGACCAGTCTATGAGCTGCCTGGGTGGAACCTTTCACAAGATATATAGTTAATCGAAGGGAAGGTGGCTAGTGCTGGATATTTACTGAGCCACGAACCCACCGATATTGAGGTGAATAATTGTTTTGGTATATATTAAAACAGTGAGATAATCATTTACTCATTTATTCCTGTCAACAATTACGATTTTCGCGCGAGTTTCTCGAAGGGTAATAGCACTTGCTATCCACGTTAAGTATCTTAAAGGGGCATTTTAACGCTGTGACTAGGAACAAAAAAGCTTCGGCGCTTCGGCAATGCTACCTTAATCAGGGGAAATGCCATTTTGCCATTTTGCCATTTCCCCTGATAAAGGCAGCTTTGCCGAAACGTCGGAGGTTTTTTGTTCCCGATTTTTAACAGCTTTAAAATACCCCTTTAAGATACCTAACAATGATTTAAAATACCCCTTTAAGATACCTAACAATGAGACGCAGTGCAGGACATCTCTTTACCCATTTTGAATAGCCAGTCAGAGCGCGAAAAACGCTATCTACTGTTTTAGTATAAACTAATTAACAATTAGTTTATACTAATGTTTTAGTATCACCCAACTAGTCGGACAGAAAAGGCAATAATAAAGTTAGCAAATGCAAGTTGAAGAAATATTTATTTGAGAATAAAACGAAAGAAAGCGTCGCGCTCGATTGCTACTCGAGGACTATTACTAATAGTCCTCTCTCGGTACCGTAGCCAATCAAAATGCAGGATTTGCATTAGTCCATGCCACTAGTTGGGTGATATTAATACTAGATAGTACCCCATATAAACTTCTGTGAACTTAGTACTACATATATAACTTTTATGAAGTCTGTATTCTTAAGTATTTTTAAAAGAATTGTTTGCTGAATAAAAATAATGCTAAGATAAAGTGGAAAGTTCCATTGGTAGTGATTTTGTTCGGGAGTTGTCCTTCTACCGTGTAAAACTAGTTTGGCTTCAGCTTGGTTCAACCGACGTTCAAGATGACAAATCCTCAGGAAACGAGAGACCAGAAATTATGGAATATGGTAACAGTTGAATGTAGGGACCTGTCATTATTTACCTGGGGGTGGGGGGGGGGGGGTGAGAAGGGCTACTATATTTGGGGGGTGGGTCACTATTGTTTTAGCCTCACTTTTGGGAGGGCCATTAAAAAAATGCTTTTTAGGGGAGGTCACCGTTTATCTTAATGGAGTTTTTCTCAATTTAGAAGCCCCCACCCCGCTCCCGTATGATGGCTCCTGACATCACAGTTTGTCATATAATTTTTATTCATAACATTGGTTTATCTCGATGTTCTGAAATTACTTTTTACTGTGTGTTTTATTTGATGATGATGATGATGATGATGATGATGATGATGATGATGGTGATGATGATGCAGTAAATGTTGTACCATCGATGTAGAATACCACCTGCAAAATGCACTTTAGATCGTTTTCGTCGCATGGGGTTCTCCTTTCAGTCGGGGACTTGAGTTCAGAGTAAAAATTGCTCACTTCCTAAGAAAAGCCGGATATACAAATATTTTCAATATTCAGGAATATTTTTATTGTTTTACTGCAAACTAATAAAAAACAATTACAAATTTGGCCGTGTTAATTTAATAATTATTCGCACTTCACAAAGCCGTTGTAATCTAAAACATATCCTAGGTATTGTTTCCTTACTTCATTGTTACCAGCCCCCATACAGTACTATGATATTGAGCACTTTCACTTACGAGACCAGCGGCCATATTGGTTCAATAAAACAAAAGAAAGTATTTGCATAAAAGTAAAGTTCAATTCCCAGAGGGTCAGCCTGGTACACCAATATGGCCACCGTTTCTTTGTTTTGGTACACCAACATGGCCACGGTGACGTCATGTGAAAACGCTCTATATTTTGGTTGCAAAGCCCGACTATCTGTGATCAAATAATTGCTAATTAAACAGACGGGAGGCGTGTACAAAACCATGTGTGTTTGCACGAACACAAGCCAAATGTTTCGCTGGAAACACGTGTTTTATTCGTTAATTCTTCAATTGTCTTCATCAATTTAACAACAAATAGGATATTTGAAGTTGGATAAGTGTGGTGCATTTGACAATAACCACGTTACTTCTGGCATTTGAAATTTAAGGGGGCAATGAAGATGGGTGAAAAATTTGGAAGACCAGGTCGAGCACTGTGTAGACTAAATGTTACATTACACGAGATCAAAACTTTGAGTGAAAGTAAGGTTCAACCTGACAATTTGGTGCGTGGCTAAAACAGGGACATGACATCATCAGTCACGTGATTAGAACGTTCGCAATGTTGGTTTGTGTTGAAAGGACATTTGTCTCCACAAAAGGACAAGTTTTAGCTCTGTTACTTTAGCAATGTTTTATTACGTCTGAGTAATTATACCTCCGTTTTCCAAATTTTAATGACTTTTAATGAAAGTTATCCAGTGATAATATGCTAACACGCGGGAATAATGATAACGTTGTGCTAATTATGATCTCGGTTCTTTTCATTGCCGTAGACAGTCTATTTTTTGTTACTGAATAATCATCACCGACCTTATGCTTTTATGAACATCTTTAAAGCAGGGAATTGGATTGGCCACTGGCTGAAGCAATGCCATTGGTTCAAGACAGAATCATACAACCCACCCATCTAATCACGGAAGAATTTCTTGAGCTACATGCTGACATACATGCTGTTTACACAAAATAGCTTAACAAAAATGGTAGAATACGTTGGTAATGACAAAGGCGATTAGGATGATTATTATACCACTCTGGCCGTCAGAGGGCCAATAATAAAAATCAACCAAGCAATTGGCTCTATCAGCGGTCCAATATCGATCGGGTATTGTCCTGAATGATACCGCGGCTCTGCTTACACTCAAAAACAACATGAAGAAATCATCCGATTTTATTTTCTTTGTCAGACAAAGCTAAAACTGTTTTTATCTACCGTAACATGTATACATGACTGGCCCTCAGTCAGCCGAATCGGTTCATCGTACACTGACAAAACCTTTAAGGCTTTCTTATTCGGAACTAGTGAGTCAATATTCTGTCAGTACTGCCCTCGATCGCACTTGGTTAATAATGCTATTGCTAATTCTCATTGAAAGAGATATCACTAAATCTTACTTGTTCGAAAACAGTTGGAACTGAGTACTGAAGCCAGTTTGAAAAGTTTCGTGAAGCTTTGACTCCTAAAAGATTAAAATTAAGAATCACATATGCAGAACAATACCAAACAATTAAAAATTAAAAAAGACTTAAACCTCAACAGGACATGTTCTCTAAACTTAAGAGCTCATACGTAAGCTTCCGTTTGATGGCAGACTTAGTTACTCGCATGTATATTAAGGTTACCGTATACCTTCAGATCGGCAATTTTCTTCAAATTTGGATTTTGGGGTTAAAGTCGTAATCAAAATATTGGGGGAGAAACGGGGGTTTAACATTTTTGCGCATACCGGAAGTAAACGTTCCCCTTTTGATTGACATTCTTGATCTTAGTGCTGTTTTCTCGAATCAATTTTTTCACTTGAAGGGGGCACTTTAATGAGCTAAAACCCAGAAGGAATTTGCTCGTTTGCCCTCAAATTTGGACAGTAGCTAAGTTACAATGATCTGCCATTAGGACTTTATAACCGTTTTCATCTAAATAATCAGTTCCATTCCTACAACACCCGCAGGAACTCCCATGCCTTCCGTTCGCCCTATTGTCGACCTAACAATAAGAAACTTTCTGTTCCTTTTTCCGGGCCCCTCCCCTGGATCCGATACTGAAAGGTCATTAAAAATGAAAAGTATCATCATCATAAAACATTACTTGATACGTTTCCGTCCTTAGGGATCCCCGTATTAGGTTTGGTTTTCGTTTTGCTTCTCCTTGGTTGTGTTCGGAGTTTTGCCAGCCAATCATTGAGCGAAGTAAAGCAGAACCAAACTAAACTAAAATTACCTTCGACACGCAACACAAAATCGATATATTTACTCTATTTATTGATTATTGTGTGGGATGTTAGGTTCTGACCTGGCCACGGAATGAATTCAGCCTTTGTTACAATACAGCGGTTAACTCCTGACCGGCAATAAACTGTCGTCACGTCATGCAGCTGGTTACCTAGATGAAAACCAAGCTACTTAGTGCAAAGTTCTTTTGTCTTACCAAGTTTTAAAGGAATTTCAGATTGACGTAAACAAGGCAACTAATTAAAATGTGTATGGTACGTAATATATTATTAGCTTATTAGGAAGAGCTTTCAAAATGATGAAGAATGGCGTTTATTTTATTGTAATAGCATTCTTGGTTGCTGAGTTATTCAAGATTCTGTTTTATGCAAATTAGAGGACTTATGACGTCACAAAGCGGACATAGAATGAAGTAAAATCACAAAATATGGAATTTCTGTGCAAATACTAAGCCTACAGGGTTGAAATTTTGTACGGTTGATTTGCTGCCAGAACTACACTGGTTATGCTCTCACTATAGCAACACACTTGTTACCAGACCTCTACCTTCCCAAAATGAAAAATGCCTTATTTGTTGCTCCAGAGTCCAACAGACTTTCTTATACTTGTGCTGTGTAATGTCCATATTCGCTTACACCCACTGAATGAACATCAAGAGCAAATAACACTTCTTGGGGAGGGAACTCTAATTTTATCCTTTGGATGGAGAGGGACTGGAGCCCATTGTGTTGGCATGGAAATGTCACTGTAACAAGTATAAAAAGTTTCAGTTCTATACAGAAAAAGTCTTCAGAGATATTCCATATTTTGTGATTTTACAGTCGAACCTCGATTATCCGGACTCGTCGGGACCTCGATAATCGAGATAATCGAGAGTCCGGATAATCGAAAATATGAATATTAATTAGATAGAAATGTAAACAAAAGGTATACAGCAAAGAAAACATCATTTTAATTGTGAAATCTACACAGCCTGTATGTATTTACAAATAGAGTGAAGCTGAATGCATTCGAATATTTCTTTGTCTCGTTGCACTTGCGAATTTTGAAAAGCGCACAGGATAATACGCTGTTTCACCAGTCTTTTGAAAGGATTATTGGGCTTTTTGCGACTTTGAGTTTTCAAGATCACAACTAATTAATATTCATGAAAAAATTGGGACCTGAGAAAAAAGTCCGGTAATCGAGGTTTTGACTGCAGTCGAACCCCTTTTTTTTCCGGACTCGTCGGGACCTCGGTAAATAGTCCGGATAATCGATAATCGAGGTTCGACTTTACTTCATTTTGTGTCCGCTTTGTGACGTCACAAGTCTTCTAACTCAGCAACCAAGAATGCTATTACAATAACATAATAAACGCCATTTTTCATCATTTTGAAAGCTCTCCCTCATAAGCTAATAAAACGTTTCGTGTCATATACAATATAAGTGAAATGCTTGTGTTAGCGAAACTGAAGTAGACGCAAAATCATTAAAAGTGAAAACAATCGTCACCACAAAACGTTACTTGATAAGTTTCCACCTTAGGGATCCCCTTGTTAGATTATGAGGCAATTAAGAGTTGACACACAGCCATACAATTGTGACAGGTCAGGAAGCTAATTTCTCTGGTAACGTTAAACCACAGGCAGCTCAATCGTGGTGTGTGTCATAAAATTAAATGTGGATATAGAAAAATTGACCGTTAAAAACCTAGAATTCCAACGAACCGAGCAGCGGTGGAAATATTAATATTCTAGCCAAATAAAGCTTTCCTACCTTCACTCTACTGTTTCTTGCCACTTTCTGGGACGTCTAAATGCAATACCATCGCTTTTTTTAAATCCCAGGGCACTGTCCATTCTTTATTTAGAATGGACACTGGTTACAGAAGGTGATGCTCTTTTATTTCATGATGTTTGTTTGTTCTTAGCGTATGGGTTGATAGTGCTAAGCCAGAGGTAAAATTTTTAAACAATGACGACAGCAAAAAGCTAATGTTGAAAAGTCAGTTCTGATGTATTTTGGATATCTGTTACCCTGGTCACTGATGAGGTAAGCCAGTATAATAATCGGCTTTGGAAGTTTAAAATGGTTGCTTTTCCACTAAAATTCATTTACTTGCAAATACTGAAGGTTTAACAAAATTTTAGAAAGTTTTCGAATTTCCAATACACATAATCAGTTGCGACTAATTGAGATGCTGGTTGGCTAGTCCATGGACATTTAAGGAAAGTAGGAATTCAATAAGATTTTTGGTTTTATTGGAGGGTTTTCCAAGCATAATTCATTATTCAATGGTGTTCAACATATGTTGTGCTGGTACTTCTATTGCATTTAAAAACTGTAAACGAAAAATTAACGAAGAAGTACCAAAAAATGTTGTTTATTGGAAATATCAAGTCACTTGAAAAAGTGACACGTTTTGCTAGGTAATAACAAACTCTCAAGTTTTAGTAGTGCTTAAACTCAAAAATACAAAACAAGCAGCGATGATAAACATGGTGGCGCCACAATATTAAGAAAAAGCGGGGGAAAGCTGATGCTTTATCAATCAGTTCTACCTTCCATCAACCTCCGTCAACACTAAACACTGACATCGTTTTTCTTAATCTCGGTTCTGACCCCCTTATAATTTTATAAAAATTAAATGGTTGTCAAAGTTGTGACTATTACTTTTGAAAATGTATGTTGCTTGGCATATGAAACATTACGTTTTTGCCATTAAAAGTGCGTGGCTTCATCATGTTTATCACCGCTGTTTGTAGAGTTTGCTTTAAGAATGATCAAATTCATTAAATTTAAAGGAGAAAATATCTTAATGACTGATCCAACAGTCTAATACAGTTTTTAGTGTGCCAGCCTCAGGTAGAACCATTTACAAAAAAAAAAGAAGAAAAATTAAAAGGGAAACAAATTTTAAGAAAAATTTTTTCGCGCAAAATGAAGCAAAATTAAATATTTTTATTTAACAAAGATGAGCAACAAATTTACGTCCAGGTAGGGCGCCGACATGACTCCAGTCTGACTCATTCGAAGAAACAACACCAAAACTACGCTAGAAAAAAGACTGAAAGTAAATAAAAGTCATGCCATCATTTGCCCTCATCACTAAACAGCAACCCTCGAAGTTGTATTACGTTAAGTGAAACGAAGTACTGCCGACATCGAAGTTACATCAAAAGCAAACGAAAACGGAAATTTCCATGGCACAAACATGAGGTGGAGAGCTTTCCTTAGTGAGGATTGGTTGAACGGCGCGTAAAGAAACAAGCGGTAATATAATATCATTGTGATAATGGCATAGTTCAAGTTTTTATATTGGGGTACAAAACCGATGTGGAATCGGCTGCGCGCCCGTGTTCATCCCCCTGCTACTTCATGTTTCTTATTATGAAATGCTGAACAAGGAAATTCTGTTTATTCACAATATAAATAACGAGTTTCACGCAAGCGGTAAAACCACCAGCAGGCGAACACTAAAAATTCGTTTCTGTAAGACCTGGGCATCAGGAAAAGTTGGGCTTTCTTGGTCTCAGTTTCTCGTATCGTTCGTTTGTTAGTATTTTTGTTTCGGCCAGCGTTTCTCCTGTTGTCATCCAGAAGGTCCTTTATTTAAACTTAAACTTGAGTTTGTGACATCCTTCACCAAGGAAATTTCGTACAACGCACAACAAAGACCTAGAATATGTTGTTGCACACGGTACCCCCAATTTTGAGCGGTCAATTTGGGATTGTTTTGATAGACCAGCTGTAGGGCTGTCTTTGGCTTCTTTGTAACTTCCGATTTTAGAAAACTAAACCGACATGGTGTATATTCAATTCCACGTCGCTAATTTTCCAAGCGAATAAACTGGATAGAAAATTAAAACAAAAATGACTTTTTCACTCACCCGAAATTAAGGCCATGGCCAATACAAATCCGTTTAGGACTGCGTATTTCATGATAACATCATAAATTTTACCTTCCCTAGTAAACTAAATTGTTTTTCAGTATACACCAAGGACAAAGTTGCCTCTTGTCTTTTTTGCATTAATTAATCTTCCGCTCTATACCAAACTGCTGTCTTCAGCTGTTAACTGATTAAAAATCAATAATAAATGAACACCTTTTCCTTGCCATGTGTTCCTTTAATTTCTTTTGCAAATACAAAAACAGGTCAAAACAAGGTTTTACGGGACTCTAATCAACGAACTAATTACAATGCCATGAAGGAGAAAATACGAAGCTGCAAAACACGCCATGTTCTTGCCAATGCCAAAGAAGGGAAACTACTCTCGACAATGTGGCAGTGTCAAAAATTTTCAACCTCAAATACAGTGAAACGTCGCTTTAACGAACCTCCATATAACGAAGTGGTAGGTATAGCGAAAGATATTCTCCGCTTCAGTCAAGCCTGACACACGAATGATGTCACGAATCAAAGAAACTAAAAAGAAAATCAAGCAAAATAACAAAATAAAACGAAATACCAATGTAACAAAGAAATGGATTCTCTGATTTGTCAGCGACACATTGTTGCCGACACAAAGGTTTCCCCGTTTACCCGCGCGCGCAACATTTGCTGTGTCCCCAACAAATGTTTCCCCGTTTGCGCAGCTTGGACACACAACATTCATTTTCTGTCCCGCGCGTTTGCTCGCCCAAAAAACATCATGAGCAACAATGTGTCCTCGTTTGCTAGGGCCTTTACAACGCAAGGATCTCAAAACATGGTAAGAACATCTCGCTTGCGGCTCGTAGCGTATACATCTTTGTTCTTGCCAC
The DNA here is from genome assembly GCA_948470475.1 of Galaxea fascicularis. NCBI lineage: Eukaryota > Metazoa > Cnidaria > Anthozoa > Scleractinia > Euphylliidae > Galaxea > Galaxea fascicularis. The sequence continues at coordinate 13,945,506 of OX419345.1, forward strand.
GTTTCGACGTCATCTGTGCGTTATAGTATACACCCACTGCCAAAAGGAATCTATTTGTCAAGTAGAAGATGGGTGGACGGGCCTACTCATATTTGAACAGTTATAGAAAGTTTTGTATTTCCCGTCGTGGGTGCGGTTTATTTATTCTCGTACCCAGAGGTCGCGATTCTTTCGTTCAGCACCAGGAATAACGACCTCTGGCTCGTTACGTTCCGACTCTTCAGTTTGAAACACTGGTGGCTGCCAATGGTTACAAAAATGCACCTTCACTGCGACTGCGCCTATTTCGGAACTGACCAGAGGTGCTGACCGAACGAATCGCGGCCTCTGGGGACGAGAATGCGGTTTATTGTCTTCCTCTACCCTAAGAGTGATCAGCATCAAATTTCTCCTTGTAATATCAACGCTATATAAAACAGAGTGGTCATGAGAATTAAGGACAAGATCACACAAGGTAAATTTGCCTGATATTTTAACAATTTCTCTCTACTACTTCTATCGACAAAGTGTTGTTTCAACACAGTGTTGGGTGTTCTCTGTTCTTTATTATTTCAACTATCCACATCACCCTGAAACTCGTCATTCAAACGTACCCAGTGTGGTGGATCTTACAATGTCGGATGTTGCTGCCGGATGAACAATGTTGTGAGCGTTTGTAAGCTCGCTTACTGACTACCACTGATAACCGAATTTGCTTCCTTCTGGGTACGTTTTTGGTCAGTAAAAAGAATTTCCTTGATCCTTTAGAGAAAGTAGAACTCAACTACATTCATCAGCCAAGTTACCGACCTTTCCGTGAGTTGGATCTCCAAGTATCTGCCCTGTGTGATTGCCAAGAAGACCTCGAAGAAAGCCCATTTTTCTGAATCGTTATTTGTTCTGTTCCTTAGGACAGTTTTCCAGCGTTTTCCGCCGTGCTAAACAAATTGGAAGAGTCGCTAATAAGTTACAAAAAAGCCAAGTGTGAGTAGCATTTTAGAATGAAGCTTTTTTGTCATTCACAGTCGTCGTTGCTTACGGCTCCTCGTTACTTCTCTCTCATATTATTTTATGGTTGGAAGACAACACAAGAGCGGGATTTCTTCAGTAAATCTTTCAGTAAACCGGACTCAAACTCCTGCTTCTTCAGAAAGCCAGGATATATATATATATATATATATTTGCAATTCCTCTGCTTCTTCTTCCATACAGCAAGGCGTCTGAAAAGCTGAAATTAACTCAGGCTCGCCTCAGTCGGTTATTAATTTCTGTTTTCATTTTCCACAACCATCTCTCGATGTTTATTCTTTACCGTTCCAATATTCACGAGGATTTTCTCTCTTTTCCCACACCGAAGATGACGTAAATTTAATTTCGTTCATTTTCAGGACCTGCAACATAAAATCCTGAAATAAACACAGTCACTCATTAGTTAAACGGCAGAAGTGTGAATAGAGGGCGGGGTGGGAGGGAGGAGCTTTTCTGGTCTCAAGACGCACACGAAACACTAACGTTTAAAAGTCTGTTGGCAGAGAGAAGAATGACCAGCCACAAGGAACGAAGATGGCGACCTTAGGACTTGAGAGCGATTATGTATGAGATTGGGTATGAATAGGACAGTCACATGACTTTTGGAGGGCATATAGTTAATTTATGGCCCGAGTAGCATCATTTGCGCCCGAGAGAATTATTATCAATACGCAAGGCCAAACCGTACAAATTAATTTAATAAGAAAAAATGTTTAACAGAGACGTATACGGCATGAAACTATGGTGTGGAAAGTTGTTGCTACAATACGATGCGCCAAACAAGAGCCAAATAAAATTCCTTTTTGTTTACGATAAAAGTAAAATATAATCTAGTTTTAAAAAGATTGGTAACAATGATTAGCAAATAGACAGTTTGAATTAAAAAGAAATAATAGTCCTCCCGTTCACAGGACGCCAAATGCATTTTCAGCCCAGGCATTTCCCGTTTGGACCGCAAAAAGGCGCGTTTTACATAGGGCAGTATGTCATTTGGCCACGCGTATTGATAGTAATACAACGTTTCAAATCTACTTCGCGTGCTTTAGAAAATCAGCTGTAACAGCAATCCTGTTTCTACAACTTCTTATCTGCTGGTAAACATGCAATAAGGACGAGAGATTTTTCTGGGAATATGACTGGTATGAAATCTGAAAGTTGTACTCGATCTTGTACTTAATTTAACAATAGAGGGCGAACAAGTTCCGTTATCAAACTTTTGATAAAAAAAAGTAACAAATGATCTAAAGGAAACGAGTCTACTGTTTCAAGGAATTTTGAAAAGTGAAAATCTTGTACCAGCTAATGATTCACTAATAGATGACTTCGATTATTGACAGTACATCAACAAGACTAGCTCAGCTCAGTAGGGCTGCAACGATACATTTTCTTAGGATACGATACATATCTCGATACAAGTGCCACGATACGATACACGATACGATACATCATTACATACAACTGACAAGTGACGCAATCTTACTAAACTGTGTTGGAATCTTTAATTTCCATTGATAACAAATAAACAATCAACAAATGGTAAAAAATAACACAATAATATAACTGGAAGTTCCAGTTATATTATTGTGTTATTTCTTTTACAACGTTCCTTAATTACCTCTTGGGCATCGTAAAGTACTTTAAATCCAAGGTCTTTCCACACCTTTGATTTAAACGAGGACGGTGCCGGTTGTAACTCAACAGAGGAAGACATTTTGATGAACGAACCGTGTGTTTTTGCTGTGCGCGCGTAAGACTGTGTCAGCTGACAACTTATTGGAACTACGCATACGTTCATGCCGCCATCTTGAAAAATACGTGATCAGAAGCAGGCGAAGCGATACTAAGCAAGGACGAAGCCCTGTGGCTAAAAAAAGGCTTGTACTAGGGTGAGAAGTTATTAAACTGATTAAAACAGTAATTTCTGAATGTTGGTAAAGTAATTTCGGATTTTTGATGAGGAATATTTTATTGTTTTGCGATACAGCGATATCCCATTCAAATATCGATATTCGTATCGTGACAAAAAATATCGCGGTTCACCGGTGCACCGGTGTATCGCTGCAGCCCTACAGCTCAGAGTACCTATCTGCTATTAAAATAATCATTAGATAAAGAGGAAACGTTCATCTGCTGTACTGTACAGGCGCCAATAATCTTGTTCCAAGAGCGGTTACACTCATTATTTATATGAACGTCTAATTTTGGAGCTGAGCTTTCGTGATTTGAGCTTGAAAATGTTCTTAAGGTGTTCTTAAGTTACATGGTATACACATGTTGTTGCACCAACCGTTGCTAAATTTAGCTTTACAAAAAGCATTGGACATAGAGGTTCACGTAACATAAAGTCACCAGATCTTGCAGTGAAAACGCAGAAAAAGTTCATGTGCACATACAGGTGTAGTATACTACTCATAGAAAATAAAATAAATGAGCAAAATAAAGATGTTGTTAACTGACTCTCAGGTTGGTTATGTTCTGAGCATGTTCTTAAAATTTGAGCTAATCTCAGCCTCAACGTTCTCATAAAAAGTGAGGTTCTTATAAATGTAAAATAAAGAGTAACTCTTAATCCAGTGGATAAGTCGCTATGCGTCATATAAAATGCACCACTGTCAATATGTTTTTATTTGCTGGATTGCGACTTATCTGCTGGGTAAAGTTATGACCACTCTTTGAGCAACTGGGATAAGGTTTCTTTTTAATAGCCTAGATTCTTTTATCATAAAATGAAAACAAACAGACCCTATCCTCTGGAGACTTTGTGGTTTTGTAACTGATACAGATCATAATGGCTTTCCTGAACACTGAACAGTCCTGGAACTTGCCATATAATTATGTAGTACTAATGAAACTGATTCCTGGATGCTGCCATAAACAAAAGATTGAATGGGCTAATGAACACTAAAGCACATAAAACTGCATTTAAAATTATTTTTTTATTTCAAACATACTTGCTTGAATCAGTACCATCTTGAAGATCCATCAAAATGAAGGGCTTGGTGCAAAAAGCGTACAAGTGACAATTAAAATAAATTCTCTAAACTACACTTTACTTCAGCATACAGACTGTTAATCGTGTCAGAAACATGGGTCTACACTCTGTAATTTGGAGACCCGTATTTGCAGAACAAGTGTATACCCTAAACCTAACACTGCACAGCAATAGTAGTAATAATAATAGTAATTAGTATCACCCAACTTGTGGACTAATGCAAATCCTGCATTTTGATTGGCTATGCTACTAGAGGACGATTACTAAGTCCTCGAGTAGCGAAATACACCGGTTTTGAAAACCATTTTATTCCCAAATAAACAGTTCTTCAACTTGCATTTACTAACTTTATTATTGCCTTAGTGATACTAAAACAATAATTGTTTTAGACCCTTCGCCCTCAAGGGCCACCGGTCAATAGCCCCATTCAGCTTCGCCTCATGGGCTATTGACCCATAGCCCTCACGGGTTACGGGTTTAATTGTTAATAATAATAATAATAATAATAATAATAATAATAATAATAATAATACATAGTAATGCATAAATGATTTCATTTGAAAGCCCAAAGAAATGAAATCAACAATATCAGTGATGCATTTGATCCTATTTCTTGATGCTCATTCATTGAATTCAAGGAGAAATATCTACCATGTACATGGGATACTTTTTGCCATTGTTTCTTGACATTAATTCATCAAATTCAAGCCTTCATGCGCCCAGCCAAAGAAACTCAAAATAACATCTTCATGAGTACTAGCCACGAATTATCACACTTACTTGCAGTATACAACCAGCTGTACAACTGAGTATAATAACTATATTTGGATGAACTCGCTGTTGCTGTGCTTTAAGAATCCGTGTAAAGCTTTATTTGCTCATCCACAGTCCTTGAACAGGTTGTCTCAAGTAAGCCTCTTGTATTCTTTCTTGCTCTTCCACTGCGGTTCTTCGTACCCGGCGCCATAGCAAACTTATGTGTTATGTATCGCTTCTTGCTTAACTTCCAAATATCTAATAGACGACCAATGCAGAACAAAATATCCTGACCTTAATCATATAAGATAGTCAAACTTCTTATATCAAACAATAAATGCTGAATAAACTGGATAGATGTCTTGGATTTTGAGGGATTGAACACCGAGACAAACTAATAAGTCAACATCTGGAGGTTTCGTGGTCCACGAAACTTAAGATGGGGCGCGCAATGCATGCCGGTCGACAGAGAGTCTTTAAACAAGACGCCTGGGGGCGTTAACGTGGGATGCATTGGTTGATGAATGTGTACACACAGTCACTTTGGTTATACGTGGACAATGGGAATTTAATGATGACTCAGTACAGCATGACAAACACACGATGGTTAACTAGTCTCCTCGCCACCAGTGATGCATTCGATACGAATTTGCTGATCAAACCATGATCGAAAAAATATTCGGCACTTTCATTTCAGCGAGGTTATTTGTTCTGCGTCAAGTGCGTGCGGTGGACAGTAAACAAAAAATGAAGTCGTTTAACACCATCCAAAAACACCAATCAACTTTATACCCCTGGGCCTGGTTGTTCGAAAGCCGATTAACGCTAATCCAGGATTAAAAATTAATCAAGGAGCTTATTTCTCTGACCCCAAATGTTGTTTAATGCCGATATTCTGCAAAATTTTAGATTGGGGGAAGTCAATCCTGAAAAACAAAAAGTAGCGAAAACAACTTTCATCCAATAGTTGAAAACTGCAATCAAAGGTTACGCTAATCCTGGATTATGTTAATCGGCTTTCGAACAACCGGGCCTTGTTATGATTTACTTGAGGAGATTTCTCTCTCAAATCTCTGAAATGCCTATGAATGTTGCGCTGTCTGACCGAGATATGTCCAGAAATGCACCCAATAACGAAAATGGCAATTTTGACGAAATTTCGCCACCTGTTTGGAAATATAGTATAGACTAAGTGAAATTGTGGAATATGGCGAAAATGGCGAATTCGCCAAAATCGTTGGCGAATGTGTGGCAAATGCAAATGAGAAGACAAGAGGGCCCCCTTCGAAAGCGGCGATTTTGGCGAAATTGGCAAATATGGCAAAAATGGCGAATTCGCCAAAATCGTTGGCGAATGTGTGGCAAATGCAAATGAGAAGACAAGAGGGCCCCCTTCGAAAGTGGCGATTTTGGCGAAATTGGCAAATATGGCAAAAATGGCGAATTCGCCAAAATCGTTGGCGAATGTGTGGCAAATGCAAATGAGAAGACAAGAGGGCCCCCTTCGAAAGCGGCGATTTTGGCGAAATTGGCAAATATGGTGAGAATGGCGAATTCGCCAAAATCGCCAACAAATGTGTGGCAAATGCAAATGGGAAGACAAGTGGGCCCCCTTGGAAAGCGGCGATTTTGGCGAAATTGGCAAATATGGCAAAAATGGCGAATTCGCCAAAATCGCCGGCGAATGTGTGGCAAATGCAAATGAGAAGACAAGAGGGCCCCCTTCGAAAGCGGCGATTTTGGCGAAATTGGCGAATATGGCAAAAATGGCGAATTCGCCAAAATCGTTGGCGAATGTGTAGTAAAAGCAAACGAGAACACAAGAGGGCCCCCTTCGAAAGCGGCGATTTTGGCAAAATTGACGAATATGGCAAAAATGGCGAATTCGCCAAAATCGCCAACAAATGTCTGGCAAATGCAAATGAGAAGACAGGAGGGCCCCCTTGGAAAGCGGCGATTTTGGCGAATATGGCAAAAATGGTGAATTCACCAAAATCGTTGGCGAATGTGTGGCAACTGCAGAAATTGGCGAATATGGCAAAAATGGCAAATTCGCCAAAATCGTCGGCGAATGTGTGGCAAATGCCAATGAGAAGACAAGAGGGCCCCCTTGGAAAGCGGCGATTTTGGCGAAATTGGCGAATATGGCGAATTCGTCAAAATCGCCGGTGAATGTGTGGCAAATGCAAATGAGAGGGCAAGAGGGCCCCCTTGGAAAGCAGCGATTTTGGCTATTGGAATGTGAAGAAAATGGCAAATATGGCCAAATAGCCAGTGACTGAAATGAGAAGGCAAGAGTCTCCCTTTCATGGGAATGATCTTGGTGATAATGGCAAATTATGCAAACAGCTGTGGAAAGCTTTTAACAAATAGGGTTAAACATATTTAGTTTACATAGGCAACAATGACATTATTTAGTAGTAGCATGGGAAAGATTTCCAGACAGGCATAAACATTAAATGACATGCTTTCTTTTCGTGGTAAATGTTCTCAAAAATCCATCGTTTGAAGGCATAAAATGCGTGAGGTTTATACATGTAATTCATGTTTCGTGCTGTTTGGAAATCTTGCATAATTTTTATGCACTGCCTATTGTAAGAAATAGTTTAGTATAAAGTGAACATCGTTGTACTTACCAATTTTTTTTGCAAAAGTTGTGTATGAAAATTTGGGTTTCCCGTAGTGTTTCCCACACAGCAGAATTGTACCTGAAAGGTGTTATGGAAGGCCTTGAGTCTTTCTTCTTCGAAATTCTGATTGCACGTGTGTAACAACTGTTGCAGAGGATTATGCAAACCGTTAAGTCAATCCCGAGCCCTGTTCGCAAAGGTACTTTAACATCGCCGTTTACACTTCAACCCGGCTGAAACCAACGTTGCTTTATGATAAGTACCAATCTATGATGAATCCAAAGTATTGCCATGCCACTGCCTTTTTAGAGGATAACAACAACCGTTGTTACAATGTGCTACTTTGGTTGTAAAATTGCTTCGAGGGATAACTTGGTGATAGTAGTTAACACCAAACGATCTGTCGTAGACGCCATTTTGAAATGTGTTGTGATCCCAAACAACCCTTTATGTAAGCAACGATGAGGATGGACAAGCGTCACGTGATAATTTTCACCAATCTCTTTCTTTGTTCATTTTGCTCTTAAATTTCTGGTTGTCCTTTGTTTTTGTTCAACGAATTGGGTTGGAATTCATCCCAGTGGTTTGACGAAAGTTAATTGTTCTTGAAGAGTCGAAGTTTAAAGGTGAGATTGTTTTAAATGCTGGTTTTTTCTGCGCTTGTAAGGACCACCCGACAACTCTTGTTTGTTTTTCGTTTGTTGTTTGTGATTATTTCAAATAAGTGTTGTGTTTTCTTTTCTTGATTTTAGCGTCCAATGTTTGTTTTTCCTTGTAGCATGTTTATTAGAAAGCTTGATTCATCTGCCACACTATACGATGTTCCACTGGAAGTGGGAGGGGAAAGGTCCATATTGTTTAAACTAAACCATTAAATTAATACCCATATCAAAATATACCTCATGCAT
>OX419345.1:13958799-13963799 GCA_948470475.1 Galaxea fascicularis
CAATCTCTTTTCAATCATTCAAATACTTCACTGTGTCGCGGCGCTGTGAGAATGAAATCTTTACTTAAAAGGTTTTCTCCGACAAATGAGCACGTTTAGAAAGAGGAACCGTGCCTGATCAGCTAGCAGCACTGTTTGGCGATTTCAGCGTCACATGGTTCCTTAAAGTAGAGAAATAAAATCGAAAAAAGACGACCAGAAAAAAAAAGGCCAACAACACCGGTTTCAGATAAGGTCACCCATCCGAGTAGTAACCCAGGCCAGCAGGGCTTAACTTCAGTGAGAAGCAAAAGCACGTGGCTAATTGCCATGTATGAGACTACAATGACGACGAAACTCGTCTGAATCTTTATATGTGGTCTGACTACGCATCCCACGTAATAAGTAATCAACAACTGACCAAGAAATGGTAGAACATTGATTGTAAACGATCCAAAGTGACCTACATGTACAACCAGTTGCACGTTGGACAGAAAAGCCCTACAACCCAAGTAGAATGAGTTATAAATCACAAAGAATGCTTGTAATCACTGCAAACTTGATAGTGTTTAAATAAAGATTATCTATCTATACATGCAGTGACGACCCTGGGTTGACTTCATACCTTTTATTCATTGCATTTCACATACTCTTTGGCAAAAGACACTGATGACTCATCCACCTCAGTTGCTAAGAAATGCCAGTCATTGAGCTTAGCACCCAGCAGAGGACAAATACAAGATGCTCCCGAGCCTAATGTATAAAATAACACTAATTGTTGGTTCCAAAAAACGAATAGAATGTGAGTAGCAAAATGCATGTATGATTAATGGATGGGGCTCTGTGGAAATCTTGCTCAGAGGTGTACTAATCAAACTTAATTTCATGAATTGAGTTTGACACAATGATAGTGCAGAATTTGAATCAAGCCTAATTGGCCATTCCGAAATTCAAAAGGGAACTGGGGCGAGTTTCAAATTTTGAAGTAATCGATAAATTTCATGGTTTTTGGGGACGCTGTCACAAAATTAGAGACGTTTGTATGGATTTTGAGCTATGTTTCAAGGTCTATAACTTGGTCTCTGTTCAACCTAAAAGAATCAAACTTGGTCAAACGACTAAACTCAATGTCATCTTTCATGTGATGGTGTCAATTTATCGATTACTTCAAAATTTGAAACTCGCCCCAGTTCCCTTTTGAATTTCGGAATGGCCAATACTCATCATAAAACACTGGCACTGCCTGCCTGTAAGTGACCACAGAGCACGCTGCATGACAGGCAACTGATGTCAAAGAGATCTAGATGTACATGTGTGGTACCGAGATATGCTATCATATCAAAGTAATAATTTTAAATGAAGTGCATACGTTTAATAAGTTTACCGCGTATAAGTTTGTCGCTGTAACTGCACACTCAAAATAGAGTCATCCTTACCAATGTCAAAACCATGAACCGTTGCGTGACGGTAAACTTCGGGAAGACACGAGAGAAGATCCTCGATCCACAGGATGTAGTTAAGTCGAAGAGGAACTGTTGGAATGAGCCTATCTAATGGGATACATAGCTTAAGCCCAAAGTCATGTTCCAATAAAGCGCAAGATAAAGCTCTCAGCGCTCCAGGATCTTTGAAATTCAAAGTGAAACGCCCAGGTTTGGATTCCTTGGCGAACGTCCTGAAGTAATCATATTTCTCGGCAAGTATCTTGAAGGTAGGTGGAGAATTTCTGTAGATATTCCTCGGGTGCATTAAGTCGTTAAAGCTCATAATTTTTGTTAGGGTCAGAAAAACTGACAAACAGTGCATTGCATCAGGTTCCCGATCGTTGCCGCCATATTATTGCTCGCGCAAAGACGACAGAGACTGGAATCTAGTACCCAGCTTGCGCGGAAATAGTGGGTGACCCCGTCGTGACCCCGTCGTTACCCCGTACACTTCTCATGCATAAAATGTAACGCAAGTGTCACGCTTCTTTTTTGAGCTTCCAGCAACGTTTCCCAACAAAGGAATCAAACACCTTGTACACGGGTGTGGTTTATAGTTCATTTTCCGAGTATACAGGCCATACCCATGTTTATTTTACATTCGTAGAAATGTAAGTGTGATTGGTTCCTGTAATTTATTTACGCAAGCCGTGGTTGTAATTTGCTGACAACTCGAACGCTAATAATATAAATCGTACAGGACCCGAAGTCAACAACGAGCATCTTTAACTGTTCACTTAGTCTTCTACGCAGACCTTCTTTTGACTCGTCACGCAATCTTTGCTCAGATTGCGTGACGAGTCAAAAGAAGGCCTGCAAAGAAGGCTACTGTGTACTTTCATCCCACAGATCCTTGTTAGTCATGCCCATACAAAACATTACAGTAACACTTAATTGGCCCATAACACCACCCCATCGCGCCACCGCTGCCCCCCAAAAAATACAAACAAGCAAACAGACAGACAGAATAAAAAAGACAATAAAAACACAAGGAATCAGGGCTTTATTCAGGGCTTAATTCGAAAGTTAAAGCTCTTCCCTTAAATTTAGTTAAAGCTGTTGACGCCAGGTAACTACCACTATCATCATCATCATCATCATCATCATCATCAGTCGGCTGCAGAGCAGGCGACTACAAGCTTCCTCCAGCCACAACGATCCTGTGCCAATTCAGACAGTTTGCCCGGGCCAATCATGTTGTCTGTGTCTCCCAAAAGGTGTTGAATGTATCTCGCTTTCCATTGATTTCGACAGGACCCACGTCTCACAACCATATAGAAGGACAGTGACACAGGTAGTATTAAATAGCTTGATCTTGGTGGAGATAGAGATGTTAGGGCATCTCCACAGACATTCCAGCTTCCAAAAAGCTGTCCATGCACTATCACTATCAGAAGTGAACAATTCCGGCTTTGCCGCTATCGTGAAGGATTTCACTCATCTTGAGAATATACCATGCCAAAGCCAAAAGTATTACGACCAGTAAAAAAGCGCCTTCCTCCAGCGCCGGACTATTTGACTATTTATTATTCATTGTAATTGTTTTGTATGAATGTTTTTATTTTCATTGTAATTGTTTTGTATGACTGTTCTGCCCAGACTAGCAATGCTATTTGCGGAACAGTCCTTTCTACGCTGGATATTTATTCTTTAAATAAAAGTTGTTTTGTTGTTTGTTTGCGCAGTTAACATTTAAGGACCTTGAAAGCATTTATCATCTTGATCAGTTTCCAGCCATTTTTCTTTGTGTGTTATTTGTTTCGTTTTTCCCTGGAATTTGGCCGACTCGGTCTGTTAAGTTTAATTTCCTCGGCTAGTAGTTTTCCTATATACATAAATAATTTCTAAATTTTAGTTACTTTTCACTGGATGGGACTGAGTCATTGCCAGCCGTACTGATCGAAATTGTTATGCGTAACTATTATGCACTTAAAACTGAAAAAAAAAAGTGTAGCTAAAAGACACGGTGATACAGCTAAACTAGCTAAAGACTGGACCAAAACGAAAAAAGGAATCAGCGGGTCTGCTGCAATTCAATGACATCTTGTCCATCCTCTTCGTTTACAACACTTTTAGTATCGGCTTGCGATGTTCTCCGGACCTGACTTTTGGAGACGTCCTTTGATACACCCCAGTGGCGTACCTGAAGTTTCCTCTTGAAGCGCGTCCTGATCTGTAAGTAAAAGCAACATTGATCATAAGTCTTACGTGTTTGTCGATATTCAATTGTTCGTGAATGAGGATATACACAACCGTAATTGCAGTTATAAGTCGAAAGAAGATTACGTTTGAGGTACGGGGCGCTTGAACGCAAATTTTAAGTTCTTACTATAAATCATGGCAGCCTCGTAAGTGAGATAGTACGCTTTCAAACAAACAGGAGTTGAAGGCTCAGTCTAGTCATTTAACTATTTTGACAATGATTCGTAAAGGACAATACTGTCGAGGTCAGATGGAGAACAATGAAAGTTACAACCTTTTGTTTGTTTGTTTACTGGGACAAGTCGCCTGAGTTGACATCGAAATAGTGGAAACTCGGGTACGTACCTCAGTATTTCCGACGCAATGAAGAACAAAAATGAAGAATCCCTGTTGAAATAGTGGCAAGAGAATGTTTTTAGAACATGATCGGCTCCTGTTTCAGAGGAAATTATTTCATTTTAACTTTACAGTTGAAGGAAGATTACAAACTAAGAGACAGTTACGTAGATGGGTAGGTAGAAAACTATAGATGTTGGTTAGCAATAGTAAGCAGGTATCCATGGAAACCATGGGCGTAGCCAGGATTTTTCACCAGATTATCACCCCCTTAGCTACGCCCTTGACGGAAACCCATCTGTAACAATGAGTGACAACGACCACTATGATTAGGTCTTCCAGGATAGCTTCCAGGGTGGAAGACGTGCCCCGGACATTGCTGTTATTCGCAATAAAACGTAATGAAACCGCCAATAACAGTTTGAAAAGTCGGTATGGGTCTCACTCCAATATGACCTTATACCCACATGATTTTCAAAACTGAATCTGTATAGATAAGTTTCAGACGTTATCATAGAATAAAATGCTTTCAACTGAGACCAAAAGAGCTTAGAATCTCGATCTTATCTAATATATCTGCTAAACTAAGACGGTGCATATCATGCACAAAGCCAGTCAAAACATTTTGACCGGTCACTTTTTACCGGTATATTTTTGTTTGATTTTTTTTAATGGAAAACACATTCTTTGTTTGTAAAGTTTACCGTTGACTGACTTCAAACATTTTTTTGGAAAGTCAAGAGATCCATTCAAAGACAAGGCAATCAAGTGATATAAGATCGCGGCTTTTTGCTTAACACCGTTGGACATGCTGTTCCAATTTTTGTCGTCATAGCTTTTAATACTCTTGGATAAAAAACCCTTGCCTCAGAGGAAGCCGCAGAAGATCAAAACAGAGATTATGACAATAAGCCCATAGGCTAATTTACTCTCAGCAATGGAAACGAAATTCATCAGCTGTACCTGGGTGGAGTTCAGGATCACAAATATGTAGATAAA
>OX419345.1:13973799-14046299 GCA_948470475.1 Galaxea fascicularis
CCTCAGGCCAGTCGTTTTCTTTTTCCACATACATCTTTTCAAATTCTTCGGCCGTGTCGCAGTCGACCAAACCCTTGACCCTTTTTCCATTGCATTCCCTTCCAAGTATTTCCGTTGTAATCTTCTTCCTTTGCTCACTGTTAATTTTCATGGATTTTAATTGGCGAGATATATCATCCTGGGCGTGATCAAAGCATCGCAAATGGATGTTCTCGCCAGAACACCCATCTTTTATGGGGAAAACGCTCTCGAAGCCACGCTCCAGTGCACATTCACCATCTGTTCCAAAAGTCAAGGAATCGATTCTTTCCGCCTTGAGACACCTGGCCATGTATTCGTAGTCTCGTTCTTCCTTTGTAACTGAGGTCATTATGGCTGCCAGTGTGGTTGGATGTCGTCCTTCCTTGTTTTTATATACGAACATTGGGTTTGGGAAAGTGAGGGTGGACAGGTAAAACGGCCCAAGCTTGTACGTCATGTCAAGTCCAGCAACTGCTTGAGCTCCGACGCCTTTGCAGAAGCGCTTTATCCACCCAAGGCAGGTGTCTGATGCTGCAAATGTATTTGGCGCAGTACGATTGTTGCCTTTCTTATCTGCCCTTTTTGAAAGACTGACGTTTTTTAAAAACGTGCCAGATTGCTGTAGTGCCATCAACTTGGTGAGGCTCGGGGTTTTGCTTGGCCCAGTACTCCAAGTTTTGGTTCTCCCATCCACCTTCTTGAGTTGGTTATATACCTGTTGTCGATCTCGCGGGAGATAGGATGCCGAGGGAATGGTTGTAATGTCACCACTGTCACTCTCGATCTGGCTAATGATGCGCTTTGCGCTACCAGTAGAGCCTATTTTCCGTATTTTGGCTAGTACGCTGGGCTTGGTTCTTTGGTGTGGTTCAGCGGAGTCCCGGTTGCCGTACGGTCGATTAAAAATGGCAGAAGTGTCACTGGTATTAACAATGTACTGAACCACCGCAAGGCGAAGAAACGTTTCGTCGCGTTCAACCTTCACTATCAGCCGCCGATACTCGTCAGTTACACTATGCCAGCTATACTGCCTTCTGACAATATATGGGCTCTGTGTGCAATTACTCGTGGTTGTCTGCTTCCCTTTGCGAACTTTATCGAAGCCCAGAACATTGTTGTCCTCGTCAAGGTGTACATGAACAGCTTCTGACGGACTGGAGTGGCGACCATAAACTCCACAGTCATCAGCGGCCAAGTCTTTGTAATCAACTGCAGACAAATCCACTACAAAGACAGCACTCTGGTCCACCATTGAAGGTACCCTTGCACAAATCTTATTTTGAGGGACTTTTTGACCGACGCAAATGTGTAAAATTTCTTTCATTGACAATCCAGTGGACTTTCTCTTGTAAACAGGAAGTCCATTTATATTTCCTTAAAGGGATAAAGCATGGGAAATTACAAGTTTGAAAACCAAGTAAAATAGTAGTTAGAAAGGTTTATCACGTACCTAAAGGGGAAGGAATTGGGATCAATGTATGTTTCCGGGAAACTGCCCTCCTACCCCTCCCCAAACCTATACCATTAACCCTTACTTCTCACTTTAGGCAAAATGTTAGGTCAGGGGAGGGATAGGTGGGCAGTTTCCCAGAAACGGAAATTGATAGTACAATTACACATAACAAAGGGAATTAAACAATGATGACGGAAAATTGGGCAAAACCAAAAACAAAGCAAGCAAAAAATTATTAATGATTTTTATTTGACCTTCTATTTTTATAAGAGAAAGGTCTAACTTACTGTCACTTGCAAATGGGCTGATTTCTAACATGTGGTCATCAGAATCATCACTCTCATCGAACGTGTCACTGGTGCGATTCCTTTTGCGAGAGATAGTTCCCTTAAAAGAGCAAAGGCCAAGGAAAGTCAATCTTAAAACAGTGTTAAGAAAAATGACATCATAAAAAAATTAAAACGCGTGAAAAAGTACAACACTGTGTGTATTTCAGTGGAGATTGAATTAAAGTAAGTTTTAAAGTCGCATAGCGTAGAGGAACCGGTCAGTGGCCTCTGTTAATGTCACCCACCTCTTCTGAGATAAACATTAGTTAATGACACTCTAGGTTAGGTGAAAAAAGCCTAAAGCCTATGACCAAAAAAGCGTCCTACCTTTTCAACCTCTTCAACTTGGAATAGTGATCCACAAAATGGTAACGAACCATTACTGTCGCTTCCACTCCCACTACTCACTTCCACAATTTCCCCCATCTCTTCGTTCTGAACAAAAATGAACAAACAAAATTTGGGATTTTGACAAATAATTGCTGGCAAGCGTCAGCGAGGCAGCACACTATTTTAGTCAATAGGGGAAAAAATTGTGGCATGTAAGATTGATAGCCTGCGCAGTAGACTATTATCCGGGACGATTGGAACGACAATCACGCGCTCTCATTTCATCCGGGATCCATGTGTTAAATCACTTTGCACGTGAGAATCTTACAGATGCTGTCACAGCAAGAAAAGAGGTATCGATCAAGTTATCTTCCATGGAAAAGTCTGTGTCGGGATTCATTTGAGCCGTCAACAAACAAACTCGAGTCACAGTGATAATTTTTAAAAACTTAAGTCTATGACCGAAAACGGAAACAGCGTCCTACCTCTTCAATTTGGGACGGCGATTCACGGAATGGAAACGAACCATTACTTTCGCTTCCAATGTCACTATTCACTTCCACAATTTCTCTCGTTTCGCTGAGGACAATCGGCGAGAGCTTCACCTCTTCGTTCTGAGGAAAAAATGAACAAACCGAACTTGGGATTTTGATAGGTAATAAAAATTAAATTTTCCCTTTTCACTTTGAGCTAAACAGTCAGATAACTACTGATGGTATCGTGTTCATTGACATCAGCTGGTCCGGTTAATGTATGGTCTTAAAGATGGCCTACGCGTGATATCAGTAATAGTAAAAAATAAACGACGCTGTAGTCCTTCCATGAGTCGCAGAGAATTACAAATTGGACGGTAAGTCTTTCATGATGACCATTAACAATAATAAATCATCCCACAAACAAGTCTACAGTACAGTAGTTGTTTAAGAAAATAAAAAATAAATAAAACATAAATAAATGAATAAACTGAAATGAAAAATACATAAATAAAAAATAAATAAATAACCTGTGCGAAAGGACACAGTATTTACAGAAGTTTTGATGCATGGCGTGACAAATCCGCGATCAAAGGTGGTGCAGCGCGTTGCATTCTGGGTAGATCGACATGTCGGCTCCACATTTATTGAGTTAGTGGACAAAAGATTCTATTGACCAAATTTTAGGGATGCAACTGTGCTAGAAAACGTTTTTTCGCATTTTAATTTTCCATACCTTTGTCTCTCTCCAATTTTTTGCGCCAATTCCTTCTCAAAAATTACGGAAGCGCAATTCATCACAGTTTAATCAAATAACAATACGGTACGTCTCGGAAGTGAAAGGGAATTTAAGAAATTGGGATGTTTAATGGATAAATTTGAGGTGTACATTCATATCAGTCGGTGCGTTGAGCGACATACCTTGGCATCGTAATCTCTCGCCGCCTGACTTACTGCGTCTGTTTCGTCTGTTTCTAGATGTGTTGCAGAATCATCCTGTTATGTGACAGCCAAATACTGTTAGTGTTCACTCAACTACATACATTTTAAATAAACGATCTGTCTTTCTGGGGTTATGCAAGAAAAAGTGAATTCAAGGAGAGGGAGGAGAATGGTCATATCAAAATGATAATAGCAAACGCACACCTATATGGACTTTTCAGGCCATCCATCATGCCTTGAGCCAGAGACTGTCACCCACCGGAAGTGATGGCGGAGGACACTAACTAAACTAAACTCCCTTATATTGACAAATTTCCCCTATAACTAAAAGGAAAACTTCAATACCTTTGAATAAGTCGTTCTTGCCTTCCCGTAATACCCTTGCGTTGGTTCAGTCGACAAACCATTAGAAGACTTCTTTTTGTGCGAGAAATCAGCATCCGTGTGGGGAAGCTTTCTTTTCTGAAGAAAAAAAAATGTATCTGAATTCGACATTGTTATACAAAGTCAGTAAAAGATGAAAGCCTCAAATCTGTATAACTAGCATTTGTGGAGCTTACCTTAGGAGGATCAGCTTTAACGTCTGAAATACCAAGTGGATTTTTTTCGTAGCCACACAAAACAGGCTTTACCTCTACTCTAGGAAGTCTGAAAGTACAGGGAAATAATTTCCCATTATTCGAAGTATATAATTAAGCAAAAAAGCCAAACAAAACAGAGGTCGAGCAAACTAGAGGCCAAAATCGACAAGCTGGACCCGCTTTAAAAATTTTACCCGTGATAGAAAGTGACGCTAAACGAATACCGTAATATGCTGCTTATAAGCCCCCAGGTTATAGGCCCATCTGTCTGCTAAAGAAAAACATATACCAGCTACAAGCCCTTCCGGATGTAAGCCTTCCCTCTTTGAAGTTTCCCAAAGTGACTTACTTATATCTTGCAGGACATTTGCATAGGCAAGCGTTAGCTTACAAAAAAGGACAGTACAGATAAAAACGTACGGACTTAAGCCCAGCGCTTATAAACAGCAGATTACGGTATCGCCTACAGGAGTAAGAAAATAATTATAGAATAATGTATATGTCACTCACCCCAAGCGGGGAAAAACAACATTTGACAGAGACTGGGCTTCTCCTTCGCCAACTTGTGCACGAGCAAGACGTTTCCATAGCCAGCTACAAAGTTCTTGTTTACTTTCGTAACCACCTCCGGAGAAAACAGTCAACAGACCGTTTCCATCTCCACCCATAAAATCAGGTACTGGATGGGTATCAAGGATGAAGTAATCATCTCTCAGACGACCAAGCAATATGGAGTACGGCTCACACGTGTAGATCCAGAAATCACATTCCGAACAGTCCGTTTCAACTAGACCTTCCAGAAGATTTGCACGACCTTGTGGCGAGAAGACGGCGTCCTTTGCTACAATTTTTTCAACCAGTTCGGTAGAATCTGGTAGCACACCTTCTTTCTTAAGCACAGCAAGACATTCAATAGCATCGTAATTCCGCTTTTCTCTGAAAGTATTAAAAGTTACTAAGTCGTGAAGAATGAGTTCCTGGAATAGACCTGGTACCATTTCCGGCCAGTCGTCGTTCATCCCGCCTTTCTGTGAAGCACTGAAGAGCTTCTGTGCAATTACCAGACAAAGAAATGTACAGGCATTTGTACCATCGTTGGCTGGTGCGATGGCCGCTAATTCAGTCATCTCATTGGACGTACACTGCTCGATTGCTTCTGCTAATTTTCTATCGGCTTCTTCGATAGGTGTGGATTGGCTTACTTTGAGAGATATATGTTTGCCAGGATTCCCGTTAGCGTTACTGGCCTTTAGTTGCTGGAGAACGTCTCGGGCGCTTGGTCGTAAAGATGGATCGTAGTTAATGCACATCTCAAACATTTTCTCGATGTTAATCCACAGTGAGGCTTGAAGGCGATGATATTTGCGTGAACAAATAGGTTTCAGTTTACCCTCCATTTTGTCTTGCAGAAGTGTTTGAAATTGAGCAGGCCCACTAGCGGTAGTGGGAAAGGTTGATTTCAATTCAATTTCAAACGGAAAACTGGTGTCAGGATTTAAGATACTGAATAAAGTCATCCCGAGAGCCCAAACATCGATTGCTTTCATGTTCTCCAGGGTTGCTGAGGCTAATTTTCGGCTCTCCAAGACTATTTCAGGAGCCATGTATGGTTTTGTCCCGCGCTCAATGTTGGACGTCTGCGCATGAATTATTGCAGAAGTTTGAAGTAACTGTGAGCGACTTTCACCAAAATCCGTTAGTTTGCAGACCACAGGCTCGTTAATAAATAAATCTTCGAATTGATGTTTTGTGACTTCCGGTCGCGTGTAGTGCTTGTTGCTGACAAGGACATTACCTGGTTTTAAGTCACGGTGTACGACGTTTCTGGAATGTAAGAATTCAATTCCTTCAGCGATATCGATCGCTGTCTTTGGAAAAACTGGCAAAAAATGTTCGAAGGCAGCGACTGCTTGAAGTCGGTCGAGGCAGTGTAACAAGTCACATAAATCGGACACCTGAACATCCAGGCCGAATGGCAAGAAATCAAAACATTCATACTCCATCATAATAGCGACCGGTTTTGGGCAAACGGCAACAAACTCTGCCACTTTGGGATGTCGTAGATCTTGTAACATCTTCGCCTCTTTCGCTATTACCTTTAAATTTGATTCTCCCTCGCCGAAAAATCTCTTTACGACGACGGTTTTCTTATCAGGAACGTAGTTTGCTTTCATAACGAATTCAAAGCTCCCCTTGCCTATTTCTTCTTTTTCCATGACATCGGCCAATCGAAAATTAGGTATATCTTGAAAGTAACCTTTTGTAAACGATTTGACGTCGATAAAAGGGATTTTTAAAGCCATGATGGGCTTCAAAAGATCATAAAAAAGCACCGAAGACCAATGTTGTAACTAGCACATGGCTCTGTAGTCGCTAGCGCCGGTTGTCTCACATGAACCCAAAGCGCGGGAAAATTCGTAACGCAATGCCTTGCGTGCAAAAATGCCCCAAATGACTTAAAGTAAATAACATTTTTGGAAAACAGCATTTTGTATTTGGCATATTTACTTTCTTGTTATAAGTACGTAATAGTGCATGGGCGGTCCACCTTTATTTGTTGAAAATATTTAGTATTGGCACAGAATCTCTTTTTGGATCGTTGTGTACGCTGTAGCCAACAGGTTTGTCAAAGTGCTTACTTACTTATAGTAATTAACATCAAATCTACAAGAAAAACACGTTGTTACTGTTAATGTTTTTGTTTGAGTGGACTCAGCCACTTAAATTGTAATTCATATTTGTTACTTATAGTAATTAACATCAAATTTACAAGAAAAACACTCTGAAACGCTCTTGTTTCACGTTAATTTATTTTATTTAGAACATAATGGGAATACATGTACCAATAAATAGTTGTTGTTCTTTTTGGAATTTCTTTTTCAGTTTTAACGCGCGAGGCTATCTTTACAGTTCTAACGAAATGATAAGAAATACTGCAAGTTCTTTCGTATTACATCTTTTCTTATAACTTGTGATCATTTCCTGAAACCATGGCTCAATTTTTGAGCTCCGCCGAAAACTACGAAGAAGCAGTTTTGATATCCGACCCACGCAAAGCAAAACGCAGTGTGAACTCCGTTTCGAAACTGTAAAGTCTGACGTTGCTACGTGGTTACGCAGCCATGTGTATTTCCGATACTGAGTGACACCAGGGTAACACTGCTAATTCCGCCGCTCTGACAGACTGCAGTCATTTGCAAATAGAGGTACTAGAAATCTTTCGGGTGTTATAAAAGACCTTCTGCACTGTTTATTTGTGAAAAGTACCATTTCGCAAAGTACCATTTCATTTCGTTTCGTTTCGCAAAGTACCGTAGAATGTGTGCAATGGACAAGAACCCAATCCCATCTGCTTGTTGTTAAGGATGGCAGAATAAGCTCTGGCCTGGAAAGCCAATTGGATCATATGCACACCAGTTGTCTTATCTGGGGTCCGATCCGTATTGTCCATAGTGTCTGAAGTCCAGTCCGAAGGCCTGTTCAATTTTTCCAGTGGCCACGCAAAACAAGATGGCGGCCAACGCACTCTCATTCTGAACGTACGGTAACAGAGAGCAGAGTGTTGCTTCTGGTGAATAAGCCTACCTATGAGAAGCGGGCCACCGCTGAGAGGTCAAATTTCGCGGAAATGACCGAGACCTTTGCGATCGAAATCGGAAGGAGAGAGCACCATGACGATCGATCGAAGCCATGCTGCCGGTGACAACACGAGTGAAGGATGAGAGAACGCGCCAACGGGTTAGCAGAAGTTATTATTCGCAAAGTAGCGTTTCGCAAAGTACCATTTCGCAAAGTACCATTTCGTTTCGTTTCGTTTCGTTTCGCAAAGTACCGTAAGCCGCAAAGAACAACAACTCCTTGCCAAAAGTAAACGCGATCATTGCCAGAAATTTAGGACAAGATGGCGGCGGCGCCTGCGCACCAAGGCCAGAATGGCGGCAAACTCATGTAAAGAAATGTATGGGATATGAAATTATTTTCATATATATAAATAATTAAATTGCGGTTCGTCATATCACGACTCGATACATGTTCAGTAGTGTACAAGCTTCGCATTTGACTTATCAACGGCTACTTAGATAGATGATTACTTACTTCCCGACGCCTCGACCAATCCATCACACATTGATGCTCCATTCTCCATACATTGCTTTAAAATCGTAGCGAAGTCATGCCACAAACTCGTCCACTGGCAAGCAAACCCTTTCACAATGTGAATCATCACGACTCGATATAACTTCTACGATGTTTAAACGATCTAATTCTGCCGAAAAATGCATGAATTGCCCACGGCAAAATACTTCCAAGGACGTCCTTATCTTTCTCATTTTTCGTCTGTAGCACAGCAAGCGGACGCCATATTTATGTATGAAAGAAAGCTACAAACTCGAAGCTTTCCCTACACGAGCCGCCATTTTCTTTGTTGATCAACACTGGTGTTTCATGGGATATAAACTGGGTTACAGTCCCCCAGTAACCCTAGATTTGGTTTGAATGGAAGTAAATACGCGCGAAAATCGAACACAGCTTAATTTATAAAGGCTATCACACTAATATTTAAACCAAAAAAATGTCGGACATTGTCGAGAATTACTTTGCACCAAATAAAATATCTACAGAGCTTAGATTGTGCAATATATCGTATGAAACAGCGTCTTTCTCACTCGTTTCAGTGTTTATTCCTTTGCGTTATACAGTATACCGCTGTAGTTGTTAGCGGGCTCGAAATGTCCGCGATTTCTGGCGATGTTTTAACTGCTGCAACATTGGAAATGTTCTTAGCGAAGCGATGATTTTGTGTGAAATGACGGCTATTATGTCGGCTGTGCGTTCGGAGTGATTATTGACTGACCTGAACTGTCCGCATCCGCAGGTTAGTATTCCTGTTTTGTCTTTTATACGGATACTTATGCGAAGAACACTCGGACTAGCGATTTGCCTAGGTTACTCACGAGATATGTTTGTTACTTGTCTTATTTTTCCAATTTCTACGAGCAACGCCGAAGAAACATTCGTATCGTTTTTTTGTTTTCTTACGTTTTGTTGTTTTCACGCTTTTACCTCAAATTGGTTTGGACTAAAAAATGCTCGTGTTTTTTTCCATATGTTTCTATCCAATATTTCATTTTGGATCCTAAAACTCTTCGTTTTCCCTGCTGTCTCTGATTTTTGGGCACAAAATTGGTTGAAGAAAAGCCAAGCGAAGTTCGGACGGTTTAAATCCTCGGCTCCGCTTTGTTAGGAACAAGAGCCGGATTGACATTTGGAAAACTCTCGCTAAGAGCGACAACTCCTTGCCAAAAGTAAACACGATTTTTAACAGCTCCAGCATTCGAAATGCCAGCAATATGTTGTCCCTCACAGCAATTCTCGTTGTTAGTTAAAAAATCGCAGACTTAAAAGGGTAATTGCAGTAAAAACTTCGTCTTTAATTCAATGTTTATTGACAAATGTTTTTCTGACACCGATTTGTTTGTCTGTTATCATTGCCAATCAGATGTTATCATTAACAGTGATGTAAAAAATAATATCGCCAACGACTTGCAGTCAACGTTTGTAGTTTGCAATATTTGTAGCTGATCGAAGTCAAGAATAAAACCATTCTCAACCATTTGTAGTTGATCACCTGAGTTGATTCATGGCTTATCGTGCCGCAGTCACAGTTAAAGTCACTTTCGCTAAATGTTTTTCGGTGCTATTGTACAAAGGACACAGACGGCAGTTTTCTATCGTCTTTACTCTTATAGATCACAAAAATGACGCCATAAAATAGTCAAAACAAGGCAACAAAGTACTTTTCTTCTTTTTTGGGCGTGTCAAAGAGTACCCACTTTTGGGTTTTACCATTCTGTTTTGTTGTGGAATATTTCGGTTTGTTGAGGTTAAAATGTCAACGATACATGTTAGAAAATTTGTGACTTAGCCAAAGCACATAACCGGCTGTGATGTTGGATTTAAAAGTGAGTCACTGGGACTGTTAATCTATAGTTTAGAGATTTACACCATTTGTATTGAAATGTAATCGGATGTAATTAAACTGTGATGAAGCAAAATCGTTTATGCTCATAGTCATGTAGTCCCTTGATCCAACGTGGAAAAGGCCGATGATAAATCGAAAATGAACGTTAGCACATGTTTGAATGGTGGCTGTGGCTCTGCAGCAAAACAGTAAAAACTATAATCACAATACAGAAGTCCTTACTAGAGTCCTGGCTCGAGTCCTGGCATTGATTTTATTTTATCGGTAAATGCCATACAATAAGGAAAGAACTGTGGAGCTCCGCTTTTAGGCTTGCCTAAATATATATATTACGTCCAGTATAAACGGGACGAACAATGAGAAAAACTAATACCGTGCTTTACAGTTCGTCCCGTATTTATACTGGACGGATAATTCGTCCACACGGATTATCCGTCTCTAGTATAACTTGGGCCATAAATCTGAAGGACGAGAAAATGACAAAAATTTCATGGGAAGGTGGGAATGCAAGAAATGGGGTGGTGCAGATAATGTCCTCGAACACTGAAATAACGGTGCATGATATCGTTTACATGCGTCACGGATGGCGCGCGCTGCCCATATACTTCCATATCATACATTTCTGCGAGTTAGAGCGAACGTAATGCTTATTATATGTGTCTTCAATTATGATTTTCACGCCGGTGAGCTTTGTCTTAGACATGTTAACTACACGATTGAGGTTGCGCCCTGGTGTTCTTGTACAACTGTCCTTACCCCACGACATGCCATGATAAACTGGCATTTTGTGGTTGACATTGTAAACTTTAACAACGAACAAGTAAAAATAAATCCCCTCCACAAGCATCCAGCACAACGCTGCCATGAAGAAATACTGCATTAGGGCTGCTACTGCCACACAAGCGCCCTGTAGAGAACGATTGAGAATGCGGCTGATTAGAAAAGCTTGCAGCAAAAAAACCGTTGGATGTTAAATATAAAACAAAGAAAAATGGTAAATAAATCGATCAGAGGTTTACTAGGGTCTCAAAACATAGAATAAATTAATATATTTACATCCAATTCAGTAAATCTATTTTGCACATTGCAAAGCAGTGGTTCCAAAACTGATGAAACATGTACGTGAGGAGTAAGGTCTAAGGTCCCTTTCACCCCTTTAGCTCGCAATAGTGATCAACATCTAACCTCTCCTTACCACATCACTACATTTAGTTCGTCCCATGACAAGAATTCAGGGCATGAGAATACAGGAAATGATCACCAGGAATCAGTTGAGTTAACGTTTAGACAAATTCTCCCTACATGAGTAACATGTAACATGTGCGGACTGTAAAGAGAATACATATGCTGGTATTGGGATTAAAGAATTCATCTCAGCCACTTAAGGTTCATCTGTCCACTCACTTGTTCTTTCATTCGTCCGTTTGCTCACCTTGTTTTCAGTTGCATCTATTCCAGCCAGAAACATTATCTGCCCGGCTGTCAGAGAAGCGACCAAACTCACACGAATCTGAGACAAAGGCGCTTGCTTTTCTCTGACAAGAGGTAAACACACCATTAGATCTAGAGCAGTTTTCATGATCAGTGGCGTGTCGGAAGTAATTCGCGTTTGCTCTGGTTTTGCATTGCTTTGCTTCTTAATTGGTTGACAAAAGACTCGCGCCACTTTCTTAGCTAATGAGAAGCAAACTCGCGGGTAGCACGCACACATTTTCCCGCGCTTGGTCCTTTTGCATATAACTGACTTCAAATTCTGATTGGTTTACTGAGCTGTCTTCGTCTCTTTTGATTGGTCAGAGTAATGCTTTACAAAAGTGGCTTTTGAATAAATCATGTAATGCAGTATGATTTCTTTTTCTTTAATCAGTTTTTGCGTCAAATTTGCTGAACTTCGAGAAAAAATAGAAATACGTTGTGTTTTTCGCCATAATCCATATTTGCCAAATTTCCCTCTATTTCAAAAAAATAAAACAAACAAAATAAACCAGTCTTTGTTTGAACGATCGTCCAATAAGTGTTTTTCACTTCTCAAGGCCGGGAAACCGAACAACAAACATGTACACACAACAGGCCTACTTTGTTGAACCCAATGTCTTACCTCTACTAGCGTTCCTTACTGCGCAGGCTTGAAGAAAGGAACTAAGTTAGTTTTGATGGGCTTTTCCGAACTGAATAGAAATAGATGTGAACGCAATTTATGCAACTGCGTAGAGAAGCCTGAAAAAATTCAGGACTTCAACAGGGTTTGAACCCGTGACCTCGCGATACCGGTGCGATGCTCTAACCAACTGAGCCACTGACATTAGGAGCAGGTCAATTAGTTGGAAGTAAAACGAACTCCAACTTGGCGCTGACCTTTTTGCTCGTTCAATTCAAGCGGAAGTCCGATATTTTCGGACTTACGAATCAGAAGAATATCGCGATATACCTCGAGTCTTCGTTCCTCATAGCGCACGCTTCAGGAAAGGAGCGAGTCTCAAAAGAACCGTTATGTTTACGAATCTGATTGGTTATTTCAAACAATACAAATGACCGAAAGTAAAACAGAAATACAAAATCGGGCCGAATTCTAAGCAACTACAATTCAAGAAGTCCGAGATCTTTGGACCTCTGCGGAACTTTTTGGCTGTGCAAAGGGAGCGAAGTTTCTGCGAAATTCAAAAGTAGTACATCGCTGAAACTTAGGGAAAACTTCGTTTTTTCTCCTACTTCCCAATTCAAGTAATATTAAGTAATTGGTAGTAATATTAAGTAATTTGGAGAGCGTTTGAAACACTCTCCAAAAATGATAAAAGGGTTTTACTTATTGCCTAGTTAACACACTGTGTGCATGATTGATATTGGCGCCCATTTCAGCGCTCCCAATGTTTTGCAATAAGGTTATTATCCTGTTACTTATTGGGACTGCTTGTTTTAGTACTAATCACTTCAGCATCAAACTATGGCTTAGTGATAAAAAGTTTGCCAACTTACGTTAGAAAGAGATAGCAGATCAATGTGATGACAGATTCCAGAAGAGACAGCGCCAGTCCAATGTATGTCAATATCTTCAAGACGGCGATCTCATTGGGACGTAGCTGCTGCATGATAACGATGAAACAAGCCAATCAGTCACTCAGGGAAGAAATGCAAGTTTTTGTATTGTTGTACGACCAAGGAAACAAATTAAAGCTGTCACAAAAAGTCTGTAAATTTGGAAATACAAGAGTATGAAAATATCCGTAAAAGCTGTTGGTGGTAGACATGCCCAATAGCCATTTCCGAATTACCTCAGGCTTCTCTTTCAAAGCAAGTCTCCTTTCATATGCAAATCAATTTTCATTCACACGCAAATTAAACAGATTTTCATGTGAATGACAATTGATTTGCATATGAAAGGATGAGCACTAAGACCCGCTTTGAAAAAGAGGCCTGAGGTAATTCAGAATTATGGCCTATTGTCCCGTTTGAGGTAAGGAAACGATGACGTCACATACAGCCATAATGTGGGCAACCATATCTTCATTTTCACTCTGCAACAGCATTTGGCCAAAAACAAAATTTCGTTCCTAAAACTGAAGGTGTGGTTAATCTTGCTTGTTAGACCATGGCTTTTTTCGAAACAACATGTATTTTGAGCAAATGCTACTGACGATCAAACTGTTCCAAGTGATAAAGTTTGGAGGCTATTTCGTTGGAATTTATTAAACTACGTTGGAAATGCTCGAGAGCAGATTCAACAGCCCTTTTGGCTCCTGGACTAATAAGACCACATTTTAGTCATGACAACATTTTGATAAACGTTCCATCAGCAAACGTCACACGTATCCATTACAAAAGCGTAATGCTTACAGGCGTCGATCCAGCGCCTGATCCAGCGCCTGTGAAATCCGTAAGGACAGCGAAATGTGTCATGTGATTGCATACGCACGTTGTTTTTGACCTTCCGCGTGCAAACCGAGGATAACAACCTTCACTCGACCATCCATTGGAACTAAAAAGGATCGAAACCGTACTTAGTTTGAACCCAGGAGTCATATCATAACTATGTGTGTAACTAAGTGAGTTTACTTAGTCCTGGGCAGGACTGTTTAAGGTGTCATTGACTGACGTTTCGACAACCTGCGTGGAAATCATCATTAGAGTCAAGTGATTTGTGTAACGCCGGTTGGTGGTATAGATACTCTGGCCGTTGATGTGATTGGTCAACAAAGTCGTGATGTTATTGGCCGACTGTCTGTTAAGCCTAGTTGTCATTGGTTGTGGAGACCGTAAACCAGTGATTGGTGCGTTTCGATTCGTCTTTTGTTGGTCTAATGTCTTCATGTTTGTCTGTTGTTGATGTCGCCGAAAAGTCCTTTGTACTGATTACAGGAGGCTGTAGCCAACGGTTTAGTGGCGATCCATTGGTAGTAATTAGTACTGTATGTAACGCATTCAGCAGAGTCCCAGTCGATTCTGTGGTCTGTCTGTAAATGGTGATCAGCAATGTCATTGTTGACGACACAATTCCTCTTCGCTCAGTTGTCTGTGTTCAGTCAGTTTTGTGTTCAAATTTCTGCCGGTCTCACGGATATACTGAGGTGGCCTGGCAATCGCAGCATCTGATCTTGTAAACTGTTTCTTGTCTGTCTTTTGGTTCGTCTTGACGTATACCACCTACGGCCGTTACACAAATCACTTGACTGATGATGACTTCCGCTCAGGTTGTCGAAACGTCAGTCAATGTCAGCTTAAACAGTCCTTCTCAGGAATGAAAAAAAAAATCAGTTATGTATAATTACTCCACCTGTTTATTTGCAACTGCAAACCAACTTTAAAAGGATTGAAAAACATGACAGTGAAAAACCTGCATGTCGCCATGGTAACATCAAGCCACACAAACAACCAATTATCCTATCGAATCGTTGCTGGATCGGTAAATTTTAAACACGCTCGATGTTATTTATATTCAAATTCAACGCGGTCAGTTGTACCTCTGCCCCGCCCAAAGGCAAAATAGCGTTAAGGACGTTCTTGCGCCCTGAGAAGGATACATAGCAACTTTTTCCAGCGTTTTCTAGCACTTACTCTTGAAACAATACTTATACTGTTTATCTGCTATATTGGTCGAATGCCTGGCCAGTCATTTGTGAACAAGTTATGGTCTCTCCTTGGCCAATAATGTATTTGTTCAAAAATTAAAAAATTTCTTACCTATTTTTTGAGAGGCCCCAGGATACACATTCTCTTTTATTCCCTGGGGGCTTAAATCAATTATAGTTCGTTAAGCTGTACAATTCAATAATTTAAATAGATTTGAAGTATAGCAAGGGAAAATCAAGCATGTTTTGAAACGTACCTCTGTGAATGTAAAGCTCATGGTCGTGGCATCACTAGAAAGTGTTACATAAACTCTCACCCCCCCCCCCCCGCCCTCTCCCTCCTCCCCTGTCAATATATTAATATAGTTTTGAGCTCAGTCAAAG
Organism: Galaxea fascicularis; assembly: GCA_948470475.1. NCBI lineage: Eukaryota > Metazoa > Cnidaria > Anthozoa > Scleractinia > Euphylliidae > Galaxea > Galaxea fascicularis. The sequence continues at coordinate 13,989,356 of OX419345.1, forward strand.
TAGTCGTTGATAATCAAATGTGTTCTACGATTGATTATTATGTTCTACTAGAGGGAGTTCGAATCTGATAGGTGACCTGTACCAAGCTAAATCATCAAATGAACAGTTTGTAAGTAATATAAAAATAAATCAGATTGATTGATTGGTCGATAAATTCATTGAAAACAAAAGAAACAAGACAAAAATACGAAGACAACAAAGACAACAACAGTACATGTATATATAATATGTTAATATCAACGTAATATCACAGTTGAACCTCTTACATTATAACGGATCAGTTTTGCAGTTGGTACCTTTATGCTCTTGAAGACTAAGCTAATATTTCTTTCCAGTTTGTTTGGAGGGGGGTATACCGTAACTGACATTATCATCGTGTTGATCATGATTTCCCTGTAAAAACATGATACAGACGCAAAGAGTTACATTGTTAAGCATTGTTTTAATAAACGGTCTGGAATAAATCTCAAGGATATAAAATACTGAGAATATTAATTCAAAGTCCTTGATATCCAGATATTTTGGAGACAAATCTCTTGGCAGGCATATTACTGTAATAAGCCTTTAAGCCCTGGCATCAACTTGCATATTCTCGTAATTAATTAGTCTTCTCGTATTTCTAATACTACTGGTTCAGAGAATTTCGGTGAATGTAAAGGTACAGAAACTTTATTTATACACGGTTAAACATCACAAGACGTTTTATGTTTGATGATCACTTCCTTTATTCTCATAACCTGTGTGTTAGCTGAAACGGTGACACTGTAAGGAGAAAGTAAGCTCTGATCACTATTAGGGCTTACACAGCAACTTTGGTGCGAGTGCATCATGCATGCAGAGATTCCACGATGCACCAATCCGAGTGACTCATGATGGCTGAATGCTATAGTTCGTGTTTGCTCACTGGTTTTGAATGACGCTGCCATCATCAAAACAATCTTACATCCCACACTGGTTGAGTTGGAAAATAAACTGCACAGTACCATAGCCACTAACTTATCTGTTTTCATGCCTATCTCAGAGCTGGCCAACTGTTTTGTAAGCTGGTTGCTATTGACAACCGCTATATTTGGCGTAGTTCTGTAACTATATTTGTTAGTCAGCGGTAAGAAGAACACAAACCTTTTTTGGTATCTGCTCTCAGGTTTTGACGTACCCATCATGAACGGTTCATTCAGGTCTTTGTATATCATTGCTGATATATATGAGCAGGCTAAAATTCAGAATAAATAGGTAAATTAATTGATCCATCAATCATTCAATCATTCAGTCGATCAATCGGTCGGTCAATCAATTAATTGATTATTCAATCAATCATAGTAACATGCAAAAGCTAACAAATTGAAAGTTATCACTTGGATTGACCAAATCATGAAACATACAAAACTGCCTCCAGCATTTGCGTTTCGGCGTATTAAAATCAAAGCTTCTGGGCGTGATTGAGAGAGCTATTTCTTTATCCTTAAAAATGTCTTGTCCAGAGACCCTTCCTTTGCAATTTTACTCCGTCTGGTAGAAAGCATCAGTCTTTGCTGTCTTTGCGTAAAACTTTTTTACAGTACTATCGAAAGCAAACGATTTTGTGCAGTTAGTTTAAACAGGGCAACAGTTTAATGTAAGAGGTTTTTGCACATGCATCTACTTACGTCTTTTACGGAATGCTTTAACCGGAATTTTGATAGAGTTTCCTCTCAAAAAGTGTATCACGTAACGGCGGAAACGTGGCAATGGGCGCCGCACCTGAAAGACCTGGAAATCTGGAACAACAGTAAAAGATGGTTTGAACTCGACTTAGATTAACCAGAAACGTCCTTTTGTCGTTACTATTATTATTATTATCATCATCATCATCATCATTTGCAGACATCATCATTGTCGTTTCTTGTTCTATCTGCGCACTAGCCATTTCATTTCAGTACCCCGGGAAGCTACCAATTTCCCTAAGGGTCACTGGGGCGGGGAAGGGAGAGGGGGGTGGGGGGGGGGGGAAGAAGAAGCCAGGCTGGCCTACTTGCTATGTACAGAGTACCTTTCGCAGGAAATGGGATGTTCCCAAATTGGTAGATCTTTTGAAATTCCTCAACCCTGATGTTACTTTAGTCTGAAATGTCAGCCGTCTCCTCCCCCTAACCCACAGGAGGAGGCGGGGAGGGAAGGGGGGGTGGTTTGTACATTTCTAGATGCCCTTTTTAGTTAACGCAATAGCCTGAGTATCAGGCCTTATCAGGGAAGCGGGGACGAGGGGAAGAAAGAGAAGGGCCTGACACAAAGCCATTGATTCGCTTGTGTCCAACATCCAGATTCTGGATGTTACGCTAATTGGTCAAAAGACAGTAAGAAACGTCACGTGAGTCAACCGGAAGTCAAGCTTCCAGCGCAGGGGTTACAGACGCCATATTGAAGTTTACTCTCATGACACATGACAGTTACCGGAAGTGATTTTGATTGGCTAATTATAACACGCGCTGTCTGGGGGCGGAAGGCTTCTGAGAAGCTGTTTGTGTCAGGCGTTTCTTCCTTCGCTTTCTCGCTCTTTTTGCCTTCCCCACCCTAGAAACGCCTGATACTCAGGCTATTAACGCAAGTGCCTTAATAACTATGGGCACAGTTTCTGTTTCGAGACCCCACTTCTTTGTCACCTCTGCTTCTAGATCCTTGTATTTGGACAGTATTTCCACCATTATTATTATCGTCGTTGTAATTATGTCTACGTATACATGCTGACTGCCTGGTCCTAATGCTCAAGGACATTGTAATTGATAGCTTTCCCACCTGGCAAAATATCTTTAGGTGATCCAGTACCCAATATATCAATAACATAGACTTTTTACACTGACCTAAGTTATCGCTGACCAGGCTGACATTATCAAATCGAGGAACACGGCTGACGAGAAGATTGAGAACAAAGCCTTCAAAAATCTTTGCCATCTGAATGACGCTTTTTACTTGTTCTTTCTCGCTTCTTTTTGAAGTCACGCTTGTAATAGCCTTTTCTAGGTCAATCAATGCGCGCTGCAAAACAGAATGTAAAATAAGGAGTAAAAGGGAATGGCCAGACCTATCAAATGTTTCAGATGTCCCCTAATATTGATTGATTGAGGTCTAGTTTACTGTACAAATCATCACACAGAAAGACCACTCTATGAGCTGCCTGGGTGGAACCTTTCACAAGATATATAGTTATCAAATGAAGAATGATCATCGCAGTTGTGATCGCAATTTTCACAGTTGCGTAAAGAAGCCCGAAAAAATTTCAGGACTTCAACGGGGCTTGAACCCGTGACCTCACAATTCCGGTGCGAGCTATGAACTGAGCTATAAAGCCACTGACGTTGGGAGCAAGTCAAAAAACATATGTTCCCGTTGGTAGCGCATCGCACCGGAATCGCGAGGTCACGGTACTACTTCCAGGATTTGCATTAGTCCACTAGTTGGGTGATACTAATACTAGATAGTACTACATATAAACGTCTGCGAAGTTAGTACTAAATATATATTGTTTATGAAGTTCGTATTCTTAGGTATTTTTAGACGAATTGTTGGCTTATAAGAATAATGCTAAGATAAAGTCGAAAGTTCCATTGGTAGTGACTTTGTTCAGGAGTTGTCCTTCTACCGTGTAAAACTAGTTTGGCTTTAGCTTGGTTCGACCGACGTTCAAGATGACAAATCCTCAGAAAAGGAGAGACCAGAAATTATGGAATATGTTAACAGTTAAATGTAGGGACCGGTCATTCTTTAGCGGGGGGTGGGAGAGGGCTACTATATTTGGGGGGAGGGTCACTATTTTTTAGCTTCACTTTGGGAAGGGCCATTTCAAAAAATGTCTTTTAGGGGAGGTCACAGATTATTTTAATGGAGTATGGGGGGAGGGTCAGAGCTTTTTGGGACCCTTTGGGACCCCCACCCCGCTAAATAATGACCTCCCGTATGACAGCCACTGACATCACAGTTTGTCCTATCATTTTTATTTATAATATTGATTTATCTCGATGTTCTGAAATTACTTTTTACTATGTGTGTTTTATTTGATGATAATGGTGATGATGATGATGATGATGATGATGATAATGATGATGATGGTGATGATGATGCAGTAAACGTACTACCATCGATTTCGAATATCACCTGCAAAGTGTCATTTTCGTTTTTGACGCCTGTGGTGTTTCCTCCAGGAGTCATGACGTTGAGTACAGAGCAAAAATCTCTCACTTCCTAAGAAAAGCAGGATATACAAATCTTTATATTGTTTTACTGCAAACTAATAAAGACAATTACGAATTTGGCCGTGTTGTTTTAATAATTATTCGCACTTCACAAGCCGTTGTGATCTAAAACATATCCCAGGTATTGTTTGCTTACTTCATTGTCACCAGCCCCCATGCAGTACTATGACATTGAGCGTTTTCTCTTACGAGACGAGCGGCCATATTGGTTCCATGAAACAAAAGAAAGTATTTGCAAAACAGTAGAGTTTAATTCCTGGAGGGTCAGCCTGGTACACCAATATGGCCACCGTTCCTTTGTTTTGGTACACCAACATGACCACAGTGACGTCATCTGAAAACGCTCTATAGTTCCAAAGCGCGACTATCTGTGATCAAATAATTGCTAATTAAACAGAAACGAGGCGTGTACAAAACCATGTGCGTTTGCTCGAACACAAGCCAGATGTTTTGCTGGAAAAACATGTGTTCGTTAATTCCCAGTCGCGTTGATTATTATGCATTGAACTCACTTTGTCTTTTCTGATTGGCCGAAAGCGTATAGTGAATTTTCGAAATCAGCGCTTGTGACGTCATACCTGCAGATTACATAATATTCACGTCAAGGACACTCAAGGTCACGGGTAATCATGTTATGTATGACAACGGTGGAAACAGCAAAACAACGACCAGGTTTGCAAGTGAATGTTTACTGTCGCGCTATTTCTTTTTTCGTTCAATGTATAATAAAACAATCATTAGATTCGGTTTTTGTGATATCCAGAATGATCGAGGTCGAGGGAAGAGTTATCCGCTTATCGGCTGAGGCTGATAACTCTTACCTCGACCTTGATTTTTCTGGATACCACAAAAACCTCATCCAATAATTGTTTAGTATGCGAAGACGTTATGTTGATGTAGCCTGCGCCCGTAAAGCACAAAACCACGAGGCAGTTTGCACTTTACAACAGGTTTAATTTAGTGGCAAAACCGCCATTTTACAACAACACTGTCTCCGCACAATCCATGTACATATATCCCGGATGATAACGCACGTAGTTCCCCTCCAGGCATTTTAATATTTGCATATGTACATATCTTGTACATATCTTGGGTTGTATATAGGTCTAATATACGCCGGTGTTCTACTTTTTTAATGCATGGTTCTCCATAACAACAACAATAATTATGAAAGTAAATTGTGATTATCAGAAAAATTCCTAGAATCCCTTGAGGCTAAAAGCAAACATTAATTATGGTCACCTATTATGTCATTTATGACGCGACATGATACTTTCGTGACAACCCGTTGAGTCGATCCGTACCACGTGCGAAGATTGCGTAAAATCTAACCAATGAGGTTTGAGGGTGGTTCCCCCATGGTTTATGGTCAAGATTCCTTGTTGGGTGCGTCCTTCCTTCCCCGCCACCACCCCTTTCGCCGGCCAACGGGTTATTGCAGTCTTTGCTGTTGACGATGTCGTTGTTTCTCGCCCCACGTTTGTTAATTAAGGCTATCTGTTTACATTTATTGCTGTGTTGTTACTTAAGCTTTGATTCAATTAAACCTGCCACATCAGTGGCCAAATTCTTTCAACGCAGTTGTGTGATGTATGACTTGCACTCCTCAGTACGTTTCAGCCTACCCCCCTTTACCACAGAGCTAACGTTTTCAACCTCGTTCCCAGGGCTTTTCCATAGAAAGAAAAATGGCGGCGGGACGCCATTTTTCTTTCTATGGAAAAGCCCTGGGAACGAGGTTGCTCACGTTTTAACACAAGGATGATTTAATCGGCGGATGTCGCTTTATAATTTTGCCAATTTTGTACCTAGACGTGTGTCACACCAAAGAAAGATAACATTTGCCATAAAATGTGTTAACTCAATCCTACGTTAATGATGTCATCAGTCACGTGACTATTCCTGGATTAGCATTTTAGGTTACTGTGACGAGACGTCTTCATCAATTTAACAACAAATAGGATATTTGAAGTTGAATAAGTGTGGTGCATTTGACAATAACCACATTACTTCTGGCATTTGAAATTTAAGGGGGCAATGAAGATGAGTGAAAAATTTGGAAGACCAGGTCGAGCACTGTGTAGACTAAATGTTACATTACACGAGATCAAAACTTTGAGTGAAAGTAAGGTTCAACCTGACAATTTTGTGCGTGGCTAAAACAGGGACATGACATCATCAGTCACGTGGTCAGAGCGTTCGTAATATTAGTTTGTGTTGATTGTACAATTGTTACTTTAGCAATCTTTATGTTTTATTACGTCTGAGTAACTATACCTCCGTTTTCCAAATTTTAATGACTTTTAATGAAAGTTATCCAGTGATCATATATGCTGACACGCGGGAATAATGATAACCTTGTGCTGATCTTGGTTCTTTTCACTGACGTAGACAGTTAATTTCGTTTATTTTTTGTTACTGAATAATGATCACCGACCTTATCTTTTCATGAACACCTGTAAAACAGGGAATTTCATTGGCCACTGGCTGAAACAATGCCATCTAAAGTATTCTTCATTTCATTGTTTCAAGGCAGAAACATACCACCCATGCATGCTGACATACATGCTGTTTACACAAAATAGCTCGCTCAACAAAAATTATAAAATAACTGGTAATGAGAAAGGCGATTAGCATGATTATTACACGACTCTGGCCGTCAGAGGGCCAATAATAAAAATCAACCAAGCAATTCGCTCTATCAGCGGTCCAATATTGATCGGGTATTGTCCTGAATGATACCGCGTCTCTGCTTACACTCAAAAACAACATGAAGAAATCATTCGATTTTATTTTCTTTGTCAGACAAAGCTAAAACTGTTTTTATCTATCGTAACATGTATATATGACTGGCCCTCAGTCAGAATCAGGTCCTTCTACGCATTTCCGGCGTATTCTTATACGGAATTTGCAAAAAAACCTTAAAAGCTTTCTCCAGGACTAGTGGGTCAATATTTTCCAGTACGGCCCTCGATCGCACTTGGTTAATAAGATATTAAGACATGATGTTTGCTAATGCTGATTCTCATTGAAAGAGATCTCACTAATTCTTACAGGTTGGAAAACTGAGCACTGAAGCGATTTTGAAGGGTTTGAAGCATTGTTCCTGGGTAAATTCTTTCTTTGGTAATGAAAGGTGTTCCACGGTTGGTATCCTAAAAGATTAAAATTTAGAATCACATCTGCAGAGCAATATTAATACTAAACAATTAAAAAATAAAAAAAGACTAAAACCTCAACAGGACATGTTCCATAAACTTAAGAGCTCATACATAAGCTTCCTTTTGATGGCAGACTTAGTTACTTGCATGTATATTAAGGTTACCGTATACCTTCAGATCGGCAATTTTCTTCAAATTTGGATTTTGGGGTTAAAGTCATAATCAAAATATTCGGGGAGAAATGGCGGTTTTACATTTTTGCCGGAAGTAAAAGTTCCCCTTTTGATTGACATTCTTGATCTTAGCGCTGTTTTCTCGAATAAAATTTTTCACTTGAAGGGGACACTTTTAAGAGCTAAAACTCAGAAGGAATTTGTTCGTTTGCCCTCAAATTTGGACAGAAGCTAGGTTACAATGATCTGCCTTTAAGACTTTATAACCGTTTTCATCTAAATAATCACTTCCATTCCTACAACACCCGCAGGAACTCTCATGCCTTCCGTTTACCCTTTTGTCGCACTAACATTAAGAAACTTTCTGTTCCTTTTTCCGGGCCCCTCCCCTGGATCCGATACTGAAAGGTCATTAAAATAAAAACTATCATCATCATAAAACATTACTTGATACGTTTCCGTCCTTAGGGATCCCCGTATTAGGTTTGGTTTTCGTTTTGCTTCTCCTTGGTTGTGTTCGGAGTTTTGCCAGCCAATCATTCAGCGAAGTAAAACAGAACCAAACTAAATTAAAATTACCTTCGACACGCAACACAGAATCGTTATATTTACTCTATTTATTGATTATTGTGTGGGATGTTAGGTTCTGACCTGGCCCCGGCGAAATGCATAATTCACGTCCATCTGCAAAGAGGAATGAAAGGTTTAGAAAGGTTATTCAAGTAAGAACCCAGACTTTGTTACAATACAGCGGTCAACTTCTGACCGGCAATAAACCCTCGTCACGTCATGCAGCTGGGGACCGAGATGAAAACCAAGCTACTTAGTGCAAAGTTCTTTTGTCTAACTAAGTTTTAAAGGAAATTCAGATCGACGCAAGTCAGGCAACTAAACGCCATTTTTCTTTATTTTGAAAGCTCTCCCTTACAAGCTAATAAAACCTTTCGTGTCATATACAATTTAAGTCAATGTTTAGGCTACATTTTCTCGTGTTAACGAAAAGTAGACGCAAAGATCATTAAAAATGAAAACTATCATCACCACAAAACGTCACTTGATAAGTTTCCACCGGCTTAGGGATCCCCTTGCTAGATTATGAGGCAATTAAGAGTTCACACGCAGCCATACAATTGTGACACTGAGGTCTGGAAGCTAATTTCTCTGGTAACGTTAAACCACAGGCAGCCCAATCGTGGTGTGTGTCATAAAGTGTGGCTATAGGAAAATTGACCATTAAAAACCTAGAATTCCAACGAACCGAGTAGCGGTGGAAATATTAATATTCTAGCCAAATAAAGCCTTCCTACCTTCACTCTAATGTTTCTTGTCACTTTCTGGGACGTCTAAATGCAATACCATCGCTTTTTTTTAAATTCCAAGTCACTGTCCATTCTTTATTTAGAATGGACATCACTGGTAACAGAAGGTGATGCTCTTTTAGTTCATGATGTTTTCGTTTGTTCGTAGCGTATGGGTTGATAGTGCTAAGCCGGAGATAAAATTTTTAAACAATGACGACAGTAAAAAGCTAATGTTGAAACGTCAGTTCTGAGGTATTTTCGATATCTGTTACCCTGATCACTTCAAGATGAGGTAAGCTAGTTAAATAATCGGCTTTAGAAGTTTAAAATGGTTGCTTAATACTTTCGGCTGCTATTTCTCTTCAACTAAAATTCTTTTACTTGCAAATACTGAAGGTCAAAATTTTAGAAAGTTTTCGAATTTCCAATACACATAATCCAGGCGCATAGCGTTCTATACGCACGTGCGCACTTGAAGTGAACAGAAAATTTTGAAATTTTTAGCAATTGTTTCTATTTTTAACATTACCACTTTGATTAAATTCTAAAAACTAAAACAAAAGCTATCCCATGTTCTAACTTTGCAGAACGCAGTATTTTCGCTCAGTTTACTCAGGTTTCTAGATCATGTACTTGTGCGTACTTGAAAAAATGACCACGCTACGGGCCTTTAATCAGTTGTGACTAATTGAGATGCTCGTTGGCTAGTCCATGGACATTTAAGGAAAGTATGAATTCAATAAGATTTTTGGTTTTATTCCAGGGTTTTCCGAGCATAATTCATTATTCAAAGGTGTTCAACATATGTTGTGCTGTTGCTTCTATTGTATTTAAAACCTGTGAACGAAAAATTAACGAAGAAGTTCCAAAAAATGCAGATGTCGATAAACATGGCTGTTAAAATGTTGTTTATTGGAAATACAAAGTCACTTGAAAAAATGACACGTTTTGCTAGGTAATAGCATAGTCTCAAGTTTTAGTAATATTTAAACTCAAAAACACAAAACCAACAGCAATGATAAACAGATAAACATGGTGGCGCCACGATATTAAGAAAAAGCGGGAGAAAGCTGATACTTTATCAATTTCTACCTTCCATCAACCTCCGTCAACACTAAACACTGACATCGTTTTTCTTAATCTCGATCCAGACCCCCAAACGATTTTATAAAAATTAAATGGTTGTCAAAGTAGTGTGTAGCATATGAAACATTAAGTTTTTGCCATTGGAAGTGCGTGGCTTCATCATGTTTATCACCGCTGTTTGTAGAGTTTACTTTAAGAATGCTCAAATTCATTAAATTTAAAGGAGAAAAACTCTTAATAACTGATCCAACAGTCTAATACAGTCTTTAGTTTGTCAGCCTCAGGTAACACCATTTACACACACACAAAAAAAACGAAACAAAAAAAAAAAGAAGAAAAATTAAAAAGGAAAAAAATTCAAGAGAAATTTGTTGCACAAAATGAAGCAAAATTAAAGATATTTTTATTTAACAAACATTTATGTCCAGGTAGGGCGCCGACATGACTCCAGTCTGACTCATTCAAAGAAACAACACCAAAACTTACTACACTAGAAAAATCACTGAAAGTAAATAAAAGTCATGCCATCATTTGCCCTCATCACAAAACAGCAACCAGCGAAGTTGTATTACGCTAAGTGAAACGAAGTACTGCCGACATCGAAGTTACATCACAAGCAAACGAAAACGCAAATTTAAATGGCACAAAAATGAGGTGGAGAGCTTTCCTTAGTGAGGATTGGTTGAACGGCGCGTAAAGCAAGCGGTAATATTATATAATATTATTGTGATAATGGTATAGTTCAAGTTTTTATATTAGGGTACAAAACCGATTTGGGATCGGCTGTGCGCCCGCGTTCATCCCCCTGCTATTTCATGTTTCTTATTATGAAATGCTGAACGAGGAAATTCTGTTCATTCACAATATAAATAACGAGTTTGACGCAAGCGGTAAAACCATCAGCAGGCGAACACTAAAAATTCGTTTCTGTAAGCCCTGGGGATCAGGAAAAGTTGGGCTTTCTTAGTCTCAGTTTCTCGTATCGTTCGTTTGTTAGTATTTTTGTTTCGGCCAGCGTTTCTCCTGTTGTCATCCAGAAGGTCCTTTATTTAAACTTAAACTTAAGCTTGTGACCTCCTTCACCAAGGAAATTTCGTACAACGCACAACAAAGACCTAGCTAATATGTTGTTGCACACGATACCCCCAACTTTGAGCGGTCAATTTGGGATTCGATAGACCAGCTGTAGGGCTGTCTTTGGCTTCTTTGTAACTTCCGATTTTAGAAAACTAAACCGACATGGTGTATATTCAATTCCACGTCGCTAATTTTCAAAGCGAATAAACTGGATAGGAAATTAAAACAAAAATGACTTTTTCACTCACCCGAAATTAAGGCCATGGCCAATACAAATCCGTTTAGGACTGCGTATTTCATGATAACATCCTAATTTTTACCTTCCCTAGTAAACTAAATTGTTTTTCAGTATACACCAAGGACAAAGTTGCCTCAGTGTACAAAGTTGCCTCTTGTCTTTTTTGCATTAGTTGATCTTCCGCTATATACCAAACCGCTGTCTTCAGCTGTTAACTGATTAAAAATAAATAATAAATGAACACCTTTTCCTTGCCATGTGCTCCTTTAATTTCTTTAGCAAATACCAAAAACAGGTCAAAACAAGGCTTTACGTGAATCTAATCAACGAAGTAATTACCATGCCATGAAGGATAAAATACGAAGTTGCAAAACACGCTATGTTCTTGCCAATGCCAAAGAGGGGAAACTACTCTCGACAATGTGGCAGTGTCAAAAATTTTCAACCTTAAATACAGTGAAACGTCGCTTTAACGAACCTCCATATAACAAAGTGCTCGGTAGAGCGAAAGATATTCTCCGCTTCAGTCCAGCCTGACACACGAATGATGTCACGAATCAAAGAAACTAAAAAGAAAAAATAACAAAATAAAACGAAATACCAATGTAAGAAAGAAATGGAGTCTATTTGTCAGTGAGTGTGTACTCTTAAGGCCCTGGCAAACGAGGACACATTGTTGCCGACACAAAAGTTTCCCCGTTTGCCCGCGCGCGCAACAATTGTTGTGGACACAAATTTTGTGTCCCCAACAAATGTTTCTTCGTTTGCGCAGCTTGGACACACAATATTCATTTTGTCCCGGCGTTTGCGCGCCCAAAAAACATCATGAGAAACAATGTGTCCGAAACAATGTGTCCTCGTTTGCCATGGCCTTTACAACGCAAGGAGGATCGCAAAAGATGGTAAAAACATCTCGCTTGCGGCTCGTAGCGTATACGTCTTTGTTCTTACTACGTTTTGCCGTCATCTGGGGGTTATCAGAGGACACACGCACTGCCAAAAGGAATCTATTTGTCAAGTAAAAGATGGGTGGAGGGGCCATTTGAAAATTGTTGTACTTTCCGTCGCGGGTGCGATTTATTCATTCTCGCACCAAGAGATCGCGATTCTTTCGTTCAGCGACTGCACCTAAGTCTGGGGTCGAGACGTACGTTGAGGAACATGACACACGGCTTCGACAAAAGTTGAACAGAGCTCGAGAAGTAAATCTGAAACTTAACCTGGCTAAGTGCCACATCAGAAAGGATTCTGTACCGTACATAGGACACCTGCTAGTAAAGATGGTCTCATGCCTGACCCAGAGAAAGTCCGTGCTGTTAAGGAAATGCAACAGCCGCAGAACACAAAGGAACTGAGAACATTCTTAGGATTCATGCGGTATCTGGCCAAGTTCATCCCAAACCTGGCTGAAGTGAGTCAGTGCCCCACTCAGAAGACTCCTTGAGAAGGAAGTTGCAAGGCACTGGGAAACCCAGCAAGAACAAAGCTTTCACAACCCCAAATCGATGGCTTCAAATACATCAGTACTTGGCTATTACGATCCTGCCAAACCCGTCACACTGTCAGTGGATGCAAGCTCAAAGGGACTTGGTGCTGTATTACTCCAGGGCGATCAGCCAATAGCCCACGCATCGAGAGCGTTAAGTCCTACTCAGCTGAAGTACGCACAAATTGAAAAGGAAACCTTATCCATTGTGTTTGGAACACAAAAATTCCACCAGTATGTCCAGTTACGGTCCAGTCAGACCACAAGCCGCTAGAGCACATCCTAAGCAAACCACTTCACCAAGCACCCCTCCGTCTTGAGAAAATGATGCTGTCTTTACAACGTTATGATCTGAAAGTCGGATACAAACCAGGAACAGAGATGTTTCTTGCTGATGCATTAAGCAGAGCATTCCTACCTGAAACAAATGAAGCTCTGGTGCCAGACCTAGAGGTCAATGAAGTGAACTTGACAACACATTTGCCTATCTCACCTGAAAAGTACCTTGAATTTCCGAATGCTACCGCCAACGATCCAGAGATGCAAGCACTGCAAGATGCCGTATTAGAAGGGTGGCCAAACTCAAAAGCTGAAGTATCAGTAGAGATCAGACAATACTGGAAATTCCGAGACGAGATTTCATGTATTGACGGTTTGCTATTTAAAGGGCAAAAGCTTATTGTCCCACAGGCACTCCGACCCTTGATGCTGGAGAAAATACACGAGTCACACCAAGAAACAAGGAATAGTCAAGAGTAAACAACGCGCTCGTGATGTACTCTTGTGTTACAAGTGCAGCCAGCATCAAAGAGCACACGCCAAAGAGCCAATGATTATGCCTGAAATACCAGACAGGCCATAGGCAAGGATAGGCGCAGATATCTTTGAGCACGATGGCCATAGCTATTTATTGTGCGTGGATTACTTCTCCAAATGGATCGAAGTGGACAAGCTGGATAACCTCACCAGTGGCAACACAATAAGTTACCTAAAGAGTCAGTTTTCAAGACATGGACTACCAGATGAGCTGATAAGTGACAACGGACCTCAGTTTGCAAGCTCTGAATTCAAGGGATTTGTGCAGTCATCCAGTTTATACATACCACATCAAGCCCAGACTATCCACAAGGAAATGGGGAAGTGGAAAGAGCAGTGGAGACCGTAAAAGCATTACTCAAGAGAGGTGCAGATCCATATCGAGCCCTTCTAAACTACCAAAAGACGCCACTAGAAGGACCCCATTTATCCCCAGCGCAGCTTCTGATGGGACGCATACTAAAGACAAGCCTGCCTACCACCACAGCACTTCTCAGGCCACCAGGTGCATCAGAAATACAGCACATCTGGGAAAAAAGGAAAGAGAAAGAAAAATAGCAATATGACAAGCATTGCGGTAGAGAGTTACAACCACTTCACACCGGTGATGTTGTCAGAATACAGCATGGAAAACAGTGGCAAGCTGCAACAGTTTTGTACAGACATCCATCACCAAGATTATATGTTGTTCAGGCAACTGATGGAACTAGGTACCGCAGGAATAGGAGGCACTTGCATTTCAGCAGGGCTCCAACCGCAATGCCAGAGGAAGGCATGCAATCCTTGAATACGCGACCAACGGGCTGCTCAATAGACACAACAAGCAATGGAGTAATTGGTAGCATAGAGGCAAGTGGCAGTGTACAACTCCCTCAATCCAGGTCCACCAATGGAACAAGTGATGATCAACCATCAGCTCCATGTGAACCATCTATAGTTGCGATATCAGACCAGCCAGTAGTCAAGACCAGATCATGACGACAGGTTAACCCCCCCCCCCCCCCCCGTATCTGAAGGATTTTGTACAGTAGGTTTCATATCAGTTAAGAGTGACAACTTCATTGAACTTTGTTTATGGAACATTGAATCAAAGACATTTGAAATCTGTTGAACTTTGCTGCTGATGAACTTTATTTGCATTATACACAGTGACATTTGGAATTCTGTGGACCTTTGTTGATCTTGTTGTTTTTTTGTTATTATTGTAATTTTCTTTGTTTTGGCCAAGAAAAGGGAAGATGTTATGTATGCATGGTATTGTGGGTACTTATTAAATATTCAGTTTTGCAAACATGGCTGCTTAGCACATGACGTACACAACATAAATCGTACAGGACTCGAAGTCAACAACGAGCATCTTCAACTGTTTACTTAGCCTCCTACGCAGACCTTCTTTTGAATCGTCACGCAATCTTTGCTCAGATTGCGTGACGAGTCAAAAGAAGGTCTGCAAAGAAGGCTACTGTGTACTTTCATCCCACAGTTCCTTGTTAGTCATGCCGATACAAAACATTACAGTAACAATAAATTGGCCCAGAACATCCCCCTCACGCCACTGCTGTCCCCAACAAAATAAAAACAAACAGACAGAGTAAAAAAGACAATCCGACAACACAAGAAATCAGGGCTTTATTCAGGGCTTAATTCGAAAGTGAAAGCTCTTCCGTTAAATTTAGTTAAAGCTGTTGACGCCAGATAACTACCACTATCAGAAGTGAACAATTCCGGCTTTGCCGCTATCGTAAAGGATTTCATTCATCTTGAGAATACCATGCCAAGGCCACGGGTATTACGACCAGTAAAAAAACGCCTTCCTCCAGCGCCGTTAACAATTAAGGACCTTGAAAGCATTTATCATCTTGATCAGTTACCAGCCATTTTTCTTTGTGTGTTATTTGTCTCGTTTTCCCCTGGAATTTGACCGACTTGGTTCGTTAAGTTTAATTTTCTCGGCTAGTAGTTTTCCTATAAACCTAAATAATTTATAAATTTTAGTTGTTTTTTCCCTGGATGGGACTGAGTCATTGCCAGCCGTACTGGTCGAAATTGTTATGCGTAACTATTATGCACTTAAAACGGAAAAAAAAGTGCAGCTAAAAGACACGGTGATACAGCATTAACTAGCTAAAGATTGGACCAAAACGAAAAAAGGAATCAGATCTGCTGCAATTCAATGACATCTTGCCCATCTTCTTCGTTTACAGCACTTTTAGTACCGGCTTGAGATGTTCTTCGGACCTGACTTTTGGAGAAGTCCGTTGATACACCCAGGCGTACCTGAAATCTTCTCTTGAAGCGCGCCCTGATCTGTAAGTAAAAGCAATATTGATTAAAAGGCCCTCGTGGGATAAGTCTTACTTAGGTTACGTGTTTGTCGATATTCATTTGTTCGTGAATGAGGATATACACAACCGTAAGTAAGGGGATTGCGTCTGAGGTTTAGGGCGTTTGAACACAAAATTAGTTAAAGTTCTTACTATAAATCATGGCAGCCTCGTAAATGAAACCGCTTTGAAGGCTCAATCTAGTCATTTGACTATTTTGACAATGATTCGTAAAGGACGATACTGTCGAGGTCAGATAGAGAACTATGAAAGTTAGAACGTTTTGTTTGATCAAGGTATTAGTCGGACAAGTCCCCTTAGTTCACATCAAAATAGTGGAAACTCCGGTACGTACCTCACTTTTTCTGGCGCAATGAACGGCAAAAATGAAGAATCCCTGATGAAATAATGGCAAGAAGATGTTTTTATAACATGATTGGCTCCTGTTTCAGACGGGGTATTATTTCATTTTAACTTCACAGTAGAGGGAAGATTTCAAAGAGATTAGTTACGTAGATGGGTAGATTGAAAACTATAGATGTCGGTAAGCAATAGTAAGCAGGTATCCATGGAAACCATGAGCGTAACCAGGATTTTTCAAAGGAAGAGGGGGAGAGGGGGTTACATTGTGTCAAATACAGGGTACTCACCAGATTGTCACCTGAATATTGTAGGTTGTTTTCTTAAGAAAAGGCTTACAAAGGGGGGGGGGTTACAGACACCCTGGGACCCCCCTAGCTACGGTTAGGTCTTCCAGGATAACTTACAGGGTGGAAGACGTGTCCAAGACATTGCTGTTATTCGCAATAAAACAAAGTGAAACCGCCAGTAACAGTTTGAAAAATCGGTATGGGTCTCACTCCAATAAGACCTTATACCCACATGATTTTCCAAACTGAATCTGTATCGATAAGTTTCAGACGTTATAATAGAATAAAATGCTTTCAGTCAGAGACCAAAAGAGCTAATTAGAATCTCGATCTTATCTAATATATCTGCTCAACTAAGACAGTGCATATCATGCTCAAAGTCAAGGACAATCAAGGACAAGACAATCAAGTAAAATAAGATCGCGGCTTTTCGCTTAACACCGTTGGACATGCTGTTCAATTTTTGTCGTCATAGCTTTTAATACTCTTGGATAAATAACTCTCTACCTCAGAAGAAGCCGCAGAAGATCAAAACAGAGCTTATGGCAATAAGCCAATAGGCTAATGTTTCTTAGCAATGCAAACTAAATTCATCAGCTATACCTGGGTTGAGTTCAGGATCACAAACACTGATGTAGATAAAAGCCTTATGAAGTGGCGACAGCAAACCAAACAGCCAGGTGACTCCAAGCAAAGGAATCAAAACTACGCATGCTCTGATTCCAAATCTGCAATGAAGTAAAAACGAACTTCGTTAATACACTCTATATATCATCCTTTGTAAATTTTCATGGCTGTGCAGTTTTGTGGTAACTGGAGACAGGTCCTTGAATTCGCCCTCCCCCCCCCCCCCCCCCCCACACACACACACACTTATTCCTAGAGCCTTAGAAAGGTCTACTGTGCAATAAAGTCAGCAAATTCGCGACCCCATTGCAAAATATAAAAGTTTGTTATTGGCCAGTTTAATCCAAAAAATCATGATTTTTAATATATACTTCAAACTGTGAAATCAGTGAAACGAACTCACACAAGGGGAATCATGGGATAAATGGACGGATCTCAATATAACATTCTTCTTGGCTGTAAACAAAACAAAACAAAACAAAACAAAACATGGTGTTTACAGGTGCTATGGGTACCTGATCTGTTCAATCTGTTTGTCCTTTGTGTGCTGCATAGATGCCATTTCCCTGATGACAAGCACAAGAATCACCACATTCACCTACATGATAAGCAATCAAACAAAAATCAGAATCAGAAATTATTCCTTGGCCATATACCATAGGGGCAGGCGTGGCTCAGTTGGTTAGTGCGCGGCTTTCGGAGCAAGAGGTCCCTGGTTCGATTCTCGGCGACTTCAACGTCTGTTTCGACTTTCCTCTGATCCGTGTAGCTATAGCTTTAAATACTCGTAAAACGGAGCACTGACAGAGGGAGGGGGGTAAAGGGCGCACCGTCGGCTTCCATTGATACCAGCCTCGTAGCTGAAGGAACTACCGACGTTAAATAAGGTGACTTTACTTTACTCTGCATCGAACAATCCAGAAAATATTCGCTTCTTCATTGGCAATAGTGTCTACTGTGCAGCAATACACGCCAGGTGTCTCCCTTTTAATAACCTGTTTGCAAGTGGTTCTTTGCATACGCGCGAGAGTTTTAGAATATGTACGTCGATGTTACTATGATAACCAAATATTGATGGCAGTTTTACAGAAATTGGAATACTTCACCTTTTAATAACAGAGTAAATTTCATTTTTTGACTATATTTTACTGTCCTTGCATCGTTATCGATCGCATTTTGGTAAATTTTTCTTTGGAGGTTTGATGACATTTTGACCACCGAGATGTCCAAACCAAGATGGACGCCAACTGGAACCGAAGTTGTCGCAGTTATGCCACGTCATACGAGACCGGTGCTAAGAACATTTGCAGTCTACAAGGAAATATCCTCGGTAATATTGAGCACAACCTAAAATAAGGGTGGTAAAATTTGAAGTTCAATTTTCAATTTTTACTTACAATCTCGATCACCACGAGAAATGACACAAACATCCAGATGAGACCATTATCAGAAGACAGCCAGCAGCTTTGCAGTTAAGAAACAAATTAAGTTAGAAAAAAAGCATATGAAAAAAACATTTCTTACGTTTATCTCGCAACACCAGGCTCCAGAATTTCAAAGAGTTGTGTGACCTTTGTCAGGTAAATACAGTGGCGCGGATAAAGGTATAGAAAATGGCATGCAGTGATAGTCAGAATGGCTCATAACATTTTCAGAGTAAGCCAATCAAACCTCTAGGATTGTATTATTCCATTACATATTATAATGGTAATGATCATCATTATAACGATAATGATGGTGACAATGGCAATGGCAACGGCAATATGAAATTGACAGTGACAGTGGCAGTGGCAGTGACTGACAGTGACAGTGAAGATGACGATGACGATGACAGTGACACAATGACAGCTGCAAAGGCATCGTATGGTAATGGTATGGTAATGGTTAAATGGTAATTACTGACCATAAAACAGATAATGATAAATACATTTATTAAGATTAATTTTCCTCTACTTATCATTATGATAAAATAATAGAAATAACAAACTGAAATACTTCGAAGGTCTGCTTACTACTCATCGTTGACAAAACTCCCAATTCCGTCTGTTCCTGAAGCAATGCCAAGAGACATCGCCACCAAAACTGCGGGAGTTCCTAAAAGGTCGAACCGAGATCACGTTAAGCAATTAAATTTTCAGGTAAAAAACGGAATTTCTTTTCTCCAACACCAGTCTTGGCATCAGATCTCTATTCGCTAAGGCATTCAAAGGGTTGTGAACCTAGAAGTAGCACCTAAGACACCTAAGGTAATTAGCGCGAATACAATGCTTTACACACTATTGTTTGAGCCAAACTTGTTTCTCGTTTCTGGCCGGTTTTGTGGGATCAAATTAGGTTACTTCTGAAATGATGGAAACTGGCCTCTTCACAAACAAGCGAATCAGTCAAAAGGACGTAGACACAAGCAACAGAGACGTCTTCAATAAGCCTTAAAAAGTCTGGTTTGTACTTTTTTCCGAGAAGAGATAATCTGAAAGACGAGAAAATGACAAAAATGTCATGGGCAGGTGGGAATGCAAGGAATGGGGTGGTGCAGACAATGTCCTCGAACACTGAAATAACGGTGCATGATATCGTTTACATGCGTCACGGATGACGCGCGCTGCCCATATACTTTCATATCTTACATTTCTGCGAATTAGAGCGAACGAAATGCCCATTATATGTGTCTTCAATTATGATTTTCACGCCGGTGAGCTTTGTCTTAGACATGTTCACTACACGATTCAGGTTGCGCCCTGGTGTTTCTTGTACAACTGTCCTTACCCCACGACATGCCATGATACACTGACATTTTGTGGTTGACATTGTAAACTTTAACAACGAACAAGTACAAATAAATCCCCTCCACAAGCATCCAGCACAACGCTGCCATGAAGAAATACTGCATTAGGGCTGCTACTGCCACACAAGCGCCCTGTAGAGAACGATTGAGAATGCGGCTGATTACAAAAGCTTGCAGCAGAAAAACCGTTCGATGTTAAATATAAAACAAAGAAAAATGGTAAATAAATCGATCAGAGGTTTACTACGGTCTCAAAACATAAAAGAAATTAATATATTTACATCCAATTCACTAAATCTATTTTGCACATTGCAAAGCAGTAGTTCCAAAACTGGTGAAACATGTACGTGAGGAGTAAGGTCTAAGGTCCCTTTTAACCCCTTAGCTCGCAATAGTGATCAACATCTAACCTCTCCTTACCACATCACTACATTTAGTTCGTCCCATGACAAGAATTCAGGGCATGAGAATACAGGAAATGATCACCAGGAATCAGTTGAGTTAACGTTTAGACAAATTCTCCCTACATAAGTAACATGTAACATGTGCGGACTGTAAAGAGAATACATATGCTGGTATTGGGATTAAAGAATTCACTCAGCCACTTAAGGTTCAGCTGTCCACTCATTTCAGTTCTTTCATTCGTCAGTTTGCTCACCTTGTTCCCAGTTGCATCTATTCCAGCCAGAAACATTATCTGCCCGGCTGATACAGAAGTGACCAAACTCACACGAATCTGAGATAAAGGCGCTTGCTTTTCTCTGATAGGAGATAAACACACCATTAGATCTAGAGCGGTTTTCATGATCAGTGGCGTGTCGAAAGTAATTCGCGTTTGCTCTGGTTTTGCATTGCTTTGCTTCGTAATTGATTTACAAAAGACTCGCGCCACTTTCTCAGCCAACGAGAAGCAAACTCGCGGGTAGCATGCACGCATTTTCCCTCGCTTGGTTCCGTTTGCATATACACCTTATTCCAAAATGGCGACGATTTTGTTATTCCTTTGTACGGCATGTGTCCATGTTAATTTGCCTTTGTTGCCTCGTTTTAAGCTAAAAATTCTATTTTATTCTGCAGATTCCATCGAGGCAAAGAGGGCTAATTAACATGAATATAAAAGAATAACAAAATTGTCGCCATTTTGGAATAAGGTGTATAATAACTTCAAATTATGATTGGTTTACTGAGCTGTCTTCGTCTCTTTTGATTGGTCAGAGTAATGCTTTTTTTTTTGTTTTTACGAAATTGGCGATAACGTTTGAATAAATAATGTAATGCAGTATGATTTATTTTTCTTTAATCTTTTTTAATCTTTTCAAATCAAGAAAAAATAGAAATATTTTGTGTTTTT
The DNA here is from genome assembly GCA_948470475.1 of Galaxea fascicularis. NCBI lineage: Eukaryota > Metazoa > Cnidaria > Anthozoa > Scleractinia > Euphylliidae > Galaxea > Galaxea fascicularis. The sequence continues at coordinate 14,010,657 of OX419345.1, forward strand.
GGCCATAATCCATATTTGCCTAATTGCCCTCTATTTCAACTTCGTAGACAAAATTGACCGGTCTTTGTTTGATGATCGTCCAATAAGTGTTTTTCACTTCTCAAGGCCGGGAAACCGAACAACAAACATGTACAGCGCGTATACTATGCTACTTGACCGCTAGGAGGCAACAGGCCTACTTTGTCGAACCCAACCTCCTACCTCTACTAGCGTTCCTTACTGCGCAGGCTTGAAGAAAGGAACTAAGTTAGTTTTGATGTGCTTTTCCGAACTGAATTGAAATAGATGATCCTCTCAGTTATGAACGCAATTTATGCAATTGCGTAGAGAAGCCTGAAAAAAATTCAGGACTTCAACGGGGTTTGAACCCGTGACCTCGCGATACCCGCGCAATGCTCTAACCAACTGAGCTATTAAGCCACTGACATTAGGAGCAGGTCAATTAGTTGGAAGTAAAACGAACTCCAATTTGGTGCTGACCTTAGCTTTTTGCTCGTCCAATTCAAGCGGAAGTCCGATATTTTCGCACTTACGAATCAGAACAATATCGCGATGAACCTCGAGTCTTCGTTCCTCATGGCGCACGCTTCAGGAAACGAGCGACTCTCAAAAGAACCGTTATGTTTAATAATCTCATTGGTTATTTCAAACAATACAAATGACCGAAAGTCAAACAGAAATGCAAAAGCGGGCCGAACTCTAAGCAATTACAATTCAAGAAGAAGTCCGAGATCTTCGGACCTCTACGGAACTTTTCGCTGTGCAAAGGGAGCGAAGTTTCTGTGAAATTCTATCGTAGTACATCGCTGAAACTTAGGGAAAACTTTGTTTTTCTCCTACTTCCCAATTCAAGTAGTATTAAGTAAAAACACTCTCCAAAAATGATAAAGGGTTTAACATGTTGCCTGGTTAACACACTGTGTGCATGATTGATATTGGCGCCCATTTCAGCGCCCCCAATGTTTTGCAATAAGGTTATTATCCTGTTGCTTATTGGGGCTGCTTGTTTTAGTACTAATCACTTCAGCATCAAACTATGTCTTAGTGATAAAAAGTTTTCCAACTTACGTAAGAAGGAGGTAGCAGATCATTGTGATGACAGATCCCAGAACGGACAGCGCCAGTCCAGTGTATGTCAAGATATTCAAGATGGCAATCTCATGATAACGATGAAACAAGCCAATCAGTCACTCAGCGAAGAAATGCAAATTTTTGTATTGTTGTACGACCAAGGAAATAAGTTAAAGCTGTCACAAAAAGTCTGTAAATTTGGGAATACAAGAGTATGAAAATATCCGTAAAAGCTGTTGGTGGCAGACATGCCCAATAGGCATTTCCGAATTACCTCAGGCCTCTTTTTCAAAGCAAGTCTCCTTTCATATGCAAATCAATTTTCATTCACACGCAAATTAAACTCATTTTCATGTGAATGAAAACTGATTTGCATATGAAAGGATGAGCACTAAGACCCGCTTTGAAAAAGAGGCCTAAGGTAATTCAGAATGATGGCCTATTGTCCCGTTTGAGGTAAGGAAACGATGACGTCACATACAGCCATAGTATGGACACCCATATCTTGATCTTCACTCTGCAGCTGCATTTGGCCAAAAACAAAACTTCGTTCTTAAAACTGAAGGTGTGGTTAATCTTGCCTGTTAGACCATGGCTTTGTTCAAAACACCATGTGTTTTAAGCAAATGCTACTGACGATCAAATTGTTCCAAGTGATAAAGTTTGAAGGCTATTTCGTTGGAATTTATTAAACTTCGTTGGAAATGCTCGAGAGCGGATTCAACAGCCCTTTTGGCTCCTGGACTAATAAGACCACATTTCAATCATGACAACATTTTGATAAACGTTCTATCAGCAAACGTCACACGTATCCATTACAAAAGCGTAACGCTTACAGGCGTCGATCCAGCGCCTGCGAAATCCGTAAGGACAGCGAAATGTGTCATGTGATTGCATAAGCACGTTGTTTCTGAGCTTCCGGGTGTAAACTGAGGATAACAACCTTCACTCGACCATCCTTTGGAACTGAAAAGGATCGAAACCGTACTTAGTTTGAACCCAGGAGTCATAACATAACTAAGTGTGTAACTAAGTGAGTGTACTGAGTACTGGGACTGTTTAAGGTGACATTGACCGACGTTTCGACAACCTACGTGGAAGTCATCATCAGAGTCAATTGATTTTTGTAACGCCGGTAGGTGGTATAGATACCGTGGCCGTTGATGTGATTGGTCAACGAAGTCGTGATGTTATTGGCCGACTGTCTGTTAAGCCTAGTTGTGATTGGTTGTGAAGACTGTAAAACAGTGATTGGTGCGTTTCGATTCGTCTTTTGTTGGTCTAATGTCTTTATTGTCTAATGTCTGTCTTTGATGTCGCCGACAAGTCGTTTGTACTGATTACAGGAGGTTGTAGCCAACGGTTTAGTGGCGATCCATTGGTAGTAATTAGTACTGTATGTAACGCATTCAGCAGAGTTCCAGTCGATTCTGTGGTTTGTCTGTAAATGGTGCTCACCAATGTCATTGTTGATGTCACCATTTCTTTTTGCTCAGTTGTCTGTGTTCAGTCAGTTTTGTGTTCAAATTGCTGCTGGTCTCACGGATATACTGAGGTGGCCTGGCAGTCGCAGCATTTGATCTTGTAAACTGTTCCTTGTCTGTCTTTTGGTTCGTCTTAACGTATACCACCTACGGCCGTTACACAAATCACTTGACTGATGATGACTTCCGCTCAGCTTGTCGAAACGTCAGTCAATGTCACCAAACAGTCCTCAGTCTCAGGAATGAAAAAAAATCAGTTATGTATAATTATTCCACCTGTTTATTTGCAACCGCAAACTAACTTAACAAGGATTGAAAAACATGAGGGTGAAAAACCTGCATGTCGCCATGGTAACATCAAGTCACACAAACAACCAATTATCCTATCGAATCGTTGCTAGATCGGTAAATTTTAAATACGCTCGATGTTATTTATACTCAAAGTCAACGCGGTCAGTTGTACCTCTGCCCCGCCCAAAGGCTAAATAGCGTTAAGGACTTTCTTGCGCCGTAAGAAGGATACATAGCAACTTTTTCCAGCTTTTCCATACTTCTACTGTTTATAAATCTGCTATATTGGTCGAATGCCTGGCCAGTCATTGGTGAACAAGTTATGATCTCTCTCTTGGTCGATAATCTATTAGGCCAAAAATTAAAACATTTCTTACCTATTTTCTGAGAAGTCCCAGAATACACATTCTCTTTGATTCCCTGGGGACTTAAATCAATTATAGTTCGTTAAGCTGTGCAATTCAATAATTTAAATAGATTTGAAGTCAAGCAAGGGAAAATCAAGCATGTTTTGAAACGTCCCTCTGTGAATGCAAAGCTCATGGTCGTGGCATCACAGAAAGTGTTACATAAACTCTCTCTCTCTCCCACTCCCCCGTCAATATACTCATATAGTTTTTAGCTCATTCAAAGTAGTCGTTGATAATTAAATGTGTTCTACGATTGATTATTATGTTCTACTTCTGTACCAAGCTTAATCATCAGTTTGTAAGTAATATAGAAATAAACCAGATTGATTGATAAATTCATTGAAAACAAAAGAAACAAGACAAAAATACGAAGACAACAAAGACAACAACAGTATATATAATATGTTAATATCAACGTAATATCACAGTTGAACCTCTTACATTAGAACGGATCAGTTTTGCCATTGGTACCTTTATGCTGTTGAAGACTAAGCTGATATTTCTTTCCAGTTTTTCTGGAGGGGGGTATACCGTAACTGACATTATCATCGTGTTGATCATGATTTCCCTGTAAAAACATGATACAGACACAAAGAGTTACATTGTTAGGCATTGTTTTAATAAACGGTCTGGAATAAATCTCAAGGATATAAAATGCTGGGGATATTAATTCAAAGTCCTTGATCTCCAGACATTTTGGAGACAAATCTCGGGGCAGGCATATTACAGTACTAAGCCTTTAAGCCCTGGCATCAACTTGCATATTCTCGTAATAAGTCTTCTCGTATTTCTAATACTACTGGTTCAGAGAATTTCGGTGAAGGTAAAGGTACAGAAACTTTATTTATACACGGTTAAACATCACAAGACGTTTTATGTTTGATGATCACTTTCTTTATTCTCATAACCTGTGTGTTAGCTGAAACGGTGACACTGTAAGGAGAAAGTAAGCTCTGGTCAGTATTAGGGCTCACACAGCAACTTTGGTGCGAGTGCATCATGCACGCAGAGATTCCACGATGCCCCAATCCGAATGACTCATGATGGCCGAATGCTATAGTTCGTGTCAGTTACTAACTGGTTTTGAATGACGCTGCCATTCACAAAACAATATTACATCCCACACTGGTTGAGTTGGAAAATAAACTGCATAGTACCATAGCCACTAAGGTATCTGTTTTCATGCCTATCTCAGAGCTGGCCAGCTGTTTTGTAAGCTGGTTGCTATAGACAACCGCTATATTTGGCGTAATTCTGCAACTATATTTGTTAATCAGCGTTAAGAAGAACACAAACCTTTTTTCAGTTTGGTTCTTGCTCTCAAGTTTTGACGTATCCATCGTGGATGGTTCATTCAGGTCTTTGTATATCATTGCTAATATATATGAGCAGCCTAAAATTCAGAATAAATAGGCAAATTAATTGTCCATCAATCATTCAATCATTCAGTCGATCAATCGGTCAGTCAATCAATTAATTGTTTATTCAATCAATCATAGAAGCATACAAAAGCTGACCAAATCATGAAACATACAAAACTGCTTCCAGCATTTGGGTTTCGGCGTATTAAAATCAAAGCTTCTGGGAGTGATTGAGAGAACTATTTCTTTATCCTTAAAAATGTCGTGTCCAGAGACCCTTCCCTTGTGATTTTACTCTGTCTGGTAGGAAGCATCAGTCTTTGCTGTCTTTGCGATAATTGTTTTTACAGTACTATCGAAAGCAAACGATTTGGTGCAGTTAGTTTCAACAGGGCAACAGTTTAATGTGTAAGAGGTTTTTGCACATGCATCTACTTACGTCTTTTACGCAATGTTTCAACCGGAATTTTCATAGAGTTTCCTCCCAAAAAGTTTATACGGCGGAAACGTGGCAATGGGCGCCAGCCGCGCCGCACCTGAAAGACCTGGAAATCTGGAACAACAGTAAAAGATAAAGATGGTTTGGACCCAACTTAGATTAACCAGAAACGTCCTTTTGTCATTATTTTTATTATTATTATTATTATTATTATTATTATTATTATTATTATCATCATCATCATCATCATCATCATTGTCGTTTCTTGTTCTATCTCTGCACTAGCCATTTCATTTCAGTACCCCGGGAAGCTACCAATTTCCCTAGTGGTCACTGGGGCGGGGAAGGGGAGGGGGGAGGGGGAAGAGATGAAGCCAGGCTGGCCTACTCGTTATGTACAGAGCACCTTTCGCAGGATATGGGCTGTTCCCAAATAGGTAGATTTGAAATTCCTCAACCCTGATGTTACTTTAGTCTGAAATGTCAGCCGTCTCCTTCCCCTAACCCACAGGAGGAGGCGGGGTGGTTTGTACATTTCTGGATGCCCTTTTTAATTAACACAAGTGCCTTAATTAATAACTATGGGTACAGTTTCTGTTTCGAGACCCCACTTCTTTGTCACTTCTGCTTCTAGATCCTTGTATTTCGATAGTACGTCCACCATTATTATTATCGTCGTTGTAATTATATCTACGTATACATGCTAACTGCCTGATCCTAAAATGCTCAAGGACATTGTAATTGATAGCTTTCCCAGCTGGCAAAATATCTTTAGGCGATCCAGTACCCAATATATCAATAACATAGACTTACTGCACTGACCTAGGTTATCGCTGACAGTATGAAATCGACGAACACGGCTGACGTTAGATTTAATCGAGAAATTCATTTGATAGAGAACAAAACCTTCAAAAATCTTTGTCATCTGAAAGACGCTGTTAAGTTTTTCTTTCTCCGTTATGTTCAATTTCTCCCCTCCTTCTAAAGTCACGTTTGTAATGGCCTCTCCTAGTAATGTAATGGCCTCTCTCACTGCACGCTGCAAAACAGAATGTAAAATATTAAGGAGTAAAAGGGAATGACCACAGCTATCAGATGTTCCCGCAGTCACCTAATATTGATTGATTGATTGATTGATTGATTGAGGTCTAGTTTACTGTACAAATCATCACACAGAAAGACCACTCTATGAGCTGCCTGGGTGGAACCTTTCACAAGGTATAAATTTAATCGAAGGGGAGGTGGCTAGTGCTGGATATTTACTGAGCTGCGAATCCACCGATACTGAGGTGAATAATTGTTTTGGTATATACTAAAACAGTGAGATAACAGAGATCAAAATGATGATTTTGAACTCATTTATTCCTGTCAATAATTTTCGCGCGAGTTGCTCGAAAGGTAGTAGCACTTGCTATCCATGTTGAGTATCTTAAAGGTGTAGTGGTCAGGAACAAAAAACTTCGACGCTTCGGCAATGCTGACTTCATCAGGCGAAAGCCATTTTGCCATGTTGGCATTACCCCTGATGAAGGCAGCATTGCCAAAAGTCGGGGTTTTTTGTTCCTGACTTTTAACAGCTTTAAAATACCCCTTTAAGGAGGCTCGAAAGAGTTTTTAGCCGAGAGCGCGCGCGCGTAAACAACTCACGCCATATCTATAAAAAGTAAGAGCACGCGTGTGTCGCGCATGCTCAAATGCTAATCTTGTCGACTCGAAATTTTTGAAGTTTCGTAAATTTACTCGCTTATATTTCCGATTTCGCTCGGAAGATTTTTTCAATTTTTTTCGGTAACAACTAAGATCAATTGACTGCGTTTATAGTCCGACTTTTAAAAAATTCTGTAGGTAGGGAAAAAATTAAGAAAGCAATAATCAAAAAGTAGTTTTATTCTTAATCTTCCCTACAGAATTTTTTTAAATTGAAATATTTTGAAGATCATTCCGGGTAACATATAATATAGAAGTTTGAGAAGATTTCACCGACCTATTTTTGAAATAAGATAAAAGATTTCGATTTTAGGGGCTCAACTGAATGCGTCATATGGTTGCCATGGTAACAGGTTTTCTGAAATAAATGTCATGTAATGAATCTATGATATTTCTTTTATTTCTGTGCCATAGTGATACGATGAACCAAACATAACTTAGAAAAGAATTTGTAGAACTTGTCAAAAGAAAACGAAAACTATTTCGAACCACCTTAAGATACCTAACAATGAGACGCTGCGCAGGACATCTCTTTATCCATTTTGAGTAGCCAGTCAGAGCGCGAAAAACGCTATCTACTGTTTTAGTATAAACTAGTACTAGATAGTACTACATATAAACTTCTGTGAAGTTAGTACTACATATAAAACTTTTATGAAGTTCGTATTCTCAAGTATTTTGAAAAGAATTGTTCGCTGAATAAGAATAATGCTAAACTGTTACAGAAAAACTGGAACTCAGGATTTTATGCAGGATTTAGATGAACTTAAACATGTTCTTTAATTTGTGCTGAATTTGAAGTAAAAAAACATCCGTAAGCAGCTTTTATAAAGAAAACAATAATGAACCGTGTTTAACTAAACTGCTTTTAAACATGTTTAAGCTTTGGTGTGAACGGGGCATATACCCCATTCACACCAACTAAACATGTTTAATTAAACCAGGTTTAGAAAAATGAAAACTATTAAAGAAAAACTCGAACTCAGGCTTTTATGCAGGATTTAGATGAACTTAAACATGTTCTTTAATTTCTGCTGAATTTTAAGTAAAAAAACATTGGTAAGCAGCTTTTATAAAGAAAACATTTTTAAACAGTGCTTAACTAAACAGCTTTTAAACATGTTTAAGCTTTAGTGTGAACAGGGCATAAGATAAAGTCGAAAGTTCCATTAGTGATGTTCAGGAGTTGTCCTTCTACCGTGTAAAACTAGTTTAGCTTCAGCTTGGTTCAACCGACGTTCAAGATGACTAATCCTCAGAAAAGGAGAGACCAGAAATTATGGATTATGTTAACAGTTGAATGTAGACACTGGTCATTATTTACCTGGGGGTGGGGGTGGGGGGGGCTACTATATTTGAGGGGAGGGTCACTATTTTTTAGCCTCACTTTAGGGTGGGCCATTTTTGGGACCCTTTAGAAAAGAGGGCCACAACTTCTTGGTCAAACTGTTTTCTCAGTTCAGTAGCCCTGTCCCCCCCCCCAACCCTGCTAAATAATGACCTCCCGTATGACAGCTCCTGACATCACAGTTTGCCATATCATTTTTATTCATAATATTGGTTTATCTCGATGCTCTTAAATTACTTTTTACTATCTGTGTTTTATTTGATAATGATGATGATGATGATGATGATGATGATGATTATGCAGTAAACGTGCTACCATCGATTTAGAATATCACCTGCAAAATGTCATTTGTTTCTTTTCCGCCGCCTCGGGGTATATTTCCAGGAGCCGTGAAGTCAGTGAGTCGAGAGCAAAAATTTCTCACTACCTAAGAAAGGTTGGATATACAAATATTTTTATTGTTTTACTGCAAACTAATAAAAACAATTACAAATTTTGACGTATTGTTTTCATAATTATTCGCACTTCACAAAGCCTTTGTAATCTTAAACATATCCTAGGTATTGTTTCCTTACTTCATTGTCACCAGTTCCCATGCAGTACTATGAGATTGAGCGTTTTCACTTACGAGACGAGCGGCCATATTAGTTCCATGAAACAACAGAAAGTATTTGCAAAACAGTAGAGTTTAATTCCTGGAGGGTCAGTCTGGTACACCATTATGGCCGCCGTTCCTTTGTTTTGATACACCAACATGGCCACAGTGACGTCATCTGAAAACGATCTATATTTTGGTTGCAAAGCCCGACTATCTGTGATCAAATAATTGCTAATTAAACAGAAACGATGCGTGTACAAAACCATGTTTGTTTGCACGAACACAAGCCAAATGTTTCGCTGGAAAAAACGTGTTTTGTTCGTTAATTCCCAGTTGCGTTGTTATATATTGAACTCACTGTGTCTTTTCTGATTGGCCGAAAGCGTAGAATAGTTAATTTTTGAAATCAGCGCTTGTGACGTCATACCTGCAGATTACACAATAATCACGTCAAGGACACTCAAGGTCACCGGTTATCATGTCATGTATGACAAAGGTGGCTTGCCGTCGGTGAAGAAGCAAAACAACGACTAAGTTTTCAAGTAAATGTTTACTGTCGCAACATTTTTTTTCCGTTCGATGTATAATAAAACGATTATTAGATTCGGTTTTGTTATATCCAGAATAATCAAGGTCTCGTTAAGAGTTATCAGCCGAAGCTAAAGGCTTCTCGCTTTGTGTGGCTTGCGGTCAGTGAAGAAGGAAAACAACGTCCAGATTTACAAGTGAATGTTTACTGTCGCGCCATTTCTTTTTTCGTTCAATGTATAATAAAACAATTATTAGATTCGGTTTTTGTGATATCAGAGAATAGTCACAAATCACAAGGTCGAGGGAAGAGTTATCGACTGAGGCTGATAACTCTTACCTCGACCTTGATTATTCTGGATACCACAAAAACCTCATCCAATAATTGTTTAGTATGCGAAGACGTTATGTTGATGTAGCCTGCGCCCGTAAAGCACAAAACCACGAGGCAGTTTGCACTTCACAGCAGGTTTAATTTATTGGCAAACGCGATTTTACAACAGCACTGTCTCCGCACATTCCGTGTACATATATCCCGGATGATAACGCACGTACTTCCCCTCCGGACATACTAACATTTGCATATGTACATATCTTGGGTTGTATATATGTCTAATATACGCGGGTGGTTTATTTTTTAAATGCATGGTTCTCCATAACTACAACAATAATTATGAAAGTGAATTATAATTATCATAAAAATTCCTAGAATCCCTTGAGGCTAAAAGCAAACATTAATTATGGTCACCTATAATGTCATTTATGATGCGACATGATACTTTCGTGACAACCCGTTGAGTCCATCCTTACCACGTGCGAAGATTGCGTAAAATCTAACCAATGAAGTTTGAGGGTGGTTCCCCCATGTTTATAGTCAAGATTCCTTGTTAGGTGCGTCCTTCCTTCCCCGCCACCACCCCTTTCGCCGGCCAACGGGTTATTGCAGTCTTTGCTGTTGACGATGTCGTTGTTTCTCGCCCCACGTTTGTTAATAAGGCTATCTGTTTACATTTATTGCTGTGTTGTTACTCAAGCTTTGATTCAATTAAACCTGCCACATCAGTGGCCAAATTCTTCCAACACAGATGTGTGATTTATAACTTGCACTCCTCAGTACGTTTAAGCCTACCCTGCAATTTACCACAGAGCTCACGTTTTAACACAAGGATGATTTAATCGGCGGATGTCGCTTTATAATTTTGGCAATTTTGTACCTAGACGTGTGTCACACCAAAGAAAGATAACATTTGCCATAAAATGTGTTAACTCGATCCTAGGTTAATGATGTCATCAGTCACGTGACTATTCCTGAATTAGCATTTTAGGTTACTGTGACGAGACGTCTGCATCAATTTAACAACAAATAGGATATTTAAAGTTGGATAAGTATGGTGCATTTGACAATAACCACATTACTTCTGGCATTTGAAATTTAAGGGGGCAATGAAGATGAGTGAAAAATTTGGAAGACCAGGTCGAGCACTGTGTAGACTAAATGTTACATTACACGAGATCAAAACTTTGAGTGAAAGTAAGGTTCAACCTGACAATTTGGTGCGTGGCTAAAACAGGGACATGACATCATGATCATCAGTCACGTGGTCAGAGCGTTCGTAATATTAGTTTGTGTTGATTGTACAATTGTTACTTTAGCAATCTTTATGTTTTATTACGTCTGAGTAACTATACCTCCGTTTTCCAAATTTTAATAACTTTTAATGAAAGTTATCCAGTGATCATATATGCTAACACGCGAGAATAATGATAACCTTGTGCTAATCTCGCTTCTTTTCACTGACGTAGACAGTTTATTTCGTTTATTTTTGTTACTGAATAATGATCACCGACCTTATCCTTTCATGAACACCTGTAAAACAGGGAATTTCATTGGCCACTAGCTGAAACAATGCCATCTAAAGTATTCTTCATTTCATTGTTTCAGGGCAGAAACATACCACCCATGCATGCTGACATACATGCTGTTTACACAAAATAGCTCGCTCAACAAAAATTACTTGGTAATGACAAAGGCGATTAGGATGATTATTAAACGACTCTGGCCGTCAGAGGGCCAATAATAAAAATCAACCAAGCAATTCGCTCTATCAGCGGTCCAATGTTGATCGGGTATTGTCCTGAATGATACCGCGTCTCTGCTTACACTCAAAAACAACATGAAGAGACTGAAAGGTCATTAAAAATGAAAATTATCATCATCATCATAAAACATTACTTGATACGTTTCCGTCCTTAGTGATCCCCGTATTAGGTTTGGTTTTTGTCTTGCTTCTCTTTGGTTGTGTTCGGAGTTTTGCCAGCCAATCATTCAGCGAAGTAAAGCAGAACCAAACTAAACTAAAATTACCTTCGACACGCAACACAAAATCGCTATATTTACTCTATTTATTGATTATTGTGTGGGATGTTAGGTTCTGACCTGGCAACGGCGGAATGCAGAATCTACGTCCGTCTGCAAAGAGAAATGAAAGATTTAGAAAGGTTATTCAAGTAAGAACCCAGACTTTGTTACAATACAGCGGTCAACTTCTGACCGGCAATAAAATCTCGTCACGTCATGCAGCGGGTGACCTAGATGAAATCCAAGCTACTTAGTGCAAAGTTCTTTTGTCTTACCACTTAAAGAAAATTCAGATCGACGTAAGCTAAGCAACTAATTAAAGTGTAAATGACACGAAATGTTTTAATAGCTTATTAGGAAGAGCTTTCAAAATGATGAAGAATGGCGTTTATTCAGTTGTAATAGCATTTTTGGTTGCTGGGTTATTCAAGATTTTGGTTTATGCAAATTAGAGAACTTATGACGTCACAAAGCGGACATAAAATGAAGTAAAATCACAAAATATGGAATATCTGTACAAATACTAAGTCTACAGAGTTGAAATTTTGCACGGTTGATGTGCTGCCATAACTACACATTGTGATAGTGGTTATGATGTCACCATAGCAACATACTTGTTACCAGACCTCTACCTTCCCAAAATGAAAAATGCCTTATTTGTTGCTCCAGAGTCCAACAGACTTTCTTATACTTGTGCTGTGTAATGTCCATATTCGCTTACACCCACTGAAAGAACATCAAGAGCAAATAGCACTTCTTGGGGAGGGAACTCTAATTTTATCCTTTGGATGGAGAGGGACTGGAGCCCATTGTGTTGGCATGGAAATGTCACTATAACAAGTATAAAAAGTTTCAGTTCTATACAGAAAAAGTCTTCAGAGATATTCCATATTTTGTGATTTTACAGTCGAACCTCGATTATCCGGACTCGTCGGGACCTCGATAATCGAGATAATCGAGTGTCCTGATAATCGAAAATATGAATATTAAATATTAATGAGATAAAAATGTAAACAAAAGGTATAAAGCAAAGAAAACATCATTTTAATTGTGAAATCTACACAGCCTGTATGTATATATCAGCTGAACGCATTAGACTATTTCTTTGTCTCGTTGCACTTGCGAATTTTGAAAAGGGCACAGGATAATACGCTGTTTCAACAGTCTTTTGAAAGGATTATTAGGCTTTTTGCGACTTTGAGTTTTCAAGATCACAACTAATTAATATTCATGAAAAAATTGGGACCTGAGAAAAAATCGAGGTTCGACCGTACTTCATTTTGTGTCCGCTTTGTGACGTCACAAGTCTTCTAACTCAGCAACCAAGAATGCTATTACAATAACATAATAAACGCCATTTTTCATCATTTTAAAAGCTCTCCCTCATAAGCTAATAAAACGTTTCGTGTCATATTCAATTTAAGTGAAAGAAAAAATGTTTAGGATAAATGCTTGTGTTAACAAAAAGTAGACGCAAACATCATTAAAAATGAAAATAATCGTCACCACAAAACGTTACTTGATAAGTTTCCACCGGCTTAGGGATCCCCTTGTTAGATTATGAGGAAATTAAGAGTTGACACGCACCCATACAATTGTGACAGGTCTGGAAGCTAATTTCTCTGGTAACGTTAAACCACAGGCAGCCCAATCGTAATTAATTGTGGATATAGAAAAATTGACCGTTAAAAACCTAGAATTCCCACGAACCGAGCAGCGGTGGAAATATTAATATTATAGCCAAATAACGCTTTCCTACATTCACTCTATTGTTTCTTGTCACTTTCTGGGACGTCTAAATGCAATACCATCGCTTTTTTTTAATCCCAGGTCACTGTCCATTCTTTATTTAGAATGGACACTGGTTACAGAAGGTGATGCTCTTTTAGTTCATGATGTTTGTTTGTTCTTAGCGTATGGGTTGATAGTGCTAAGCCGGAGGTAAACTTTTTAAACAATGACGACAGCAAAAAGTTAATGTTGAAAAGTCAGTCCTGAGGTATTTTGGATATCGGTTACCCTGACCACTTCAAGATGAGGTAAGCATTAAGTTCAATAATCGGCTTTGGAGGTTTAAAAAGGTTACTTAATACTTTCGGCTGCTATTTCTCTTCAACTAAAATTCATTTACTCGCAAATGCTGAAGGTTTAACAAGATTTTCGAAAGTTTCCGAATTTCCAATACACATAATCAGTTGCGACTAATTGAGATGCTCGTTGGCTAATCCATGGACGAAAGTAGGAATTCAATAAGATTTTTAGTTTTATTGGAGGGTTTTCCAAGCATAATTCATCATTCAATGGTGTTAAACATATGTTGTGCTGTTGCTTCTACTGTATTTAAAAACTGTAAACGAAAAATTAACGAAGAAGTACCAAAAAATGTTGTTCATTGGAAATATCAAGTCACTTGAAAAAGTGACACGTTTTGCTAGGTAATAACAGTCTCAAGTTTTAGTAGTCAGTTCAAACTCAAAAATACAAAACAAACAGCGATGATAAACAGGGTGGAGCCACGATATTAAGAAAAAGCGGGGCAAAGCTGATGCTTTATCAATTTCTACCTTCCATCAACCTCCGTCAACACTAAACACTGACATCGTTTTTCTTAATCTGGGTTCTGACCCCTTATAATTTTATAGAAATTAAATGGTTGTCATAGTAATGACTGTTACTTTTGAAAATGTATGTTGCTTGGCATATCGAACATTAAGTTTTTGCCATTAGAAGTGCGTGGCTTCATCATGTTTATCACCGCTGTTTGTAGAGTTAATGCTCAAATTCATTAAATTTAAAGGAGAAAATCTCTTAATGACTTATCCAACAGTCTAATACAGTCTTTAGTTTGTCAGCCTCAGGTAGCACCATTTACAAAAAAAAAAGAAGAAAAATTAAAAAAAAAGAAAAAAAATTCAACAAAAATTTGTTGTGCATAATGAAGCAAAATTAAATATTTTTATTTAACAAAGATGAGCAACAAATTTACGTCCAGGTAGGGAGACATGACTCCAGTCTGACTCATTCGAGGAAACAACACCAAAACAACGCTAGAAAAAAGACTGAAAGTGAATAAAAGTCGTGCCATCATTTGCCCTCATCACTAAACAGCAACCCGCGAAGTTGTATTACGCTAAGTGAAACGAAGTACTGCCGACATCGAAGTTACATCACAAGCAAACGAAAACGCAAATTTCAATGGCACAAAAATGAGGTGGAGCTAGAGCTTTTCCTAGTGAGGATTGGTTGAACGGCGCGTAAAGCAAGCGGTAATATAATATCATTGTTATAATGGTATAGTTCAAGTATTTATATTAGGGTACAAAACCGATTTGGAATCGGCTGCGCGCCCGCGTTCATCCCGCTGCTATTTCATGTTTCTTATTACGAAATGCTGAACAAGGAAGTTCTGTTTATTCACAATATAAATAACGAGTTTGACGCAAGCGGTAAAACCACCAGCAAGCGAACACTAAAAATTCGTTTCTGTAAGCCCTGCGGATCAGGAAAAGTTGAGCTTTCTTGGTCTCAGTTTCTCGTATCGTTCGTTTGTTAGTATTTTTGTTTCGGTCAGCGTTTCTCCTGTTGTCATCCAGAAGGTCCTTTATTTAAACTTAAACTTAAGTTTGTGACATCCTTCACTAAGGAAATTTCGTAAAACGCACAACAAAAAACCTAGCCAATGTGTTGTGGCACACGGTATCCCCAACTTTGAGCGGTCAATTTGGGATTGTTTGATAGACCAGCTGTAGGGCTGTCTTTGGCTTCTTTGTAACTTCCCATTTTAGAAAACTAAACCGACATTGTGTATATTCAATTCCACGTCGCTAATTTTCAAAGCGAATAACCTGGATAGAAAATTAAAACAAAAATGACTTTTTCACTCACCCGAAATTAAGGCCATGGCCAATACAAATCCGTTTAGGACTGCGTATTTCATGATAACCTCCTAAATTTTTCCTTCCCTAGTAAACTAAATTATTTTTCAGTATACACCGAGGACAAAGTTGCCTCTTGTCTTTTTTGCATTAATTGATCTTCCGCTCTTTACCAAACCGCTGTCTTCAGCTGTTAACTGATTAAAAATCAATAATAAATGAACATCTTTTCCTGCCATGTGCTCCTTTAATTTCTTTAGCAAACACCCAAAACAGGTCAAAACAAGGCTTTACGTGAATCTAATCAACGAAGTAATTACCATGCCATGAAGGATAAAATACGAAGCTGCAAAACACGCTATGTTCTTGCCAATGCCAAAGAGGGGAAACTTCTCTCGACAATGTGGCAGTGTCAAAAATTCTCAACCTTAAATACAGTGAAACGTCGCTTTAACGAACTTCCATATAACAAAGTGCTCGGTATAGCGAAAGATATTCTCCGCTTCAGTCCAGCCTGACACACGAATGATGTCACGAATCAAAATAACAAAATAAAACGAAATACCAATGTAAGAAAGAAATAGAGTCTATTTGTCAGTGAGTGTGTACTCTCAAGGCCCTGGCAAACGAGGACACATTGTTGCCGACACAAATGTTTCCCCGTTTGCCCGCGCGCGCAACAATTGTTGTGGGCACAAATTTTGTGTCCCCAACATATGTTTCTTCGTTTGCGCAGCTTGGACACACAACATTCATTTTGTCCCGCCGTTTGCGCGCCCAAAAAACATCGTGAGCAACAATGTGTCCGAAACAATAATGTGTCATCGTTTGCCAGGGCCTTTACAACGCAAGGAGGATCGCAAAACATGGTAAGAACATCTCGCCTGCGGCTCGTAGCGTATACGTCTTTGTTCTTACTACGTTTTGCCGTCATCTGTGGGTTATCAGAGGACACACGCACTGCCAAAAGGAATCTATTTGTCAAGTAGAAGATGGGTGGACGGGCCATTTGAAAATTGTTGTACTTTCCGTCGAGGGTGCGATTTATTCATTCTCGTACCAAGAGATCACGATTCTTTTGTTCAGCGACTGCACCTAGGTCTGGGGTCGAGACGTTGAGGAACATGACACACGGCTTCGACAAAAGTTGAACAGAGCCCGAGAAGTAAATCTGAAACTTAACCTGGCTAAGTGCCACATCAGAAAGGATGCTGTACCGTACATAGGACACCTGCTAGTAAAGATGGTCTCATGCCTGACCCAGAGAAAGTCCGTGCTGTTAAGGAAATGCGACAGCCGCAGAACACAAAGGAAATGAGAACATTCTTAGGATTCATGCAGTATCTGGCCAAGTTCATCCCAAACCTGGCTGAAGTGAGTCAGTGCCCCACTCAGAAGACTCCTTGAGAAGGAAGTTGCAAGGCACTGGGAAACCCAGCAAGAACAAAGCTTTCAAAACCTCAAATCGATGGCTTCAAATACACCAGTACTTGGCTATTACGATCCTGCCAAACCCGTCACACTGTCAGTGGATGCAAGTTCAAAGGGACTTGGTGCTGTATTGCTCCAGGGCGATCAGCCAATAACCTACGCATAGAGAGCGTTAAGTCCTACTCAGCAGAAGTACGCACAAATTGAAAAGGAAACCTTATCCATTGTGTTTGGAACCCAAAAATTCCACCAGTATGTCCAGTTACGGTCCAGTCAGACCACAAGCCGCTAGAGCACATCCCAAGCAAACCACTTCACCAAGTACCCCTCCGTCTTCAGAAAATGATGCTGTCTTTACAACGTTATGATCTGAAAGTCGGATACAAACCAGGAACAGAGATGTTTCTCGCTGATGCATTAAGCAGAGCATTCCTACCTGAAACAAATGAAGCTCTGGTGCCAGACCTAGAGGTCTGGCACACATTTGCCCATCTCACCTGAAACGTACCTTGAATTTCAGAATGCAAGATGCCGTATTAGAAGGGTGGCCAAACTCAAAAGCTGAAGTATCAGTAGAGATCAGACAATACTGGACATTCCGAGACGAGATTTCGTGTATTGACGGTCTGCTATTTAAATGGCAAAAGCTTATTGTCCCACAGGCACTCCGACCTTTGATGCTGGAGAAAATACACGAATCACACCAAGGAATAGTCAAGAGTAAACAACGCACTCGTGATGTACTCTTCTGGCCCGGAATGGCGACTCAAATAGAAGAACGGGTGTCCAAGTGTTACAAGTGCAGCCAGCATCAAAGAGCACACGCCAAAGAGCCAATGATTATACCTGAAATACCAGACAGGCCATGGGCAAGGATAGGCGCAGATATCTTTGAGCACGATGGCCATAGCTATTTATTGTGCGTGGATTACTTCTCCAAAAGGGGTTCGAAGTGGACAAGCTGGATAACCTCACCAGTGTACCTAAAGAGTCAGTTTTCAAGACATGGACTACCAGATGAGCTGATACCAGATCAGGACGACAGGTTAACCCCCCCCCCCCCCCCCCCAGTATCTCAAGGATTTTGTACAGTAGATTTCTTATAAGTTAAGAGTGACAACTTCATTGAACTTTGTTTATGGAACATTGAATCAAAGACATTTGGAATCTGTGGAACTTTATTGCTGATGAACTTTATTTGCATTATACACAGTGACATTTGGGATTCTGTGGACCTTTGTTGATCTTGTTGTTTTATTGTTATTATTGTAATTTTCTTTGTTTTGGCCAAGAAAAGGAAAGATATTATGTACGCATGGCATTGTGGGTACTTATTAAATATTCAGTTTTGCAAACATGGCTGCTTAGCACATGATATACGCAACATGAATCGTACAGGACACGAAGTCAACAACGAGCATCTTCAACTGTTCACTCAGCCTCCTCTGCAGACTATCTTTTGACTCGTCACGCAATCTTTGCTCAGATTGCGTGACGAGCCAAAAGAAGGTCTGCAAAGAAGGCTACTGTGTACTTTCATCCCACAGTTCCTTGTTAGTCATGCCCATACAAAACATTACGGTAACACTAAATTGGCCCAGAACATCCCCCTCACGCAACGCTGTCCCCAACAAAATAAAAACAAACAAACAGAGTAAAAAAGACAATCAAAACACAAGAATCAGGGCTTTATTCAGGGCTTAATTCGAAAGTGAAAGCTCTTCCGTTAAATTTAGTTAAAGCTGTTGACGCCAGATAACTACCACTATCAGAAGTGAACAATTCCGGCTTTGCCGCTATCGTAAAGGATTTCATTCATCTTGAGAACACCATGCCAAGGCCAAGGGTATTACGACCAGTAAAAAAGCGCCTTCCTCCAGCGCAGTTAACAATTAAGGACCTTGAAAGCATTTATCATCTTGATCAGTTTCCAGCCATTTTTCTTTGTGTGTTATTTGTCTCGTTTTCCCCTGAAATTTGGCCGACTCGGTCTGTTAAGTTTAATTTCCTCGGCTAGTAGTTTTCCTATATACCTAAATAATTTATAAATTTTAGTTGTTTTTTCACTGGATGGGACTGAGTCATTGCCAGCCGTACTGATTGAAATTGTTGTGCGTAACTATGTTGCACTTGAAACTGAAAAAACGTGCAGCTAAAAGACACGGTGATACAGCAAAAACTAGCTAAAGAGTGGACCAAAAGGAAAAAAGGAATCAGGTCTGCTGCAATTCAATGACATCTTGTCCATCCTCTTCGTTTACAACACTTTTAGTACCGGCTTGAGATGTTCTCCGGAACTGACTTTTGGAGAAGTCCGTTGATACACCCAGGCGTACCTGAAATCTTCTCTTGAAGCGCGCCCTGATCTGAAAGTAAAAGCAATATCGATTAAAAGGCCCTCGTGGGATAAGTCTTACTTAGGTTACGTGTTTGTCGATATTCAATTGTTCGTGAATGAGGATATACACAACCGTAAGTAAGGGGATTGCGTCTGAGGTTTAGGGCGTTGCAATACAAAATTAGTTAAAGTTCTTACTATAAATCATGGCAGCCCCGTAAGTGAGATAGTCCGCTTTGAAGGCTCAATCTAGTCATTTGACTATTTTGACAATGATTCGTAAAGGACGATACTGTCGAGGTCAGATAGAGAACTATGAAAGTTAGAACGTTTTGTTTGATCAAGGTATTAGTCGGACAAGTCCCCTTAGTTCACATCAAAATAGTGGATACTCCGGTACGTACCTCACTATTTCTGGCGCAATGAAGGACAAAAATGAAGAATCCCTGATGAAATAATGGCAAGAAGATGTTTTTATAACATGATTGGCTCCTGTTTCAGACGGGTTCTTTCATTTTAACTTCACAGTAGAGGGAAGATTTCAAAGAGATTAGTTACGTAGATGGGTAGATGTCGGTAAGCAATAGTAAGCAGGTATCCATGGAAACCATGGGCGTAACCAGGATTTTTCAAAGGAAGAGGGGAGGGGGGGGTTACATTGTGTCAAATACAGGGTACTCACCAGATTGTCACCTGAATATTGTGGGTTGTTTTCTTAAGAAAAGGCTTACAAAGGGGGGGAGGGCTACAGACACCCTGGGACCCCCCCTAGCTACGGTTAGGTCTTCCAGGATAACTTACAGGGTGGAAGACGTGTCCCAAACATTGCTGTTCAGTTCGCAATAAAACAAAGTGAAACCGCCAATAGCAGTTTGAAAAATCGGTATGGGTCTCATTCCAATAAGACCTTATACCCACATGATTTTCCAAACTGAATCTGTATCGATAAGTTTCAGACGTTATAATAGAATAAAATGCTTTCAGTCAGAGACCAAAAGAGCTAATTAGAATCTCGATCTTATCTAATATATCTGCTCAACTAAGACAGTGCATATCATGCTCAAAGTCAAGGACAATCAAGGACAAGACAATCAAGTAAAATAAGATCGCGGCTTTTCGCTTAACACCGTTGGACAAGCTGTTCGATTTTTGTCGTCATAGCTTTTAATACTCTTGGATAACCCTCTACCTCAGAAGAAGCCGCAGAAGATCAAAACAGAGCTTATGGCAATAACCCAATAGGCTAATGTACTATTAGCAATGCAAACTAAATTCATCAGCTGTACCTGGGTGGAGTTCAGGATCACAAATATGTAGATAAAAGCCTTATGAAGTGACGACAGCAAACCAAACAGCCAGGTGACTCCAAGCAAAGGAATCAAAACTACGCATGCTCTGATTCCAAATCTGCAATGAAGTAAAAACGAACTTCGTTAATACACTCTATATATCATCCTTTGTAAATTTTCATGGCTGTGCAGTTTTGTGGTAACTGGAGACAGGTCCCTGAATTCGCCCTTCCCCCCCCCCCCCCCGCCCACACACACACACTTATTCCTAGAGCCTTAGAAAGGTCTACTGTGCAATAAAGTCAGCAAGTTTGCGACCCCATTGCAAAATATAAAAGTTTGTTATTGGCCAGTTTAATCCAAAAAATCATGATTTTTAATATATACTTCAAACTGTGAAATCAGTGAAACGAAATCACACAAGGGGAATCATGGCATAAATGGACGGATCTCAATATAACATTCTTCTTGGCTGTAAACAAAACAAAAATGGTGTTTACAGGTGCTATGGGTACCTGATCTGTTCAATCTGTTTGTCCTTTGTGTGCTGCATAGATGCCATTTCCCTGATGACAAGCACAAGAATCACCACATTCACCTACATGATAAGCAATCAAACAAAAATCAGAATCAGAAATTATTCCTTGGCCATATACTCTGCATCGAACAATCCAGAAAATATTCGCTTCTTCATTGGCAATAGTGTCTACTGTGCAGCAATACACGCCAGGTGTCTCCCTTTTAATAACCTGTTTGCAGGGGGTACTTTGCATACGCGCGAGAGTTTTCGAATATGTACGTCGATGTTACTATGATAACCAAATATTGATGGCAGTTTTGCAGAAATTGGAATACTTCACCTTTTAATAACAGAGTAAATGTTTTGACTATGCTTTACTGTCCTTGCATCGTTATCGATCGCATTTTGGTAAATTTTTGTTTGGAGGTTTGATGACATTTTGACTACCGAGACGTCCAGACCAAGATGGACGCCAACTGGAACCGAAGTTGTCGCAGTTATGCCACGTCATACGAGACCGGTGCTAAGAACATTTGCAGTCTACAAGAAAATATCCTCGGTAATATTGAGCACAACCTAAAATAAGGGTGGTAAAATTTGAAGTTGATTATCAATTTTTACTTACAATCTCGATCACCACGAGAAATGACACAAACATCCAGATGAGACCATTATCAGAAGACAGCCAGCAGCTTTGCAGTTAAGAAACAAATTAAGTTAGAAAACAAGCATATGAAAAAAAACATTTCTTACGTTTATCTCGCAACACCAGTTGTGTGACCTTTGTCAGGTAAATACAGTGGCGCGGATAAAGGTATACAAAATGGGATGCAGTGATAGTCAGAATGGCTCATAACATTTTCAGAGTAAGCCAATCAAACCTCTTATTATACTTATTATAATGGTAATGATCATCATTATAATGATAATGATGGTGACAATGGCAATGGCAACGGCAATAGACAGTGACAGTGGCAGTGGCAGTGACAGTGACAGTGGCAGTGGCAGTGGCAGTGGCAGTGGCAGTGGCAGTGACAGTGGCAGTGGCAGTGGCAGTGGCAGTGGCAGTGGCAGTGGCAGTGGCAGTGGCAGTGCCGATGACAATGACAATGACAATGACAAAGACAATGACAATGACAATGACGATGACGATGACGATGACGATGACGACGACGATGACGATGACGACGCCGATGACAGCGGCAGTGGCAGTCACGATGATGATGACCCGATGGCGATGACAATGACGCAGTCGAAACCTTGGGGGCGAGGCTTGGCGTGGTAAAGCAAAGCTCTTTTGGTCTCCCGGGAAAATATGGCCGCCGTGTGACAAGGGCGAATGATAATGACATTGACAGTAACAGTGACAGTGACAATGACAATGATTGTCACATTGACAGTGTCGATGACGATGGCGATGACAATGACAATGATTT
Source organism: Galaxea fascicularis (assembly GCA_948470475.1). Lineage (NCBI taxonomy): Eukaryota > Metazoa > Cnidaria > Anthozoa > Scleractinia > Euphylliidae > Galaxea > Galaxea fascicularis. The sequence goes on from OX419345.1 coordinate 14,033,142, forward strand.
TGACAAGACATTGACATTGACATTGACAATGACAATGACATTAACACTGACAGTGACAGTGACTCACTGTCACGATAACGATGACATTGATGATGACATTAACACTGACAGTGACAGTGACTGACAGTGACAGTGAAGATGACGATGACAGTGACAGTAACAATGACAGCTGCAAAGGCATCGTATGGTAATGGTATGGTAATGGTTAAATGGTAATTACTGACCATAAAACAGATAATGATAAATACATTAATTAAGATTAATTTTCCTCTAATTATCATTATGATAAAATAATAGAAATAACAAACTGAAATACTTCGAAGGTCTGCTTACTACTTATCGTTGACAAAACTCCCAATTCCGTCTGTTCCTGAAGCAATACCAAGAGACATCGCCACCAAAACTGCGGGAATTCCTAAAAGGTCGAACCGAGATCACGTTAAGCAACTAAATTTTCAGGTAAACGGAATTTCTTTTCTCCAACACCAGTCTTGGCATCAGATCTCTATTCGCTAAGGCATTCAAAGGGCTGTGAACCTAGAAGTAGCACCTAAGACACCTAAGGTAATTTGCACGAATACAATGCTTTACACACTATTGTTTGAGCTAAACTTGTTCCATCCTCGTTTCTGGCCGGTTTTGTGGGATCAAATTAGGTTACTTCTGAAATGATGAATACTGGCCCCTTCACAAAGAAGCGAATCAGTCAAAAGGACGTAGACACAAGCAACAGAGACGTCTTCGATAAGCCTTAAAAAGTCTGGTTTGCACTTTTTTTAAGAAGAGATAATCTGAAGGACGAGAAAATGACAAAAATGTCTTGGGAAGGTGGGAATGCAAAGAATGGGGTGGTGCAGACAATGTCCTCGAACACTGAAATAACGGTGCATGATATCGTTTACATGCGTCACGGATGGCGCGCGCTGCCCATATACTTCCATATCTTACATTTCTGCGAATTAGAGCTAACGTAATGCCCATTATATGTGTCTCAAATTATGATTTTCACGCCGGTGAGCATTGTCTTAGACATGTTAACTACACGATTCAGGTTGCGCCCTGGTGTTTCTTGTCCTTACCCCACGACATGCCATGATAAACTGACATTTTGTGGTTGACATTGTAAACTTTAACAACGAACAAGTACAAATAAATCCCCTCCACAAGCATCCAGCACAACGCTGCCATGAAGAAATACTGCATTAGGGCTGCTACTGCCACACAAGCGCCCTGTAGAGAAAGATTGAGAATGCGGCTGATTAGAAAAGCTTACAGCAGAACCGTTCGATGTTAAATATAAAACAAAGAAAAATGGTAAATAAATCGATCAGAGGTTTACTAGGGTCTCAAAACATAAAAAAATTAATATATTTACATCCAATTCAGTAAATCTATTTTGCACATTGCAAAGCAGTGGTTCCAAAACTGATGAAACATGTACGTGAGGAGTAATGTCTAAGGTCCCTTTTAACCCTTTAGCTCGCAATAGTGATCAACATCTAACCTCTCCTTACCACATCACTACATTTAGTTCGTCCCATGACAAGAATTCAGGGCATGAGAATACAGGAAATGATCACCAGGAATCAGTTGAGTTAACGTTTAGACAAATTCTCCCTACATGAGTAACATGTAACATGTGCGGACTGTAAAGAGAATACATATGCTGGTATTGGGATTAGAGAATTCATCTCAGCCACTTAAGGTTCATCTGTCCACTCACTTGTTCTTTCATTCGTCCGTTTGCTCACCTTGTTTTTAGTTGCATCAATTCCAGCCACAAACATTATCTGCCCGGCTGACAGAGAAGTGAGCAAACTCACACGAATCTGAGACAAAGGCACTTGCTTTTCTCTGATAAGAGATAAACACACCATTAGATCTAGAGCGGTTTTCATGATCAGTGGCGTGTCGAAAGTAATTCGCGTTTGCTCCGGTTTTGCATTGCTTTTTTTTCGTAATTTGGTGACAAAAGACTCGCCACTATCTTAGCCAATGGAAAGCAAACTTTGGTTAAACTAATCGCGGGTAGGACGCACGCATTTTCCCTCGCTTGGTTCCGTTTGCGTATAATAACTTCAAATTCTGATTGGTTTACTGAGCTGTCTTCGTCTCTTTTGATTGGTCAGAGTAAGTTTTTGGTTTTACAAAAGTGGTGATAACTTTTGAATAAATAATGTAATGCAGTATGATTTCTTTTTCTATAATCTTTTTTGCGTCAAATTTGCTGAACTTCGAGAAAAAAATAGAAATATGTTGTGTTTTTCGGCATAATCCATATTTGCGTAATTGCCCTCTATCTAAAAAAAAAATAAAAAATAAAACAAACAAAATAAACCGGTCTTCGTTTTAACGATCGTCCAATAAGTGTTTTTCACTTGTCAAGGTCGGGAAACCGAACAACAAACATGTACAGACAACCGGCCTGCTTTGTCGAACCCAATCTCTTACCTCTACTAGCGTTCCTTACTGCGCAGGCTTGAAGAAAGGAACTAAGTTAGTTTTGATGGGCTTTTCCGAACTGAATAGAAATAGATGTGAACGCAATTTATGTAATTGCGTAGAGAGGCCTGAAAAAAATTCAGGACTTCAACAGGGTTTGAACCCGTGACCTCGCGATACCGGTGCGATGCTCTAACCAACTGAGCTACTAAGTAAAATGAACTCCGCAACTTGGGGCTGACCTTTTGCTCGTTCAATATTTTCGGACTTACGAATCAGAACAATATCGCGATGTACCTCGAGTCTTCGTTCCGCATAGTGCACGCTTCAGGAAACGAGCGACTCTCAAAAGAACCGTTACGTTTACGAATCTGATTGGTTATTTCAAACAATACAAATGACCGAAAGTAAAACAGAAATACAAAATCGGGCCGAATTCTAAGCAACTACAATTCATGAAGTCCGAGATCTTTATACGTCTACGGAACTTTTTGCTGTGCCAAGGGAGCGAAGTTTCTGTGAAATTCTATAGTACTACATCGCTGAAACTTAGGGAAAACTTTGTTTTTTCTCCTACTTCCCAATTCAAGTACTATTAAGTAATTGGTAGTAATATTAAGTAATTTGGAGAGTGTTTGAAACACTCTCCAAAAATGATAAAAGGGTTTTACTTATTGCCGATAGTTAACACACCGGTGTGCATGATTGATATTGGCGCCCATTTCAGCGCTCCCAATGTTTTGCAATAAGGTTATTATTCTGTTGCTTATTGCTTTAGTACTAATCATTTTAGTATCAAACTATGTCTTAGAGATAAAAATTTTGCCAACTTACGTTAGAAAGAGATAGCAGATCATTGTGATGACAGATCCCAGAAGAGACAGCGCCAGTCCAATGTATGTCAATATATTCAAGATGGCGATCTCATTGGGACGTAGCTGCTGCATGATAACGATGAAACAAGCCAATCAGTCACTCAGGGAAGAAATGCAAGTTTTTGTATTGTTGTACGACCAAGGAAACAAACTAAAGCTGTCACAAAAAGTCTGTAAATTTGGAAATACAAGAGTATGAAAATATCCGTAAAAGCTGTTGGTGGCAGACATTCCCAATAGGCATTTCCGAATTACCTCAGGCCTCTTTTTCAAAGCAAGTCTCCTTTCATATGCAAATCAATTTTCATTCACACGCAAATTAAACTCATTTTCATGTAAATGAAAACTGATTTGCATCTGAAAGGATGAGCACTAAGACCCGCTTTGAAAAAGAGGCCTGAGGTAATTCAGAATGATGGTCTATTGTCCCGTTTGAGGTAAGGAAACGATGACGTCACATACAGCCATAATATGGACAACCATATCTTGATTTTCACTCTGCAGCTGCATTTGGCCAAAAACAAAATTTCGTTCCTAAAATTGAAGGTGTGGTTAACCTTGCCTTTTACACCATGGCTTTGTTCGAAACACCATGTATTTTGAGCAAATGCTACTGACGATCAAACTGTTCCAAGTGATAAAGTTTGGAGGCTATTTCGTTGGAATTTATTAAACTTCGTTGGAAATGCTCGAGAGCGGATTCAACAGCCCTTTTGGATGCTGGACTAATAAGACCACATTTCAATCATGACAACATTTTGATAAACGTTCTATCAGCAAACGTCACACGTATTCATTACAAAAGCGTAACACTTACAGCGCCTGTGAAATCCATAAGGACAGCGAAATGTGTCATGTGGTTGCATAAGCACGTTGTTTCTGAACTTCCGAATGTAAACTGAGTATAACAACCTTCAGTCGACCATCCTTTGGAACTAAAAAGGATCAAAACCTTACTTCAGTAGTTTGAACCCAGGAGTCATAACATAACTAAGTGTGTAACTAAGTGAGTGTACTGAGTACTGGGCAGGACTGTTTAAGGTGACAATGACTGACGTTTCGACAACCTGCGCGGAAGTCATCATCAGAGTCAATTGATTTGTGTAACGCCGGTAGCTGGTATAGATATCTTGGCCGTTGATGTGATTGGTCAACGAAGTCGTGATGTTATTGGCCGACTGTCTGTTAAGCCTAGTTGTGATTGGTTGTGAAGACTGTAAAACAGTGATTGGTGCGTTTCGATTCGTCTTTTGTTGGTCTAATGTCTTTATGTTTGTCTGTTGTTGATGTCGCCGACAAGTCGTTTGTACTGATTACAGGAGGTTGTAGCCAACGGTTTAGTGGCGATCCATTGGTAGTAATTAGTACTGTATGTAACGCATTCAGCAGAGTCCCAGTCGATTCTGTGGTTTGTCTGTAAATGGTGCTCAGTAATGTCATTGTTGATATCACCATTTCTCTTCGCTCAGTTGTCTGTGTTCAGTCAGTTTTGCGTTCAAATTTCTGCCGGTCTCACGGATATACCGAGGTGGCCTGGCAGTCGCAGCATTTGATCTTGTAAACTGCCCCTTATCTGTCATTTCGTCCGTCTTAACGTATACCACCTACGGTCGTTACACAACTCACTTGACTGATGATGACTTCCGCTCAGGTTGTCGAAACGTCACCTTAAACAGTCCTTCTCAGGAATGAAAAAAAATCAGTTATGTATAATTACTCCACCTGTTTATTTGCAACTGCAAACTAACTTTAAAAGGATTGAAAAACATGACGGTGAAAACCTGCATGTCGCCATGGTAACATCAAGTTACACAAACAACCAATTATCCTATCGAATCGTTTCTAGATCGGTAAATTTTAAATACGCTCGATGTTATTTATATTCAAAGTCAACGTGGTCAGTTGTACCTCTGCCCCGCCCAAAGGCAAAATAGCGTTAAGGACGTTCTAGCGCCGTAAGAAGGATACATTGCAACGTTTTCCAGCAGTTTATAGCACTTACTCTTGGAACAATACTTCTACTGTTTATCTGCTATATTGGTCGAATGCCTGGCCAGTAATTGGTGAACAAGTTATGGTCTCTCTATTGGCCAATAATGTATTTGTCCATGTATTTGTTTCTTACCTATTTTCTGAGAGGTCCCAGAATACACATTCTCTTTTATTCCCTGGAGGCTTAAATCAATTATAGTTCGTTAAGCTGTGCAATCCAATAATTTAAATAGATTTGAAGTATAGCAAGAGAAAATTAAGCATGTTTTGATTCGTACCTCTGTGAATGCAAAGCGCATGGTCGTGGCATCACTAGGAAGTGTTACATACTCTCACTCCCCCTCCCCTGTCAATATACTAATATAGTTTTGAGCTCATTCAAAGTTGTTCTACTACTGTACCAAGCTAAATCGTCAGTTTGTAACAGTTTGTAAGTAATATAAAAATAAACCAGAGTGATTGATTGATTTATTGATTGATTGATAAATTCATTGAAAACAAAAGAAACAAGACAAAAATACGAAGACAACAAAGACAACGACAGTATATATAATATATTACTATGAACGTAATATCACAGTTGAACCTCTTACATTATAAGAGATTTTTTTTTGCCATTGGTACCTTTATGCTCTTGAAGACTAAGCTGATATTTCTTTCCAGTTTGTTTGGAGGGGGGTATACCGTAACTGACATTATCATCGTGTTGATCATGATTCCCCTGTAAAAACATGATACAGACACAAAGAGTTACATTGTTAAGCATTGTTTTAATAAACGGTCTGGAATAAATCTCAAGGATATAAAATGCTGGGGATATTAATTCAAAGTCCTTGATCTCCAGATATTCTGGAGACAAATTTCTTGGAAAGGCATACGTACAGTACTAAGCCATTAAGCCCTGGCATCAACTTGCATATTCTCGTAATTAGTCTTCTCGTATTTCTGATACTACTGGTTCAGAGAATTTCGGTGAAGGTTAAGGTACAGAAACTTTATTTATACACGGTTAAACATCACAAGACGTTTTATGTTTGATGATCATTTCCTTTATTCTCATAACCTGTGTGTTAGCTGAAAACGGTGACACTGTAAGGAGAAAGTAAGCTCTGGCCACTAGAAGGGCTTACACAGCAACTTTGGTGCGAGTGCATCATGCATGCAGAGATTCCACGATGCACCAATCCGAGTGACTCATGATGGCCGAATGCTATAGTTCGTGTTTACCAACTGGTTTTGAATGACGCTGCCATCATCAAAACAATCTTACATCCCACACTGGTTGAGTTGGAAAATAAACTGCATAGTACCATAGCCACTAAGTTATCTGTTTTCATGCCTATCTCAGAGCTGGCCAACTGTTTTGTAAGCTGGTTGCTATTGACAACCGCTATATTTGGCGTAGTTCTGCAACTATACTTGTTAGTCAGCGGTAAGAAGAACACAAACCTTTTTTGGTACCTGCACTCAGGTTTTGACGTATCCGTCATGAACGATTCATTCAGGTCTTTGTATATCATTGTTAATATATATGAGCCTAAAATTCAGAATAAATAAGCAAATTAATTGATCCATCAATCATTCAGTCGATCAATCGGTCAGTCAATCAATGAATTGATTATTCAATCGATCATAGTAGCATGCAAAAGCTAACAAATAGAAAGTTATCACTTGGATTGACCAAATCATGAAACATACAAAACTGCCTCCAGCATTTGGGTTTCGGCGTATTGAAATCAAAGCTTCTGGGCGTGATTGAGAGAGCTATTTCTTTATCCTTAAAAATGTCGGGTCCAGAAATCCTTCCTTTGTGATTTTACTCCGTCTGGTAGAAAACATCAGTCTTTGCTGTCTTAGCGTTAATCTTTCTTACAGTACTATCGAAAGCAAACGATTTTGTGCAGTTAGTTTCAACAGGGCAACAGTTTAATGTGTAAGAGGTTTTTGCATATGCATCTACTTACGTCCTTTACGAAATGTTTTAACCGGAATTTCGATATAGTTTCCTCCCAAAACGTTTATGCGATGAAAGCGTTTGGTATTATTGCTGGAACGTCGCCATGGCCACGCCTGGAAATCTGGAACAACAGTAAAAGATAAAGATGGTTTGGACTCGACTTGGATTAACCAGAAACGTCCTTTTGTCATTATTGTTATTATTATTATTATTATTATTATTATTATTATTATTATTATTATTATTATTATCATCATCATCATCATCATTATCGTTTCTTGTTCTATCTGCGCGCTAGCCATTTCATTTCAGTACCCCGGGAAGCTACCAATTTCCCTAGGGCTCACTGGGACGGGGAAGGGGAGGGGGGGGGGGGGAGAAGCCAGGCTGGCCTACTCGCTATGTAAAGAGCACATTTCGAAGGAAATGGGCTGTTCCCAAATAGGTAGATCTTTTGAAATTCTTCAACGCTGATGTTACTTTAGTCTGAAATGTCAGCGGTCTCCTTCCCCTAACCCACAGGAGGAGGCGGGGAGGGGGAGGGGGTGGTTTGTACATTTCTGGATGCCTTTTTTAAGTAACACAAGTGCTTTAATAACTATGGGCACAATTTCTGTTTCGAGACCCCACTTCTTTGTCACTTCTGCTTCTAGATCCTTGTATTTGGATAGTATTTCCACCATTATTATTATCCTCGTTGTACTTATATCTACGTATACATGCTGACTGCCTGGTCCTAAAATCCTCTAGGACATTGTAATTGATAGCTTTGCCATCTGGCAAAATATCTTTAGGCGATCCAGCACCTAATATATCAATAACATAGACCTAATACACTGACCTAAGTTATCGCTGACCAGGCTGACATTATCAAATCGAGGAACACGGCTGACGAGAAGATTGAGAACAAAGCCTTCAAAAATCTTTGTCATCTGAATGACGCTTTTTACTTGTTCTTTCTCGCTTCTTTTTGAAATCATGCTTGTAATAGCCTCTTGTAGGTTAATCAATGCGCGCTGCAAAACAGAATGTGAAATAAGGAGGAAAAGGGAATGACCAGAGCTATCAGATGTTTCAGATGTCACCTAATATTGATTCATTGAGGTCTAGTTTACTGTACAAATCATCACACAGAAAGACCACTCTATGAGCTGCCTGGGTGGAACCTTTCACAAGATATATAGTTATCAAATGAAGAATGATCATCGCAGTTGTGATCGCAATTTTTACAGTTGCGTAAAGAAGCCTGAAATTTCAGGACTTCAACGGGGTTTGAACCCGTGACCTCGCAATTCCGGTGCGAGCTATGAACTGAGCTATGAAGCCACTGATGTTGGGAGCAAGTAAAAAAACATATGTTCCCGTTGGTAGAGCATCGCACCGGAATCGCGAGGTCACGGTACTACTTCCAGGATTTGCATTAGTCCACTAGTTGGGTGATACTAATACTAGATAGTACTACATATAAACGTCTGCGAAGTTAGCACTAAATATATATCGTCTATGAAGTTTGTATTCTTAGGTATTTTTAGAAGAATTGTTGGCTTAATAAGAATAATGCTAAGATAAAGTCGAAAGTTCCATTGGTAGTGACTTTGTTCAGGAGTTGTCCTTCTACCGTGTAAAACTAGTTTGGCTTCAGCTTAGTTCGACCGACGTTCAAGATGACAAATCCTCAGAAAAGGAGAGACCAGAAATTATGGCATATGTTAACAGTTGAATGTAGGGACCGGTCATTCTTTAGCGGGAGGTGGGGGAGGGCTACTATATTGGGGGGGGGGGGAGGGTCACTATTTTTTAGCTTCACGTTGGGAAGGGCCATTTAAAAAAATGTCTTTTAGGGGAGGTCACAGATTATTTTAATGGAGTATGGGGGGAGGGTCAGAGCTTTTTGGGACCCTTTAGAAGGGAGGGCCACAACTTCTTGGCCAAACTTTTTTCTCAGTTTAGTAGGCCTGTTCCCCCCACCCCCACCCCGCTAAATAATGACCTCCCGTATGACAGCTACTGACATCACAGTTTGTCATATCATTTTTATTCATAATATTGGTTTATCTCGATGCTCTTAAATTAATGTTTACTATGTGTGTTTTATTTGATGATGATGATGGTGATGATGATGCAGTAAACGTACTACCATCGATTTAGAATATCACCTGCAAAGTGTCATTTTTGTTTTCGACGCCTGTGGTGTTTCCTCCAGGAGTCATGACGTTGAGTCCAGAGCAAAACTTTCTCACTACCTAAGAAAAGCCGGATATACAAATATTTATATTGTTTTACTGCAAACTAATAAAGACAATTACGAATTTGGCCGTGTTGTTTTAATAATTATTCGCACTTCACAAAGCCGTTGTAATCTAAAACATATCCTAGGTATTGTTTGCTTACTTCATTGTCACCAGCCCCCATGCAGTGCTATGACACTGAGTGTTTTCACTTATGAGACGAGCGGCCATATTGGTTCCATGAAACAAAAGAAAGTAGTTGTCAAACAGTAGAGTTTAATTCCTGGAGGGTCAGGCTGGTACACCATTATGGCAGCCGTTCCTTTGTTTTGGTACACCAACATGGCCGCAGTGACGTCATCTGAAAACGCTCTATAGTTTCAAAGCGCGACTATCTGTGATCAAATAATTGCTACTTAAACAGAAACGAGGCGTGTACAAAACCATGTGTGTTTGCTCGAACACAAGCCAGATGTTTTGCTGAAAAAACGTGTGTTCGTAAATTCCCAGTCGCGTTGATTATTATGCATTGAACTCACTATCTCTTTTCTGATTGGCCGAAAGCGTATAGTGAATTTTCAAAGACAGCGCTTGTGGCGTCATACCTGCAGATTACATAATATTCACGTCAAGGACACTCAAGGTCACGGGTAATCATGTTATGAATGACAACGGTGGCTTGCCGTCGGTGAAATAGCAAAACAACGACTAGGTTTGCAATTGCAAGTGAATGTTTACTGTCACAGCATTTTTTTCGTTCAATGTATAATAAAACAATTATTAGATAAGGTATTGTGATATCCAGAATACTCAAGGTCTCGTTATCAAAGAAGGCTTCGCGCTTTGTGTGGCTTGCCGTCAGTGAAGAAGCAAAACAACGTCCAGGTTTGTAAGTAAATGTTTACTGTCGCGCCATTTCTTTTTTCGTTCAATGTATAAAACAATAAAACAATTATTAGATTCAGTTTTTGTGATATCCAGAATAATCAAGGTCGAGGTAAGAGGCTGATAACTCTTACCTCTACCTTGATTACTCTGGGTATCACAAAAGACCTCATCCAATATTGTTTAGTATGCGAAGACGTTCTGTTGATGTAGCCCGCGCCGTAAAGCACAAAACCATGAGGAAGTTTGCTCTTCACAGTAGGTTTAATTTATTGGCAGAATCGCCATTTTACAACAACACTGTCTCCGCACATTCCGTGTACATATATCCCGGATGATAACGCACGTCCTCCCCCTTCTGGGCATGCTACATATGTACATATCTTGGGTTGTATATAAGGTCTAATATACGCGGGTGGTTTATTTTTTAAATGCGTGGCTCTTCATAACAACAACAATAATTATGAAAGTAAATTCATAAAAATTCCTAGAATCCCTTGAGGCTAAAAGCAAACATTAATTATGGTCACCTTTAATGTCATTTATGTCGCGACATGATACCTTCGTGACAACCCGTTGATTCGATCCGTACCACGTGCGAAGATTGCACAAAATCTAACCAATGAGGTTTTAGGGTGGTTTCCCCATGATAGTCAAGATTCCTTGTTAGTTGCGTCCTTCCTTCCCTTGCCATCAGAGTGTTTTTCCCACCACCACCCCTTTCGCCGGCCGACGGCGTTGTTATTCGCCCGACGTTTGTTAATTAAGGCTATCTGTTTACATTTATTGCTGTATTGTTACTTAAGCTTTGATTCAATTAAACCTGCCACATCAGTGGCCAAATTCTTCCAACACAGATGTGTGATTTATAACTTGCACTCCTCAGTACGTTTAAGCCTACCCTGCAATTTACCACAGAGCTCACGTTTTAACACTAGAATGATTTAATCGGTGGATGTCGCGACATAAAAACTTTTTAAGCTTTATAATTTTGGCAATTCTGTACCTAGACGTATGTCACACTAAAGAAAGATAACATTTGCCATAAAATGTGTTAATTCAATCCTAGGTTAATGATGTCGTCAGTCATGTGACTATTCCTGAATTAGCATCTTAGGTTACTGTGACGAGACGTCTTCATCAATTTAACAATAAATAGGATATTTGAGGTTGGATAAGTGCGGTGCATTTGACAATAACCACGTTACTTCTGGCATTTGAAATTTAAGGGGGCAATGAAAACGAGTGAAAAATTTGGAAGAACAGGTCGAGCACTGTGTAGACTAAATGTTACATTACACGAGATCAAAACTTTGAGTGAAAGGAAGGTTCCACCTGACAATTTGGTGCGTGGCTAAAACAGGGACATGACATCATCAGTCACGTGGTCAGGGCGTTCGAAATATTAGTTTGTGTTGATTGTACAATTGTTACTTTAGCAATCTTTATATTTTATTAGGTTCCACCTGACAATTTGGTGCGTGGCTAAAACAGGGACATGACATCATCAGTCACGTGGTCAGGGCGTTCGCAATATTAGTTTGTGTCGATTGTACAATTGTTACTTTAGCAATCTTTATATTTTATTACGTCTGAGTAATTATACCTCCGTTTTCCAAATTTTAATGACTTTTAATGAAAGTTATCCAGTGATCATACGCTAACACGCGGGAATAATGATAACCTTGTGTTAATCTCGGTTCTCTGCCGTAGATAGTTTCTTTAGTTTATTTTTTGTTACTGAATAATGATCACCGACCTTATCCTTTCATAAACACCTGTAAAACAGGGAATTTCATTGGCCAATGGCTGAAACAATGCCATCTAAAGTATTCTCCATTTCATTGGTTCAAGGCAGAAACATACCACTTATACATGCTGACATACATGCTGTTTACACAAAATAGCTCGCTCAACAAAAATTATAAAATAACTTGGTAATGACAAAGGCGATTAGGATGATTATTACACGACTCTGGCCGTCAGAGGGCTAATAATAAAAATCAACCAAGCAATTCGCTCTATCAGCGGTCCAATATTGATAGGGTATTGTCCTGAATGATACTGCGTCTCTGCTTACACTCAAAAACAACACGGAAGAAATCATCCGATTTTATTTTCCTTGTCATGTATACATGACTGGCCCTCAGTCAGAATCAAAAAAACCGTTAAAGCTTTCTTCAGAACTAGTGGGTCAATATTTTCCCACTACGTCTTTCGATCGCACTTGGTTAATAAGATATTAAGACATGATGTTTGCTAATGCTGATTCTCATTGAAAGAGATCGATATCACTAATTCTTACATGTTGGAAAACTGAGCACTGAAGCAATTTTGAAGAGTTTGAAGCATTGTTCCTGGGTTCCTGGTTTCTTTGGTAAGGAGAGAGGTTCCACGGTTGGTATCCTGAAAGATTAAAATTTAGAATCACATCTGCAGAGCAATATTAATACTAAACAATTAAAAAATAAAAAAAGACTAAAACCTCAACAGAACATGTTCCATAAACTTAAGAGCTCATACATAAGCTTCCTTTTGATGGCAGACTTAGTTACTTGCATGTATATTAAGGTTACCGTATACCTTGAGATCGGCAATTTTCTTCAAATTTGGATTTTGGGGTTAAAGTCATAATCAAAATATTGGGGGAGAAATGGCGGTTTTACATTTTGGCCGGAAGTAATAGTTCTTCTTTTGATTGACATTCTTGATCTTAGCGCTGTTTTCTCGAATCATTTTTTTCACTTGAAGGAAACACTTTAAAGAGCTAAAACTCAGA
>OX419345.1:14048799-14056299 GCA_948470475.1 Galaxea fascicularis
AATTCTTACCAGTCGCGAAGTCTTGTACACGAAGCACGGTACGCGTAATCAGTCTTTGTTTTGCAAAAAAGATGCTTTCCAAAATACGGGTTTTTCTCAAGCGAAAAAAATTGACACAGCATGTTTCTAAAGATTTTCCAAGTTTCAACCGACGAGGAAATGGGTAAATAAAGTAAACTTGTCGAGTTTTTCAACTCACAGCCTTTTTCAAATTCGTGCTTGCGTGATTAGTGCGCGGAAAGCCAAACAAGTTGAAGTCACAACCATGTTTACATACTGTCATACAAACACGCCTCTCGGCCAATCCGAGCCCGCGTACTATCTTAGTTATTTTATAATTTCCAATACACGTAATCAGTTGCGACTAATTGAGATGCTCGTTGGCTAGTCCATGGACATTTAAGGAAAGTAGGAATTCAATAAGATTTTTTGTTTTATTGGAGAGTTTTCCAAGCATAATTCATCATTCAAAGGTGTTCAACATATGTTGTGCTGTTGCTTCTATTTAATTTAAAAACTGTCAACGAAAAATTAACGAAGAAGTACCAAAAAATGTTGTTTAATGGAAATATCAAGTCACTTGAAAACAAGACACGTTTTGCTAGGTGATAACAAAGTCTCAAGCTTTAGTAGTGTTTAAACTCAAAAATACAAAACAAACAGCAATGATAAACATGGTGGAGCCACGATGTTAAGAAAAACCGGGGGAAAGCTGTATGTTGCTTGGCATATGAAACATTAAGTTTTTGCCATTAGAAGTGCGTGGCTTCATGATCATGTTTATCACCGCTCCTGTTTGTAGTTTGCTTTAAGAATGCTCAAATTCATCGAGAGCACTTGCTCCCATGGGAGTCGGGAATCAAAATGAAGGAAAAATAAATTTAAAGGAGAAAATCTCTTAATGACTGATCCAACAGTCTGATACAGTCTTTAGTTTGTCAGCCTCAGGTGGAACCATTTACAGAAAAAAAAAAAAGAAACAAAAAAAAAAAGAAATATTTGTGCGCAAAATGAAATTGAATACTTTTATTTAACAAAGATGAGCAACAAATTTACGTCCAGGTAGGGAGACATGACTCCAGTCTGACTCATTCGAGGAAACAACACCAAAACAACGCTAGAAAAAAGACTGAAAGTAAATAAAAGTCGTGCCATCATTTGCCCTCACAAAACAGCAACCCGCGAAGTTGTATTACGCTAAGTGAAACGAAGTACTGCCGACATCGAAGTTACATCACAGGCAAACGAAAACGCAAATTTCAATGGCACAAAAATGAGGTGGAGAGCTTTCCTTAGTGAGGATTGGTTGAACGGCGCGTAAAGCAAGCGGTAATATAATATTATTGTGATAATGGTATAGTTACGTTCAGGTTTTTATATTAGGGTTCAAAACCAATTTGGAATCGGCTGCGCGCCCGCGTTCATCCCGCTGCTATTTCATGTTTCTTATTATGAAATGCTGAACAAGGAAATTCTGTTTATTCACAATATAAATAACGAGTTTGACGCAAGCGGTAAAACCACCAGCAGGCGAACACTAAAAATCTGTTTCTATGAGCCCTGGGGATCAGGAAAAGTTGGGCTTTCTTGGTCTCAGTTTCTCGTATCGTTCGTTTGTTAGTATTTTTGTTTCGGCCAGCGTTTCTCCTGTTGTCATCCAGAAGGTCCTTTATTTAAACTTAAACTTAAGTTTGTGACATCCTTCACCAAGGAAATTTCGTACAACGCACAACAAAGACCTAGCTAATATGTTGTTGCACACGGTACCCCCAACTTTGAGCGGTCAATTTGGGATTGTTTTGATAGACCAGCTGTAGGGCTGTCTTTGGCTTCTTTGTAACTTCCGATTTTAGAAAACTAAACCGACATGGTGTATATTCAAGCGAATAAACTGGATAGAAAATTAAAACAAAAATGACTTTTTCACTCACCCAAAATTAAGGCCATGGCCAATACAAATCCGTTTAGGACTGCGTATTTCATGATAACATCCTAAATTTTACCTTCCCTAGTAAACTAAATTGTTTTTCAGTATACACCAAGGACAAAGTTGCCTCTTGTCTTTTTTGCATTAATTGATCTTCCGCTCTAAACCAAACCGCTGTCTTCAGCTGTTAACTGATTAAAAATCAATAATAAATGAACATCTTCTCCTGCCATGTGCTCCTTTAATTTCTTTAGTAAATACCAAAAACAGGTCAAAACAAGGCTCTACGTGAAGCTAATCAACGAAGTAATTACTATGCCATGAAGGATAAAATACGAAGCTGCAAAACACGCTATGTTCTTGCCAATGCCAAAGAGGGGAAACTACTCTCGACAATGTGGCAGTGTCAAAGATATTCAACCTTAAATACAGTGAAACGTCGCTTTAACGAACCTCTCGATATTCTCGGCTTCAGTCCAGCCTGACACACGAATGATGTCACGAATCAAAGAAACTAAAAGGAAAATCAAGCAAAACAACAAAATAAAACGAAATACTGATGTAAGAAAGAAATGGAATCTATTTGTCAGTGAGTGTGTACTCTTAAGGCCCTGGCAAACGAGGACACATTGTTGCCGACACAAAAGTTTCCCCGTTTGCCCGCGGGCGCAACAATTGTTGTAAACACAAATTTTGTGTCCCCAACAAATGTTTCTTCGTTTGCGCAACTTGGACACACAACATTCATTTTGTCCCGCCGTTTGCGCGCCCAAAAAACATCATGAGCAACAATGTGTCCGAAACAATGTGTCCTCGTTTGGCAGAACCTTTACAACGCAAGGAGGATCGCAAAACATGGTAAGAACATCTCGCTTGCGGCTAGTAGCGTATACGTCTTTGTTCTTACTACGTTTTGCCGTCATCCGTGGGTTATCAGAGGACACACGCACTGCCAAAAGGAATCTATTTGTCAAGTAGAAGATGGGTGGACGGGCCATTTGAAAATTGTTGTACTTTCCGTCGCGGATGCGATTTATTCATTCTCGTACCAAGAGATCGCGATTCTTTCGTTCACCGACTGCACCTAAGTCTGGGGTCGAGACGTTGAGGAACATGACACACGGCTTCGACAAAAGTTGAACAGAGCCCGAGAAGTAAATCTGAAACTTAACCTGGCCAAGTGCCACATCAGAAAGGATGCTGTACCGTACATAGGACATCTGCTAGTAAAGATGGTCTCATGCCTGACCCAGAGAAAGTCCGTGCTGTTCAGGAAATACGACAGCCGCAGAACACAAAGGAACTGAGAACATTCTTAGGATTCGTGCAGTATCTGGCCAAGGTCATCCCAAACCTTGCTGAAGTGAGTGAGTGCCCCACTCAGAAGACTCCTTGAGAAGGAAGTTGCAAGGCACTGGGAAACCCAGCAAGAACAAAGCTTTCAAAACCTCAAATCGATGGCTTCAAATACACCAGTACTTGGCTATTACGATCCTGCCAAACCCGTCACACTGTCATCGGATGCAAGCTCAAAGGGACTTGGTGCTGTATTACTCCAGGGCGATCAGCCAATAGCCTACGCATCGAGAGCGTTAAGTCCTACTCAGCAGAAGTACGCACAAATTGAAAAGGAAACCTTATCCATTGTGTTTGGAACAAAAATTCCACCAGTATGTCCAGTTACGGTCCAGTCAGACCACAAGCCGCTAGAGCACATCCTAAGCAAACCACTTCACCAAGCACCCCTCCGTCTTGAGAAAATGATGTTGTCTTTACATTTGGAATTCTGTGGACCTTTAATGATCTTGTTGTTTTATTGTTATTATTGTAATTTTCTTTGTTTTGGCCAAGTGAAAGGGAAGATGTTATGTATGCATGGCATTGTGGGTACTTATTAAATATTCAGTTTTACAAACATGGCTCCTTAGCACATGACATACACAACATAAATCGTAGAGGACATGAAGTCAACAACGAGCATCTTCAACTGTTTACTTAGCCTCCTCCGCAGACCTTCTTTTGACTCGTCACGCAATCTTTGCTAAGATTGCGTGACGAGCCAAAAGAAGGTCTGCAAAGAAGGCTACTGTGTACTTTCATCCCACAGTTCCTTGTTAGTCATGCCGATACAAAACATTACAGTAACACTAAATTGGCCCAGAACATCCCCCTCACGCCACCGCTGTCCCCAACAAAATAAAAACAAACAGACAGAGTAACAAAGACAATCAAAACACAAGAAATCAGGGCTTTATTCAGGGCTTAATTCGAAAGTGAAAGCTCTTCCGTTAAATTTAGTTAAAGCTGTTGACGCCAGATAACTACCACTATCAGAAGTGAACAATTCCGGCTTTGCCGCTATCGTAAAAGATTTCATTCGTCCTGAGAATACCATGCCAAGGCCAAGGGTATTACGACCAGTAAAAAAGCGCCTTCCTCCAGCGCAGTTAACAATTAAGGACCTTGAAAGCATTTATCATCTTGGTCAGTTTCCAGCCATTTTTCTTTGTTTGTTATTTGTCTCGTTTTCCCCTGGAATTTGGCCGACTTGGTTCGTTAACTTTAATTTCCTCGGCTAGTAGTTTTCCTATATACCTAAATAATTTATAAATTTTAGTTGTTTTTTCACTGGATGGGACTGAGTCATTGCCAGCCGTATTGATCGAAATTGTTGTGCGTAACTATGTTGCACTTGAAACTGAAAAAACGTGCAGCTAAAAGACACGGTGATACAGCTTAAACTAGCTAAAGACCGGACCAAAACGAAAAAAGGAATCAGGTCTGCTGCAATTCAATGACATCTTGCCCATCCTCTTCGTTTACAACACTTTTAGTACCGGCTTGAGATGTTCTCTGGACCTGACTTTCGGAGAAGTCCGTTGATATACCCAGGCGTACCTGAAATCTTCTCTTGAAGCGCGCCCTGATCTGTAAGTAAAGGTAATATCGATTAAAAGGCCCTCGTGGGATAAGTCTTACTTAGGTTACGGGTTTGTCGATATACAATTGTTCGTGAATGAGGATATACACAACCGTAAGTAAGGGGATTGCGTCTGAGGTTTAGGGCGTTTGAACACAAAAATAGTCAAAGTTCTTACTATAAATCATGGCAGCCTCGTAAGTGAGAAAGTCCGCTTTGAAGGCTCAGTCTAGCCATTTGACTATTTTGACAATGATTCGTAAAGGACGATACTGTCGAAGTCAGATAGAGAACTATGAAAGTTAGAACGTTTTGTTTGATCAAGTTATTACTCGGACAAGTCCCCTGAGTTGACATCAAAATAGTGGAAACTCCGGTACGTACCTCACTATTTCTGGCGCAATGAAGGGCAAAAATGAAGAATCCCTGAAGACATAATGGCAAGAAGATGTTTTTATAACATGATTGGCTCCTGTTTCAGACGGGATATTATTTAACTTCACAGTAGAAGGAAGATTACAAAGAGATTAGTTACGTAGATGGGTAGATTGAAAACTATAGATGTCGGTAAGCAATAGTAAGCAGGTATCCATGTAAACCATGGGTGTAACCAGGATTTTTCAAAGGAAGAGGGGGGGGGGGGGAGGTTACATTGTTTCAAATACAGGGTACTCACCAGATTGTCACCTGAATATTGTAGGTTGTTTTCTTAAGAAAAGGCTTACAAAGGGGGGGGGGGGGTTACAGACACCCTGGGAACCCCCTAGCTACGGTTAGGTCTTCCAGGATAACTTACAGGGTGGAAGACGTGTCCAAGACATTGCTGTTATTCGCAATAAAACAAAGTGAAACCGCCAATAACAGTTTCAAAAATCGGTAAGGGTCTCACTCCAATAAGACCTTATACCCACATGATTTTCCAAACTGAATCTGTATCGATAAGTTTCAGACGTTATAATAGAATAAAATGCTTTCAGTCAGAGACCAAAAGAGCTAATTAGAATCTCGATCTTATCTAATATATCTGCTCAACTAAGACAGTGCATATCATGCTCAAAGTCAAGGACAATCAAGGACAAGACAATCAAGTAAAATAAGATCGCGGCTTTTCGCTTAACACCGTTGGACATGCTGTTCAATTTTTGTCGTCATAGCTTTTAATACTCTTGGATAACCCTGTACCTCAGAAGAAGTCGCAGAAGATCAAAACAGAGCTTATGGCAATAAGCCAATAGGCTAATGTACTGTTAGCAATGCAAACTAAATTCATCAGCTGTACCTGGGTGGAGTTCAGGATCACAAATATGTAGATAAAAGCCTTATGAAGTGACGACAGCAAACCAAACAGCCAGGTGACTCCAAGCAAAGGAATCAAAACTACGCATGCTCTGATTCCAAATCTGCAATGAAGTAAAAACGAACTTCGTTAATACACTCTATATATCATCCTTTGTAAATTTTCATGGCTGTGCAGTTTTGTGGTAACTGGAGACAGGTCCCTGAATTCGCCCTTCCCCCCCCCCCCCCCCCCACACACACACACACACACACTTATTCCTAGAGCCTTAGAAAGGTCTACTGTGCAATAAAGTCAGCAAATTCGCGACCCCATTGCAAAATATAAAAGTTTGTTATTGGCCAGTTTAATCCAAAAAATCATGATTTTTAATATATACTTCAAACTGTGAAATCAGTGAAACGAAATCACACAAGGGGAATCATGGGATAAATGGACGGATCTCAATATAACATTCTTCTTGGCTGTAAACAAAAAAAACATGGTGTTTACAGGTGCTATGGGTACCTGATCTGTTCAATCTGTTTGTCCTTTGTGTGCTGCATAGATGCCATTTCCCTGATGACAAGCACAAGAATCACCACATTCACCTACATGATAAGCAATCAAACAAAAATCAGAATCAGAAATTATCCCTTGGCCATATACTCTGCATCGAATAATCCAGAAAATATTCGCTTCTTCATTGGCAATAGTGTCTACTGTGCAGCAATACACGCCAGGTGTCTCCCTTTTAATAACCTGTTTGCAGGGGGTACTTTGCATACGCGCGAGAGTTTTCGAATATGTACGTCGATGTTACTATGATAACCAAATATTGATGGCAGTTTTGCAGAAATTGAAATACTTCACCTTTTAATAACAGAGTAAATGTCATTTTTTGACTATGTTTTACTGTCCTTTTGTTTGGAGGTTTGATGACATTTTGCCTACCGAGATGTCCAGACCAAGATGGACGCCAACTGGAACCGAAGTTGTCGCAGTTATGCCACGTCATACGAGACCGGTGCTAAGAACATTTGCAGTCTACAAGGAAATATCCTCGGTAATATTGGGCGCAACCTAAAATAAGGGTGGTAAAATTTGAAGTTGATTATCAATTTTTACTTACAATCTCGATCACCACGAGAAATGACACAAACATCCAGATGAGACCATTATCAGAAGACAGCCAGCAGCTTTGCAGTTAAGAAACAAATTAAGTTAGAAAACAAGCATATGAAAAAAAACATTTCTTACGTTTATCTCGCAACACCAGGCTCCAGAATTTCAAAGAGTTGTGTGACCTTTGTCAGGTAAATACAGTGGCGCGGATAAAGGTATAGAAAATGGGATGCAGTGATAGTCAGAATGGCG
>OX419345.1:14061299-14066299 GCA_948470475.1 Galaxea fascicularis
TCAACGGGGTTTGAACCCGTGACCTCGTGATACCGGTGCGATGCTCTAACCAACTGAGCTATTAAGCCACTGACATTAGGAGCAGGTTAATTAGTTGGAAGTAAAACGAACTCCGCAACTTGGCGCTGACCTTTTGCTCGTTCAATATTTTCGGACTTACGAATCAGAACAATATCGCGATGTACCTCGAGTCTTCGTTCCGCATAGCGCACGCTTCAGGAAACGAGTGACTCTCAAAAGAACCGTTATGTTTACGAATCTGATTGGTTATTTCAAACAATACAAATGACCGAAAGTAAAACAGAAATACAAAATCGGGCCGAATTCTAAGCAACTACAATTCATGAAGTCCGAGATCTTTGGACCTCTACGGAACTTTTCGCTGTGCAAAGGGAGCGAAGTTTCTGTGAAATTTATAGTAGTACATCGCTGAAACTTAGGGAAAACTTTGTTTTTTCTCCTACTTCCCAATTCAAGTAATATTAAGTAATTGGTAGTAATATTAAGTAATTTGGAGAGTGTTTGAAACACCGGTGTGCATGATTGATATTGGCGCCCATTTGAGCGCTCCAAATGTTTTGCAATAAGGTTATTATTCTGTTGCGTATTGCTTTAGTACTAATCATTTTAGTATCAAACTATGTCTTAGAGATAAAACTTACGTTAGAAAGAGATAGCAGATCATTGTGATGACAGATCCCAGAAGAGACAGCGCCAGTCCAATGTATGTCAATATATTCAAGATGGCGATCTCATTGGGACGTAGCTGCTGCATGATAACGATGAAACAAGCCAATCAGTCACTCAGCGAAGAAATGCAAGTTTTTGTATTGTTGTACAACCAAGGAAACAAGTTAAAGCTGTCACAAAAAGTCTGTAAATTTGGAAATACAAGAGTATGACAATATCCGTAAAAGCTGTTGGTGGCAGATATGCCCAATAGGCATTTCCGAATTACCTCAGGCCTCTTTTTCAAAGCAAGTCTCCTTTCATATACAAATCAATTTTCATTCACACGCAAATTAAACTCATTTTCATGTGAATGAAAACTGATTTGCATATGAAGGATGAACACTAAGACCCGCTTTGAAAAAGAGGCCTAAGTGCTACTATTATCAAATTTTTACCCCTTGAACTTTTAGGTTTATCACATAGAATTCCAGCGTTTACCGTTTACCGTTTTCAAATATCTGCATTGGTTCCAGAGATATTTGAGTTTGAAAAATGTATAAAATATGCAAATGAGTCGACTGGTGACGTCACAAACTCAACTCAAAATTTACATCAAGTATATAAACAGAACTATCTCAGTCAATTTGAAACAAAGACCATTGAAACTTGACAGGCTAATTGTTCTACAGGCAACACACCTACAACTATAAAAGAATTTGGTTCCCATGGCAACTCACTCTTCTCCAGTCCCTCCAACCAGATTTCAATATTTTAGTGATTTTCAACTTGAAAAAAATTGAACAAGGCCACAAACTCGACTTAACATATTTATATGCTTGCTGGATCACACAAATGAGGCACCATTGGCAAATATCAAAATAGAATGCCAAAGGTGGCCAGTAAAGTCATTAATATCTGGGAGGTCTGGAACCCAGTATGTTGCCATGGTAACAAAACTTGTAAGCTCATATTGTGGAACACATCTGGTAGAATCTTACTTCAAAAAATCAAGCATGTCTGATAGAAATTGGCGGAGATATCTTTTTTAATCATATTTCATTAAAATTTAGTTGAGTTTATGACGTCATCACTTGGCTAATTTGCATATTTTAAAAACTTGAATAACTGTTGAACAAAAAGAGATATTTCAATATAGTAAACAGCATTCTTCTTCTCATACGGACTACTTGTTTGTATTTTAAAATGGCTCAGAAAAGAAAGATGCAAATTTCGTCATAGTAGCACTTTAAGGTAATTCATTGTCCCGTTTGAGGTAAGGAAACGATGACGTCACATACAGCCATAACATGGACAACCATATCTTCATTTTCACTCTGCAACTGCATTTGGTCAAAAACAAAATTTCGTTCCTAAAACTGAAGGTGTGGTTAATCTTGCTTGTTAGACCATGGCTTTTTTCGAAACACCATGTATTTTGAGCAAATGCTACTGACGATTAAACTGTTCCAAGTGATAAAGTTTGGAGGCTATTTCCTTGGAATTTATTAAACTTCGTTGGAAATGCTCGGGAGCGGATTCAACAGCCCTTTTGGCTCCTGGACTAATAAGACCACATTTCAATCATGACAACATTTTGATAAACGTTCTATCAGCAAACGTCACACGTATCCATTACAAAAGCGTAATGCTTACAGGCGTCGATCCAGCGCCTGATCCAGCGCCTGTGAAATCCATAAGGACAGCGAAATGTGTCATGTGATTGCATAAGCACGTTGTTTCGGAACTTCCGAGTGTAAACTGAGTATAACAACCTTCACTCGACCATCCTTTGGAACTAAAAAGGATCGAAACCGTACTTCAGTAGTTTGAACCCAGGAGTCATAACATAAGTAAGTGTGTAACTAAGTGAGTGTACTGAGTCCTAGGCAGGACTGTTTCAGGTGACATTGACTGACGTTTCGACAACCTGCGCGGAAGGCATCATCAGAGTCAAGTGGTTTGTGTAACGCCGGTAGGTGGTATAGATACTCTGGCCGTTGATGTGATTGGTACACGAAGTCGTGATGTTATTGGCCGACTGTCTGTTAAGCCTAGTTGTGATTGGTTGTGAAGACTGTAAAACAGTGATTGGTGCGTTTCGATTCGTCTTTTGTTGGTCTAATGTCTTTATGTTTGTCTGTTGTTGATGTCGCCGACAAGTCGTTTGTACTGATTACAGGAGGTTGTAGCCAACGGTTTAGTGGCGATCCATTGGTAGTAATTAGTACTGTATGTAACGCATTCAGCAGAGTCCCAGTCGATTGTGTGGTTTGTCTGTAAATGGTGCTCAGTAATGTCATTGTTGATGTCACCATTTCTCTTCGCTCAGTTGTCTGTGTTCAGTCAGTTTTGCGTTCAAATTTCTGCCGGTCTCACGGATATTCCGAGGTGGCCTGGCAGTCGCAGCATTTGATCCTGTAAACTGCTCCTTCGCTGTGTTTTGGTTCGTCTTAACGTATACCACCTACGGTCGTTACACAAATCACTTGACTGATGATGACCTCTGCTCAGGTTGTCGAAACGCCAGTCAATGTCACCTTAAACAGTCCTTCTCAGGAATGAAAAAAAATCAGTTATGTATAATTACTCCACCTGTTTATTTGCAACTGCAAACTAACTTTAAAAGGATTGAAAAACATGACGGTGAAAAACCTGCATGTCGCCATGGTAACATCAAGTCACACAAACAACCAATTATCCTATCGAATCTTGCTAGATCGGTAAATTTTAAATACGCTCGATGTTATTTATATTCAAAGTCAACGCGGTCAGTTGTACCTCTGCCCCGCCCAAACGCAAAATAGCGTTAAGGACGTCCTTCCGCCGTAAGAAGGATACACAGCAACGTTTTCCAGCAGTTTGTAGCACTTAATCTTGGAACAATACTTATAAATAAATAAATAAATAAATAAATGATATTTATTTACCCAGGAAGCTCCACTCACCGCGAAGGTGTTTTCAGGGAGGTCCTGCATCCGGATCGAATTGGAATTTAGAAGTGTTGGTTTTTGGGGAGAGGGGAAAACCGGAGTACCCGGAGAAAAACCTCTCGGAGCAGAGTAGAGAACCAACAACAAACTCAACCCACATATGACATCGACTCCAGGAATCGAACCTGGGCCACATTGGTGGGAGGCGAGTGCACTTACCACTGCGCCAACCCTGCTCCCCGACAATACTTCAATACTTCTACTGTTTATTTGCTATATTGGTCGAATGCCTGGCCAGTCATCGGTGAACAAGTTATGGTCTCTCTGTTGGCCGATAATGTATTTGTCCAAAAATTAAAAACATTCTTACCTATTTTCTGAGAGGTCCCAAAATACACATTCTCTGTTATTCCCTGGGGGCTTAAATCAATTATAGTTCGTTAAGCTGTGCAATTCAATTTAAGTATAGCAAGGGAAAATCAAGCATGTTTTGTAACGTACCTCTGTGAATGTAAAGCTCATGGTCGTGGCATCACTAGAAAGTGTTACATAAACTCTCACCCCCTCCCCCCCCCCTCCCCTCCCCCGTCAATGTACTAATACAGTTTTGAGCTCATTCAAAGTAGTTGTCGATAATTAAATTTACTATGAACGTAATATCACAGTTGAACCTCTTACATTATAACGGATCAGTTTTGCCATTGGTACCTTTGTGCTGTTGAAGACTAAGCTGATATTTCTTTCCAGTTTGTTTGGAGGGGGGTCTACCGTAACTGACATTATCATCGTGTTGATCATGATTCCCCTGTAAAAACATGATACAGACGCAAAGAGTTACATTGTTAAGCATTGTTTTAATAAACGGTCTGGAATAAATCTCAAGGATATAAAATACTGGGAATATTAATTCAAAGTCCTTGATCTCCAGAGATTTTGGAGACAAATCTCTTGGCAGACATATTACAGTAATAAGCCTTTAAGCCCTGGCATGAACTTGCATATTCTCGTAATTAGTCTTCTCGTATTTCTAATACTACTGGTTCAGAGAATTTCGGTGAAGGTAAAGGTACAGAAACTTTATTTATACACGGTTAAACATCACAAGACGTTTTATGTTTGATGATCATTTCCTTTATTCTCATAACCTGTGTGTTAGCTGAAACGGTGACACTGTAAGGAGAAAGTAAGCTCTGGTCACTATTAGAGCTTACACAGCAACTTTGGTGCGAGTGCATCATGCATGCAGAGATTCCACGATGCACCAATCCGAGTGACTCATGATGGCCGAAAGCTATAGTTCGTGTTTACTAACTGGTTTTGAATGACGCTGCCATTCTCAAAACAATCTTACATCCCACACTGGTTGCGTTGGAAAATAAACTGCATAATACCTAGCAG
>OX419345.1:14071299-14091299 GCA_948470475.1 Galaxea fascicularis
AGAGTTATCAGCCGAAGCCGAAGGCTTCACGATTTGTGTGGTTTGCCGTCAGTGAAGAAGCAAAACAACGTCCAGGTTTGTGTGAAAACAGGCTTTTGCCTTCACAAACGGACAATCGGACGGGACGGGAAAACTCTATAAAACTTCTTTGGGAACGGCTTCTTCGCAGGCTGCGGGAGGGCCGGGATCTATTACGACGAACGACTATCCTCGAGACAGTAAATCCACACAGAACTTGGCTCCAACATAGGGTTTAATACCAAGGATACAACCAAGGGCATAGCCCGAACATAACCAAGGGTGTAACTAGGAATTCACCCCGGATGTAACCAAAGAAACATCTACAATGCACTTCTATTTATGCCACAACCACAATCTTAGGTGATGAAGTCACATCATTAAAAACTCATAACTAAACGTTACCTGATACAGTTGTAAAGTAGTGATTGGCTACAACGGAATTTCTCGTTTACATCATTAATCACTTCCAAGAGTTACACAGGTGGATAACGGCTTCTAACAGGTTGAGTTACAGCTTGAATGCTTATTACAGTTATGATCTTACACTGGACAGTTAACGCTTCAATTGATGACTAACGACAGGTTGGGTTTACGGATTATTGAACTTGAAACTAAAGACCAAATATTTTCTACGTTGGCTTTTATATTCTTTATCAGCGAAAGCAAAATTACTAAATACCAATAAATCCTCTCATCACATTTGCAAGTGAATGTTTACTGTCGCGCCATTTCTTTTTTCGTCCAATGTATAAAACAATAAAATAATTGTTAGATTCACTTTTTGTGATATCCAGAATAATCACAAGGTCGAGGTAAGAGAGTCACAAAAACCTCATCCGTTAATTGTTTAGTATGCGAAGACGTTCTGTTGATGTAGCCTGCGCCCGTAAAGCACAAAACCACGAGGCACTTCACAGCAGGTTTAATTTATTGGCAAAACCGCCATTTTACAACAACACTGTCTCCGCACATTCCGTGTACATATATCCCGGATGACAACGCACGTAGTGGGAACTGACTTCGAAGCTTATGAGAACAGCTAAACTTCTTCTTCGTGGTCAGTGGAGTGACTGACTCGAAACAGAAGAAAGCCTTCCTGTTAACTAATCTACCTACTGAAACGTACCAGCTGACGAAAGATTTGGTGGCCTTAATATTGTTAAGAGTAGATTCTCTCACATTCGACAGGATCGTCGAGCGTCTCCAAAAGCAATTGAAGTCCCAGAGATCTGACAACCGAGCGCGAAACGTCGGAGAAACGGTGAGTCAGTATGTTGCTGTTCTGAAACATCTAGCTACCGATTGCGAGTTTAATGAAGCCATGCGATTGATGATGATGATGATGAAACTTTATTAAGGTTTCTAAAGAAGCCTTCTAGCTTAGGCTAAAAACCTATACTAATTAGGGGACACAAAATAAATAAATATAAATTAAAGTACAAAATTTGTGACATTAACAATATTTACAGTATGACAAATATGTCTATATGAATACCAGAGATGACAGCATTTGCATACATTGTCCATTAGTGTAACTATATCTAATGTGCGTATTTTATTTTTAAAACATTTTAAGGTGGTAACTTCTCTATCTCAAGTCTGGGGGGAATTTTCCCCAGAGATTGGGCCCCAAATGGTGGAGGGAGTGCTTGCCATATGTTACCGTGTTGTACCTGGCAGCGGAGAAATCAGACTGCATTAGGTTATACTTGGATCTATGCTTATTAAAAATGTCATCAATATAGGGGGGACATAGATTGTTCTTGGCTTTATACATTAAAACACAAATGTCTTGTAGTCTCCTGTTCTGTAAACTTGGTAGTTCTGCTCTTTTTAGAAGTTCAGGGTAACTTACATTGGTCCTGAAAACAGCACGCAGGCCCCTTTCTTGCATCCTCTCGATTTTACGAGAATCACTGGCTCGACAAAAGTGCCACACTAGGTGGCAGTATGTAAGGTGCGGCAATATTGCTGTTTTAAAAAGCATAAGTTTAGCATTTTTCGGAATCAAATTTCTAAGTCTCATAAGGACGCCAATTTTCTGACCGGCAATTTTACAGATCATGTTAATGTGCTCTGAAAAATTCAGCTTAGAATCTATTGTGACACCCAACAATTTTAGAGAGTCAGTTATTCTAATATCATGATTGTTTACTCTGGTTACTTGCGTGGTGTTACTATCGCTTTGGCCAAGGCCGATGTTCATGATTTGATATTTCTTCAAGTTCCCGGCTAAAAGATTTGAGTTGTACCAATTAGTAGCTTGCTGTGCACGTTCCTTTAGCATTAACATAACAGAGGACTGATCCAGTCCTGTGTGATAGATCTGATGATCGTCCGCATACATAGACAAGTTAGTTGTTACACAGTATGACAAATCGTTATGGAATATGTTCCAAAGTAAGGGACCTAGGGCGAATCCCTGTGGGCAGCCTTGGTTAACAGTCCTACTTGAGCTGACAAGGTCCCCAATCTTCACCCGGTAATTGCGATCACACAGATAACTCTCCAGAAGCCGAACTGTACTGCTCTCAAAACCGTAGGCGTCGAGCTTACTCAATAGTAATGGTGGATGGAGTGAATCAAACGCTTTGGACATGTCAGTTGACAGCAAGCTCACAACCAATTTGTCATCTCTTGCATGCCTCCAACTCTCCACTAGGTGAATAAGAGTTGTCTCACAACTATGCCCTCTGCGGTAAGCCGATGAGTTAACATAAATATGATCTTCAAAGCCAGTAAAGACCTGAGCACCTATCAGTTGTTCGAAAACTTTGTCAACACACGGTAGGACGGTTATTTAACAATTATTCCTCGAGCCCGAATGGGCTCTGTGTCAATAGCCCATGAGGCCGAAGGCTGAATGGGCTATTGACTCACAGGTCATGAGGGCGAGAGGAATAATTGTTTTAGTAAAATCCAACTAGTTGGTCAAAAAAATATCGAGATAAATAGTTATTTAGTTTGTCAAAAAGACGATAGAAATAGTAGTTGCAAAAGGAGTCAAATTTACGGTAACACTTGTCAACAGTTCAAATTTATTTTGTGCATTCCTACCGTTAAATATCTTCATTCCATATTTAGTTGACTTCTTTGTAGATTTTGGTACAGATATATGTAACAATGAGCTCAAATACTCGTCCGAAACTTCAGCAAAACGCGATTCAGCCGCCATTGTTTTGGTTTTCAAAGCCGGCGCTTTTCGCTACTAGAGGGCTATAACAAATAGCCTACTAGTAGCTCAACCAATCAGAACGCAGCATTGATAATAGACCACTAGTTGGATTTTACTAAAGGGCGATAGTTTTCCTTGGAGTGCTTATCATCCTTTTTGTAAACTGGAGTCCAGACTCAACGCTTCCAATCTCTTGGCCAGACACAGTTACGTATACATGAATTGAAGAGAGTAGTAAGTGGTTTGGCAGTTCAACAGCTGCGATTTTCAAGACTTTGGCCGGGATGTTGTCATAGCCAGTGGCCTTGTTAGTGTCCAGAGATTCTAAAGACTTGACCTTGCCTGATAGGTTTAACTTCAAGATTGCGTGACCACTTTACACTTTGCTGTTGTATTCTTAGAACACTTGGATGGTCCTTAAAATCTTTCAGTGATGTAAGCTTGGCGATGTCACCACTGATCCCATCAGCTATAGTGGTAAAGTAATCCACAAATATTTCAGACACCTGCCTTTGATCTTCAACTATGGTACCCTCTACTTTCAGCTGGATGTCTGTGTTCGTTGAGCAATCCTTTGTGCTCAGAAACGGCTTAAATGTTTTGAAAAAGTCTCTTGGGTTGCTCTTGAGGTCATCAGCTTTACTTTTCCAGTAGTTCTTTATTGCAATCCGCCTCTGTTTCGTTGCCTCGTTTCTTGTCTTGCGCCGAAGCTCCCAGGTTTCTGGAGTTTTATTTTTCAAGTACTTTGCATTGGCCTTTCGTTTGCCGGCTCGAATTGCATCCTTCCATTCAGGTGTCATATATGGAACATCTTTGTCAAGTACTCTCATTTTCTTTAGAGGTGCTAGGTCATTCAGTACATCATTCATGATTAAATTCCAGGAATGTACTTGATCGTCAACTTCATCGAATAATTGAATAATGTGCCAAGGAGCCATGTCAAGGTGACGCTTGAATAGTTCTGGATCAAGGTTTTTGAAACTTCTAAAATTAATTGTCTTGGGTTTGTCTGTCAGATTAATTTTCTGCTTAAGCCGAGCCCCATAAATAAGCGCATGATCACTCAAACAAGGATGATAGTTATCGGAATATAGAAATAATTCAGGTCTGTTGCTGAGTAATACATCGATGAGACTTTCTGTTATGATTTTACCACGCTTTTCTGTTCTTGTTGCCGTGATTAACCAGTCAAAACCCTGTTAAGATTGGAAAGGCTTAGAGATAGATTGGTTTCGGGTATTCGAGATAAGATAATGATGTCAGAGCTTTTGAAACTTAAACTTGAGGAACTGACATTTGACATTGCTGCAGCAAAATGCATTGCTATTGAGCAATCTTACAAGAATGTTGAAGCTCTCCAGGAGGGTAAAGAGTCAAAGCCAAAAGTCAAACCCAAACAAGAAGCTTAAACCTAAGAGGGAAGTTAAGCCTTCAGAGAAAAAGGGTTCCCCATCCCCTAAAGAGACTGGTGATCAGAGTTGATCATAAGAGTTGTCCGTACAAAAAGGACAAATGTTACTACTGTAACAGGACTGGTCATATTCAAAGGTTCCCGACCCCCAGTAAATTATGTGGACAGTGATGACAACTTATATTAGGATCCCTAGAGGTTAATGATATGGGTGACAATGATATGGGTCAGTCCGCAGGTACAGGGAAGGGTGATCAAGATGGAACTAGACACAGGGTCGGCAGTGTCTGTACTCCCATACAAGTAGTGTAAGGAACATTTTGGTCACGTGAAACTGGCAAAAAGCCATGTCACACTTAAAACTTACACTGGGCAGAAAGTCACACCCAAGGGAGAGACGAAGCGTAATGTTAACCTTATTAAAGGCCAAGAAAAGGAGCTAACCCTACAAGTGGTTGAGACACCAGGGCCAGCATTGTTGGGCGTGACTGGCTTTCGCAAATTCAGTTGGACAGGGGTGAAATCAAAACCCTTAAGCTTAGCCAGACACCAGAAGGAGTAATACAACACAAAGTGGATCAGTTGTTACAGAAGTACGAGTCTGTATTTTCTGAGGGTGTAGGCACACTTAAAGACCACAAGGCTGATTTAAAGGTTGCGGAGGACTGTCAGCCTAGCTTTCATATACCACGCCAAGTCCCACATGCGCTGCCCCCCAAAGTGGAAGCAGGACTGACACATCTAGAGAAGGACGGTATTCTGTCTAAAGTAGAATACAGTGAATGGGCTACCCCGATTGTTCCTGTGGTAAAGCGGAATGGCGCAGTGCGTGTGTGCGGCGACTTCAAAGTTTCAGTCAATCCAGTTCTTCTTGCAGAACCGTATCCTCTACCACGCATAGAGGATGTTTTTGCTAATTTGGCTGAGGGAAAGCATTTTAGCAAACTTTATCTACGCCAAGCTTATCATCAGATGGAAGTAACCAAGTCTAAGAAGTACCTCACGATCAGTGCACACAAGGGCCTTTTTCAATACAATCGGTTGGTTTTTGGCGTTACGTCAAGTCCATCGATTTGGCAACGTGCCATAGACCAGGTATTACAGGGAATACCTGGTACCCAGTGCATCCTCGATGATATGATTGTCACGGGCAAAACCGATCAAGAGCATTTGGAGAATCTAGGGAACGTGCTCAAGCGACTGCCAGACGAGGGGCTGAAGGCCAACAAGGATAAATGCGAGTTCTTTAAGGTTAGAGTTCAGTTCTGTGGACACGAGATCGACAGAGAAGGTCTTCACAAAACACAGGAGAAGATTGAGACAGTGGTTTGCGCTCCTAGACCTGAGAATGTGTCACAGCTTCGCTCCTTCTTAGGGCTCGTTAACTATTACAACCATTTCCTGCCTAATGCGTCCACAGTTCTCCACCCACTTCACCAATTGTTAGAGCAAAATAGCGTATGGCAGTGGACTGAACAGTGCGAGGAAGCCTTTACAGAGGTTAAGCGCATGATTACATCGGAGCAGGTGTTAATGCATTATGATCCAGCATTACAAGTTAGGCTTGTATGTGATGCTTCACCGACCGGCATAAAATAATGTAATGTAGGCAATGTAATGTACTGGTTTACTTAAGTAAAAAGAAATAGAAATTTAATCCGCCAAAAACGTGGAGGAGCTAAAGTCCCCCCAGCCACACCCACTGCGCGGTCCTTGCATTCAGGCTGTACTGAAATGTTCAGTCGGTAGCCAGGATACGTAACGTTCATAAATTCCTCCAACGGACTTACATAGGCCCAACTATGAAATAGTATCGATGGTTTCCACAAGCTTAAGTAAGACAAAAAAATCCCATATTTTGGTCAGATCGGATAATAAAAAGATGTTTTTGAAGGGCACCATACCTCCCCACATAAAATAAACATTGCGTTTCTCCATGATTCATCCAAGCGCTTAGCGGATTTTAAAAATTTCCACCGCTATTCGATTCGTTGAAATTCTAGCTTTTAACGGTAAATTTTTGCGTGGGATGCCTATGGCAGACCCCGTTAAAAATTCGGGTCCGAATTCCTTTGTTGTCATCTCCTACAGAAAAAGAAATCCCTTGGGACGTTCTACCTTTACTGCACGATTTCACTGGCTTCGACTATTTTTGATTGGCACATTTTTGTAAGTCCACGTACAAGGAAATACAAGCGAGTCGTTATTTGCGGTGTGGTCCCGTTTGTTGGGTGTTGTCTTTGGGGAGTATTATTCGATATGCATCTTTGTATATATGGTTGCTTAAGTTATCACAGCTTTCAAAGTTTTGATGTAAGTGGCGCACGGAGGAAGACATCTGGGTACCGTTTTTCGAGTTTTGGGTGGATCATCTTATCGAAAATCCATTGCGAGGTGATTTACAACAGTCGTCAGTGAGTTATGGTAATTCATACCCGTGGCTTTTCAAATCCTTTTCAGCCTTTCTTTACGATTGCAAGCATCACATCAGTTGATGTTCACAAATCAAACCTATTGCCTATTGTGGGCTGTATGGCTTCGGGATATAGATCAGCCCACTCAATTTGAAACACCTTGCCCGTTGTGGCAGCGAACGAATGAATCTGTCGATGTTGACAGCATCTGTGAGGCCCGATGGTGGCCAGGTACGCTTTGCCTGTTGTAGCAGCGAATGAATGAATCTGCCGATGGTTACAGCATCTGTAAGCCCCAATAGCGGGGGCAATATTTGCAACTTTGCTTTACAGCAAAAACATGCCGTATAATTCTTAGCTCCTGTTCCTCAGACATCTTTAAAAGCTGTGGTAAGCAATAATAATAAATGGGACTATAGATTAACTGTAAGATTTATTATTAAACAACGCAATTGGAAGCAAAGCAGAAATCACGAGCCTTCAAGGGTACAAATAAAGACAATTACACAAAAATTGCCGAAAAGAAAAGTCCCTAAACAAAGACCTTGCTCAAGAAAAGTGTTCGAAAACCTTCTAGGATATACAGGAGCACCCAACCAGGCATTTCTTTTAAATTCATCAAAATATATCTTGGCCATAAAATAAACCCAATATTGGCCTTTTTGAAGCAATTTCTCTACCTGCGGAGAAATTTTTATCTGTTCCATACTCACAGCTAGAACAGACCAAAAATTCCGTTTGCCAGCAGGGCCGGGTGGAAGTTTCCCAGCCAGCAAGCATAAAAAATACAAATTCATACATCGTACGCCTAGAGGGGCGTGGCAAAAACCCTAAAATCTATCATTCGGTGGAGGAGGTGGGGGGAGGGGGGGGGGGGAGATAAAGGAGGACATTAATTCCCAATAACTCTACTCGTACGCCGAAATGGCTCCTGACATCACAGTTTGTCTTATCATTTTTATTCATAACATTAGTTTATCTCGACGTTCTGAAATTACTTTTTACTGTGTGTTTTTATTGATGATGATGATGATCATGATCATGATGATGATTATGCAGTAAACGTACTACCATCGATTTAGAATATTACCTGCAAAGTGTCGACGCCTCCGGTGTTTCTTCCAAGAGTCATGACGTTGAATGCAGAGCAAAAATTTGTCCGCACTACCTAAGAAAAGCCGGATATACAAATATTTATATTATTTTACTGCAAACTAATAAAGACAATTACAAGTTTGGCCGTGTTGTGTTAATAATTATTCGCACTTCACAAAGCCGTTGTAATCTAAAACATATCCTAGGTATTGTTTGCTTACTTCATTGTCACCAGCCCCCATGCAGTGCTATGACATTGAGCGTTTTCACTTACGAGATGAGCGGCCATATTGGTTCCATGAAACAAAAGAAAGTATTTGCAAAACAGTAGAGTTTAATTCCTGGAGGGTCAGGCTGGTACACCATTATGGCCGCTGTTCCTTTGTTTTGGTACACCAACATGGCCGCAGTGACGTCATCTGAAAACGCTCTATATTTTGGTTGCAAAGGGCGACTATCTGTGATCAAATAATCGCTAATTAAACAGAAACGAGGCGTGTACAAAACCATGTGTGTTTGCTCGAACACAAGCCAGATGTTTTGCTGGAAAAACGTCCGTTCGTTAATTTCCAGTCGCGTTGATTATTATGCATTGAACTCACTATCTCTTTTATGATTGGCCGAAAGCGTATACTGAATTTTCCAAATCAGTGCTTTTGACGTCATACCTGCAGATTACATAATTTTTACGTCAAGGACACTCAAGATCACGGGTAATCAACGGTGGCAATAGCAAACGGTGGAAACAGCAAAACAACGACCAGGTTTGCAAGTGAATGTTTACTGTCGCAGCATTTTGTTTTCGTTCAATGTATAATAAAACAATTACTAGATTCGGTTTTGTGATATCCAGAATACTCAAGGTCTCGTTAAGAGTTATCATCCGAAGCCGAAGGCTTCACGATTTGTGTGGCTTGCCGTCAGTGAAGAAGGAAAACAACGTCCAGGTTTACAAGTGAATGTTTTCTGTCGAATTACCTCAGACCTCTTTTTCAAAGCAAGTCTCCTTTCATATGCAAATCAATTTTCATTCACACGCAAGTTAAACTAATTTTCATGTGAATGACAATTGATTTGCATATGAAAGGATGAGCACTAAGACCGGCTTTGAAAAAGAGGCCTCAGGTAATTCAAAATGATGGCCTATTGTCCCGTTTAAGGTAAGGAAACGATGACGTCACATACAGCCATAATATGGACAACCATATCTTGATCTTCACTCTGCAGCTGCATTTGGTCAAAAACAAAATTTCGTTCCTAAAACTGAAGGCTTGCTTTTTAAACCATGGCTTTTTTCGAAACACCATCAAACTGTTCCAAGTGATAAACTTTGGAGACTATTTCGTTGGAATTTATTAAACTTGGTCGGAAATGCTCGATTAAACAGCCGTTTTGGCTCCTGGACTAAAAAGACCACAGATCAGTCATGACAACATTTTGATAAACGTTCTATTAGCAAACGTCACACGTATCCATTACAAAAGCGTAATGCTTACAGGCGTCAAATCCGTAAGGACAGCGAAATGTGCCATGTGATTGCATAAGCACGTTGTTTCTGAGCTTCCGGGTGTAAACTGCGTATCACAACCTTCACTCGACCATCCTTTGGAACTAAAAAAGGATCGAAATCTTACATAGTTTGAACCCAGTAGTCATAACATAACTAAGTGAAGTACGATCGGGCGGGTGAGTGTACTGATTCCTGGGCAGGACTGTTTAAGATGACATTGACTGACGTTTCGACAACCTGCGCGGAATTTATCATCAGAGTCAAGCGATTTGTATAACGTTAGTAGGTGGTATAAATACTCTGGCCGTTGATGTGATTGGTCAACAAAGTCGTGATGTTATTGGTCGACTGTCAGTTAAACCTAGCTGTCATTGGTTGTGAAGACGGTAAAACAGTGATTGGTGCGTTTCGATTCGTCTTTTGTTGGTTTAATCTCTGTATGTTTGTCTGTTGTTGATGTCGTCAACAAGTCGTTTGTAATTACCGGAGGTTGTAAGCAACGGTTTGGTGGTGTCTGTTCTAATTTATATTAGTAAACCAGCTTTCCAGTACGATCCATTGGTAGTAATTAGTACTGTATGTAACGCATTCAGCAGAGTCCCAGTCGATTCTGTGGTTTGTCTGTAAATGGTGCTCAGCAATGTCATTGTTGATGTCACCATTTCTCTTCGCTCAGTTGTCTGTGTTCAGTCAGTTTTGCGTTCAAATTTCTGCCGGTCTTACGGATATACTGAGGTAGCCTGGCAGTTGCAGTATTTGATCTTGTAAACTGCTCCTTGTCTGTCTTTTGGTTCGTCTTAACGTATACCACCTACGGTCGTTACACAAATCACTTGACTGATGATGACTTCCGCTCAGGTTGTCTAAACGCCAGTCAATGTCACCAAACAGTCCTCAGTCTCAGGAATGAAAACAAAATGAGTTATGTATAATTACTCCACCTGTTTATTTGCAACTGCAAACTAACTTAAAAAGGATTGAAAAACATGACGGTGAAAAACCTGCATGTCGCCATGGTAACATCAAGTCACACAAACAACCAATTATCCTATCGAATCGTTGCTAGATCGGTAAATTTTAAATACGCTCGATGCTATTTATATTCAAATTCAACGCGATCAGTTGTACCTCTGCCTCGCCCAAAGGCAAAATAGCGTTAAGGACATTCTTGCGCCCTAAGAAGGATACATAGCAAGGTTTTGCAGCATTTTCTAGCACTTACTCTTGAAACAATACTTCTACTGTTTATCTGCCATGTTTGTCGAATGCCGGCCAGTCATTGGTGAGCAAGTTATGGTCTCTCTGTAGGCCGATAATGTATTTTTCCAAAAATTAAAAAATTTCTTACCTATTTTCTGAGAGGTCCCAGAATACACATTCTCTTTTATTCCCTGGGGGCTTAAGTCAATTATAGTTCGTTAAGCTGTGAAATTCAATAATTTAAATATATTTGAAGTATAGCAAGGGAAAATCAAGCATGTTTTGAAACGTACCTCTGTGAATGCAAAGCTCATGGTCGTGGCATCACCAGAAAGTGTTACATAAACTCTCACCCCCCCCCCCCCCCCCCTTTAATATACTAATATAGTTTTGAGCTCATTCAAAGTAGTCGTTGATCATTAAATGTGTTGTACGATTGATTATTATGTTCTACTTCTGTACCAAGCTTAATCATCAGTTTGTAAGTAATATAAAAATAAACCAGAGTGATTGATTGATTGATTGATAAATTCTTTGAAAACAAAAGAAACAAGACAAAAATACGAAGACAACAAAGACAACAACAGTATATATAATATATTACTATGAACGTAATATCACAGTTGAACCTCTTACATTATAACGGATCAGTTTTGCCATTGGTACCTTTGTGCTCTTGAAGACTAAGCTGATATTTCTTTCCAGTTTGTTTGGAGGGGGGTCTACCGTAACTGACATTATCATCGTGTTGATCATGATTTCCCCGCTGTAAAAACATGATACAGACACAAAGAGTTACATTGTTAAGCATTGTTTTAATAAACGGTCTGGAATAAATATCAAGGATATAAAATACTGGGAATATTGATTCAAAGGCCTTGATATCCAGACATTTTGGAGACAAATCTCTTGGCGGACATATTACTGTAATAAGCCTTTAAGCCCTGGCATGAACTTGCATATTCTCGTAATTAGTCTTCTCGTATTTCTAATACTACTGGTTCAGAGAATTTCGGTGAAGGTAAAGGTAAAGAAACTTTATTGATACACGATTAAACATCACAAGACGTTTTATGTTTGATGATTTCTTCCTTTATTCTCATAACCTGTGTGCTAGCTGAAACGGTGACACTGTAAGGAGAAAGTAAGCTCTGGTCATTATTAGGGCTCACACAGCAACTTTGGTGCGAGTGCATCATGCATGCAGAGATTCCACGATGCCCCAATCCGAGTGACTCATGATGGCTGAATGCTATAGTTCGTGTTTGCTAACTGGTTTTGAATGACGCTGCCATCATCAAAACAATCTTACATCCCACACTGGTTGAGTTGGAAAATAAACTGCACAGTACCATAGCCACTAACTTATCTGTTTTCATGCCTATCTTTTGTAAGCTGGTTGCTATTAACAACCGCTATACTTGGTGTAGTTCCGCAACTATATTTGTTAATCAGCGTTAAAAAAAACACAAACCAGTTTTGGTTCCTGCTCTCAGGTTTTGACGTATCCATCATGAACGGTTCATTCAGGCCTTTGTATATCATTGCTAATATATATGAGCCTAAAATTCAGAATAAATAGGCAAATTAATAGATCCATCAATCATTCAGTCGATCAATCGGTCAGTCAATCAATTAATTGATTATTCAATCAATCATAGTAGCATGCAAAAGCTAACAAATTGAAAGTTATCACTTGGAAAGACCAAATCATGAAACATACAAAACTGCTTCCAGCATTTGGGTTTCGGCGTATTAAAATCAAAGCTTCTGGGCGTGATTGAGAGAACTATTTCTTTATCCTTTGTGATTTTGCTCCGTCTGGTAGAAAACATCAGTCTTTGCTGTCTTTGCGTTAATCTTTTTTACAGTACTATCGAAAGCAAACGATTTTGTGCAGTTAGTTTAAACAGGGCAACAGTTTAATGTGTAAGAGGTTTTTGCACATGCATCTACTTACGTCCTTTACGAAATGTTTTAACCGGAATTTTGATAGAGTTTTCTCCCAAAAAGTTTATGCGATGAAAGCTTTTGTTATTATTGCTGGAACGTCGCCATAGCCACGCCTGGAAATCTGAAACAACAGTAAAAGATAAAGATGGTTTGGACTCGACTTGGATTAACCAGAAACGTCCTTTTGTCATTATTATTATTATTATTATTATTATTATTATTATCATGTTATTGTTCTATCTGCGCACTAGCCATTTCATTTCAGTACACCGGGAAGCTACCAATTTCCCTAGGGGTCACTGGGGCGGGGAAGGGGAGGCGGTGGGGGGGGGGGGAGAAGAAGCCAGGCTGGCCTACTCGCTGTGTACAGAGCACCTTTCGCAGGAAATGGACTGTTCCCAAATAGTTAGATCTTTTGAAATTCTTTAAACCTGATGTTACTTTAGTCTGAAATGTCAGCGGTCTCCTTCCCCTAACCCACAGGAGGAGGCGGGGAGGGGTGGGGGGGGTGGTTTGTACATTTCTGGATGCCTTTTTTAATTAACACAAGTGTCTTAATAACTATGGGCACAGTTTCTGTTTCGAGACTCCACTTCTTTGTCACCTCTGCTTCTAGATCCTTGTATTTGGACCTTATTTCCACCATTATTATTATCGTTGTATACGTATACATGCTGACTTCCTGGTCCTAAAATGCACACGGACATTGTAATTGATAGCTTTCCCATCTGGCAAAATATCTTTAGGCGATCCAGTACCCAATATATTAATAACATAGACTTACTGCACTGACCTAAGTTATCGCTGACATTATGAAATCGAAGAACAGGGCAGACGCTGCATTTCATCGAAAAATT
Source organism: Galaxea fascicularis (assembly GCA_948470475.1). Lineage (NCBI taxonomy): Eukaryota > Metazoa > Cnidaria > Anthozoa > Scleractinia > Euphylliidae > Galaxea > Galaxea fascicularis. The sequence continues at coordinate 14,084,936 of OX419345.1, forward strand.
TATGTGATAGAGAACAAAACCTTCAAAAATCTTTGTCATCTGGAAGACGCTTTTAAGTTGTTCTTTCTCCGTTATGTTCAATTTCTCGCCTCCTCCTGAAGTCACGTTTGTAATGGCCTCTCCTAGTAATGTAATGGCCTCTCTCACTGCACGCTGCAAAACAGAATGTAAAATAAGGAGTAAAATGGAATGACCAGAGCTATCAGATGTTTCGCGCAGTCACCTAATATTGATTGATTGAGGTCTAGTTTACTATACAAATCATCACACCGAAAGACCAGTCTATGAGCTGCCTGGGAGGAACCTTTCACAAGGTATAAAGTTAATCGAAGGGGAGGTGGCTAGTGCTGGATATTTAATTACTGAGCCGCGAACCAACCGAAACTGAGGTGAATAATTGTTTTGGTATATACTAAAACAGTGAGATAACAGAGCTCAAAAATGATAATTTTGAACTCATTTATTCCTGTCAACAATTTTCGCGCGAGTTGCTCGAAAGGTAGTAGCACCACAGGCGGCCCAGACGTTGTTTGTGATTTACATACGTGACAGTATTGCGCCATTTAAGAGAATGTATGAAAATGCTGAAAATGGTTCAAAAATCGCTCTAAATTCAACTTGTAGTCAAGGATTTAAATACAAGAAGCTTACCTTAGTCTGCATTTGTGTTATTTTGAAGTCTTTGTGGCAGCTGAGTCGTTCTAAAGTCGTTCTAAAGCCATTTTGACGATTTAAACTTTTCCAAGTTTGCTTTCCAGTAAAGAGAAACGAAAGGCTGGCGACATGGTCGGCCGACGGTTCGCACTCAAAGCTCCATAAATTCCACTAAAATGCTCGGAGCTCGCCAAAATTGCCTCACGGCAGCCGTCGATAATTCTTCTTTCTAGTTGCTTCGCCTCGGACTCCAAGGTTTATCTTATCCGCCCGAAAAACGCTCCTTTTCGAGCGCTGGCTGCCCATTTTTGCTTTGTCGAGATCCGTAACGAGTTATCTTGGCCACGGATTTCAAAATCGTTGGCTTAGCGACCCCTCCGTCACGACAAAGTCGCCCTCAACCGTAGGGAGGCACAGGTCAATTTGCTGTATGCAAATTGAACCGTATCAGGGTCCCTCGCGTCTTCCAAATTTAGACAACATCGGCTAACCGGCTCCACCAATAGTAAAGGCAAAGTTGGCTGCACGATTGAACTACGTTACGTGACTTTAGCCCTTAAAAGCACTGTTTCATTGAGCGATTTTAGCGCTCAGAAGAAATGTTATATTGAGCACTTTTTGCCCCAAAGAAAAGCACTGTTTGTGAGCGATTTGAGCGCTTAAAAGCACTGTTTTATTGAGCGATTTTAGCGCTTAAAAACAGTTTTGCTGAGACCAACTGAGCGATTTTAGCGCTGCCAAGCACTGTTTTGCTGGGCAGAAATGGGAATGCCAAAATGTCTGAAAATTAATTCCACTAGAAAGTGCTCTCGAGTAGAACTGACCAACGAACAACAACAACGTGCAACTGTCTTGTTAGCACGGTAAAAATTAGCGCTGAACAATTATAAAAATAAAACGTCCAGTATATTTGACTAGTATTACTTCTCTGCAAGCGGTGAGTTTCCCGCCGTTTCCGGTGTAATTTCCCCAGGGACCCTACGGTTCAATTTGCATACAGCAAATTGACCTGTGCCTCCCTACGGTTGAGGGCGACTTTGTCGTGACGGAGGGGTCGCTAAGCCAACGATTTTGAAATCCGTGGCCAAGATAACTCGTTACGGATCTCGACAAAGCAAAAATGGGCAGCCAGCGCTCGAAAAGGAGCGTTTTTCGGGTGGATAAGATAAACCTTGGAGTCCGAGGCGAAGCAACTAGAAAGAAGAATTATCGACGACTGCCGTGAGGCAATTTTGGCGAGCTCCGAGCATTTTAGTGGAATTTATGGAGCTTTGAGTGCGAACCGTCGGCCGACCATGTTGCCAGCCTTTCGTTTCTCTTTACTGGAAAGCAAACTTGGAAAAGTTTAAATCGTCAAAATGGCTTTAGAACGACTTTAGAAAGACTCAGCTGCCACAAAGACTTCAAAATAACACAAATGCAGACTAAGGTAAGCTTCTTGTATTTAAATCCTTGACTACAAGTTGAATTTAGAGCGATTTTTGAACCATTTTCAGCATTTTCATACATTCTCTTAAATGGCGCAATACTGTCACGTATGTAAATCACAAACAACGTCTGGGCCGCCTGTGGTAGCACTTGCTATTCATGTTGAGTATCTTAAAGGTGTACTTTAACGCAGTGGTCAGGAACAAAAAACTCCGACGCTTCGGCAATGCTGCCTTCATCCGGGGAAATGCCATTTTGCCATTTGACATTTCCCCTGATGAAGGCAGCATTGCCGAAAGTCGGGGTTTTTTGTTCCTGATTTTTAACAGCTTTAAAATACCCCTTTAAGATACCTAACAATGAGACGCAGCGCAGGACATCTCTTTATCCATTTTGAGTAGCCATTCACAGCGCGAAAAATTAAACGCTATCTACTGTTTTAGTATAAACCAATACTAGATAGTACTACATATAAACTTCCGTGAAGTTAGTACTACATATATAACTTTTATGAAGTTCGTATTCTCGAGTATTTTGAAAAGAATTGTTCGCTGAATAAGAATAATGCTAAGATAAAGTCGAAAGTTCCATTAGTAGTGACTTTGTTCAGGAGTTGTCCTTCTACCGTGTAAAACTAGTTTGGCTTCAGATTGGTTCAACTGACGTTCAAGATGACAAATCCTCAGAAAAGGAGAGACCAGAAATTATGGAATATGTTAACAGTTGAATGTAGGGACCCGTCATTATTTAATTGGGGGTGGGGGGGGCTACTATATTTGGGGGGAGGGTCTCTATTTTTTAGCCTCACTTTAGGGAGGGCCATTCAAAACAAATGTCTTTTAGGGCGGGCCACAGTTTATTTTAATGGAGTGTAGCCGCTGTATACGAACTTAGCACTCTACTTTGTCACTTTGATACTCGTCCCGTACGGTACAGAACCTCCGTCCCAGAACGGTTCTTATAAAGGAAAATTACAAAAACTATATTAAGAATAAGACGACAGAAAGCTTGCAACAATACAGGAAACATACGGCCAAAATACAAACGTACCTTATCAGTGACTCTACGTACGACACAGGAAAAACTACCAGCAGCGAAAAACACAACTAAACAACCTGACATACGCTATCAGACACGAGGCGAAAATGAAAAACTTGCACAAAAAGATTGGCTTTTAAAAACTAAGACAAACAAAAGAGGTGTGAGAGTACATAGACATGAAAAAGGTTACGTAATGAAACAAAAGGGAAAACAAATAAAAGTATTGAAACAGTTACGCACCTGCGGTAACATGGAGTATGGGGGAGGGTGAGAGCTTTTTGGGACCCTTCAGAAGCGAGGGCCACAACTTCTTGGCCAAACTGTTTTCTCATTTTAGTAGCCCTGTCTCCCCCCCCCCCCTCCCCACCTCGCTAAATAATGACCTCCCGTATGACAGCTCCTGACATCACAGTTTGTCATATCATTTTTATTTATAATATTGGTTTATCTCGATGTTCTGAAATTACTTTTTACTATGTGTGTTTTATTTGATGATGATGATGATGATGATGATTATGCAGTAAACGTACTACCATCGATTTAGAATATCACCTTCAAAATGCCATTTGTTTCGTTTTTGACGCCTCTGGTCTTTCCTCCAGGAGTCATGGCGTTGAGTCCAGAGCAAAAATTTCTCACTACCTAAGAAAAGCCGGAGATACAAATATTTATATTATTTTACTGCAAACTAATAAAGACAATTACAAATTTGGCCGTGTTGTTTTAATAATTATTCGCACTTCACAAAGCTGTTGTAATCTAAAACATATCCTAGGTATTGTTTGCTTACTTCATTGTCACCAGCCCCCATGCAGTACTATGATATTGAGCGTTTTCACTTACGAGATGAGCGGCCATATTGGTTCCATGAAACAAAAGAAAGTATTTGCAAAACAGTAGAGTTTAATTCCTGGAGGGTCAGCCTGGTACACCATTATGGCCGCCGTTCCTTTGTTTTGGTACACCAACATGGCCGTAGTGACGTCATCTAAAAACGCTCTATATTTTAGTTGCAAAGCGCGACTATCTGTGATCAAATAATTGCTAATTTAACAGAAACGAGGCGTGTACAAAACCATGTGTGTTTGCTCGAACACAAGCCAGATGTTTTGCTGGAAAAAACGTGTTTTGTTCGTTAATTCCCAGGTGCGTTGATTATTATGCATTGAACTCACTATGTCTTTTCGGATTAGCCGAAAGCATATAGTGAATTTTCGAAACCAGCCCTTGTGACGTCATACCTGCAGATTACACTAAAATAACGTCAAGGACACTCAAGGTCACGGGTAAGTATGTACATGTAATGTATGACAACAGTGGCTTGCCGTCGGTGAAGTAGCATGCAAAACAACGACCGGGGCCCGCTTTTTGGAAAGCCGATTAACGCTAATCCAATTAAGATTAAAAGTTAATCAAGGAGGTTATTTCTCTATCCCCCAACGTTGTTCAATGGTGATATATTCTGCAAAATTTTAGATTAGGGGAAGTCAATCCCTAAACAACAAAAAGCAGTGGAAACGACTTTCATCCAAAAGTTAAAAACTGCAACCAAAGTTTACCCTAATCCTGGATTAGGTTTATCGGCTTTCGAACAACCGGGCCCAGGTTTGCAAGGGAATGTTTACTGTCGCACCATTTCTTTTTTCGTTCAATGTATAATAAAACAATTATTAGATTCAGTTTTTGTGATATCCAGAATAATCAAGGTCGAGGTAAGAGTTATCGACTGAGGCTGATAACTCTTACCTCGACCTTGATTATTCTGGATATCACAAAAAACCTCATCCAATATTGTTTATTATTATACATTGGTGTTACCAGCTGGATGTTGATTGGCTATAATCACGCAGCTAATTCTTGCTAGCTCTGTTTCTCTTACGTCATACCTACAGACAATAGTTTTTATATATGTAGAATTGACGTCATACCTACAGACAATAGTTTTATGCATGCAGAAGTGACGTCAACTAATACACTAACCAGCAGTTTGATCAGTTTTGTTATGGCGGAGTCGCCAGTGCAGCTCAGGAATATGCATAATAAAACAGTTATTGGATTCGGTTTTCGCATGATAGCGATAATTATCAAGGCCTCAGTTTGTGTTATCCGCCTCAGCCTTCGGCTTCGGCAGATAACACAAACTTTGGCTTTGATAATTATCGCTATCATGTTCAACCTCATCCAATAATTGTTAATTTTCATTCGATGGATATTTTCCCTCCTTTTCATTGGCTGAGAGCCCACCACGTGACCTGCAAATAACTGCCTACAAATAATGATCTGCTCATGCGTAATATCGTCTAAATGCGTTTTTGCTGCAAATAACATTCTGCTCATGCGCAATTGTAACCACGCTAAAATAAATTATTTAACTGAGAAGGAAACCAATTGATTTCTACCAGCAGCGCACGCTTACCGCTTCCCAAAGAAGAAGTATCAAAACAAACTTGGTGATCGAATGATAAAACAATTATTGAACTCGGTTATCGCAAAATATCGTGATTTCCTAGTGTCTCGCAGATCAATTATTTGCCGAAGCCGAATAATTGACCTACTCGCCACTGACAAATCACGATATTTTGCTAAACCTCGTCCAATAACTCAGTGTTAAGTATGCGACAACGTTATGTTGATGTAGCCTGCGCCCGTAAAGCACAAAACCACGAGGCAGTTTGCATGAACAGCAGGTTTAATTTATTGGCAAAACCGCCATTTTACAACAACACTGTCTCCGCACATTCCATGTACATATATCCCGGATGATAACGCACGTCCTTCCTCTTCCAGGCATGCTGCATATGTACTTATCTTGGGTTGTATATAGGTCTAATATACGCGAGTGGTTTATTTTTTAAATGCATGGTTCTCCATAACAACAACAATAATTATGAAAGTAAATTATAATTATCATAAAAATTCCTAGAATCCCTTGAGGCTGAAAGCTAACATTAATTATGGTCACCCCTAATGTCATTTATGACGCGACATGATACATTCGTGACAACTCGTTGAGTCGATCCTTACCACGTGCGAAGATTGCGTAAAATCTAACCAATGAAGTTTGAGGGTGGCTTCCCCATGTTTATAGTCAAGATTCCTTGTTAGGTGCGTCCTTCCTTCCCCGCCACCACCCCTATCGCCGACCAACGGGTTATTGCAGTCTTTGCTGTTGACGATGTCGTTGTTTCTCGCCCCACGTTTGTTAATTTAAGGCTATCTGTTTACATTTATTGCTGTGTTG
>OX419345.1:14096299-14268799 GCA_948470475.1 Galaxea fascicularis
GTTTTCTGCCGTGTTAAACAACTTGGAAGAGTCGCTAATAAGTTACAAAAAAGCCAAGTGTGAGTAGCATTTTAGAATGAAGCTTTTTTGTCAGTCACAGTCGTCGTTGCTTACGGCTCCTCGTTACTTCTCTCTCATATTATTTTATGGTTGGAAGACAACACAAGAGCGGGATTTCTTCGGTAAATCTTTCAGTAAACCGGACTCAAACTCCTGCTTCTGCAGAAAGCCAGGATATATATATTTTTTGCAATTCCTCTCCTTCTTCTTCCATGCAGCAAGGCGTCTGAAAGGCTAAAATTAACTCAGGCTCGCCTCAGTCGGTTATTAATTTCTGTTTTCATTTTCCACAACCATCTCTCGCTGTTTATTCTTTACCGTTCCAATATTCACGAGGATTTTCTCTCTTTTCCCACACCGAAGATGACGTAAATTTAATTTCGTTCATTTTCAGGACCTGCAACATAAAATCCTGAAATAAACAAAGTCACTCATTAGTTAAACGGCAGAAGTGTGAATAGAGGGCGGGGTGGGAGGGAGGAAGGAGCTTTTCTGGTCACAAGACGCCCACGAAACACTAACGTTTGAAACTAAGTCTGTTGGCAGAGAGAAGAATGACCAGCCACAAGGAACGAAGACGGCGACCTTAAGACTTGAGAGCGATTATGTATGAGATTGGGTATGAATCGGACAGCCACATGACTTTTGGAGGGCATATAGTTTATCTGTGGCCCGAGTGGCATCATTTGCGCCGGAGAGAATTATTATCAATACACAAGGCCAAACCGTCCAAATTAATTTAATAAGAAAAAATGTTTAAACGAGAGACGTATACGGCATGAAACTATGATGTGGAAAGTTGTTGCTACAATACGATCAGCTAAACAAGAGCCAAATAAAATTCCTTTTTGTTTATGATAAAAGTAAAATATAATCTAGTTTTAAAAAGATTGGTAACAATGATTAGCAAATAGACAGTTTGAATTAAAAAAAATAATAGTCCTCCCGTTCACAAGGCGGCAAATGCCTTTTCAGCCCGGGCATTTCCCGTTTGGACCGCAAAAAGGCGCGTTTTACACAGGACAGTTTGTCATAGAGTTCTAAAGTGTGACGTCACAAAAAATTAAATCTGTGAAATTATGGGATTGGATGCCATTTTCGAATGGAGTATCCTTAAAACAGGTTCCTTGTCAAAACTTAGCTCTTAATTGTAATTCCCAGCTGAAATATGAAGGATTGAAATTTGATACTGCCCCATATAAATCTCTCTAACTTTGAGTCTGTTCTAAACTGAAGGAACAGAAACAAATTTTGAAGGGTTTGTATGGAATGCCATCAAACTTTGATCCCTTATATCTCTACTGGGAATTACAATTCGGAGCTAATTTTTGGGATGAGGACGTCTTTTAGCATGCTCTATAAGAATATGGTATCATATCCCATAATTTCAAAATTTTTATTTTTGTGACGTCATCACTTTAGAACTCTATTTGGCCACGCGTATTGATAGTAATACAACTTTTCAAATCTACTTCACGTGCTTTAGAAAATCAGCTGTAACAGGAATCCTGTTTCTACAACTTCTTATCTGCTGGGTAACCAAAGAGGACGAGAGATTTATCTGGGAATATGACTGGTATGAAATCTGAAAGTTGTACTCGATCTTGTACTTAATTTAACAATAGAGGACGAACAAGTTCCGTTATCAAACTTTTGATAAAAAAAAGTAACAAATGATCTAAAGGAAACGAGTCTCCTGTTTCAAGGAATTTTGAAAAGGGAAAATCTTGTACCAACTAATGATTCACTAATAGACGACTTCGATTATTGACAGTAAATCAATAAGACTAGCTCAGCTCAGTAGGGTTGCAACGATACATTTTCTTAGCATACGATACATATCTCGATACAAGTGCCACGATACGATACACGATACGATACATCATTACATACAACTGACAAGTCACGCAATCTTACTAAACTGTGTTGGAATCTTTAATTTCCATTGATAACAAATAAACAATCAACAAATGGTAAAAAATAACATAATAATATAACTGGAAGTTCCAGTTATATTATTGTGTTATTTCTTTTACAACGTTCCTTAATTACCCCTTGGGCATCGTAAAGTACTTTAAATCCAAAGTCTTTCCCCACCTTTGATTTAAACGAGGACTGTGCCGGTTGTAACTCAACAGAGGAAGACATTTTGATGAACGAACCGTGTGTTTTTGCTGTGCGCGCGTAAGACTGTGTCAGCTGACAACTTATTGGAACTATGCATACGTTCATGCCGCCATCTTGCCGATCAGAAGCATGCGAAGCGATACTAAGCAAGGACGAAGCCCTGTGGCTAAAAAAAGGCTTGTACTAGGGTGAGAAGTTATTAAACTGATTAAAACAGTAATTTCTGAATGTTGGTAAAGTAATTTCTGATTTTTGATGAGGAATATTTTATTGTTTTGCGATACAGCGATATCCCGTTCAAATATCGATATTCGTATTGTGACAAAAAATATCGCGGTCCACCGGTGCACCGGTGTATCGCTGCAGCCCTACAGCTCAGAGTACCTAACTGCTATTAAATCATTAGATAAAGAGGAAACGTTCATCTGCTGTACTGTACAGGCGCCAGCAATCTTGTTCCAAGAGCGGTTACACTCATTATTTATATGAACGTCTAATTTTGGAGCTGAGCTTTCGTGATTTGAGCTTGAAAATGTTCTTAAGGTGTTCTTAAGTTACATGGTATACACACGATGTTGCGCCAACCAACTGTTGGTAAATTTAGCTTTACAAAAAGCATTGAACATAGAGGTTCACGTAACATAAAGTCACCAGATCTTGCAGTGAAAACGCAGAAAAAGTTCATGTGTACATAGTATACTACTCATAGAAAATAAAATAAATGAGGAAAAGATGTGGTCAACTGACTCTCAGGCTGGTTATGTTCTGAGCATGTTCTTAAAATTTGAGCTAATCTCAGCCTCAACGTTCTCATAAAAACTGAGGTTCTTATACATGTAAAATAAAGAGTAACTCTTAATCCAGTGGATAAGTCGCTATGCGTCACATAAAATGCACCACCGTTAAATATTTTTATTTGCTGGATTGCAACTTGTCTGCTGGGTAAAGTTATGACCACTCTTTGAGCGACTGGGATAAGGTTTCTTTGTAATAGCTTAGATTCTTTTATCATAAAATGAAAACAAACAGACCCTATCCTCTGGAGACTTTGTGGTTTTGTAACTGATACAGCTCATAATAGCTTTCCTGAACACTGAACAGTCCTGGAACTTGCCATATATGTAGTACTGATGAAACTGATTCCTGGATGCTGCCATAAACAAAAGATTGAATGATCTAATGAACACTAAAGTAGATACAACTGCATTTTAATAATAACAATAATAATAATACATAGTAATGCATAAATGACTTCATTTGAAAGCCCAAAGAAATGAAATCAGCAATGCATTTGATCCTATTCCTTGATGCTCATTCATTGAATTCAAGGAGAAATATCTTCCATGTACATGGGATACTTTTTGCCATTGTTTCTTGACATTAATTCATCAAATTCAAGCCTTCAGGCTGAAAACAAAATTGCAGATCTACATTTCCAAAGTGACAACCAGTCTGTCGGCCAAAGAAGTACAAATTTGGATGTTAAGCTCTAAATTGTCACTTGTGGCCTTTACTGTACATGCCACAGGAGTTTGATTAGAAAACAGTAACCACTTCGTCAGAATTTACCTCCACTGATGCCTAGTGTGTACTTTGTCTAGATGTTCACTCCAAGGGTTTTACATTCATCAGGTCCCTACCCACCTCTACTTTGGTTGGCTCATGCAGATGGCTATTTCAAACATTATTGAAACACCTACATGCAAAGCTCTTCAAATGTTCTATTGGCTGGCAATTTTCCCATCAACAGTTGATTGTGTGTTGCTTAGTTTAAACTGACCGTATTGCAAGGGCACCATTTACATGCTGTGTAACTATTTTCACCTGCTATCATTAAAAATAATAATTCATTGCTTTACTTACAAGCACAGTATCTCCATTTGTCAAAAAATTCAAGACATCTGGGAGCCTTGGAAGAAAGACAGGTTAAAGTGCCTATAACCCCAAATATTTTTTTCGCTAAAATAAATCTTTGCACTTGTTCGAAACGCATTGTGGCATTTTTTTTCCTTTTTTCAACAAATCTTGACTTTTCATAGGCTTCTAAACTGAGCATCATTTGTTTCATGACCGAGTCAGAAGGGGCATGGGTCTATTCCCGATTTGACATCACAAACTGATTTGCATGGTATTAACTCTTTGTAAATATGCATGCAAAGTAGATTTTGACGTCAAATCGGGAATAGACCCATTCCCCTTCTGACTCAGTCCCGAAACAAACGATCCTTGGTTTTTCCTAAGTTTTGAAGCCTGTAAAAGGGCGGGAGTTATTAAAAATAGGAAAAAAAGGTCGCTATGCGTTTCGAACAGGTGCAAAGATTCATTTTGGCGAAAAAATAATTTGGGGTCATAGGCACTTTAAGTCAAGTACCTAAAACCCTAAAACAGCTGTCTATCCTGCTACATGGCTTCAACAGCACGCAACCCTCACCTTTTCCTAATCTGAGCATTCTACAATGGGACAGCTTTAATTTATAGGCACCCATATACAAATGCTTCAAATTCCAACTTGAAAATATTAATGGTTAGGAATTTTTTTTCAAGGCTGGCTGGTCCACCATATTCAATATGTCACCCACTGAAGATTATTACTATATTTATGCAGATACATGTATTCATTATTATTACCAGGTTTGACATCACTATTAATTCTATTATTACTATAAATTATACATAATAACTATTAAATTACAACTGCTATAACATTTTCATCATGTTACAAGTTGACATTAGTGAAATAAAACAGTGTTTGTTTGGTTTTTTGGGGGGAAAGCAATCAGGACTTCAAACCTATCATATTCTCTAGTAAACAACGTGACACATAATTTATGACTTTTGAGATGACCCAACCTTGTGCATTTTCTCATGATGACAATGCATTATCACCATCATCATCATCGGAGCAACTGCAGAATCCCTGGTCCATTAATTTGCATGTGTCATGATCAGAGACTTTTCAAGAATGAGACATCACTATTGTTACTGTATACAAATGAATGGCCAGGTATTCTGCAATCTAGCCTCCTCATCATCATCATCGCCATTTATACGTAGTCGATAGAAAGTTGTATTTTTAGTTTACAAAGCAGAGAAACTCCTGTGAAGAGCATAATACATTAATTATACATGCAATACTATCACATTTACCCTGTCCCAAAAACAAATACAGTTCAAGTCACAAAATGTTTGCATAATCTTGCCAAAAAAGCAAAAGCAAACAAGCACAGAGATTGGTACATGGCCCGGGGGGGGGGGGTACTGCCATATATGAGCTATATAGGTATGTGCCACTGTGAAGGGTATGGTTTTCAAGCAGTTTACTCTAGCATAGGGTATATAAATCAGAGCGTTTGGGTCTAGAATAGGGGTATCATTTTTCACGAAACTGACCGGACAACTGGACAAGTATAAAAAAATCTTTTTTCAAGAGAGAAGTGATTGTGGTACAACGTTTGCTTTGGCTTTGCTTTAGATTGTGCTAGTGACCTCAGTTTCTGGAAAACAGCTACTCTAGGATAGGGGTGATATTTTTACTCTAGTATAGGGTAGCAAAATTCAGCTGAACTAGCTCTGGTATAGGCTAAGGGTTCCAGGGTCCCAGCGGCACATCCCCACCCAGAATTTCCTGAAGTACCCCCCCCCGGGGGGGGGGTACATGGGCAACCGGCATGATGTAATCTGAATCACACCTCAGAACCAATATGTACTCCAGCACAAACAAGTTCTTCAAATATACATCATAGTTCCCATTTCAACATTATAAGCTTAACAATGAGCAAAGGACGAATTTACCTTGAATTCTGTTGTTTTCAGCTCCTCGGTTTCGACCAAAGTTTGGTCTCCAAAGATGCTGGACATGGCCAATCGTTCGATTCACGGACGCTGAAAAAACCTGGGCATGAGTCTTGTAGCGACCGATTAGATTGCTGGGATGTATTCATGGCAGAATAAAACCGAGGCTCTGGTTTTGGAAACGAGGCAGCGAAGAGGAAAAAGTTGGAGAATGAACATGGCTGAACCAAGGCAATTACAAATCCAGGTGGAAGGGCTGGCTAATCTCAAGGAAATACTGAAGGATCACGAAGGGAAGAAGACCTTTTTGATGTTTATTGGATCCATGTGCGAAGATGGCGATCATATTGGCGAAAGCTGGTGCCCCGATTGTCGAGATGGTAGGCACAACTCATTTTTGGGTGACTACCTGAATCTTTCCTGCTGATTCCTTGGGAGATCGCTCATTTGATTGTGGTGGATTGCTTGTTAATTAACGGTCTCTAAATTTTTCTATCTGTGTTTTCAAGTATTGTGGTGTTAAAAACAACCTTATTAACCTATCTTATTTTCTGATTCTACGTACAAAGGAATAAAATCTACAATTTTTGTTTTCATTTCGAGTTGGCTACACCCTTGCTTGTTTTTGACACGACCAGGTGATTCTACGTCACTTGCTGATGACAAAACACTTTTGTTTTCTAAAGTAAGAGCTGTGGGGAAAATGAGATTTTTCTTGGTCAGTCATGTATTATGGCTGCCAGATTGAGAAACTGAATATTGAAAAAAAAAATTTAAATAAGCAGACATCTTCCATAAAGACATTCATGCATTCCAGTTTTATAACATTGTGATGGTTAAATGGATAATTTTTATGTATGCTGAGCTGTTATGTTTGAAGGAATTGTTAACTGATTTTACTTAAATAATCAGTTGTTATGTTAATGCATGTAGAGTAAATTGGTCCTGTTATGACATGTGATTAGCACCAAAAGTAAGGTAGACATGGACTTTGGCTTGAATTTTGCAATGTTCACTGTTCATTTAAATTATATTTGTTTGGTTGCCTTACCCATGTACATTTTTACACCAGCTGTCAGGAAAATCCACATCTGTTGCAAGATTGCCTCCATAGATGAGATGCCATAAGAAATAAATAAATAAATAGAATCTAGAAATAATTTATTTCTAGAATACATGTTAATAGAATACATGTAGCAACACATGACTTGATTGGCTACGTGGCTAAAGGCACATACAAACATAATACTGTGTGTATACACAAACCTTAGATCAGGAGAGACAAATAATTCAACTCTAGGCTTGAGGAAAACAGCTTGCAAAATGCCACCAGTTTTTTTTTTTTTTAACAATATTTTATTCACAGCATTTGCTCTAAGAACATGAAGTGTTCGTCTGGAGAGCTAATGCAGTTTACATCAATCTTGGATGAAAGAAAAGAAAAAAACAACAACCATGAAAAGCGGTTTGATTAAGAGAGGAAAGACATACCTCTTACTAGCTGAGTTCAACGTCCATAACTGTTATTCATGTTTAACCATACATTTGTCTAGTTTTAGTTAGGCATTGTTTTATATGTGTTCTGTACCGTTGTGAAGGCGGTAAGTTAGATAACTCATCGGGTTAATTATGTCACCTTCGTTAAATAAAGAATATTGTATTGTATTGTATGGACCGAGTTTTTTCACGTTCACTTATGGTCCAAGCACGAAGTGCAAGGGCCATAAAACAACGGGAAAAAACGAGGAACCATAACTTACAGTACGGACCGAGAAAATGAAGTTAGTAAGATATTTATTATATCTCTGAGGTTAATCACACACGTGGAAAAGGAAACTTTAAAATTTAGAGGGCAGTACAGTAAATTGCAGCCCACAAAATTGACCAATCATAGCATGTGTACTAACTGAGATATGTAATAATAATGGACAGGATGAAACAAGTTTACATTGATCTGAAAGTCAATACCAGTACCAGGAACTCTATTGTAAGAACAGGAAATACAAATACTGTAATCTAACAGGCCCTGGAATACATTAAAACTTAGCTATGCTGATCAATAGACTCCTTTTAGTTTCCTTTAAATCACATGTAGGAAATACTAAACATTATATGAGGCAGCTGTGCAAGATTTTCTCTATTCAGTCAGAGCTGGATAAGAATTGAGAGTAACTGAAGAAATCGTCAAGAGTTCTTGTCAAATCTTGTTAATGTACAGGTGGTGCAAACTGCCACAATATTGAAATATTTCATTTTTTTTAATGCCTTCTAATTTCCAGCGGAGCCATTTGTGGAAACTGCTCTGCAGCAAGCAGCAACTGACATGGTATTCATTTTAGTGGTCGTAGGTGACAAGCCAAGGTAAGTAGACCTTCCAAACATTTTTGTTGATTCCCTTTTGAGTGTTTATTTATGACAGACAGACAGACAGACAGACCTCCCCCTCCCCTTCCTCTCCCCTCCCCCTCCCCCTTCCCTCTCCTTCCCATTCCCTCTCCCCCCTCCTTCCCATTCCTTCCTCCTTCCCCCTCATCTTCCTTACAATTTCCACTGACCCTCCATGGGGTAGGTATAGGTATTTTCTGGAACTGCACAATCTGTACTGTAACACTTGTACTCCATTCCCCTTTTCTGTTGTAACAGGTGGAAAGACCCCAACAACGAATTTAGAACAAGTGAATTCAAACTGACTGAAATTCCAACAATTGTGGAGTATGGAACTGTAAGTGCCTTGATGGTAATCTTCAACAACAACAACAACAACTTTTAATTATTAATTTATATGTAAGAAATACAAAAATTATTGAGCCCGCAGGTAGCTTGATAGCTATTTGAGACGGTTCAAGAGAAAATAAAACAGCAAATAAATACAAAAGTTATAGTTATAAACATCTAGACGCACTCTAGTGTTTAGCATAGAAATAACAGGTGTATAAAGTGATATATTGCGTAGTACAGGATGGCAAAATGGATATAAGTTGTTTTTTTAATATTTGAATTTATGGAAGTATTTGATAATCTGGGTAGTCATTTTCAGTTTCAAGGATTTTTAGAAGAATTTTCTTTAGTTCAGACTTAAATTGAATTTTTTTTAATTCTTCTAGAGATAGCGGGAGACTGTTCCAGATATGAACACCAGCTCTTGAAAAATATTTTCTCATTTTGTCAGTTCTTGTACTTTGCATGTAGAAATTTTTTATGGTGAAATAATTTATTAGAAATTGAAGGAAATTGACTCAAGAAATAAAAGTAAATTTCAATACTACATTATGACTTCTTCAAACATGCATTTCTGGTGACATTCTTTGGATTTACCCTTAAGAGTTCTTCTACCAAACAGAGTAAAAAAAATCATGATTTCTTACATTTTACATTTGTTTTGACTATTGATCCTTGTGCCTAGTGAAGGGAACTGTCATCAGGTGGTTTATATTTTTAATCACACAAACTTCCTCCCTTTTTTGTCAGGATAATAGGCTTGGATGTGAAGACTGCAAAGTTCAAGACAAAGTGAATGGTTTCTTCCCAAAGTAAACTTGAAGATCATTTAGTAAATTATTGATTCTCAACGTGTCATCACAGCAAGTGTTAGGAATCATAGGCAGTGTGTGTTT
The DNA here is from genome assembly GCA_948470475.1 of Galaxea fascicularis. Classification (NCBI taxonomy): domain Eukaryota; kingdom Metazoa; phylum Cnidaria; class Anthozoa; order Scleractinia; family Euphylliidae; genus Galaxea; species Galaxea fascicularis. The sequence continues at coordinate 14,105,893 of OX419345.1, forward strand.
CGCTCTGTTTGTGTCCTATGAATTGTGAGATACATGTATCTACCATGCAGTTTGCCAAACAAATCTCAACTTTTTGTTGCTGTGCCAGTTTACATACTACGGGAAGAACTTTTTGGAATGTTTCTGGGAAAAGTGAATTATTGTTACAATTTGTATTTTGTTGAACAGTAAATGGAGGGATATTGATTAGTTTTTTTTCAGAAAACAATTGTGTCCCTGTACATTTGAGATGAGGTTAAAAACGGGGTGACTAATATATGGCAAAAACCAACAGATGAGCCTCAGTTGTACATGTAGATGACAGATCAAGCCACATCTTGAAAACAACACTGGAATTAAAAGTGGCAAAAATAATGATAGTCTTTGTAGCTTATTGTATTCTGAAATGTCAGCTGTTAGGGTTGGGGAGAGGAGATTGCTGACATTTCAGACAAAGATTGTTTTTGCCAAAGTCAATTCTTGATTGTTGTTCCAAATAATTAAACCTTTTGAAGTTTAACTGAAATTACATGTTAGACGAAACAATGTCTGGAACTGATGTTACTTTTATTTCATTTCATTTTCAAGCTGCAAAAACAAAAACAGACTTTGAGAAAAGCTAGTATGAAAATCACCAAAAAAGTGGCTGCAGTGTGAGTTCTTATAAATGTAACAACCCTTGATAATAAGCTTTATCATAGTAAATGTTTTCTTTTTGACATCAAGCGGCTTATCTGTTGGTGGTCTTTTTATATAAGAGGCGATAGAGATGTACCTCTATTCAGGGACTGGTTAGTGAAAGCATACCAAACATTAGTGTATCTATGTATGGTTATAATAAAAATTAATTTTCCATTTGTTAGGATTAATTTGTAAAGAAAGTAAAAGTGTCAATGTTGGCCTAAATAATTGCATCAAAATTGTGAATGGAACCACATTCTTTGTTCCCCCAAAAAGTTAATAGCAAAATTTAATGATGTCCATGAAATATATTTGAATTATTTTTGTAGTTTTTCTATTTTAGTTTGACAATTAAAGGCAGCCTGGAATAGCAAGCTTTGAGCAAGTTAATAGCTTACTTAGTTGTGAAAGCTGTTACAGTAATAATAAATAATTTATCATTATTGAAATGGTACACGGAATGACGCCTTAAGTCACTTTTGATGTTCCAGTAATGTCAAGTTATCCTTGTGTCTCAGAAGTAAATACAAGGTTTGGAGGGAGGATCTAGCAATGTACATGTATCAGAAATCACTTATGGCTTTTTTCCAGACACCCCTTCCTTTACAAATCTGTAATCTTGTGGCATTGGCAAGGCCACCAAGTGTTGGGAGTGCTTCCTATTTGTAAAATGCATCCAGTGTGATTATTGAAATAATAATATTGTGATGTGTGTATTGTTATGAACACCTATCAGTGATTAAAGTTCACTGTCTTTGTCTGCATAACCTAGTGAGGTATTAAAGTAAGTAAAACCCTATGTAGTGACAATTGTGGCTTGATATGGAAGCACCTAGATGGCAATATTAATGTCCACCCTGTATTAAAGTAAGTAAAATCTTATGAAGTGGCAATTGTGGCTTGATATGGAAGCACCTAGATGGCAATATTTTAAATGTCCACCCTGCTTGGTACGTTCACCTACACTGAATGTTACAGCCATCAGCTTACTGACCATCCCTTCCTTGTTTAAACTCTTTTACATCTACATGACTGGAAAATGGAATGGAAGAGGCTCTATGCACGAATTTCTGCACTCAGGTTTCCAAGACTGATGAGGTGGTGACTTGACCAGTATCATGACATCAGTCAGTACTTCTTACACAAAATTTGGTGTTATTGATGGAGTTGATAAATAAATGTAAATCGGCAACCGTACAGAGATTACAAAAGCTGATGTTTTGAGCATTAACTCTTTGCTGTTGCAAAGGGCTAATGCTCTGATGAAAAGAGGATTCACTCTGATGAAGGGCTAACACTCGAAATGTCAGCTTTTTGAATCCCTGTGCAGTGGTCAATTTACATTATCAACTCTGTTAATAAAACCAAATTTTCGTGTGGTACTCCCCCACTGATACATTTGCTGCACCACAGTTTATTGAGAATACTAACCCTTAAGTGCTGGTACATACACTCGACTACAGTACATACTACACTCGACTGTTTGCTACTACTGGAAGTGGAATTTATTATGTGACCCACATGTTCTAAGATGGAGGTGGGGTGATAGCTTACTGTTATTTGGAGAACCATTACTGGCATCTGAGTTAAAAAAAATACTTGTAAGGGGCCATCAACCTAGCTAGTATCAAAAATGACTGTGATCTGTTTTGAATTTAGTGAGTCTAACTCACAGACATACGGGATGACAAACTATATTTGGCTACCTGTGGAGCAATTTAATGGGACTCCCACGCTTCCCGCACTCAGTTCTTCCGCCTTAACCCTCCCCCTCCCCCCTCTCTGCCCCCTACCATCCCCACTTATGAATGAATGCTTGGTATACAGTTACTGTGTATCTAATCAAATGACCCCTGTATCGCCGGTGATTATGGTGATCTTGGTTGTTGCGGGTTGAATTCGCTCAGAAGGGAACAAATTTATTACGGAAGGGAAGTTCAACAATTTTGAAAAAATCCCACTTACCCTCCCTCCTAGTCCCCTCCTGGGGTCCTCCCTGGAGCATTTTTCACCTGTATATCCCAGACTCCTACGAAGTACATTCAGCGCCATTTTGAAAACCACCTCAAACATCTACACGATGGAACAACCTAACGAGATGGATGGTCCGGAGGTGATAGAAAATTTGGAGGATTTAACTTTGTCACGCAGAGAAGGCTTCGTAAGTTACATGCTCAAAGCAAATAATCGTGGTGAACAGTTAATTTTAGTAGCAGAATGGAGAATGATGGTTTCCGCAGAAGTACACACGTGCATGCATGTGTATGTGGGCATGTGGCTGTCAATTCATTCATTCATCAGTATTTTCCCTGCTTGCTGTTGAAGGTACCCAGTAGATACACAGTACCTTTAAGAGAAGGTATAGACGTCCACGATCTCGTTCGAGGAGATGGCTCAATGTTCGAAACGGATTTAGACAACATGGGTGAGAAAATCTTTATAACTTGTTAACTAGTTGAAATATGGCGCGAATTTTGTGTCGGGTTCTTGTAAGTTCAGAAAAAATCATGTGAAATCTACACAAACTGGAAGGGCAGGAATAGTAATCTGCATTAAATTAATTCAATATTTATTGTAATCTTATACGAAGTTCTACTTACTTTTCCTAACTCACTTCACGCAGGGAAGCACAAAAGGGGCAAAAAGTAGGTAGGGCGGGGGTGGCCGAGGAGGTTTGGGTAAAGGGATCATGTTTACTCAAGGCATCTGTCGTTTGTTTCCCAACCAACACTATGGGGTGAGTATCGGTCACTATACTGGCCAATAATAATAACAATAATAATAATAATAACTTTATTTAAGTCTCAAATCGTTCTAGCTGAACTCGAGTGCTCTACAGATTGGGGAGATGGTAAATCAAATAAATTCTAAATTAAATCAAATGTTGGTTTTTGAGGAGAGGGGAAAACTGGAGTACCCGAAGAAAAACCTCTCAGAGCAGAGTAGAGAACCAACAAACTCTGCCCACTTATGACACCAAGTCCAGGAATTGAACCCGGGACATGTTGGTGGAAGGCGAGCGCTCTCACCACTGCGCCAATCCTGCTCCCCTGAAATTCTTACATACTTACATACTTGACCGACATCTCAGAGGACACTCGGCCGAGATATTGACCAAGACACGGACAAGCATCAGCTCTTTGAATTTTTAGACCAACAGTCCTCACTATCATTTGACACCTCAACCATTGTGGTCTGAGAAACCTCTGGTGGCATATCAGGGGACTGTTGGTGATATATTGGTGCTGTATGGTGTATTTAATAATTAATACTAATTTTAAGTTAAAGAAAAAATTTCAAAGGCAAAATGGAACTAAAACTAATTCTTATCCATGCTAATTTACACACAGTAACATTTTACACATGTACATTTTTACCAGTTAGCATTTACAGTAAAATATCATATCAGCTGTGGGTTGGCTGGCATATTTGCAGATAGATGCATATCGGTGACAGTTGCCTTAAGTACACGAGATCCGGGAAAAGTAAATAGCACTCCATGTTAAATTTTTTAAGGTTCTTGCAAATACTGGCAACATTGTTGGCCAACAATATCCAAAATTAATGTTGGGTGCATTTGAATGCGATTGTTGGGATTTGTTGGATGTTGTTATTTCAAAGTCTGCCAACAATTTGCAACAACACTGGAATGTGGTGTTGTGTCCCGAACTGGTCAGTGATAAGAAGGATTAAACCAGATTACATCAAACAACAACGATAGCTTTATTCTGCCATGATAACTCGTGTTCGACTCCTCAACCGAGAGGGTCTGGGTTTCAATAAACTACACCATACAGGAGGGGAACTGGGTCCTAATACACTACATGTGGGAGGAGGTGGGGTCGCAAACAATTTGAGCTGAGCTGTTTGATGGTAGAAATAAGCAGAAAATGGCCTGACATCACCATTTGAGCCACCCTTAGTACAGCCACACAAGGGCACTTATGTCCAGAAATGCACCTACCTGGGACATTGCCTCAAGTCATTGTCGGCTAGCGAGTCAATTTCATTTAGCCATATTTTGTATTCTTTTCTTGCATTTTCAAAACTTAAATTGTTACTTTCAAGTAGTCCTTATAACAACCTTTGTGTTATTTTCTAGCTGCATTTGAAGATGAAGAGGAATCTCAATATTTTGACTCTGAAGATGTGTTTCAGCAACTGAATTATGAGTGCAATGACTTTGGAGATGATTCTGGATCTGACAGAGATGAAGATGTGGTAACAATATTGCTCAATAACAAGCTCAGGGATCCCCTGGTTTAGCAGTTTTTCTAGTATACATGTGCACTGTTGCTATGGTGACCTGTTGTTGGGAAACATCATAGCTTTTTAGGCAATTCATTACGACCATCATTCTAGTATCATCATGTAAATTGTTGTACTGATCCATTGAAGTATGTGGTCAAAGGGAACATTGCTGTTTAGAACCATTTTAATCAGTCATTTTCAATTCAGCTGCCAAACAGGTTACTGTATTATTACCACTTTCAAATTATTTGAAAGTGGTAATATTGCGACGTCTTTGGCAGCTGAATTGAAAATGATTGATAAAAATGGTTCTAAACAACAATGTTCCCTTTGAACATTCTTTTATTGAAACATAAGGTAAATTAAATGGGCTCAACTAATAATGTTGGTCCATGTTTGCAATACATAATTTGCCTGTGCAGTGAGATTGTCACTAAGCAAGTTACAAATTACATGTACCATTTTGTTTCAGACACCTTTCAAGCGTATGGCTCGTAAAATGGAGGACTTGACTGGAGATGGTGGAGTTCTCAAGAAAATCTTAAGACAGGGTACAGGACCAGTGGTTCCACAAGGAGCTACTGTTAGATGTAAGTACCAGACTATGCATGTATTGAGGGAAGTGTTTGCAGGAGTTAAATATTTTGTGAATGAGGATTCTTTCTTGCATTCTGAACATAACTCTTTTAAATTAATTTTTTGTAGTAGCAAAATAATTATTTTGATGGGAACTTACAGTGTATTTTAACTTCAGTTGTGATGTTCAGCAATATATTTTAAACATGGATATATATATATATATATATATATATATATATATATATATATATATATATATATATATATATATATATATATATAACTGCAGGGCTTGAAATTAACTTCTTTGTCCATTCACCAGCTGGTGACAAGAAAGAAAAATTTGGTTGCTAAGTCAAAACTTTTGGCCAGCAGTTCCAAAAACCTAGTCTCCAGTGCTACATTTTTAGTCGCATTGGCAACCAGTGAGTCGGGCCCTGAACTGTGTGATCTTTATTTAACAATGGTCAAAACATCAATTAGAGCAGACAAAGAGAGAACTGGTTGGCATGTTTGCTATGTAGGAGTATGAGATGGATGTTAAAATAATTGGGAAAAAAATTGGTGACCGTTACCTAGGCAGAAGGATATTGCTGACCACAGTAATGTCCCACATCAATTTGGCTTCACCACAGTCCTGGCCAAATTTGTTGGGAATCTTTGCTGAATGGTACACACAAAATAATCATACCTCTGTGTGACAACAATCAGTTTAATTTTTTTTTTCTAGCCTTCATGCTTGCACCCCTCCTCCCCTCCCTGGGGTAATGTTGATGCATGTTTCATAGCCATTGAAAAAATGAACATGGGAAAACAAGAAATGATTGCACATGGTCAAATGCTTTCAGGGTGGATCAGCATTGCCTTGGAGGAGGGGTTGGTGGCATCGGCAGTGAACAGACGTATTGTCTACAGAACTGTATATTGAATTTGCCTAGTTTCTTAGAACCTACAGGTGCTGTAGTTTGTCATTAAAACAGGGAACTGTGAATCAAGTCAGGGAAATTCTACATTCTTAACCTGAAAGTCAATGAAATATAAGTTGGGGAATTTTACTTTTGGTTAGCCATTTGGTTTGAGAAGGAAATCCTTGGTAGTAAAGGTGTTTTGATTTGTGTCAACAAATTCTGGCGAAGGAATTGATTTCTGTGACTTCATTGTTGGTTTATTGCTCAAGGATTTGCCTTGGATGGGCAATGAAAATTGGTCTTTGGTCAGTGAAAAGTTGGGGAATTTTTTCTATCCCAATGAGTGGCAACCCTGTACAACTGGTTAATGATACTTCTGGGTTTTCATTGTTTGTTGCTGTAGTTAAGTTAATATTATTGTTTCTCTCATTGTGCGATAATGTTTTACAGAATGTAAGTTAGTATGACACACTCAGAGAAGGAAGTTCATTATAATGTTGAGTGAAAACTTTGTACAGGCTCAGGTTTTTTGTTATGATTTGTAATAGCAGGGACAATTGTGCAAATAGGAGTGGACTAGTCTCTCCATAGTGAAACAATCCTTGTTCTCGTTCAACCTGCGCGTAAAATAGCCGGGACAAAAATAAAAATAGCAGAGTAAAGGTCCCGGGATCCCGGCTCTAACAAAAACCCTGCAGGCTACTGAAATGCCTAGTGGCCTTGTGGAAACAAATGCTGTAAGTCACTTTAATTTGTGTTCCACATTTTTGTTAAATTCATTGATGTTTTTTGTATAGATCACAGCAATGGTTATAAGGAATTTGATGATGAACCCTTCGACAGTTCCAGGTTGAGAAACAGGCCATTTGTAACTAAGCTAGGTAAGGTATTCAAGAGCTTGTGAAAGTCATATGTTAATACTGTTAATGAGTCTTGCATGTATAATCATTATAATTGTTTGTCTGATCCAGTGTGTAGAGCTGTGGAGATGTTGTAAGTTTAGCTTCAGGAAGCTATGCTCTAAAATGACTTGCCAAAACGTTTGTTTGGTGTTTTATTCATGCTGCAGAGCATGAAGTCATTTCTATTGTCTTTTTACAGATGAAATTCTACCAGGATTGAGCCTTGGAATCAGCACCATGAGAAGAGGGGAGAAGTCTCAATTTCTCCTTGCCCCATTGTATGCATTCAAGGACTTAGGTGTTGCCCCTAGAGTGCCCCCAAATGCTACAGGTGTGTGCAGCGTAAATGTTATAGCTTCCACTGTTTTGAAACATCCCAATTTTATTTGTATGGTAACCAGCAACCACTGATTAGTTGGACTGGTATTTTATATCACTTGACTGACCAACTGACTAACAGGCTTACAGACAGACACAGACTGACTGGCCGACTGACTGACTGACTGACTAACTGACAGACAGGCAGGCAGACTGACTGACTGACTGACTGACAAACAGATAGACAGACAGAATGACAGACTGGCTGGCCAACTGACTGACTGACTGACAGACAGACAGACAGACAGACTGACTGACTTATTAACTGGCTGGCCAACTAACTGACTGACTGACCGACTGACAAAAGGAATGAAGGCTAGACTGTAGTTGGGCATACATTTCCTGGACAGGTGAATGGATGGACACTTAGACTGAAGGATTAATTAATTGATTGGTTGACTTTGAGGTAGACAGAGAGCGAAAGAACCATTGAATAGATATAAGTACAGGACAAGTACAACTGTGTCATTTGGTAGGCAGAATACATGAAGTGGTTAAATAGTTACCTGCTTTCAATACCACAGTAGTTGTGTGTGCATCTTTATTTTTTCAATGTTTTGCAGTACTTTATGAAGTGGAGCTGCTTAGCTATATAGATCACAAGGCTGCTGACGACTTTGATACCTTTACAGAGGTAAAGATGTACAAGAAATTGAAAGGCTCGGTAGAAAAAGGGCCAAAGTGCTGATTTGGCCTCAAATCAAAATCCAAATTTCTCTCAACCCACTCTAGTCTACCCAGAAATTTTCCGTTTATCACTTCTGCCAAAAGTACACATGATTTGTTTCTTTTCTTTGAGCATTCAAAAGACGATTCAGTTTTATCAGCTAAACTGAAGTGCAAATTTCGTGAGCGAAGGCCGTAGAATGACAAAATTAACATAAACTTGCGTTTCGGACATGATAATCAATCTGTCGGTGAAAGGAAAGTTCAATTTCGAGAAATTTGGACTTCAGGGGTCTGCCAAATGGTCACATATGCCGTTTTTGCAGCGAGCTGTTTTCACACTCTGGCATTGAAAACGTAACCATATGTACACTTTTTTATAAGAACGTCTAATTTTGACAGTACTGTAGCAGCTCTCGTAAGGCTCTAAATTTCATTGGCAGGCATAGTGTAGCACCTCTATTGTTTTAGGGATAGGGTCCATTGTTTGTGTTCTTTGTTCTTTTGTTCACCAGAAGGGTAGCAAGCCAATCTCGTGAGACCTTACGAGAGCTGCTACACCGCCCAATTTTGAAGCTGAGGCTCGACGTTCTTATTTTTTCGCGATTTGAGCCTGAAAACGTTGTTAAGGTGTTCTTAAGTTACATGGTACACCACGATGTCGCGCCAACCAATTCTTATAAATTTAGCTTTACAAAAAGCATTGAACACAGAGGTTCACGGTGCGACATAAAGTTTGCCGCGAAAACGCAGAAAAAGTTCATGCGTACATAGAATACTACTCAATCAAAAAAATAATAAATGAGCAAACAGGGTTCAAAATAGCAGCCGGCACTTTGGCCACACGGTAATTTTTCACGGAAGAAATAGAAAATTACATCTATTGATTGGTGAAAAAATCAGCCTTGGGGAAAAAAACCTATAAATTCAGGCTAAAAGCTCTGATTTTATTTTGAACCCTGAGCAAACTAAAGATGTTCTTAACTGACTCTCAGCCTTGGTTGTGTTCTGAGGATGTTCATAAAATTTGGGTTAATCTCAGCCTCAACTTTCTTTATAAAAAAAACGAGTGTAGTCAGCTCATTTACGTTGTTGACTTAAACAAGTAAGTTATTCTATTTTCCGTATCTCTTTTTCTCATGCACATGTTTTGTCTAGTTATGGCTCTACATATATATAGTAACTAAACAAGAAAGGCAAAGCTGATTTTCAGCGTGGTAGCGTAGTTTGCACTTTACGGTTTGGTAGGAACTATCAAACATCTTCACGGCATCACAGATTGCAAGAAAAAATGTTACAAGAGTTGCTGCATTAGAGCAAGTGCCTCCAGTCCATGAAAGGGCTGTTTTTTCAGATTACCTTGATTGCATACTTAATGGTATTAATATTAATATGTATATATAATTGTTACAGGAAGAAAGGAAACAGGCCTCTTTTGAACAACTTTTAAAAGTTGCTAACTCGGAGAGGGAGGTGTGTGCTACATTATTTTGTTGATTAATTGGGCTGTTATTCCCGAAGTGGACCTGTAGCTCTGATTTGTTCGATAAGAAAAATTTTGGCCGTTTTATTATACCTGTGACTTACAGCATTATCTTGCTTTTTATGTCCTCTTCAAGGCTGGAAACGATTTCTACAAAAGGAACCAAGTGAACCGTGCAATAAGTAAATACATAAAGGTAACAAGAATGTTTGGACTTCAGTGTTCATTTTCAAAAGCGAATCATGAAGATGTGAGTTATCATCGCAGTTGGCGCAACTGCGACTGATCAACAGCCCATGAGGCGAAGCCGAAAGGGCTATTGACCCGTGGCCCTTGAGGGCAAAGGGTCTAATTGTTAATTATTATTGGTCGCCTGCAATCATGTGGAAACTACAGATAGGCTAAAAGCAAGTACCCAGTTGAAATATTTCCCCTTTCAGGTGGTAACACACCACTGTATACAAATTCTGTTTTATTTATTTTACCAGGCTATCAAAATATTAGAAGATTGTAATCTGCAAAATGAAGATCAGGAAAGGTGGATGAATGAAGTTCTCCTAAAGATTTACCTCAATGCTGCCCATTGCTCTCTGGAGCTCGTTCAACCAGCCCGAGCAATCAAATATGCAAGAAAGGTATCCATCTGGCCCTGGTTGTTCAAACGTTGGATAGCGCTATCCACTGGATAAACCATTATCCAGTGGATAAGTATTGGGAAAGCTAATTGCACTATCCACTGGATAGATATTTACGCGGTGGATAGCGCTATCCAGCCTTTGAACAACCGGGGCCTGATCTAATCAAAGACAATATTGTGCACGTGTGCAAGTCGTGATCGGTTTGGTTCTGCTTCTCACTGGTCGAGAGGGTGGCGAGAGTTTTCCCAACCAATCGTGGAGTCAAGTAAAGTAAAAGAGAATTACTACCCAGGCAAACGCTTTAACTTGTTTGTTTGGTTCTTTTGTCAGAGTGTCTCCGTGATGAAATTGTTTGCAATGGACCTAGTTTGAAAATGGCCAGCTTTGCAAGTTAATGTACATAAAATCCAAAACGTGAGAATCCGTACGACTGCCACAGTTGTTCTCTTTAGTATGATTGAAGTATACTTAATAAGGCCAAAAAAGGTTGAAGGTACTTACCATTTATTGTTTGATTTGAACTGTCTTAGGCATTATCGATCGATCCCAAAAATGTGAAGGCTCTTTACCGAATGGGCAAGGTAATGTTTACAGTTATTTATTTAACATTAGTATTCCACTTTTATCATGAGTTTATTTACAGACACGAGCAAAATTATCCTCGGTTCTGGGGCCCGTTTGTCGAAAGTCCCGTAAACTTTTCGGGCCCGCAAAGCCATTTCAAAAACTGCGATCCCCTTATTCTTAAAAGCTGGTCTTTTACTATGATTTCAACGGATACGAAAGGGCAAATTTGTTGCAAAATTTCATCCTTGGAAACGTCTCCGTCTTTAGGATACGAAGAAAATTGTGGCACCCGAAATGCGCCCGAAAAGTTTCGGGAGTTTCGAGAAACGTGCCCCTGGCACGGACGCTATCAGGGGTTTTGTTTGAGGCCGGACGTAAGGTCCGGTTGTTTGATATATCCTTTACTTTAACCCTTTAAACCCTAAGACTGATCAGCATCAAATTTCTCCTTTTAATGTTAACGCTTTATAAAACAGAGTGGTCATGAGAATTAAGGATAGGATCACACAAGATGAATTTGCTTGATATTGTAACAATTTCTCCCTACTACTTCTATAGGAAATGTATTTGAGCAATAAATGAGAATTTGAATTTTGGTCTAAGGGTTTAAAGAATTAAAATGGTACCGAAAACCCTGACACCATGAACCGATCGGCCAGGCTACCCACTATAAGCAGATGAAGACGTGACCGACTCCCACAGTTTTAACTTTAAATTTTTTTGCTTTTGTTGGTGATAAATTGAACACATTTTATACACTGAATAAAGAAAATACATACCAGAAAGTAAACATGGCGCAAGAGGCATACAGCAGCAGAATTTTAAAACAAAATAGATAAAGAAGACACGATGACAGGTTTATATGTTCGCACCAAGCACTCGTCTGTTTTAAATTGCTCACACACAGGTGAAACGTGCAGAAAGAAAATTATGTCATTTTTAAGAAAACGCCCTATTTTTCTCGCTTGAATATAGAGGAAGAAATCATTTCAAATGGAAAGTCGAGTTTGTATTTTGAAATATAAATCAGAACAAAACAAATTGTGACGGCAGAAATATCGAATAATTTTTTGAAAAAGACTTAAATCCATGACACTGTTTTCTTTCCTCGTTGCATCCGTCTTTTTTTGTTTTTACCTTCTTCGACTCATGACAGTATTTCTGCGTCTATACGAGTCTTCTCTAGACCAATGAAAACGCAAGATTTACGCTGTATTTAACGGTGTAGATTATCGATCTTTTGATCAGTGCGGTGTGGATGTAATTTTTCAGTAGTGTACTTTTTAGGTGGAGGTGGTTTAATTAATTTGTTATTTTTTTTCAGGCCCTTATGAAGGAAGGAGAGTTTGAAAGATCAAAACAAGAGTTTAAAAAAGCTCAGTATTACGAACCGAATAACAGGGCAATTAAGGATGCTTTGATTGATCTGGACAAGTAAGAAACGTTTAGTAATTTTTAACTTAGGGTTGTCCTTGGATAGCTGTGAGTAGTTGTAAGTGAACGAAAACAATAATGCACTTAAACCGCCTTTGCAAAGTCATGTTGGCATGCAAATTGGTACGGAACTGTAGCGTCCACTGAAGTCCGGAGCCTCTCATGAAGGTCATAGTCGCACGTTATTCGAAAACATCTAAAGAAGGCTGAAGTAAACTCGAGTGTGGACGGCTCGAGCAAATTGCTTGTTGTATTGCTTATTAATAAAATCACATATCGTCAGATACTGTACTTACTATAGCTGTTTTACGTCCCCATACAAAAGGGTTTTTCCCAGTCTTTTTCTCGCTTTCATAAAACATCTGCGATCCGAAAAACTCCACAACATGAACAACAACTCGTTTATGTTGTTAAAAATAATTCTGTGGTTTTCAGCTCTGCACAAACCACTGGTAGCTTAAAGGCTACCACACACTAGCCGATTTTTTGTCGGCCGACAAAAAAATCTTTACTTGTCGGCTAGTGTGCGGTGAATTCAGACAAGTCTGCGACAAGATCGGGGCTTGTCGGGCGATATCTGACAGTGCTAGATCTCAAAACGTCTTGTCGGGCCTTGTCGGCTAGTGTGCGGTGGGCCAAGATAATTTGTCGGCCGCGAACGAACATGTTGTTCTATAAAAGAGGACAATTGCAATGACTAAAACTTCGTTTTGCACGTCCATTTATTTTTGTGTTGTACTATTTAAGTTGAAGCTCGATTGGAAATAATTCCGTTTTCTTTTCTTAGAAAAGTGAGCCAGTTTCGTGCCCTTGAGAAGGAGCGTTATGGTAAAATGTTTGGGCCGTCAACACCAGGCGCTAAGAAAGGTAAGCAGTCAGCCAGTATTAAGCCGAACGCCAGTAATAAGGATAATTTTTTTGATGATAGTTGACTCTAGTAGTTAGTTTGACTAAAATTTAAATTCTAATTAATGCCTTACACATTTCCTATAGAAGTCAGTGATCGGGAGAAATTATTAAAATCTCAAGCAAATTCATCTTGTGCGATCTTGTCCTTAATTCCAAGTTATTAGGCTGCTAAGTAAAGAAACTAGGGTAAAAATCAGCGTTGAATTTAACATGTATTAGCAACCGTGGTAGAAACAAGCAAAGAAATCAACGAACTAACAAATGAATGATTGAATGAGAACTCTCAGGACAGTGCTACATTTCGAATAAAGTTCATTGTCATTTCAGTAAACTACAATCATCACCGGGACAAATGTAGTCGAGACACTCCCCGAAAAAATACCTTTTTCGTTAAACGCGTGAGTTTTCCAATCTCCAATTCTCACATTTCGACCTCCTTTTCAATGTTGTAATCACGTGACAGTTTCTATGGAGCGTATTTCAACATAGCCTGAGTATCAGGCCCTATCAGGGAAGCGGGGACGAGGGGAAGGAAGAAGAGAAGAGTCTGACACAAAGCCATTGATTCGCTTGTGTCCAACATCCAGATTCTGGATGTTACGCTAATTGGTCAAAAGACAATAAGAAACGTCACGTGAGTCAACCGGAAGTCAAGCTTCCAGCGCAGGGGTTACAGACGCCATGTTGAAGTTTACTCTCATGACACATGACAGTTACCGGAAGTGATTTTGATTGGCTAATTATAACACGCGCTCTCTGGGGGTGGAAGGCTTTTGAGAAGCTGTTTGTGTCAGGCGTTTCTTCGTTTGCTTTCTCGCTCTTTTTGCCTTCCCCATCCTAGAAACGCCTGATACTCAGGCTAATTTCAACATTGAAAAGGGGGAGAGGGGGGGGGGTGACTATCGGCAAAAAGACTTTTTTTTTAGTAACGGATGGACGCTGATAGAAAGCGTTTGTTTTGCTCAAATGTGTCAACACTTTTGTCCATGATTGTAGCTTTTTTTATTATTTTTATTTATTGTCATTACTGTCCTTTCCAGAAAAAGCCATAGACCAGAAACGTGTTCCAGCGTCTGGGAACCTGTCAGAAGAAAAAAAGGAAATACTCATGAAAAAGCTAAGGTCTCTGTTCCCAAAAAACATGCCTTTGTTATTTTTATTTATCTTTTCGTTGTTTTCTCTTCTGGTCTATTTGTCTGTTTAACCGAGTTTTAAATATAGGGAGTTGTAGCAGCGGCGACGGCGACGGCGACGGCGACGGCATCGAAAACTTCATTTCAAAGTATTACTTGTCGTATTTCTAAGCCTTTGCGATTATCTCATTTTGTTCAATATGGAAAATGCGGAGGAACTCTCCAGTGTCTAAACTTTATGAACTGCGTTAAAGTAAGAAAAAAGAATAAAAAACTTTACTGTCACGCGCTCACGTTCTCGAGAGAACTTAAAATTCGGTCATTTCACGTTGTTGTTTTGTAGAGGACGGTCAAGAAATGTACCAAGATGTAAAAGGCACGTGCAGAGCGCCTCCTTGCTTAAGCTCCCTATTAAAGCTTTCCGACGTTTTGATGATGCTGTCATCATTATCAAGACAAAGTGACTGTTTCTTCGTAGTTGAATATCAGTGAGACAATACAATGGACCTTTATGTGAATAGCGTAGCATGAATGGAGTCAGATAGCATATTCACATTTGCTTTAAAATCTTGGATGATTATCATCTCAAGAATGATGTATATAAAATAAATCATACATGAACTGCGGTAATGAAATCAAGTGAAGGATGATCCTTGCAGTTGTGAACGCAATTTTTATGCAATTGCGTCTAAAGAAGCCTGAAAAAAAAATTGAGAATTTCAACGGGGTTTGAACCCGTGACCTCGCGATACCGGTGCGATGCTTTAACCAACTGAACTATGAAGCCACTGACGTTGGGAGCAGGTCAATTGTGAGTTCATATGTTCACGGGAACACTTGATTTTCATCTCGTGGATTAAGCAGTCGATTTTTCAGAAATGAAAAGCTGTTGATTAGATGCAGTGTTGACATCCCTGCACGTCGTACGTGTTTACGTAAGGAATTCAAAGAACAGTCGCTTTCCCTTGATTATGATGAGGATGAGGATGAGGATGAGGATAGCATTATCGAAACGTCGGACTGCTTTAATTAAATATTTTTACCGACGTTTATCAGTCTACCTCAAATCATACGATGTCTTACCGACTTTTGTTGTTTCTCGTACTACAGGGAATTTAAGGAGGGCAACAGTTCTTCTGTACTTTGTTTACCTGCAACGTTGACGGAACAGGAAAGGGGCTACATTAAAATTGCAGCGAAGGAACTGGGGCTCAGAGTGGAAAGCAAAGAGGTATTGTCTACACGCATGCGCTGGAAAGCAAATTATTTTTACTTCGTAAGGCCCCACTGGTCGGCAGAGCGGAAAAATGCTGATTGGTTGAGAGGAATGACGTATAACACGTCATTAAGGTTTCCTTATAGCTTCAGATCGACAATTTTCTTCAAATTTGGATTTTGGGGTTAAAGTAATGGTCGAAGTGTGATCTCTAATTTTAAAAAAAGTATATTGAGAAGGACCAAATATTGGCGGAGAAATGACGGTTTTACGTTTTGGCCGGAAGTAAACATTACCCTTTGGATTGACATTATTAGCGCTGTTTTCTCGAATCAGTTTTTTCACCTGAAGGGAACACTTTAAAGAGCTGAAATTCAAAGGAAAGTTGTTTGTTTGCCCTCGGATTTGGACAGCAGCTAGTTTTTATATAAAAAACAAAAATGTGTGTGAATCTTTTATTTCAAAATATTGTTGCTCCGAAAGCGATTTTTGTACGATCACTCCACATTTTTAATACTATTTCGGAAAAGGTCTGTAATTAACTTTTCACTGTAATTGACAGTGACAAAACGCTGGCACGGTTTTTAGCGCTTTGGGTCGGGAAACTGAGGAGCAAATTAAATTAGCGTGAGGCAAAATTCGCCTTGACATTTGAAAAGGTGATTCGGACGCTCGCATTTAGAGGTCGTGAAAATTCGACAATTTATTTTATTTTAAAATTCGTGGTATAGTTTGATAGCCACTGCTATAAGCTTTAATTTGATATAGGAGTTTAGGTATCTACAGTTTACACCGAACGCGCCACATCGCTTGGACGCGCTAAAGGTATACGGTAACCTAGACCCGTTGTGAGCCCTGGTCGTCGTAAGCCATTCACCGAAATTGGAGATCTTCAAAACGATTTTCAAAGTGGGCATCTGTGTCAACGGAGAAACAAATTTTCGGTGCAGTTGAATGACTTTGTAAAGGCGGGTTTTTCCGTAGCTTTGTGGTAGGCAAAACTACGAAAAACGCTGTTTGGTAAAGAGAAATGACGTAAAACGCATCATTAAACCGGATGCGGCGCCTGCGCGAACCCCTATTTGTTCTTTTTCGAAATGGTCACCGAAATTCGAGACCTTTACAACGATTTTCAAAGTTAATATCTCAACAGTTACAGTGGAGGGAATACGCTATATTTTCCGCTAAGACTACCTAACTTGTCACTTGGAATAAATGCTCATTTCGCGCAAAGGCGGATTTAGCTGTTAAAAAAAAGTAGTCTATTTAGATCAAAATTTAGTCACCAATGAAAATGTAAATGAAGAAGGTAACATTGCATGTCACTTTTTCATCTCATCTACGGTATATGGCCGAATCGTTTTTGTCGGTCGCCTGAATAGGACCGCAGTGTAAAGCCGTACAGAGAAATATGACCAAAAGAAAATTTCAAACTGTTAATATGTGATATCAAGTGTTGGAAGCAAACAGTGTACCATTCCCTTCCAACGATGCGCTTTGCTTACACATCGTTTTCTTGTCACCAGGGCACGAACAAAGAACTCAAGGTACATAAGGAGTAACCCAGGCAGTTTTGCACTTGTTTGGTAATTGATTGGGAACCCTGTGACATTTAAGGCTCCGCCACAGGACATCAATCTGCCGCGGGAGGCGTGTTGTTATGTCTTTTGTAGACTCATGTTATGACTAGGAAATGCATGTTCTAGGTCTGAAAACTTGTTTAGTTTGAAACAGAAAGTTGACATTTGATGCGTACTGTCTGATATTATGGTTAGATGTGATTGAATCTCGAAAATAAGTCACACACAAATATGATATGTAACCCGAATGTTGAGTTGTTTCTATGATTGTCACTAGTTATGGTGAATGACAGTGATTTGCTATTATTTTCTGATGTGATAATTAAACAACTTGTATAATCCTAAATTCCCTGAGAAATGAACTACAAAAGAAAGTAATATATGAACTTTATCGCTGGAGACACTTGTTGTACGATACATATTTGTAAGCTGTTGATATTATGACCTGCACTGTATCAGGATAGGCTCCGCCTGGACCTATATAGCTAGAACTTGCTCGTGTAAAGAGGATTACTTTTGTGATAACTATTAGAAAAATTTACTTTATGGTAAAAAAAAACTGTTGTTGGATAGTTTTGGAACTACTTTTCAGACAAATATATTTTATTGGAAAAAAAAATGTTGTTGTGTGGTTTTGGAACAATTTGCCGTAACGATTTTACCGCGAGGAAATGGAAGTGACTGACGGCTTAACAAGAAAAAAGAACACGGTGATTTGTGAGATTAAACCCTTTCTAAGACAGCTAACCTGTACAAAACATCTTAACCTTTGAAGTCTTTAGTTTTTTATTTTCTTTATGATAACCAAAGATACCTGAAATATATTACTTAATTGCAGTCTACAATGAGTAAAACGAAAACAAAAACAAAAAATACAGTAAATATGTTTAATGAAATCTAAGTGAAACTCTTGGTCAAATTTGAATTCATTTACCCAACCGATTTACCGTCTCATCAATTTATCTTAAAAAGTGAACTGTTCATTAGACAGCAAGAATGATCGAACTAAAAAAGCTATTTAAATTAAAATTTAAAGGATCTTTATACTAAATAAATCCAATAAGTATAGTCATCACCGTAACAATTATGACTGTTATTAACTCCTATATTTGTGGCTTTGTCGGTTATTAGTTTTATATATAAAAGCTAACTCTAGCTTTTGCAATTAGTGGATTATTTCGTTTACCATCATTGGAAATACAAAATTTTCATTCAGTTTTAAGAGTAATTGGGTTTTCAACATAATCCTCCTCATCATGATCATGGCTATTTATCGTTAGTATCACCCAATTAGTGCACTAATGCAAATCCTGCATTGTGATTGGCTACGCTACTAGAGGACTACAAGTAATAGTCCTCGAGTAGCAATCAGGCGTGACGCTTTCTTTCGTTTTATTCCCAAATAAATATTTCTTCAACTTGCATTTACTAACTTTATTATTGCCTTTTCTGTCCGACTAGTTGGGTGATACTAAAACAATTAGACCCTTCGCCCTCAAGGGCCACGGGTCAATAGCCCTTCGCCTCATGGGCAATTGACCCGTAGTCCTTGCGGGCTACGGGTCTAATTGTTAATTAACAGCATAATTATAAATTTTGCCATCATCATTATCATCATCGTTCTCGTCATCATCATTATCACTGTCGTCACGAGCAAAACTGATTTCATTATTGTTCTTGTATTTGTCGTTATAACCAATGAAATAATCGTCGTCCTCATCCCAAAATTCGTTATGGTCATCAAAATTAGAAGCTGAGATTTTGTGGTCGTAATAGTTATCTGAGATCTTATCGAAATCATCAGCATTATCATCGTCAGTGTAATAACCATCATTATGCCCCCTGAATCTAATCTCAGTGTCGACAACGATTTCATCATATTTGAATGCTAGTTCTGAATCGTAGAGTTCTTCACTGATGTGGCCAGCCTCTTTCACCTGCCTATTCAATATACCGGCAAGTTCTTCCTGGATGTTAGTTATGAGGAGTTGTTTGGAAGCGTGTGGTGCCTTGCCTTTATGGCAAACCTCGTTATAGCAATTCCGTATCCCTTGCTTATTCTCGTACTGACGGTAAATCTTATTCAGAGGCAGCCCTTCTCCAGAAGCAATGACCAACAAAATGATGACGATGTTTCGTTTCTCCATGATTTTCTGCGGAAAAGAAATGAGAACCAGATGTCGTTGGTGAAAATCCAGTGAGCAAATCACATTGAGTGTTATAATCATGCAACCCTTGCCACCCTTGTTCAAGAAGACCGTTCTGCGTCACTGCCTTCTTTTGCTATGCGTGGTACATCTTTTACTCCTTCAAAAACATATTAATAATTCATAAAGGAAATACAAAATAAATTAATGTTTAATGAATGTCTTTATATCTGATATAGACACGGCTAAATTCTACAGTCGATTCTATCCGGAAAAATAATAATAAACCCAACGATTAGTCTTCAAATGAATAGATCTATCACAAAAGTTTTTGAAGGTGTTCAAAACAACTCGCAGACGTGTTTTATCGGGTATAAAACCACTCGGCTACGCCTCGTGTTTTTAAACCCTATAAAACACCGCCGCTCGTTTTTTAAACATTACATTTACACTTGGCCTAATTCTCCTCATTGTTACTATAAAAAATATATGGAGAACAGTATAGAAAAAGGGTCAATTAAGATGGCATTGCGGTTTAAGAACCCATATATTAATAATTTTCATTCCTATTCGTTATTGCGAAACGTGGTTTTGGAGCCGTTTAGACTTTAGCATTGTTTAGTGGAAAATGTGTCAAGCAAGTTCTGCTTCGGTTACTTCTTTCTTTCCTTAATTAATCGGAGTTAGTTAATTAGTGTGATAAGTTAATTACTTAAGCTATTAATTGGGCGTTTGGAATTTGATCAGTCAATAAAGCAATTAATTGCTCAATTAAGAAAACATTGTTTGGGACTACCTTATCACATGAAATTTTCGCGACACGGTAAAAAGTTCGTCCCTGTCGATCCGGTGACTGAATACGGCGTCTAATTAGAAATCGAAAAACAAAAAGCACTCTAATAATGTGCTGTCGACCTGACAAGAATCCACAGAATGAATATCCTAAATCCTAAATGCACAAACAAAGATGAGAGACGATAAATTTTATGTATGACAATTTAGTTTACAGTTTCGTGCAGCTAGTTTCTGCGAAAGGTAGTACTGCTGTTAAGCCAATCCAGTGATTTCTTCATCGTCGCAAGAAACAAACTGTTGAAAGTTAATGTCGACAGCCCTTTTTCAATTCTTCACAAGCATGGAAAAGGCTTAAAATTATAATTTTTTTAGGGACTTCGAATTGCTTATTCTAGTAACATGAATACGGTCCTCAAACTTCTACTTAGTGAATCATTTTTTCTTATTCTTTTACTTGTCTTGCGTAGTAGCTTCACAGCTGACTGGGTGTCTTTTTAGTCGTACTTCGTACCAACATCCTATACTATGACATGCTCATACGGGTTTTGTGTAACAAGTTAGATTCAAGAGACCTACTTTGACCAACAGAAAAAATTGAAAACCATTATTAAATCCATCAGTTAAGAAAATTCGCTTTTGATCATACCCTTCCGGCAAAACCTCAAGCCCGTTACCTTTACTGGTGTTGGGAGTGGAAGCAAAGTCTTCTAATCTGAGTTAGCTTAGCTGAATTTTTGTTCAAATCAGTTCTACTGATGATAGTCGGGTCAATTTATTCCCGACTTCGCCGATGTTAGTTCGGAAAATGTAACATTGTAAAACATCGCTTAAATACGGGATCTACAGCATGTTACCTACTCAAAAGTGATTATTTTCTTCTAAATTGTGCTTTCAAAACTGCTTTCTTACCTAAAGATATGAAATCGCTATCCGTTTATCTTCAGTAAAGCGCTGTGCAGCTTCTGGACAGATCCTTTTAGTGGTGGAGTCGATCGATCGAATTGGAGTACGAATGACTTGAGCGTTTCATTCGTCACCTTTATACTCTCACCTCATTGGGAACGTCAACTTCATAGCAACTGTCAAACAATTATTTGTAACCATGGAAATCTCTAAGCAGCTGATATACAAACTGAGGGAGAGGATTTGTTATTTATGTTGATTGCACTCCGCACACTTCAAAGTGTGCGCCACCTATAATCGCATAAAGAAGCTGACCGGCAGGGGTGTGGCACAGATCAAAAGGCCCGCACGAAAGTTCATTTGGCTTTTACATTACCAATTATGTTGCTATAATCGTAAACAGGCTTGAAACGGTGAATGATGTGAGAGACTCAAAACATCTTTTGAAACTTTCCATTTCCTAGTCTTCTCTTCTAGTAGCTGTCAAGAATCTAGCGTGTAGTATTCTTATTTCGCGGTAGTTGCTTGGGATTAACGTTTACCACCTTTCAAGTAATATGCAAAGACGTTTGAGCCAAATATGGTCATAAAATGTGTGGTGCAAAACAGAAGTAACTTAGTGATGATGTGACGTAATAAACCACTTCAGAGATTTAATCCCTTTAACAAGAGGCAATTGCTAAGGTGATAAGTTGCTCGCATTAATGAAATTTGTAATTAGCTGCTTCAAGTCTCTCGGTCGGCAACTGACAAACATTAATGACCTTGCCGATCTCTTCGCAACGACTAAAAGAGAAATTGTTTCTGCCTCGTTGGGTTATAGATAATGTTTGTGAAAAGTGATAATGGTCTAAGTTAAATGTGACATCAATGAATACTTTGAACAAATAGAGCGGTTTTCACTTGATTGGCGGTTTCGCTTTACCTCGCTCTGTGATTGGGTGAAAAAACTCGCGCCACTTTCTCAGCCAATGAAAAGCAAAACCAAAACTAATCGCCAGTTGCAAGCGCGCATTTTCCCGCGCTTGGCGCTGAATTGGTTGACTGAGATGTCTTGAGGTTGGTCAGAGTACTTGCTTTGATTTTTGTTTTGACTTTACGACACCAATTGAAAACCATTTTATATTGTGTGATATTATGATACAACTTAGTGGTGAGATGATCAACCTCGGAAAATAACAATTAATAAAGATCTTTATTAATATCCAAAAACACGTTCCGGATAACAATTTAACTAGGAAAAAAAATGACAAGATGGAGCCTATAAAAATTCAATTTAATTAAAAAGACACCTATTTACAAAACAGCGTTTAAAACGTTCGGTTCTAATCTGCGGAAGTATATAGGAATGACCTCTATTCTTAAGTAAACTTGTTTTACGGGATGGCAAGAGGTCTGCCAACGGGCTGTCAGTGGAACTGCTGATGCCTTTCCATGACATGATGTCCGAGGTTTTCAGAACGCGTGCTATGGGCGTCACCTCTTAAGGAACCCAAAACGAGCTGCTCTCTTCTGAAAAATATCCATCTTAGAAAGATACTTCTCATAGCTTGCAACACCGCATACTGAAAAACCATAAGTAAAAAGGATAGAAAAGTTCATATGTATTAAAACTAGCAATACGGAAAAATTTAAGAAGTGGGCTCTCTCATTTTGAGCTCTGCAACGTAGTTATTTGATGTAAACTTTTTTTGTGTGTGTAGTGTCTTGTTGTGGTCTTCATTTAGTTCACATGAGCTGAACTAAACTCAGTCATTAAGTTTATGTGAAGTACGGCGTTTGACTCAATTAAGTTCAACTGAATTCATTTGGATCGGCTGAGGCGTTCTCCACGGCGAGCCATGTGGGAATGATAACGGCTGAAGATAGAGTTTGGGTCAAACGCCAATCTTCAAATGAGCCGAACTAAATGCATAATTATGTTAATATATATCAATGTATAAGTCTTCATGATTCATTTAAATTCGGCTGCATTAAGCGGCGTTTGAATCAACGGACGAACTTGGGCCGACCTAAACTGTAATTAAGTTCGGCTCATGTGAAATGCGGCCTTTGACCTGAGCCTAAGTATGCTCTCTATATATTTCTTGGGTGGCGATATTGTTTTTCAACCTCGTTTCAAGGAAACTTACAGAAGAACTTTCGTTAACTGTCGTTAAATTAATTAACAGAGGTAAGTCATTGGTCACAAGTAGCTTTTGTAGCCAATAGGAATTTAAGGCGATCAGTTATTTCAGAGTATCTTGAAGCGAGGCTAGGTGGTCATTGTTATGAGTTCTCACTGATGTCCATGTGAATTGGTACGTTGGTATCCGACAAGCGATGAACTGCATGAACCTTTATACTCCTTGCTAAAGAATCTCACCCAAGCAGCTGCTAACCGTTTATACTGGCGCTTGCTAGGAGATAACGACGGAACTGAATTGGGATTCCGAATAAGAGACCGAGAAAAGAAAATTAATCATAAGAAAAAAAAAATAATATGGCGGCGTCTTTATCCCTCCCATGTACAAGCTTGAAACAAGGCACGGCAACTTAAAAACCAAGATGTGTTGAATTATATTTGGATGTCTGAACACTGATCAACCTCTGGCCCGCATTTCGCGACTCAAAATTTGAACAAACGAAAAATAAAAAATAATTTTCCAGATAGATGCATTTATTGAATAAATCAAGAACTCACATTATAACCTTAGACAAATAAGTTAATAGTACAATATATCGAACATAAAAATGTATACTTTAAACATGTTATATATGGCCATTACTGTTAGAAAAAACACGTGACAACCAATCTGTGTTTCTAAATAGTTAATGCCTATCTAAAGGGCAGATTTTATATACGCATAGACAGTTTAAAGCACTTTCCAAGACGTAGATTTTGATGGGTCATTATTACCACTCTTTATCAGTTGATGCTATAATCATGGTATCAAAAAACTGCCCAGTCATTTGTGAATACGTTGGTATTATTTTTGTGACGCTATAGGTTACCATAGCAACACTATGACCTGCTAAAAGCACCCTTAATTTCAGCTTTAAGCGCTTATATTTCAAAAACGGCACGGTGAAATTTTTTCTTATTATAGAATTTTCATAAGCAGGATGAGATACAACTTTTCGCAAAGTTTAAATAAATTCCGCACATGGAGTTCACAGCCACCTTAAATTTTCGAAATTTTAAGGTGGCTCTGAACCCCATGTAGAGAATTTGTTTAAACTTTGCCAAAAGTTGCATCTCATCCTGCTTATCAAAATTCTATAGTAAGAAAAAAATTCACCGTGCCATTTTTGAAATATAAGCGCTTAAAGCTGAAATTAAGCGTGATTTTAGCAGGTCACAGTGTTGCTATGGTAATCTATAGTGTCACGAAAATAATATCAACGTATTGACCAATGATTGGGCAGTTTATTGATACCATGATTGTATCATCAACTGATAAAGAGTGGCATTAATGACCCATCAAAATCTACGTCTAGGAAAGTGCTGGGAACTGTTTTGAGCCACCTTAAATCCATTAACGTCCTTGCTGTTTTCTCTTCGGGAAAATCAAAGCAGAAGGTGTCCAATACCAGAACAAACGTATACCACAAACAGTTGGACCAGTTTGATTCTAAGGGAAAACTGAAATGTTTACACTACGGGGATGCCTGACAGAAATCTGACTTGTATGACAACTGCAACACACCGCAAACTCAGTGGTTTGAAACAGAAATACCACGTCTTCGAGTGAGTGTAGGACTAAAAAGAACAGTGTCGGAGTTTCATCAGCGACGTGAATTCGGAGGGGCTGTGTCAAGCTGATTGTAATGTTTTGGCAGTTAAAACTTGGAACTGATGTAGGATCAATTTTGTTAGGTTCCAATCCATTTAGATCCACGCCACGCCAACCGACGTCCAATACGCTGATTAATAGTTTTGATGAAATGTTAACTCAAAGTAATTGTACACAAAACTGAACCCTCTTTGATTCCAATATCTCCCTCAGTTATTCGAAGTAATTTTCAACGCTGTTTTTGATCTGATGTCAATACTTTCCCGCGCCCTAAGGACTCGGCACATCAACATGCCCGAACAATCAACTTAGTGAGGCGTTTACGTGAAACTAATACGACATTACTATTCAAAATTAATAGTGTGAAACACGTCATACTATCATCTTTTTGAAGAATCACTAATCTAGCTTAAGAATATATTTAATACAACATTCTAAAGTTGTTCTTTTGTTTCATTTTGTTTTTACTTTTACTGTCTTATATCTTCAACAAAGTTATTTCCGAATAAACGAGATGAGCTAAGGCTTCCCTTAAATAGGCGCACATCATATAAATAACTACCTGAAAGATTTACCATCAAAGTTCCAAAAGAATGAATAGCAATGATATTTTCTTCCTTTATTGATACCACTATTTTCAAGTGACTTTAATATCAATTCAAAGTGCTTTACTTAAAAACGGGAAAATATTCAACACAGTTAAACGTTTAACTGACACGTATAATAATGAACTGTACTGCAATTCTCAGATTCTTCTGCGGTTAGAGTAAAAGTTCTTCACTCTTTTGATGAAAATTAACAAGTAATAAATTAGCACTTAATTGAAAAAAAAAAACTGAAAATCTTGTTCATTAATTTTCCACTAAAATTCAGAATTCAAGAAACATCTTCATCCAACGAATAAGAAGCTATCCACTGAATTAATGGGGTATTGTAACAAAGGCACTAGTGCCAGGCTTCTCAAAGTATCCGAGATATGGAATAGGCTATTTCCGAGTTCATGTCTGCCTCCTCTTCAAAGCGAGTCTAAGGGCGAAGTTTTTGTTATGAAAATTAGTTTTCATTGATATGTAAAGTAGAACTAATTACCATCACAAAAACTTCGCACTTAGACTCGCTTTGAAGAGGAGGCAGACATGAACTCGGAAATGGCCTATTGATTTATACTTCAGAGTACGCATGTTTACCTAAACAAGCCCAAACTCATTAAAGCTCCCTGTTGCGTCGATACGCAACCGTACTCACTCTAGAATACTTGGTACAGACCAGTTTTTCTTCACTTGCACAGTGCAGCACGGATATGAATACCAGGAATCAGTACAGTCCAGTTTCTATGGAAGACCAAGAGCGTGTTACGTTACGTCCTTTTATCTTGTTAACAGAGACACGGTAATCAAGCCAGCTTCTTAGTAATACCATTTGTAATACTTGGCAGCGTCCACGGACGTCATATCCCTCTCAAACAACAGCAGCAATTCGCAATGCTTGGTGTGTGGAAACAGGTCCACTGGCACGGCTTTCACCAACCGGAATGGCGCTGTTTTGATTCTCTTGGACGTCGGCCTGCATAAACTGATAAGAAGCAAGATTACCACGGGCTGCAGAAATACCGTTCCACGATATTCTGCAACGTTAACCCAACAACCCTTAACAGTGACCAGCATGTGATCTTTCCTTTCATTGTTACTACGTAATTTTTGAGAATATGCAAAATGTCGCCAGAGATTGAATGCCCTGATTATTGAACAGATTCTCCCAACTTACGCCATAAGCCACACCTGGAGTTCAGCGAAGGGAATATTCATATTGATCCCAGGGCTTAAAGGTTAATAGGTGCATCGTGAAAGTTTCTTTTCCTTTCAAAATCTGACCATGCAGAAGATGATGGGCAAATGTTGGGGACAAAAACCGCGTGAAAGAGGCTTAGAAAAAAAGTGAAATAAGAACTTGGAACAAGCTATAAGTTAACGGAGTTGATATTTGTAAATTGACCACCGTACTGGAATTCTAAAAGCTGACGTTCGAGCGTTAGCGCTTCGTTTATTCGCTCTGACGAAGGGCCAACTCGAAACACTTTTTGAATCCCTGTGCGGTGGTCATTTTACATTATCAACTCCGATTTTTGTGTACAACTCCCTCACCGACGCAGCACCACAGTTTATTTAGAAAATATCCCCTTTAAGCTATAAGTTACTATTGTATGGGGTAAAACTGTTAAAAATAGACGTTGAACAAAGAGTGGTCTTAAAAGAGGTTCGAGAACAAATGAAATGTTAAAAAAATGTCAGAGCAAATGTACGAGGGAGTGGAGCGAGAAAGTCATAATGAATTAGCGTTAGTGACTTACTCGAGAAAGTTGACGAACGCTGCGCTTGGATTACAGGACACGTAGATGAGTTTATCCATTCGACGACTCTTCCTGATGGCGTGTAGAACTGATTGGTCTGTAAAAACGGAATAACGAAACAACGACAAGTCACTGTCAAACGTGAGTTTGGCAGATTGACTGTGAAGCATAATAATCTCGGAATTCACCGCAGGCATCTCGTGTTTAAACAAAGCAAGTCAATTATTCTCTCAATCGGACAGTGACTGACTCCTATCCACTGGGTTGGTTTATCTAAACTAAGGCTGATCTATGCAGTGCAAGTATACTTGACAAAACTTGCCGTTGTTTACTCGCTATCTGTACTTACGCAGTCCAGCCCGGGGTGGGTCCATGATGCCAATTATTTTGGTTTTTCGTGGCATGTTCTTAAAGACATCAACAATGATATCCTCTGCTTTGCCGCAAACAAACTGGGCGTTTGTGACTCCTGCAAAGTGAAGTAAATCTTTCAGGAAGGGCCTTTTTCAGTCTCCCGCGGACCTTTTTTCGGTTCGTGCTGCCAAAAGACAGGACTACGGGAGACCAATGGTCTGCGGGAGGTATGCGGTCTCTCATCCCCAAAGACTGCATGGCCGGCTTTTTCTCTACAAGCACAACACAAATCATCGACTTGGGTCGTTCCAATTCAGTTAAAAACGAAATAAAAATAAATTACTCACCGTTGAGTTGTGCGTTTGCCTTGGCATCTTCAACAGCATTTTCAATTATTTCCACACCAATAACACGCTTAACACTCTGAAACAGAGAGTGAAAGAGATCGTCAGGTTGAAGGTGCATTAACTCTTGAAATCCTTAAATGCTGTGAAACATTGTTTTCCTATCATGCTCAACCTTGACAGATTGAAGCCTCGCCCCTTCGAAACCTCTAATTTCACTGGATCTTCATTGGGTGCAGCTCCATTATTTTAGGGCTTGGATCCACCATTTTGATTGTTTCTGTTTTTTAAACCAATCCTGTGGGGTGTTGCGAACGTGCAGGTCCACCCTAGAGTTTTTAAGACACTGTTTCTTTTTTTTTCTTTGTGTTGCATCACCCCAGCAGAAAACTCTGACAAAAGAAACCTGTTGGTAGGTTTCCATGACACTGAAACAACAATTCAATCCAGACATCTGAATGTGCTCCAGCAATCAGGCATCAGCCTTAGTTTTCGCTTGTTTGTTTGTTTTTCAGTTGAGCGATTCTGTAGATTAAACCACTAGAACAATCTTCCATCCTTCAAACTATCCGTTTTGAGCAGTCACTCCTTAGATCAGCACAAGATACAAAGAATTCCATACCTGGGCCAGACAGAGACCGAGAGCGCCGGTACCGCAACAGATGTCTAGCAAAAGAGTAGAAACAAAGAACTTGTTTTATTGTTATTATGCTGGTAGTTGTTGGCTGTATGTTTGATCAATAAGGGGGCGTTGTAATTGTAAGAGATTATTTGCTTGGATATCGGGGTGTGAAAGACCTGTTTGTCAAAGTTACAATCGTGGACGAACCTGTTGAGAAATTTCAGCTTCTAAGCCTTTCTCTGCACAAACAATAATCAACTGAGTTTGAAAGCCTCCCTTTCTCGTCTCCCCAGTAATGGCGGTTGGGTAGGAAGAAGAACTTAATTTAGAAATATTGCACATAAAAGAGAAAAACGTTCGGACTCCCAAGGCATGTCTCAGGCTTACAGCACGCCATCCAATCCCCTTCTTCCCATTCATCTGATCAGCTTGATCGAGATTGAGATTCAAATAGAAATTGGGATCTTGATTGGGATTACGATTAAGTTAAAAAGGAAGCGGTTAGGCCAAGTGAAGGAACTACAAACCCAACACGACTGTTTCATCCAGATGATCGCCACACCAATCTTTAAGCAGATTAAACAGCTTCTCGGTTGCCTTAGTGTTCACTGCAAAGAAAAACAAACAAAATACGAGTGTTACTCTCAATGATTTTTTAACCTGTCTTGAATCAGTGTTCACTACCAATAGGTCATCGAAAACCATACTTGCGACACCAACTATCAAACAAGCATTTCATCAGTTCATGTATCAATTGGCGCTACACTTAGTTAAAAAAAACAAAGACAAATGGTGTGGGGAGGAACGCGCAAAATCAAACGACTGCAAACTTCTTCTGTGTACATGTTTGCGCCTTCAGTATCTTTCTGAACTCTTTCAAAACGAAGAAACCAGTCGCTGAAGCTAAAACCATCAGAAAATAATTCACCAGGTCATAATACTCAACGTTAGGAGAGAAGGAGCAGAACCTTAAAGGCGCCGAGGCATTCCTTAACTCACTCAAGCTAAATGAGTCTAACACCGTGGGTTGCAGTTCCTCAGAAAACTACGAAAGTGTGGTCCAAAGAAATCGACTTAACCCTTAGCTTTAAATCAGGTAATTAAATAATTCTATGGACTCTACTGTTTAAAGCTTGGCCGTTCCCTTCTGGTGATTATTTAGAGAGAAAACAATGTCACCTGGTGTACATCTTTTAACGGCTTACTTTGCCTTGACAGAGTAGACATATTTGTTGATGTTTACCGCTGTGCGGAAAGTAAACAGGAAGCTATATTTATCTGTATTTACCTTGGAAGAAAGAGTCTGGCGAGATTCTGAATTTCAGACCACAAAGCTCCTCATAAATGTGCTAACATGTAGGGAGAAAACAAAGCAATGTCACCTGGTGTACGTCTTTCAAGGGGAATTGAAAAAATAACAGCAATTTTTCAATTAACTTGTTTAAAAATTCATGTGAAGCATTTCCTTACGGGGTTATTCCTGACTCGGCATTACCTTCATCCGCTCGTCATTAAGTCTTGACCCGTGCGAAAATGCATTCATTTATTAATTCAATAATTTTATCATACGATTGTTTTTCTGCTTTTTCTCCATTTTCCTCCACGTCTCCGTTTGTCACTCATTCACTGGCTAGCTCGACCCTTTGCCCATTCTTCCGCTCGCTCGCCTTTCCTTTTTGTTCTTAAATTCATGTCTTCGTATATCCCCGAGTTGTTTCTTCTTTCAAATACTTGCACCGACAATTTTTAACATGTTCTTCCAATCAGCTTAAGTTGGTTCAATCAACTGGAGTAGTTCGCATGAGCGTGTATGACACACTGTGCTTCAAAGATATGTTTACGTAGACCTTAATGTATCTTATACTGATGTAGCAGCGTTTGATTCGTCTGTCTATCGCGAAAGAGCCATACTCACCTCCTCACCCATAATATGAACAAACGGAGCTTCAGCATTGCCACCAACAGCCCTGCGAATGAAAACAAAATAGACTTCCCTGTCAGTTCATCCAGTAAAACTGCACAAGAATCTATGAACGAACGCTCTCAAACACAGTAAGTTCTTCATAGAAAAGTTTCCTTCATGTTAAACTTTGCGTTGGTGAGCATCTTCACTGAACTATCACTTTGCCTTATTTCATCAGTAAACCCTTACTGAAAATTCGACAGAGATGATCAACACTCGTTGAAGAAATGCCACGACGTACTAACACCACTATCCTAACAGCCTTGGCTCACCCTAAGTTATCTTCCAACCATCTCTCCACTAACCCTTAAGCCCTAACAGTGACCACCAAGTAATTACTCCTTACAGTCTCAACAGAAGATCACTAATACAGGTCATGAGAATAAAGAAAATGGTCATCAAGATACATGTAAATATCTTGACGTTCAAAACATACTCCCAGCTACTTCCATGGGAGCTGTAAGAAAACTGCGAGGAGATTCTGTATTTTAATATCAGGGTTTAAAGGATGAACCTTCTGATACAGAAAATCACTTTCATTTGAACTACACTGTAGCAGCGTACCTCGTATGGTTTATTTGCAGATAAAGGGACGTAAGCTTCACATCCTTTCCTTCGCCAGTCTTGAAATATTCACAGATGCGATTTTTCTCTGCTTCTATTTCTTCCTATAGGAAGGAGAGAATGATTTTCGATAAACAACAGATCTATATCTTGCAGACCAGTTCCTGAGACGATGCCCGAGAGCTATCTATCAAAGATTAGTATCACCCAACTAGTGAACTAAAGCAAATCTTGTATTTTGATTGGCTACGCTACTGGAGGACTATTAGTAATAGTCCTCGGGTAGCGAAATTCGCTGGTTTTGAAAACCGTTTTCTTCCCAAATAAATATTTCTTCAACTTGCATTAGGTAACTTCATTATTGCCTTTCTGTCCGAGTAGTTGGGTGATACTAAAACAATTAGACCCTTCGCCCTTAAGAGCCACGGGTCAATAGCCCATTCGGCTCCGCCTCATGGGCTATTGACCCGTAGCCCTTGCGGGCTGCGGGTCTAATTGTTAATTATCACTTTTCCAAAGGCATATCACATGTACGCCGCATGAGCTCAGTACAGCAGGGCCGTAGCTAGCATGAGGCACTTGCATTGTCTTACACTTCGACCCTTACGAAAAATGCTGAAAAAAGCGTTTCAGAACGTTTGGATTTCAACGTTTTCTTGGGAGGCCATGCCACCAGACCTGCTCCCCACCCCCCGTAGCGATTTTCGCCTTCAGCGAGCGCAGATCGTGCCTCGTCTATGCCTCGTCTCGTCAACTCGACCTACGGCCATGTACAAGATTTGAAGTTCGTGAAAGACCATTTGACATCTCACTATATTTACTTTGGTCATTTTTTGTGGACTGAACTGCAAGACCGCCATGGTGTCCCCATACATAGAGCTTCGAACAGTAAGTGTCTGCCAATAGCTGCAAAGGAGAGAAAGAAAAATGTTTTTTTTTTATCAACTCCGTCGCTTGATAAAACCAAATTTTCGTTTACCACTCCCCCACCTACGCAGTGCCACAATTTCCTTAGAAAGTAACTCCCTTTATTCAGAAAGGCACTCAAACAGTTCAATTTTGAGGCAGTTTTCGATGAATTAAAGAGAAGCCAAGTGTTGGCTTTGAAGCCGGCCTTTTCAGGCTCACATTTTTGACAAAGTATCTTCAATTAAACATAAAAATTAATCTCCTCCGAGCTCAAGTAGAAACCAACACTGAGTATTTTCTCAAGCAAAGAACAAAAGATAATATTCTCCAGCAAAACTACCTGGAAAGGGCTTGACAAATTGGAAGTAGTAATCCATTTTGACCTTCAACATAATTTTCGACACACACATATATACTACAATTCAATTTGATTCAATTCAATTCTCTTATCGTTTCTTTTGATAGTTATAATTTGAGGCTGTCCCTTCAATGTGAAACCTTTCAAAATAACAACCTACCCCGTATGAAAGCAGAGATCATACACTGGCAATGGAGATTGCCTCACATACGTCTGGAAGGCCTGAAAGGACATTTTTTAAATTAGACCACTTCACAGGGCTGTCACTAACTTTTGAAGAAGCCAGGGATGTGCAAAAAGTAGCTGTGGAAATCAGCTACGTATTGTGATCATCGTTAATACGCTGTTTTTTTATTAATTAAAAGTAGCCGTGGATCTAACTCAGAATCAACGGGGAAAATCACCGGCCGTTAATGGCATGATGTCTAGGGTGATGCTAATACTTTCATGATACTCCCACAAAAAGAAAAACAGGGAAATAAGAACAGCAGAACAAGAAACTAGTGTTAAATGCTAATTTTACTTCATTGGGTGTCACTTCTAAAGTGCACATAACACCAAAATATTTTTTTTTACTAAATAAATCTTTGTACCTGTTCGAAAAGCATTGCTCCCTTTTTTTTTTTTTTTTTTTTTTTTGTTGGCTTTAATAGGCTTCCAAACTTACGCCATGACCTCGAGCCAAATATCTGCCCGTCCGGCCCTCCCACTCAGTCAATAAGTACATAGTATAACACAGATATGGTTACCTTAGCTATGACTTTCGCCTTCTCAGAAATGTGGATACATTCAGATGGCTCCACCACTCCACTGTAGCCCTCTGTGGGAACACAACAAACACGTAAATATAGGCACATTTAGCTTGCTTTATTTTCAGCTAAAGCATGCACAAATAGCCCAATTTTACTATATTAAAATTCACTCTTTCACACAAGACATCACCTCAAGGCTCTGGGGAAAAAAACTCTTACAAATGAGCCTCATGTTTATTGTTTTAAGTTGAATTTTAATATATCGAAATTGTTCTATACTGGAACTAAAGAATGACTTAACTACAAATGTAACACTAGATACTGGTAAATATGCACAAAGATTAAATAATCTTGATTGAAATGCAAGGTCTGCGCATTACCTTTATATGAGCCAAGGCGAAATCCAACAGTTTTAGCTTGTCAAGAGAAAGGCACAAAACAAATATTCAACATACACAGTATTTAAGCTAACTGAAACGTTATAGAAAACAAGGATAAATGTACATTGTATCATGGCACCAGTGGCAAAAACCTGGAGGACATTCAAGGTATAATGGAAAATTTACTGGATTGAAAGATAAAATTAAAAAAAAAATGCACCAATAATTTGGGACTGAAAGTGTCACTGTTTAACACACTACGTGGATCATCTTGAGCACACCATTTGAAAAAAGAACCAGTGTCATCCATTCAAAAACAAAGCCAGCCTACAGGTTGTTAAGTGTCATTCACTGCGTGAAAAATTATTATAGTGGTGCAAAAACTATGTGGGGTGGGGGTGCGAACCAAAAACCTTCTGGAGGGGAGGTATACGGTAGTATCTGGAACCACATTGTGCAAATTTAATGAATGTTATCTCTTTCTTCAAAACTCTACTCCCAAAGGGTTCTAGAGTTTTAGTGTCAATAAATAAGCCCTCTGTGAGGGCTTGTGCAAATGGAGATACGTGAGCTGTAAAATGCGCACTAAACCTACCTCCATCAGGACCCTCAGCTATAGTGAACTCACACTTATTTCGATAGCCATCAAGAACAGGCTGAAATTATTGTAAGGGAAAATTAATGGATGGGATGAGGTCTGACTTCATGCAAAGCATGCCCATCACATTGCTAACACTGTATAATACAGGATCACCCTTCCAATCAGAGGGTCGGAAACTCAGCTGGTTGGATGCCTGTGTGCTTTTGTCAGAGTCTGGATTCAAATCCAGGACTGACTACTAGCAACTAAAGTCTTAAAAACTGGTAGAAATAATTCTTGTTGATGGCATGAGGAGAACAATATTTTCATTTGAAAAGGTTTCATTCAGGGATGTGTAAAGGGCTGTAAAATAACGGTTTCACCCACCTGCTTTGAACATGTCAATTAATTTTGTCTCATGTCATACTGACAATACATAAAACAATGGAATGTTCATTCCACCTGTGGCAACCAACTATTCTCTCTTTACACTGACTGTCCTGCTTGCATTGTACATGTATAATGATTGTGTGCTCAACAAAATGACATTTAATACCACGTCTATTGTACAAACAGATGGATGTTTCTCACTTTCTTTCATTTCAAGTCAAACTTTTTGTCACAAACTTTTAATATGAGAACATTAAGTGGAACAGGTACACCCCTGTACTTTATTTACATTATACAGTCAATGCAAATATTACGCACCGATTCTACACAGTCAAGCAGTTCACAACATATTCCATTCCTCTTAGCACTACAAAGAGAAACATTTAACATAATTCAGGGGAGAAAATTACCGCAACACAGCACAAGAATAAAAGATTTTAAAAAATGTTTCCTAGTTTGCTAGACATCTAGCCAATTAAGCAAGTACCACAACTGGCTCTCAATCCAAGTCTACAAAATTGAATGCAATTCAAAATTAATTAAATATGTAACATTTGATCACTGCAAGTCAAATTATTTTTTCTCACCTTTCTTGTTCAACCCAGTTGTTCTGTGTGGAAAAATAAAAGACTTAAATTGTTATTTAACTTAAAGAATGGTTTTGAAATAAGTGTATCACACCAACACCAAGGGATCAAAAGAACTGTTTAAGAAAAACCGCCAAAACATGTCATGAACCAAATAAAACCGACAGTGCAATTCGTGCACGAGTAAATTTAGTAACAGTGGTTTAACATAACTGCAGGAACATGTTACATGCTTGTGAATGATTTTGGAGCTAACTCCTACATGTGCACATTTTGATAATGAAGCAATATCTGTGACAGCAAATGAAAAAAAAAGGTCTGCAATGCATACGTGTGTAGCTTACTAGACCACGTGACAGGTGCTCAACTCTTATGGACAAATAAATGAATCTGATCATGCCATGATGTGGCTACACACTTCGTGTAAGCCACACAACAATCATAATTTTCAATCCTAAATTACTCATGGTACTGTAACACTACGAGTTCCTTGTCACATGCCTTAGCAGTCAAAATTAAATGATAATTGTGTAAGCATAAGACTATTGCCTACAATGTATTATGGAATAAATTGAAAAGATCAAAGCTCAAAAAAAATAGAGACTTCCCAGACAGTGAAAAGGATATTGTAACAGAAAAAATTAATAATATTAATGTAAGAAAACAGGAAATACAGAGCATACAAAAATAATACACAACCAGACAGTGCTCCTCTGAAGCAATCAGACAATAATTATTGTAATATACAGTATGGAAAATCTGGGTGTGACATTTTCTATTGATTAAAACCTTTTAATTATAAATTGAAATGATCACTGCCTTTACACAGACAAATGAGGCATACAAAATGATAGGTTTTGAAAAATCATTAGAAAATGTCACACCCAGATTTACCATATCAAAGTAAGGAATTCTGGTAATCAAGAACATGCATTATACTAGCAATGGGAATTGGCAGAGATTTTATCATCAATCATCAGAAATAATCGAATTAACCCAACCGATCAATTGATCATTGATTATAATTGGAAAATCTATTGATAAAAAAACATGAACGTGAACAAGTCACAGTGGTTTTATTATTCTCATTAATGTGGCTAAATGCAATTTAGCTGAGGTTAAACTTGAGCCAATGCTGTCAGCGGACTTCCCCATTTGTGCAAGTTATCTGCGGAGTGGCTCTAATAGATTTTGCCTTTAAAAAAATTATTATTGTTATTGGAGAATAATAATAATAAATAAATAAGAATTATAATTAAGAATTTTTTCCAGTAGTTTTTACATTTTTTTTAACAGTATTTATTATTTTAAATGGTGTTGGTATTGATATTCTTAAATAAAGATGATGATGATGATGATGATGATGATGATTATTATTATTATTATTATTAAGATTAGTTAACTACAGTGTAACTGATTTTCATCTTAACAGTATTTAGAAATTGCATTCCCCAAGCCAGGCAAGCCTGGTAGTTTATAAACTGTATTATACTGTACCTTAAGCACCATGATGGCTTTCAACTTTCTGGTGAGTTTGCCAAGTATTTCCACCATGTTGTTCTTCTTGGTCTAAAACACAAGATTGATCATACAAGAACATGTACTCTTGATAACTGATAAAAAAAAATAAAATAAATGGTTTAAGAAGTACAATAAATAGGGAACACTTCTCAGATAAAAACCAAAAGCCACAAAACTAACCACCTGACTCCACAAATCAGAATCATTTGGCGAACAGGAAAGAAGGGTCATATTCTGTGTGAAAACCTGACAAGGTTTTCTTTGTTTTATGAGGTATTGTTTTGCTGTACACTATTGTTTATAATGTTTTGTCTTTGTTTTATGTACTCGTGAGCTTCACAGGTTTTTTCACCGAGGATGAGGCGGAAAGAATGCTAGGTAATGAAATTATAACAGCCAATTTGCTGATTAAAAGTGATTTCAGCCAAACTTTGTGTACTACTCTATGCTGAAGGTTATTGCAAAATAATGAAACACATACTAGTACTTTTAAAATCTGCGTTCACTCACCTCCATTTGTTTGCTGTATGGCTGATCCCACAGCGGCGTCACCACATGATTTAATCTGATAAAGAAAAAGTCCACCACAAAAATTAAATGCCAAATACAATTATATTGGATGATCAAGAATTCTACAGATACACGCTACAAAATTCGTAGTGTATAATTATAGAGATAACAATATTTGGACAGGACGATCTAATCTAATCCAATTTTAAGCACAATTCAAACGAGGTCCAGCATGAATCTCTTACCTGACAGAAATAGCAAGCTCATCCACCTCATTGTTATCCATTTTTATTCTTTTGGCATCAACATTAGCACGGGCAGCATCTGGGAGAATATAAAAGTTCAAAAAATGCAATAAATTAATGATCAATTTATTAAGTGATCAAGTGAAGGATGATCCTCACAGCTGTGAATGCAATTTTATGCAATTGCATAGAGAAGCCTGAAAAACATTCAGGACTGCATTTTTTTTCAGGCTTCTTAACGCAATTGCATAAAATTGCATTCACAACTGTAAGGATCATCCTTCACTTGATTTGATTACTGCTGTTCATATATGATTTATTTCATATAGATCATTCTCAATCAATTTATTCTCCCAGGAAAGAAAGAAAAAAATTACCGTAATAACACAAGGATTACTTTTTAATAACGTTCATGGACTGAGGTAGAGTATTCCTCTATTGAACTTTTTGCCACTCAATGCTCCGCTCAAACTAATCCTTCAGAATGTACGCATATCATGGTGTAAGCAGAAAACAACTTACAGTGTACATGTGATATCTCCAGATGGCTAATAGAGATCTGGCTGTAAGTCCCAAAAATACTTCTGAATTATCAGCAGGATTATTACATATAATTATTTATACTGGATGCCATAGAAAATACAGCCAAAATTATGCAAAAAAACAGTTCCCTATTCATCATAATTACATGCAACTGTCCCATTGTACACTGGGCTTATATGTACACCTGTATATGTTGTATGTGGCAGCATGTATACATGTATGTTGCAGGTTAAAATTTTTAACCTGGGTTGATTCTCAAATCCCTTTGTCTCCTAAGCCTAATTATTCAAAATTACAGTAGGGTTAGGAGACAAAGGAAATTGATTTTCAACCTGGGTTAAAAATTTTATACCTGAAGTTAATTTTTAACTGCAACATTATACCTGCAGTGTTCCAACATTAATAAGAGGCACAGTTACAATACACATCATGATTACCAAACTGTGTTAAACTGACCTTGAATCATCCTTTTCCTTGCCATGCCTTCTGCTCGCTGAAGAGCCAGTGGATCAGGAAGAGGCTGAGCAGTCTAAAAAAGTAAACAGCACAGTTTTTACACACATATGCAGTAGATGTAGACAGGAAAATTTGCGGAAAACAGGAGTTAGGTTCTAGAAACACTCAAATTGTGATGCTGTTGTTACACTGATGTGGAAGTAGGAACAGTAGGTTTTGAATACCACATTACTATCATGTACACCATCTCTACCTCATGGAAGGGGTAGTGGGAAGACAAAGGGAGGGGAGGGTGTACACATTGTGTACTTTCTGTTTGGAATGAGTGCTATGAAATTAAAGACAATAATCAGGGCTGTGCTCTAGCGGCGCCCAGTCGCCCCTAGCGACTTACTTTTGCCATCGGGCGACACGGAATTATTAGTTTTTGCACCAAACTGTATGCTGGGCGCCCTGGATTTCAAGGGTTTAGAAGTTTGGGCGCCCAACTACTTTTCCTAGAGCACAGCCTTGATAATTTATTAGTACACTGTGGAGATTAAAATGTTGTAGTCCAATGCACACAAGGTGCTATCAAAGAAAACAATGATAATGACCATGATATTGATACATACATGTAGTACAAGCATGGTATCAAAAGTAACACCGAATTCTATGTATGAAGTCCATCACATACATGACTATGCACAGCCATTAGTGAACAATATTATACCTTGGCAGAAAGCACTTTTCCTTTCCATTTGTGACCTGATAAGGATCTGATGGCCAGCTACACATGCATGTAAGAGAGAAAATGCCAATTTGAAACCAATGTTAATAAATGGCAAATACAGATTATGTAACTATAGACTTAATTTGCAATATTAAGTCAAGGATGAAAAAAATTTATTGACTCTTACTAACCCGTCTCTCTTCTTCATTCCTAAAAAATTGGAGGCAGAAAGAAGGTGGAGTTTAGTATTTCACCAAAAAAATAAAGAAAACGAAGTTTATTATCTTCAGTTTACAGCATACAACCCACACAGATGCAGAAACACTGTCTGCAGTTGAATAGAGGCAAAGCTCTAAAGGAGCAAGCTTAGATAAGCTGTGTATTCAATGTATGAAATGACCGAGTTTAAACAGGACCTTTTCACCACTAAAAAATATTAAAAGGGGACTAGCTACACATAGCCTGGCTGCTCTGTAGTTGTCAATGCCGGTAAGCAGCTGGCCATGGAGTACAAAGATTCAACAAACAGCAGACATCTATTCAATTACTACTGAAATACTATTAGTTTAATGATATTATTTAATTAATTTTGTGTTTATGAGATTTTGAAGCATAATTACGAGTACATGATTGTGCATGTACATTATATACTTA
Source organism: Galaxea fascicularis (assembly GCA_948470475.1). NCBI lineage: Eukaryota > Metazoa > Cnidaria > Anthozoa > Scleractinia > Euphylliidae > Galaxea > Galaxea fascicularis. The sequence continues at coordinate 14,145,609 of OX419345.1, forward strand.
GCTCATGTATTTCATATGCCAAAAGATGTAATGTCCCTTTCACAGCAGTGCATCATTTTAAACTATTAATCTTACGTTACATGTACATTGTACCTGAATGTGACATATGCATGGCTTGCTCCTGGTGGCAATTTCACCTTGACAGGTCTCACATTTAGTCTATTTGCAATCATTTTTTTGAATTGCTGAAAAACAAAGAATGTTAAGGTTCTAAGAGAGATACACATGTACAGTACAATGTGACTTTTCTCTCGCATCTTACAATGTACTCTCAGCTCTCACTACAAACCAGAGTATGTGTACTTCCTACTGCCTTCTCCCAATGAACAGGATTTACATGCAAGAGAATCCATTTGTACATGTTTCATGTAGAATTAGTTAGTTACTATGTATGTGTACAGCAACTCTGTGAGGTTATAAAATAAATTATAATTGTACATGGATAGAAAGTTCAAGGATTTGCATTTATTTAACTAGATGACCAAAGAACTCAAATACAGTCTTACTAATTTACCAAACATTCCATCTCAATCCTGTCCTTGCACGTGTGTACCCATGGTTACTAAGCAACATTTACTTTCTGGTCTGATGGGGGATTACTAATTAAAATGTTCTCCATTAAAAGATTGTACTAATGCTCAAAATTTCACAAATTTCCTGAAAGCTGAGTGTTCATTTCAAGACAATCTTCAGCCTAAAGCATCATCATCAGACAAAGCTTGCAGGGTTTTTTTCACTAATACATGTAATTATGTTATATGCCATTCAAGGCTCTACGGTAGGGGTTTCACTATGTCTTTAAGCAGAATCACATTTTTAAAAATTCATCCAAATCAGCTGAATTTTTGCATGCAGCCTTTCATTTAATAGAATAACATGCTTTCTGCTTCTTTTTATGTAAATGATGTATGCAGAACTCAGTTACTTTTCCTTGTGGAACTTTTGATAAGCTACAACAAACTGTCTCAATATTATGCAATGTGATCGTTGCTAGGCTACACTCAGGACATGCGTAGTCCAGTGTAAAGTGAACAGCATGTACTTGGGGCCAAATGGCATTGTTTGTACTCTGGTGTTCTGTTCAGTTTTATTAAACTTAGTGTGATCTCAAGACACAAACAAAAGAAGTGGAGTCAAGAGATTTACAAAAGATGCAGCTGTGAAAAAACTGAGTTTTTTGCATACATTATTTATCAAAAAAGTAGATCAGAAACTGGCAAAACAAAACACAGGGAAATGTTATTCCATTACTTCAAATGCAAACATTCAGCTGATTTGAACAAGTTTAAAAACAAAACAAACAAAAACTGCTCCACAGTTCAGTTACACCCAAGGCCCTTCAATTACTTTTCACAGGTGGGCAAATGGGGTTGTGTTTTCACTAGGACAAGTTTGACTAGTTAAAGTCAGAAAAGTTCAGAAGTACAAGGAAAACAGCTCATCCTAAGTTTAGCGAGTTAAACTGCAAGCTGTGTTCACCAGAACAAACAAGGGATTATCATGCCTTTATGACCGAAAATTCCCGCAAAGTTATACCACCTCGCAAGATGGTATAACTCGTCCTGATAAAAGCCACAGCCAACCACACTGCCCGTAATGACAGATGCCTGCCAAATTGTGGACTGGGAAATATTTTCCAAATGCATGCATTCACCTCATGGTTCACTTTTCAAATAGTGCTTTTGAAATGGCAGACGAATTCACTCATAATACTTTCCCGTTCCGACTTACAATTCCTCTGGCCTCATTAGATCCTTCAGTTCCTCGGCCAGGACCTTACTTATTTCGCACACAGAACATGCAGTACCCGCTTTTGAGCACAAATGCTCTACAATTTATGCCAGCCGCATCTCTCCACAGCACATCATCTTCACTTACATCTTCCACAAGTACCGGCGAAAGCAGCCAGAATAAAGTTTCCAAAGTTGCACGCTTTTGTAATTTGAATCTTCTGAGTAAACGGCTTAAATTTCAGGTCAAATTTCACAGTGAAAACAGATGTCAAGTTTAACTAGTAAATGTTGGTCTGTAAACAAACACCTGGAAAGAATGTTCAGCTAGAAAGGTGGTCTAGTGAAAACACAACCTGATTGTAAAAACATAGCCAGCCAGCTTGTCTGTGCAAGTTACGGTTTCCAAGATATGAGGGTTGGGAACTTTCCATACAGTCTAGCAACAATTTTAGCTAATTTTCTCGTTAAGTTTTGTTATTCAGAAACCTTTCGCAATATAAACTTCAACGTACTCCACATCAACTTTCAACTTCAACTTTCAATCCCATCAAATAGAGTGATATGTAAAAATAAAGTGGAATATGGAAATAAATACATTTTTTCATGAAGTCGACGCTTGCCAAATAGTGGAAACTGCCTTGTTTCTTCCACGCATAACACGTCTTCCAATAAAGCCAAAATTCTCTGGCAGCTAGCATTGGGCAACAACAACAACATCAAAGCTGTATAATTAATTTTGTTAAAAGGAAAGCGAGCTGTAGCTAATCGAGCTTACGTACGTACCTTGTAACCACACTTCTTTGGTAGATTTTGTAGTTCAATTTTGTAGATCTCCGATGTAAATTCGTCTCGTTTGGTGTAGAAGTAAGGATCGGATTCTGCCTCTTCCTCGTCTGGTTCATCATTAGCCCCTGCATCTTCATCAGCTTTCGCGTCATCTTTGTCCATCCCCTCGTTGTCTTCCTCTTCGTGTCCCTCGTGTAGTTCCATAACAACGCCAAGGCCAGACTTTTCAGTAGTATTTAAAGATCCCATTTCATTATCGGAGCTTGACGCAGTAGAGTTGGCTCCCTGCAAACTGGCCGGCTGCTCGTTCGATAATTCCGATTTGATAGGCGTTACTAATTGTTTATCCGAAAACTCATCGCAACTCGAGGAGCTCTCAGCCGCATTCGAGGTCCACGAAGTGGCTTCCGTCTGCAACTTAGCAAACTGAAAGAACGGTGGAAAACCGGGAATGGGTGAAGACACTTCTTGCTTCATATCTGAAGCTTCGTTGGCCAGCAAACTAGGGAGATTACTGCTCGTGTGAGCTTTTTCATGAGCTCCACTTGCCATGTTCTGTTCTTCCGCCATCTTGACTTGGAGTGGTGTCACATGGTGTGTTTTTACATCACGCGAGTGATTTTTCTGGAGAGTGATCGCTGTCCAAGGTCCGCTCGAATCCAAGGAAAAATCAGAGAATCTTCCAGAGTTTTCAATATCTTTTCAACACACCAACTTTCATTGTTAACTTCATCGAGAAGACTAAACTGTCTAAAAACACCATTCTTGTCTCGATGGACGTCACCAGCCTCTAAAGCAGTCGCGGATCCAGGATTTTGAAATGGGGGGTGAATTTTTGTAATAATGTCAGAGAAATCAAATATTATTTGACCTTATTTCAATATTTGAGGGATGAGAAAAAAAAAAGAAAGAAAGAAGGGGGCTCAGAAAAAGGGGGGTGAAATTCACCCATTTCACCTCCCCTGGATCCGCGCCTGCCAAAGCGAACAAACCACAGGGGAAGGGTTTTACGGCCACTGTACGGTGAAGCATACGGAGAATTTTATGAGAAGAAGCCTCCAATTCTTACCAGGTATTTAATCTGTTTCGTTCGTATTCAATCGAAAAGATTACCTCCAAACTCATGAAACAGCCATGGGTGAGAAAATGGCCGTAGCTTTTGCCAACATATTTATGGCCAAAATAGAAAAAGAAATACTTACTCGTACTAATTTTCGCAGTGAGGCTTCAATTTCGCGATTTTCGCGATTTTTTACAAATCGCGAAATTAAAGACTCGCTAAGGATACGCGAAAATTAACTGAACACGCGAAATTTAATACACTTCTATAATTGCTTTAATCAATAATGAACTGCGTTTAAAGCTGCATGGTAATTGTCATCAGTCTATTTATCTTAGACTTCAGCACTTTCTTCATCCGAATCACTCATTTTTTTTCTTCTTGTAAATGTAGCTCTATTCTGAAAACATCTTTCGTGCAGTCATCAGAATGCCCATTTAGGTCAGGCTCTTTATAATTAGCCAACACAAGCTCTTTGTATTTGTCAATTATCAATCTGTTCTTGATGTGGCTTATCAGAAATATTCTCTGCCAAATATTGTTAAGTGGACTTTTTAAGTGAATTTAGTCAACTGGTGAGGTTCCCTATAGAACAAGTTCGCACTTAGCTACCATAGTTTTACGCGCATTGCAGCCGCAAGATGGCAGGATTCGATGTCCCGTAGACAGAAACGTTGAATTTTAACTTCCCACATTGATTTCTTGTTCATTTTTGGACAATGTGGAGATAATTGTCAATAAAATTTGTTTCTGAAAAGAAAAGTAGGGGTCGCCGACCATTTCCCCATGAGTGTGTCCTTTAGGTTAGGCAACGCCGCGGGCACTTAATTTCGCGAATTTGGAACACGAATATTTCGCGATTTTGCAAAAAATGATAAATTTAGGGCATTTAATTTCTCGAAAATTGACAAAAGACAGACTTAGGAAACCGTTTTTTATCGAATGATCACTAATGATTGATTTACAATCATGATTTGCTATTAGGTTAAAAAATAGTGTTTTAATCAGACAAATCAAGCAAGTACTGCAAATCAATCAAATGCTACTGCAATATTGTACTTAATAAAAGTCAATTGTAAAAATATGATTTTAAATACCTATGACATACAGTTCTGTAATGATTATAAATGCTTAGCACCCCTGAAACAGAACAAAACTATAGATGAATAATAATGAAATAAAATTTAATTCCAATAGTTTTGGGCTTACAGACACTGCGGCCTTAATCGCTAACCGTGAAGCCCGATTTTTTCAGATTTAGGGTGTTCCTCCGGGTATGCTCTCTCCAAAACGAAGTCGGTGACCCCCATTTCTTTTACATTTCTGACATAACTAACTCATCATCTTACAGTGGTAAAAGTCAATGTTGGAAAATTTTATAGCGAACGTCCTAAAGTCAAAACAAAGTTCTTTTATGAACATCTTAGAACATGGTCACACCCACTCAGCCAATCAGTGCCCAGTATTTGTGTGCTCTATATCCCATAAACTGTCTTAAATTATGTAAAGAGGCGGGGCTTTGAAGCACGGGGAAATTGGCCGTGTTTAGTCACGAGCGGTTTTTCAGGTCGCTTTATAGCAAGTGACAACCAGAAATCGCATGAAAACAGTTCTCATTAAATTAAAAAATTAGAAATACAACAGGCGTGCTATTTTTATTCGTTTGGATCTCCCTGCCATATTATTGAAATTGGGCATATCACCCATTCTCAGCTAACGTGCCCATACGTTACCAAGCTTGTGTAACTTAATTACGTTACCACGCATCTAATGTTGATTGTGTCTCATTGAAGTTATGTAAGCTTGTTCATGTAATTACTGTCTAAAGAACTATGGTTGTATATTATGACAAAAGTGAAAAGACTCTTTCCAGTTCAACATTTGTGATCTCGTGAAAATTAAAAGATTAACATTTTAGATATTGTATCTTACGACCAATGTTATTGTTACAAAAATCTTTAGGGTTTTAAACACATTTGCAAGTTTTATGGAAAAAAAACGGATTCTCAACATGGTCAAGGTTTGTAAGTGTTAGCCCATTACCTAAAAAACGTTGAAATAAAAGTTATTTAGCCATTATTTGGCCTTATTCCCACCCTTAGACACTACCAGAAAGTGTCTCTTTGCATAAACAACATATCTTTACATAAATACACGTATCTCAGAAAAACGTACGCTATTACTGTCATCTTTTCAGAAAATAAACTTGAAAAGTCGCTAAATTATTTGAAATTATTTCTGATAAAATTAAAGGAACTTCGGGTTTTTCGATTTCTCGCACTCGATTGGGCACTTTAGCTGAGAATGGGTGGCATTTGCATGTGCTCTCTCCTCATTTAATCTTACCCGTGAAAACACATTTCATTTTTAAGTTGCTTAACGAATTCTGCAAACAAACCACTTTGAGGAAAGTTAAGCGAGACAACGGCTGTCATGGAAACACGGCCATTGTGGGGTAAAATCACCATTCATCAGTAACCTCTATATGGAGCATAACCGGCTGATTTCTTTTGTTTTCCTTTGTCCAAAAGCCTAATTAGTATGCTCTGTATAGAGCATACTAATGAGAAACTTTTTAAGTAGAGCATACTAATGAATTACAGGCTGCTTATTTAAAACGAAGAACAACTTGCAGTTATAACAATGACAATTTTATTCGAAGTTTTCGCTTTACATAACTTAAGCAAGAGAATAATCACCAAAATAACGAAATCAAATTCGACTTAACAATTTTTAGGAAAAATGAAACGAAATGGTGGTCTCGCCATTTTCAGATAGGTGGTTTTCACGTTACGTCATCGCCGCCATGTTGGTGGACGGTAAACGATAGATCTCCCATTAGCTCGTTTTATTCTTCCACCAGCATTTGTTCATTTCACCATTGTTGTCTGTGTTTCTAGAGATTGGCTGCAAATCACCTATAGAATATTCAGATCATACCTCTTCAAGTCTTCGAGGAAATGTCTAGTTGAAATTGCATACAAGCTTAAGGAGTTCGCCAGTTACGGCCTGCGATAACCTCTCATGACTTCCAATATCAATTCTTTGTAAGCCAGTAATTTACTTCTTCAACGGGGTAGTGCTCAAATCAACAGAAACGGAGCTATACTCACCTCCAAGAGTTTCAATTTGTGTGTTTCGGTATTCAGCCCAGGCTCGATATACGTTTACCCGGCCACGTGGTACTTTGCCGAGTTTCCTTTGGAATTCTCTCTCCTTCCTTTTGCTCAATTTTGTTCACTGTAGGCTTTTCGAACCGTGCACTTTTATCGAATTCATCACAGAGTTCCCAATGGTTAAGCGCGTTTTTTTATCCACAGTTCTGGAATAAGAATGGTTGGTACGGAATGCTTGGATTTTCATTCGCAGCATTCTGTTCATTCCCAGGGAGCAGAATGGTTCGAATGGCGTTCTGTCCATTCCGGAATAGGAATGCGGAATAGAAAAACGCGCGCATTTTCCATTCTGGTCATTCACATTCCAGAATTGTGAATAAAAAAACGCGCCCTAAGCTGTCAAAAGCACTGAAGAACTCTTGAGTGGCAAGAACGCCCTCAAGTTCCTCGAGCTCTGTATACTGGCTCATAGCCGGAGCAAATAAGCCATCAACAACAAGAAGAAGAATAAACAAAGCTCCAAAGAAACAAAAGCATTGTTATTCGTAAAATTCTACCAACATTACGGCGCGACATGCAAAACAAAATAACAACGTGATTCCCAAGTGTGGATGACACAATTAAAACACGCTCATGAATAGAATCTGCATAAAATATGCTTTATTCACGGATGTGGCCATGTTCTAAGAAGGTTAGACAATGAACGCTCGTATCCTACGGGATATAGCGCCTCTCGCATTAGATAGAAGTGCCACTCGCTCGAGGCACTATATCCCATAGAACACTCGCGTTCATTGTCTAACCCTTACTGTTAACTCGGGAGCTCATCTGCCGTAAAAACAAGACTTTTTTTTCCATCAGAGAGGATGTCTTTCGTCATTCTGACAGTTTTTATTGCCTTAGTAAGTCTGGGAAGGGTACACAGTAGGACAGAGGGTACGTATAGACTGAAATATTATTTTATTATTAGCCATACAAGCCCAAGTAACCATATCAGTATAAAGTCCACAAACAATAACAAAGAAAACCTGGCCTTGTTGCATGCAGTTTCTCACCATCATGACATGGAGTTCTTGTATAGTAGATTAAAGTTTTTGTCGCGTTCCCGGTGTCGCAGACACGTGGTGTTGTCCACCGGAGTTCGCCAGGTCAACCACCGTGATGTACGAAACAAGCAGCAAGATTCAAACTCGTTTTTTTAAGATCAAGCTGGACAAACTTCATACAGCACTTGCGGTGAAAAACTATAGGAATACATGATATCTCGGGATTAGAGAAACGGAAAAAACTACAAATTGAACAAAAAAGGACTAACGAAAAGGCAGGACGCTATGAGCGTGACTTACATTGGTTTTGTCTCCGAGGGAAAGAACTCCTAATCTCCTAGCTGTTGCCGGAGAAACTCCGAACTCCGTTTAGGTAACTCCTTACAGTATGAGCAAGTACTGGCAACTGACTAAGTGCATGTGGAAAGGGAATTTTGTTATCACCTTGACGTAGGGGAAATAGAAATGAACAATGCTTTGTACTGCTAGCCTAGCCTGCGAGCAAGCTCTCGGGGGGTTGGGGCGAAGGAAGGGAGAGGAAAGGAGGGAGAGCTTGCAGCGATGTCTCACAAACTTCCATGCCGCCCCAAATGCTCCCCGCGGTTCCACGCTGTCCGAGCTGTCATAATTTGGCCAATCAGCGCAAACCGGAAACGAGCGCTAATGTAAACAAACACGTGAAAGATATTTTTTCGCGGAAACTTGCCTGCTAGCGTAGGATGGCCGCAAGTATGGCAAATACTCCAAAGAAGATCTGTTCAGGAAGAAACCCGAAAGCAGAAGATCCAAACGATTTTTGTAGATGTTGTAAAGGTTCGTTAAAAGTGCGGTACGGAGATTCGTGGAAGTGGACTTCGTCGGAAAATCTGTTCCTTCCGTCGAAGAAGAAAGGACTCGAGGGCACTATTTTAGCAGATGTGCTTGAACAAAAGACGGGAATAGTCGCTGAGAAAATCTCTAGTCTTTCAGCTCGACTCTGCCTAATTTGTGCGACAAAAATCAGAAAAACCAGCGAAGGATTTCACTTCATTGTAAGCACACTGAACGTAGTTAATCCCAAGTTTTTTCAGCTCAGGGACCCGGAGGTCGAGGTCACAAATGTCGTGCCACGGGCGAAGCGAGCCTTGCCGACTTCTGTGTCAACTCCAGAAAGAAGCCCTGGACAGAAAAAAATGTAAAACACTCGACAAAAGTCCGGCCAGAGAGAAAAGAAACAGTGCAAGGAAGTCGTTAGGATCTCAGTTTTGCAGCTGGTTAACCGAGAACGAAGACGCAATTCTCAATATCGACGACATGATTTCATCGGAGCAGTCAACCCGAATTAAAGTTGTGGTGTTGTGGCCGAATGGCCGCACAGACGTGAGAGTGCCAGATCGAAAGGAGAACATTAATCTCCTAAAAAACGTTGCTTTTAAGAACTGGCAGGCCGTTGCTAACGCCGTATTGCAGCACTCGGAATTGAGGCAAGATATTTTGAAAGCTTTGTGGCGTAGGCTGAACGCCGAGTTTAAGGAATATTGTTCCTCCGATTCCGTGTTGAAACATCGAACCCCCGAAGAACTGATTGCTTTCTCGAACAGTTCAGCTGTCGAGGAGGTATCTACGAAATGTCCGTTTTGGAGCTCATGCATCAGTGGAGCGTGTGGAGTGGAAATGAAGGAGAGTCGTAATGTAAATAATGCCATCGCCCTTGCCACTTCTGTTTTAGCGCGGGTTCGAAACCAGTCAATGTCGGCTTTGGCATACCGAGTTTCTAGTATTTTGTTTCATAGCGGAGTTTCCAGTCAAGATCTCATTAGACTCAACAGAATGGGTATCTGCATGTCACCTCAGATGATTTTGTCTCTTCAGCGCGATTTAGGTAAAAACTTTGACGCAAAAATTATTTCATACAAAAAGGCTATGGAAAAAAAACCAACGGAAACTCTTGCACTACTTAACGAAATAAAACGGAAGCAGGTTCCCGTAGATAAAGAAAACGGAGTGTGTATTGATCTGACGGAAGATCGTCTTAGAGGTTACGAGAATTTTACAGCCGCCAAATTTACATGTAATCTGGAACCATTGTCTCTCAAAGCATCGAGAAAATGCTTGTCGATTACTTTCTCGGCTGACCCGAACAAAAGCTGAAACTTTGCCGATCTTAATTCTTCGAACGACAAATCAGCAACGGAAGCGGCAGACATTCCAATACTTCTGGCTTCTGCTACCTGGTCCTCGATGATGCTTTGCAATGGGCAGACAACCAACACCGTTTGATGCTGCTTCCTCTCTATTGCAGCTGCGGCAGCAAACACTTGAAATATAAAGCTTTTGCCGTAGCCCGTCGGCAAAACAGCAAGTACATCGCTACCTTTGAGTAGTGCTTCAACTGCTTGAAGTTGCTCAGGCTTAATTTCCACTGGAAACTTCAGATTTTTAGAAAAAGTCTCGCACGCTTTATGAATAGAATCTCCTCCGCTCTCCGCCATCTTTGTTTTGTGCTACCACAATGCGCGAAGAATGATGACGTCATCGCAAAATTAAATCTCCACCAATCAGCATTTTCCGTAGACTTTTTCTACGGAGACATTCAAATTTATGAGACATCGCTGCAAGCTCTCGTTCCTTTCCCTCCCCCACCCCCTCCCCCCTCCCCCAAACCCCAAGCCCAAGCCCGAGAGCTTGCTCGCAGGCTACTGCTAGCCGTGAACGGAAATTCTGTGATCACGAAATGAAAATCAAACAAAGCTACTTTTTAAAACGAACAAACAGTCCTAGAAAGTTTCTTAATGTCTTTGTGCTAAAAACGGAACAAAGGCCTCAGAAATGACTATCAAAGTTCATCTCTGCAACGTGACAGTTTTATTTACAGCTAAAACAGCCTGGGATGAAAGCATGCTGTCTGAGATTAACTAGAATGTGTGGCTGATATCATGTGAGCATAACCGGAACCCTTCAGTAACTTCGGCAGGCGTTTGCTTAGTGTTTGCAAAGGTGGTGGTTGTTTTAGCAGTGAGCAGATTCCGTCTTGGTGTTGCAGAGTCAGTTACACGTGTATCAGAAATAGAATTGTACCACCTAACATCATAACTAGCTATTGTATACTCATTTACCATACTTAAAATGATGAAAAATTTTAACATTGTGTCACGTTTTTGTCGAGCCATGAAGTGTAGCGAACGAACGAGAGAGATTAGGTCCAAACGCGTTCCGTATAAAATATTAACAGTTATTAATGACAAGAAGGACAGAAGAGGACCCGAACGGCAAATCTGTGACCTGCCCCAGCCTTAGCTTATGCCCATAAATTTACTTGCATTTATAAAAGCCTGCATGTTTTCCATGTATAGAACAGTTGTATGAAGAATTAGACTTCGGAAACAAGGTACCAAGTGTTAATTGGATCGTATATTACTTTAATTTGTCAACATGTTCACTCTTGCGTTAAGTGTGCTTTGTTTTTCGCGATTTAACTTTGCTTTATAACAAAAGCTTCGTTAATGTCTAGAAACTTCTTTTCTGTTTTTATCTGTCTTAAGAATCCTTAATTATATATAATACACCTGCCAAGTCTCACGCTTTAGGCGTGAGTCTGCTGGTTCAAAAGTTCAATCTCCGCCAACTCACGCATAAGGACCAAATTTCTCTGGCGCGTGGTTGGAAAACCAGGATGGCTGACTCTTGAGCTAAGTACTATATTTTTGCGGCGTAATTTTAGCTTTTGATGGCCTTAAGAAGGCAAGCCTCCAGGCAAGCGAAGGTAAACAAAAACTTTCTTCGCGAATTACCCCACTATCAAGAGAAAATGAGGGACAGAGATGGAGAGTGGGGGCGTTGGCCGAGATATGTGATTGCATTTTTATAGAATTATTATTATCATAGAAAACGGAAGGCGGTTTCCCGGGACGTCCGCAACTAATTGAGCATGACGTCATAAGAATCGATATGAAAGTTATCGGAGCGTGCCTCAAGAGCGTGCCAAAATGGCATTGTGTACTGGTGGCTGTTGAATATTCAGTGTGGCTATTTACAGGCGCCGAGATTTTGGAATCAATATTGAAAATGACCCCAGTGAAAGTGTACCGGGTGCAAAGTCATCAGAAATTTACGATAATGATTCAGTTGATTCCATACCGCAAAGTAAAGAGAGAAAGCATAAGCTTTGTGATGATCAGCCGTCGAGCAAAAAAATGGCTTCAAAACATGACGCCTCTGCTTCGTTTTGCCCCGATGGAGAAGCAGCGAGAAGAAGTCCTCGAATCGTGGTTAAAGCGTTGAAAAACATGCTTGTTACGAAACACAAGCAGGCCGAAGAGCTGTCCTGTGAACGTTTTCTTCAGGAATTTCAAGCGTCCAGCGAAGTAACAGTCCAGGGGCACCCAACGAGCATATGAAGCAAAAAAAAACCTTTGAGAGATATTTCCAAGCTCCTTATAATATTTAAAGACTGTTTAAAGAGTTGTTTTAATCAGCTAGAAAACTTTGATCTCTTCGGATTTCTTAGCTGGAAATTGAAGTGCCCGAAAATTATAGGGAATGAAATCTTCATTTCAGAAATTTGTAGTTGAACGTTACCTTCGAAGAACTTTTCTGGTTACTGTTTGCTTACCAGAAAATGCTAGGCGACCTTTTTAAGAGCCAAAAATTGCAAAAATCATGGCCAGAAATTTCGGACATTTGAGCCCGCACGGCAGTAGCGGCGTTTCCCAATCGATAACAAAAATGGCGGACGAAATTACAAAGCTTTATATGAGAGGCGATGGAGTTACAGAAAATACAAGCACAATTAATACCTTTTTTCCATTTGCCAAAATCGAGCATTATTCCAAGACATTTCAGCGATATTGTGGTTAAAAAATCTACCGGAAAACGAATTCCATACCTTGCTTTCGGAACGATGCCAATTTGCAACTTCAGATCCAGTCAAACCCTTGTAAATCCGTGAAAAAAGAAGCGAAGATAGCATATTTGATAGCAAATGATTAGAAATCTAAAGTCGCTATGTAATTTGCCAAAATCGAGTCATACAATACAGTTTAATCGCTATTTGAAAAATGAAAAAACTGATCTTCAGCTTGTAAACGTACCTTGCTTTTCGGCTGCTAAAAACCGTACAAAATGAAATAAGATCACGGAAAGGTCGACATGTCACGCAGATCCACGTTCGTCCCATCAGTCCCATGAAGAAGAAGACAACAAAGTCCCGCTCTTAGCTCCGTATTCTCGCACGCAAATCCTGCATATTTGGTATTAAAAACAACGTGATTCTTGAGGAGATTCAAGAAAACTAACCCGTTCCATTTCGATACTAAAAAAAAGTAAAGCTGCGATGTATAGTACATGTAAACTGGAAGTTCAACAAGCGATATCTCGGCCAAATATGCCTCAAATGTCCCTCAAAAAGCATCGTTCGATAGCATTTTTCGTGGATTTTGTCGGCCATTGCTCGTTTTGGCAATACCTTCAGCCAGCGGCGTTCCTTTCACGATAAACATGTTTGTATTTCACCCCTCGATCTGTCCTAAAAATACGAGCCCGGAGGTCACCGCTGAAATCAGCGGTTAAGGCCATTACGTGACAGCGTGAATGTAAGTCGCACGAAATGTGATGTCCGAGATTTCTGGCCATGATCCCTTCCAAAAATCCAAGGGACCTGGATTTCCTTGATTGCGAATCTTTTAGGTGATGTTTTAGTTAAGACTGAAATCAGTAGTTTTCGGCAATGCATTATCCGAAAGTCTTAGAACGGGTGGACTCTCCCGAACAGATATTTCATCGACGTTTCTCGTTGGATGCCCCTGAAAGTCTTGAAGGAGCTTGACAGAAAAATTTCGCAACATGACAGTTCGTTGCACTCTGAGCTCAGCGCTCATTTCAAGTGTTGTATAGCTCTCTAAGAAGCTACAATACTAAAGAAAGGATAAAGAGACGAATAGTCCTAAAAGAAACACAACATCTTGCTACAAAAACAAAGGGCCGGGCCCGGTATTGTTCAAACACTGCATGCAAGATAAAAATTATTACGCAACTTAAATTCCAATCCTTTTTCAAAGATAACAACAGAGGCTGTACTGTCACTGAACGCACTGAAACGAGCCAAACCAAAGCTAGACAAAATGCCTCAGATGGCATATAAAGGACCGCAGTCGCTAAACAGAAGCAAAGAGGGTCAAAGCAAACAGACGATTACCCCGCTGAAAACAAACAAGAAGCTAAATCGGTCAAGAGAACTGAAACAGGCCTTCCAACCCCATTTCACGGAATCGCTGTCTTAGTCAAATTCTTCCTCAGAGTTATAATCCTCGTCCAACGAGCCATTAGATGCGCCAGAAATCGTGGAGTCTTACTCCCACTCCGAGTTATCGGTCAAGATATAGCGAAACTCGGGAGCAGGGTTGGCGCAGTGGTGAGAGCGCTCGCCTTCCACCAATGTGTCCCGGGTTCGATTCCCGGACTCGGCGTCATAAGTGGGCTGAGGTTGTTGGTTTTCTACTCTGCTCCGAGAGGTTTTTCTCCGGGTACTCCGGTTTTCCCCTCTCCTCAAAAACCAATATTTGATTTAATTTAGAGTTTATTTGATTTACAGTCTCCCCAATTAGTAGAGCACTCGTGTTCAGCTAGAACGATTTGAGACTTAAATAGAGTTGTTATTATTCGTCAACAAAGTATACTTCTACGCGGAACGCCACATTGCAGACGTCCCGGGAAACAGACTTCCGTTCCTACAGAACATCTAAAAATCACTTTACTGAAATTCGCATATCCCAAGGGCCGAACTGGGCGTCTCCCTCTCTGTCCCTCATTTTTCTCGCTTACTATGGTATAAACATAGTTGATATCCACGGGCAATTCAATAATTACTATCATCTCAAGTTCTCGTACATCAAAAAATTATCTTGAGAAATTGATAGTCTATATGACCTTGATCTTTTTTCACTTAATTAATTAATATTAGCATAGATTCTGAAAGAAATCCAGACTCCAGTATTCTCAGTCAGCAGATCCGAGGTCTTTATTATTCACCTAATGGTTTTTACACACATAAAAGCTCTCTGCACAGTTATCATTTTCGCAAAGGGTTTTCCATTTTACATAGTAATAACAGGAGTCTAAATCTAAAACGTAATCTCGAATCCTTGAAACTTGTTTCAGGCACTCTGGATCGAGATCCTTGTACCTAACAAGAAGAATATTGTTTGCTGTTTATTACATCGTCAACACAATTCCCCAAAGAGATGATATGGTTGAACGGATCAGTTCTCTGGCAAACCTGTTTTTATTATAGCCTACTTCAACATAGACCTCCTAAAATTGGAAAGTTGTAACTATGCCCGTCATTTCCTACTCTCGTTGCAGAGTTGCTCCTTTGGCCCTGACTAGATAAACCTACACGTGTTTATCGTAATTTTGCTACCTTAATAGGTGGTTTGCAGCCAATCTCTAGAGACAGACAACAATATAAATGGTGAAATGTACAAATGCTGGTGGACGAACAAAACGAGCTAATGAGAGATCTAGGTTGTTTACCATTTACATGGGAAAACCGGTTGGTCAACGATTTGTACAAATGGTAAGCAAAAATCCCTGATCAAAAGTGCCGATCAGGATTGGTGTGTACCATTTGCACAACCCATACTAAATAACACGTGACAAGCATCAAAATTGGAGTAGGGCTTGGAACTAGTGAAAATCCCGAATGGTACAGACATTCTCCGTTCGGAAATTCCGGTTGGAAATTTTGGATTACCTTTCAAGAAATCCCGTTTTCCCGTGAAAATTTCTGTTCGGGAAGAAAAACATAGTCTTCCATTTACATTCCGTCCGAAATTTCCGGATTTTTGGATAAATGGTCAACAGCCCTATTGTTTACCGTCCACCAGCATGGCTGCGATGACGCAACGCAAAAACCACCTTTAGACAACATGATCTCCATTAAATAACAAAACTTATCTCTTATCCTGTGGGAATATAATTCCGGACTGGAGGGACGCACCTAAGTCAACATATAAGAGGAAAGTACGCGAATTCTTGCTGAAGACTCTTTCTGATATGGATGACTATGTTGAAGTCGCTTCTCTAATTCAAATTCTAAGTCTAGAGTGGCTGAGCTAACTCAATATATTCATTGTTCTTAGAGTGATGTAATCTCACTTTTCTTTTTTCTTCTCAGTTTTTTCCCGTCTTTTTTTTGGTTGTAAATCTTAGCTTTATGTAACTAAGTTTTGTTTTCTTTCCATTTCACCGCCCGCCTCGACTAGTTATTTGCTATTTGCGGGTTGTGTGAAATATTTTCTCGCAAAACTTGTGTGTTTGAATAAAATATGATATTGTTGTTGTTGTTGAAAATGTGAGCTATTAAAGCCTTAACTGACACACTTTCCAAAAATATGCGAACTCTATTCAATTCAAGAAACGAAAAGTCCATCAAAAATCGGTAAATGGCAATACTTTCCCGAAATCTCTTATTTTTGAAGGAAAGATATTGGGACGTGCATCATTTTCTTAGGGACTAATTGTTCGGAAAGCCTTCCTAAAATTACTCTAATAGAGTGACGCTAGCAAGGCTTTTTCTGGATAGAATATCAATATTTCCTCCGCTATACAATTCGTTGGAATTCTAGCTTATAAAAACGTTTGATTTCACGCACCACGACTGGGCTGCCTGTGCCGCACAACGACCCTCTAGCGAGATCGCAGTGTTTGGAGCGATCTTGCAATTAAAGAGTAGACAAAAGGGACAACGTTTTAAATCATTTTCTTACTACACGGCCACAGACAAAGCTTTATTCTTTTCTCACAGTAGCCTTTTAGTAACAATTGTTTGAGAGATGAGCCAGCGCTCACCCTGGGTCACCCCCTCTCGGGGTGAGACCACTGAGGGTGATGGCGCGGTTCGGGCATCACGTGCACGCTGTGCTGTTGATATTCTTATTATAAGCGGCGGTAGCCAATCATATTCACAGTTCGATTATATTTCCTTAAAGTCTGTCGACCTTTGTTTTAATAGTTCCACGAAACGATAAACATAATGAGTGGCGTGGTTTTCTGAGAAACGACTGTTGTTTCAACTAATGATATGCGTAGAGATATGGACCTCGTGTCAGCAAACCCCCGAAGAATTGATGCAA
The DNA here is from genome assembly GCA_948470475.1 of Galaxea fascicularis. Classification (NCBI taxonomy): domain Eukaryota; kingdom Metazoa; phylum Cnidaria; class Anthozoa; order Scleractinia; family Euphylliidae; genus Galaxea; species Galaxea fascicularis. Next base: position 14,162,460 of record OX419345.1, read on the forward strand.
AATCTCTTAAGTCAAAACAAAGTTCTTTTATGAACATCTTAACGCGGGAGCTCATCTGCCGTAAAAACAGGACTTTTTTTCCATCAGAGAGGATGTCTTTCGTTATTCTGACAGTTTTTATTGTCTTAGTAAGTCTGGGAAGGGTACACAGTAGGACAGAGGGTACGTATAGACTGAAATATCATTTCATTCTTCATAGCCATACAAGCTTAAAGGCCCTGGTAAACAAAGATACATTGTTGCTCATGATGTTTTTTAGGCGCGCAAATGCGCGGGACACAAAATGAATGTTGTGTTTCCATGCCACGCAAACGGGGAAACATTTGTTGCGGACACAAAATTTGTGTCTGCAACAAATGTTGCGCGCGCGGGCAAACGGGGAAACATTTGTGGGCAACTGAATGTGTCCTCGCTTGCCACATGGTGTCCACATATAATGACGAACAAAGTCCACTGAGTGCTCCTGGCAGGAATAAAAACTGAGGGTTTTAAGTCTTTTAACTGATCTTCGTGTTCGTTTGGGCTTTAGAAAGTGCTTCGAATAATGAACTTCTTTTGTCTCTCAAGTGGCGTGCGATTATTTCCTTGCCTTGGTGTTCATGAGACTTAAAAACTGAACATATTAAGTTTGTACTGATGTATATGTTTTGTTATGTGCCTTGCTCTGGCCTTGCTTGCATCATAAACTCAGTGACACCGAGTTCTTGTAGTAAAGTTTATTTCCAGCTAAAACAGCCTGGTTAGTCAGTAAAGCATGCTGTCTGAGATTAACTAGAATGTGTGGCTGATGTCATGTGAACATAACTAACTCTTTTAAATTCGGCAGGCGTTTAGGTGTTTGCAAAGGGCGTGGAATTTTTTTAGCAGCGAGCCGGTCACAAAAAAGCATCAACCGACCGACTCCGTCTTGGTGTTGCACAGTCAGCTACACATGTATCAGAAAGAGAATTGTACGACCTAACATTATAACTCAATGTAGTATCAATATTTTCTAAAGTCGCATGTCATTTACCATACTTGAGCTGATGAAAAATTAACTTATTACCCCATAACACCATTGTGCCACTTTTTCGTCGGGAAAGTGTAGCGAACGAACAAGAGACATCAAAAGGTCCAAACGCATTCCATATAAAATATTAACACTTATTAATGTCAAGAAGGACAGAAGAGGCCCCGAATGGGGCATTTATAATTAACAATTAGATTACAAGCTCGAAATTTCTATCGTGTGATAGCTGATGACATTAATTTTAGACTTTCAGTTGGCTATTCATCTTTTGCATAAAGTAATGCTCTCATGTTTCTTCCCATTCAATTTTCTCGACTTTGCTTTGTAACAAAAAAGCTTCGTAAATGACTACAAACTTCCCTTTTGTTCTTACCTGTCTGAAGAATCCGGCTTTGATTTTCAAAAAGATATTAATAATTCATGAGCCTAAAACCAATTACGTCAACTAAAATCAGCCACGTCAAAACACTGTCTAACTGAAAGGCCTGGGGGTGGCATTTGATTTCAGTCCCAGGAGACACTGAGGAGAGAGCGGGGCTGAATGTATTTTGCCTTATTGGTATTCTTTACATAAAACTCTCATCCTCATTAGTATTCTTTATTATAAAGAATACTTCCGAAAAGCTCTGGAACAGGACGCCATGTCCTCTTCGGGCAGTAGAGGAAAAGTTCAAAACACGAGAGAGATTTGGTTTTCTTGCATAATAACTTCCTACCTACATTTTTTCGTATGCTAATTTACAACGTTGACAAAAGCATTATTGTTGACATCTCTTAACACTTTTCTGGGAATGTTTGTGAACACGTTGAATAAACATGTACTTGCAGCTGCTCGTTTATTAAACATTACATAATGTGCCTGCCAAGTCTCACGAGTCGCACGCCAGGTGGTAGAAAAGTTCGATCTCACGCCAACTCACGCCTTAGAGTAAAATTCCTCACGCCTGGTTGAAAAGTAGGTAGTCAAGGACTACATGTGGCGACTGCTTTGGCAGTGTGTAAATGCTCAATAACCAGCGTTTATTCGTATGTGCTGTGAGTTACGCGCCGCAAGTCGTACAAACTGTTTGCAACCCAGAGTTTTCTGAATTTTCACTCAGTATAACACTTATCTGATATCGCCTACAATTTTTATTTCAAGCGGCAAAGAAGCCGAACGGAACGCCGAACGACGGCATTTCGGATCGAAAAAAGTTTCGGAAAAGCAGGGGAGGACAAACGTTCGAGAACACTACATACAGCACACAGCAATCGTTCTCAATTGCGGTCAAGCGGAGCGGCTTCTTCAGGCATTTCAAACTCCTTTCCTGGAAACATTTTCAGCGTAAAATTAAAATAATTGAGTAATACTCACATCAAAATCGATGGTCAAGGCTAATGTTGCAAGAATTCATCAAAAAGATCAAAGTTTAGCGTGATGTTTATTTTTGGTGGATCAAAGCGCAAATTTGCATGCTTACCCGAGATTAATTGCAGAAGATGTTTATCTTATCTCGGAGATTAAATAGGTATGGAACGCCAACACTGTCTTATGCGACTACTTATGCGATTGCTTTTTGCATTATATGCGGTGCTTTTTGCATTATATACGGTACAATTTGCATTATATACAGTGCTTTTTACATTATATATGGCCAGTGCAGTTTGCATTATATGCGGTACTTTGTCCATTACATGCAGTGCTTTGTCCGTTATTTACGTTATGCGGTTCTTTTGTTATTATATGTGGTCTTTGGTCATTATATGAGGTAATTTTACATTCTATGCGGTGCTTTCTTCATTATGAGGATGAGGTCGAGTTTCGAGGGGGGTCTGGGTAAGAGGTTATGGAAAACCCCACTATGCAATGGGCGCCAGTGTTGATGATCCGCCATTTTATTTCTAGCGCGCGAATGAACATCCTTGCTCGACATGGATTCAATTTTCAATCAGTTGAGCTTGGGAACCCTTTCAGAAAGCCTTTCAAATGAAAGGATAGACTCAGTGGTAGCATTACCTATGTCAGCGCAATTGGCGACCGTATTCGACACAAACTATGTTGCAAATCGAAGGCAAGCAGATGAGGCTGATGAAAACGAAGTTGCCTCTGGCGCAACCATGTGTTACAGAGATTCTGTAAGGCGAGAAAGAAGCCTCTTATTCCAACCAAGCATCACTGGTGGGAGAAGCGCCAGCTCTGCAAGGGGAGAAAATGGAAGAACTCGCGTTCGAATTCGCAAAGGACATGGACTGTACTCAGTCCAAATTGCCTCATCCCCCGGTAAATTGAACTCTCTGATACGGCAAACATCGTAGAAATCTCCCTGCCTGTAAATCCTTAATGAAGTAAATTGCCTAGTACAAACTTTGGAATAAAGGAAATAGGGGCACCACATGTTCCCTCGAACCTCTTCGGTGCGTCTCCTCCAAATTTAGTGCGTTCTATTCGCAAAGACATCATATCACTGCGAGACTTTGCGCCTATTAATGCCCCAGTCAATCGAAACCACGGCCCCCCCGACCCCCGGGACATAGCGGAGAATGAAACAATTGGACAGTGTTATATTTGTGTAAACTACCCCGTCGATCGGGGGAAGTATGTTGGTACAATCCCCGCCCTCGTGACTTCGGTTTGTACAATATTTTGGAAACTTGATTTCCATAATAGCTGACCAATCTTTCATATACATACGGAATGGACCGTTACATAAAAGACAAGTATGTACATCCATTGCTGGAGAAACCTAAATCTGCCCAGATGAAACGCGCAATGCATTTAAGTACTTATTAGTGGGGAAGAAGATTGTCAGAAATACATTAATCTCATCAAGAGGCATAAATTATTCATTCTTGAAGACATAATATGAAATCATCATTCATGAATTAGGCAATACTGACATTATTCCTGAGTTCTATTAAGACTTTTTTGTTACTCGGGCCCATTCCCTCTCTGTCGGGCCGGGCGCTACAAGCCCTGTTCCAAATTCCCTGCAAATCGACAAAAGCATTACTCGCCCCGTCCCCCCGGGAAAATGCTTTATTACAATAACGTTTTTCCGCAGCCATGCCCCCGTTACTCCCCCGTTACTCCCCCGCTATGTCCTGGGGAGCGGAGGGCCGTGGTTTCAATTGACAGGAGAATAAGGTAGTGTTTAAGTGATACCGGGACAACTTTCATCCCTGCACGAGTTCACCCCGGTTCCCTCTTATAGCTCTGTATTCGTTTACATGATACCACCACAAAATGATATACCGGCGAGAGTCATACCGCCACGAGTTCACCCCGGTTCTTGTGCCGGACCGAAATTTTCATCCCGCCTGACAATTCATTCCCGTGTCATGTAAACGCGGTATGACTACGGCTAGTTTTACGGCACTATAAGACTCGCACCCCAATAACCACGGCTTTATGTAAACACGATGCAACTTTTCATCTCGCCCCGGAATGAAAGTCGCGCCGGTATGTCTGAAACACCCCCATACATTTCCATTTCGTGTACCGGAGTAATGCACTCAACTTCACATTTCTCAGTCAGACCAACGAGGTTTAGTTTCTTCAAGACTGTGTCTATGTTAATTCTACTGAGTTCAAAGAAGACCACGAGCAAGGACGTCTACTATTGGAACAAAATGGCGGACCATCGGCGCCCATTGCATAGTGGGTTTTCCATAAGCTTTTACCCGGATCCCCCTCGAAACTCGATCTTATCCTCATAATGAATAAAGCACCCTGTATTATGATGAGAGATCGACCACCGCATATAATGCAAAATGCACCACATATAATGCAAAAGGCATATAGTGAGGGTAAATCGCATAAGACAGTGTTGGCATTCAACATTCAAGAGTTTTCAAAGGTAAATCACCTTGAAATATGCCGTGTAGATGCGGGATGTTTTTCGCTAGTATAAACGATAATTGATGGTTTACTTGGTGAAGACTGTATATACCTTTGAAGAATTATGCCACTTTTGTATGAGTTGTACGATCGAATGCGATTTGAATAGCGAGATCACATTGTTTACGCTCAATTCAAAGCCAAATCGTATCAAAGCCCCGGCCTGGGAAAAACATCGGCTTCTCTGGCCCTTGGAAATGAACTTAATAAATCCAATACTAATCTCCCATGAGAGTTCCTGCTACCAAGCTGTGACTTTGAAACATCGCTTTCCTTGGCCGTTGAAAATAGAGAAATAGTAAGAAATCATTGTAAATAACCATTCCTCGATAGTCGTGTCAAAGCACAAGCACGTGGAAGACCTTTGGATCAATAAGAAGTCGAGAAGTACCGAGAGACCGCGAGCAGCTTCAAGTCAATCCTCTGATTGGCTACGAAATCTATCCGAGTATATAGGCTTATCCGAGGATTCCGCTTGTAGTCTTTCGGTCTTCCTTCGAACTTGACCAAACTCAAAAAAGAGCACAGAGGAACAAAGCGTTAGTAAGCGAGTGTTGGTAGAAGTAATGGAAGACATGGATGGCAAAAGTCGAGTAGAGATATTTCTTAAGTTTAACAACTGAACAGCTAAACGAGTTTTGCCTTAAATCCTCTCAACTTTTGAGGAGCTGACATCTATAGACTATAAAAGGGGATAAAGCAGAAAATAGGATAATAAAAACAAAAGCCTCCATTTGGCTTTAAAAAGTATGATCGGATATTTGTCCTTGAGCATTATCAGTTCCTCGTAGCTCATAGAAAATTGATAGAAGTGATGTCTCGCGGACAAATATGCGAGCATATTTTCGCGCCAAATGGAGACTATTGTTTCCCTCGTTATTTAGACACGTGATGCTTTTAGACCAATCGCGTGCGAGCGAAAATATTTGATGGCTATTCAGTAGCCGGGTACCGTATTAGACAACTCAGCCTACAGCCTCGTCGGCTAAGTATTGGGCGATATCAGGCGATTCCCCCCCCCCCCCACCCCGCGATTTTGCAGGATAATTGTTAAAACATTCTCTAGTTTACTTAAAATTGTAGATCTTTCTTATACAAGGTTTTCTTTTCACTCTTGTAGGGCTGATCAATGTTGACATCACAGTTAGCACAAGCAAGCTGAGCGAAACCAAAAGTTTTTACACCAATTTCCTGAAGTTTAAAGTAGTGGAGGAGACCTCAGGATACATTTCATTTTTGCCCGGAACCGGTGGGTGGCCATGGAAATGTTTTTTTGTTGTTTTTCTTTGTATGGATCAAGAGAGAAAAAAAGACAGACGAAAGCGAAAGCGAAAAAAGGAACTGAGTTTTCAAATTTGTTTCTTTGACGCCAGACAATTTTTCAATGGCTTTTACGTTTGAATAAGTTCATCACTATAATAAGGGTGCTTTCCTTTGGTATGCTTCCAGATCAGGATCACTCGGATCATGGACCATCAAAGGAACCGAGAAATCCTTGCCCAGAGTGGACTCCTCGGTTCCTTTGATGCACCATGATCCGAGTGATCTTTGATCATTGATTCTGATCTGGATCATACCAAAGGAACGCACCCTTAAACACACTTACAACAACAGTTCTGATCAATGGTTCAGTCTAACTTAATTTGTACTCTTTAGGATTTTTCCAAAAACGTAAACGTAAGAATGACGTTGAAAGCTGGAATGTGGGCAGCATTACAAAAGAGTCAGTGCTCGAAAGCTTTATTTGTAACTTATATCGTTTACAATTTTCCCCAGATTTACTAGAAGAAACTTAACACAGGAAGGGTACTGGCTCTCTGAAATAACTACATACTTAAGATTTCAGGTTTCACTTGAAATAGCGAAACCCGTATTGCAGCATGCGTGAGTACTGGTGTACTTGAAACGTCTGTTGTAACAAGATGTCCGGCGTTTGTTATTAGGTGTGGCTCTTCTCGACTTTGTCGTCGAAGGCGCAGAACACGCATGTGCCAGACCTCAGCTGGCCAAGAATTTCGCTGGCAAAGGCATGTTCCTTACTTTTAACCTGGGAGACGTGGATGCCGCTTGTGGAGAGTTTACTAAGGCAAATTATTCGCTGGCCATGCCAATCAAAACTGAGACCTGGTTCGAACGTCACTGCTACGTCATAGATCCAAACGGAATACCGCTGAATTTGGCGCACTGGAATGACACACCTGCTGAGCCAAAAGGTTATGGGTCTTTCTGTTCATTAGCATGACGAAGATTTACCATGTGCCCCTTAACAGATTTCTCCCTGCGAAAAGATATTATCTTTCTTTAGTAACTATAGATGCCCATAAGCGCATGTCGACCGATAAATGTCTCTTCATCTTGACCAGCAAAAGATTTTTAAATATTTAAGACACTTTTGCGAGAATTGGGGTACGTGAAAGTTGTTCCGTGATTGGTTTGAGCCTAGCAGTCATATCATATTCAGTTACTTTGTGAAGATGATCGTCCGGGTGAGAGTAGTCCTGAGAAGGACTTTTGAGGTGACAGTTGACTGACGTCTCGACAAACTGACCAAAAGTCAAGTGAATCGTGTACTTCAGTAGGTGTTCTAAAATCTCTGGCTGTTGACCTATTGGTCAACAAAACTGGGATGTTATATGTCGTCTTTTGCTGATGCAATTTGGCAGTTACGTCTGTTAACAGTGATTCGCGCGTTTCGATCTGCAGACAGTCCTTCTCAGGACTACACTCACCCAAACGATCCCCTTTCGTCAAGGTACGTATCAAAGTATCGTCAGTTTGAACAAATGGCGCTACATTTTTCAGCCTAACCTTTAAGGGGCACTATGATTAAATGCCTTGTTTTTCATATATTTCACTACTTTTGCTTAAAAATCTCGCCAAGATTTCGTTCAAACGAAAAATGGCTCCATTAGGTAAAATTGGAACCTTTGGTACAGTAAATGTTTGAGAAATTTGGATTGTTTGTACAATGTTTTGAAGGAATAAAAGTTGGGGGAGGGGGGAGGATTTGGAAAATTGTGGAAAATTGGAAAATATTGAATTTGAAGGTGGTTGAAAATTAAATTTAAAGTGAACACGATAGTAGACAAAGGTCAGATAGTCCGCCACCACAACAAAGTGCCTCTGAGCCCGTTAGCGGACGTAACTTAGTTTATCAGACAAGTCTGTATTTCCTTTTTTTTCCCCTTCTTCCTTCCATTCTCTATTCATCCCATTTTCCCAAACATTTACGCGTTGTGCTCCCTTAAATGTTAGGTGTTTCGTTTGGTTTTTCCTTTGATTTTCCTCAATAACAGGTGTAAGCAGTATGGCATTCTATTACACGTCACACAATTTGCAGCAAATACAGACTTGGTATAGCAGCAACCTGAACATGACAGTGGAAAGTGGAGTGGAATTGATCAAATGGGTGATAACGCTGACCGCTGCGAACGGTTCTGTAGAGTTTCGTCCATTCCAACCAAAGAACATCACTCACAACCCAGCCTCATTCATACCACATTTGCTGGAAAAGTTTGACGGGCATGGCCTATCATATACGTTCAATTTTAAAACCTCAGCCGAGGTCGACAAGTGAGCAAGACTAGTCATGTTTGGTTGCACCTGTTATCAAAGCTTATTTTCTTCGGGACAGCGTTGTACTGTTGTTTTACTCAGAATCAAATTTAAATGTTCAATTGTCAATCAAGAACTTACAGGAAACGCAAAGGGAAGATACTCCCAAGAAATTTGAGTTGGTGATGCGCATGTCACGCACCAAGAGATCAAAAATGGTCTTAAGACCATATTTTAGAGCCAATTAGATGACGTTTCGATCGTCCCGTTTCGCTAACCAACTTTTTAAAATCTGAAGTAAATCATAGAAATAAAGGGCAATAGTACACTCCCCCTCCACCCTTACGCCATGAACAAATACAGTGGTACCCCGATACAACGACCCCGTTATTACTAGTCCCCGTTATAACGACAAGGATATTCTTCAGCCCGTCCAAAACCCCGTTTTAAGGTAACCCATGTATACACCTATTTGAATTAAGGTTGCTCTTGTGATGCATGATGCATGATCTATGTTTCATAGCTCGCGGTGCACTATGATAAATATTTTTTATTTTTTATAAGCAGGAAGTGTCAAACAAAATAATGGTGACCAACACTGTCTCTGTGGTGATGAGTTCTTCACGTGGCTATACGCTTCAAGTTTGATATTCCTAGAAAAAAACGTGTTTCTTCCTCAAAATGTCCCAAAAAGCCAAAACTAATTTACCCAACTAAGGTCTTCCGAGTACGTCACGGGCATATTGCAAATAGGGCTTCCTCCCGCCGAAACGCACCGCTGGGGCGGGCTATTGAACATGGATCATACATCATGCGTCATGGGTCACGGTAGCAACCTTGATTGAAATAGGTGTATATATATATATCTCATTGGTTGTTTTGGTTGTGGTACCCGACACTATACGTAGTACATTTTTACTTGTGTGCTGTGTTTTTGACGAGCCCGCAGGGCGTGGACCAAAATTTGTTCCCTGCGAATGCTTGTTCCCTTCTTGTGAACTGTACGTGGGAATATCCCTGCGACCATTCCCAGCGAATATGCTCCTTTTGTGTGCCGATCTTCATTCTCATTATCTAGTTGTAACATTTAAGTCATGTGTAAGTCAGTCGTTTTTCCGTAAATTCGTTGTAACTGGGAATTTCATTTGTAACGAACCTCCTCCTCCACTTTATATGGCACTACATGTACATGGGCTCGGCGTCTCAGTCTGGTTTGTTCTCTGTACGTTCTAGATGGTGCAGCTACCTACAAAGCCGGAGCCTCTCCTTTACACGTCCGTTAGGCCAAGTGGGAGATAACAAACGCTGTGCAGTGGATGATCCCAACGGTGTGGTCGTCAACATTGCTACTCCGGGATGGAATGAATATGAGGAAGAGGTCAACTGTCCCACGCCCGTCCCCACAGGGGAGGGGAGACGTGCGACAGGCACTTCGATTTCTGTTATCACAACTTTTGTCATGTTAGTTTCTTTTCTGCTGTAGAGACGGTCTGCTTTGTCCTCTGATAGAGACTTAAGGTGGCTCACACCCACCAGCTTCCAGAGCTTTGTAGAATTCGTTTAGAGCGTTGTCACTCATATGATTATCAGCCATATTGGTTTACTAAAACTAAAGAAACTATTTGCATAAAAAAAGAATGCAATTCCCAGTTTAGGACACCAACTTGGCCGCCGTTTCTTTGTATTGTGACACCAAAATGGCCCTTGACGTCATGTGAAAACGCTTTATACTTTGATCAATACTTCCCCATTTGATTTATCAGTTCATACCCCTGCTTTACGGTCACTTCGTTCCATGGAAAGTCAGATCGTTCAATAGCAGGATCATTCCACGATATAGTAAGACGCGTTTCACAAATATATTGAGTTCGTATAAACCTTCCCTCTCAATAAAAATGTTCCAACCCGAAGTTAGTCCTGCGTTTGTGGACAAAACTAGTTTACTGTGTTTACCTCTATGACTCTGCTCGAAAATTTTCTTGACGCCTCAGATGCCTTCCTATAGACGTCGTGTCTTCTCCTTCGGAAATGGCACCGTATTTTAAATTGTTTTTTGTCAACACAATTGCAGGTTATTACGTTGAATTTATCCAAAACTTTATCTTAGTGTTATCTTTAAGGTGACGCACAGTGACTTAAGTGAAATGGACATCAATCAATCGACCATATAAACATTTCATCGTTGTCGATCTCTTATTGCATTGACAACTATATCACATTGTCGTGGAACGATCTGACTTGGACCTGTATGTTTGACCATGGAAAAAAGTGACCAGATACCAAACCACTATAGTGTTGCAATACAAATGCCCAATCGTTGGCAAACAAATAAAAAAGGCTTTGTCAATTTTCATGGCATTATAGGTTACCATAGCAAAACTATATATGGTTGAAACATCCCTAATCTTGATTTTGAAAAACGAGCTCGTCGATATCGCTTTTTTTGTTTTTGACCTGTGTAAGTAATTAGCTTGTCGATAACTCAAATTTGCTAAGTTTACAACAATCGTGGGAGCGGATTGAGAGCCACCTTAAATTCTAGAAAGTTTCAAAACGTTTAAGGAGCAGTGTTAGTCTTTTAGTTATTAGCTGAACTTGTATACGAAGTAGAAAAACCACTCTCAGGTATATGGTTTTGATTTCTGTGTTAGCTGAAACTTCACTGAAATAAAAAGTTCCAAAAGACTAGAGCGACACTTCCCTTGCGTAGATTTTATGCCTGGTTAGTGTGTGGAGGATTAACTACAAGTATAACACTCCACTTTAAAACAAATCGGATATTAGCTTTGTATCTTCCGTTAGTCACTTGTAGGATCTTGATGAATTGAAAGTAATTAGCTTGTCGAGAACTCAAATTTCCAAGTTTACAAAAATCGTGGGAGTGGATTCGGAGCCACCTGGAATTCTGAGCTGATCTCAACCCAAGCCAATTACTCAAGGGGACACTTTGGATAGAGGGCGTTTTTAACCGCTACCAATGGTTAGAGGAAAGGTCCAGGACCATCTCTCATAAAATGCGTTTTCACCCAAAATTTTCTTTTAGTTTTCAATAATCCAGTTGTTAAGGTCTGCTTTTGCCATATACAGTGGTAAACCGTGCAAAATTAATAGCTACCGTTCTTGTGATGAATCAAATTTTGTGGTCACGCATCCATGGTATAACAAGGCATTTTAGGGGGAATTGAGCTCCGCGGCTTAGCACGAATTTCCCTGTCACCTTCCGGGATCTTTTTTCATCAAGTGAACCAGATTTGCGTTGATAAAAGCGGCATTTATTTAAGACCTTGACTCACTTCGTTACAGGCAGAACTCCAAGCTCTTATTGACAAGCTAATTGTCATATACGAGTTGCAAATATTAAGGCAACCAGGGAGGACAATTCATTCACTACCGTAAGCTTAGCACAGAGAGGAAGTTGCTGTCTTTACCTGAAAGACCCAGTATTGGCCATTATGCACTGCGCGCTCGAAAACAATAGACGCCTAGCTTCCGTGAAAACCAAAACAACAACATAGGCGCATGATGCATAATGGGCAATACTAGGTTTTTAAATCAAGTAGCTATGGGTAGCTATGCTGATAACGCTCCCTAACAGTGGTGAGTGGTCAGGATCCTCTTTCGGGTGACAGGAAAACACGAGAGGGGCCAGTGACGCGTCCGTTTACCGCAAAGCAGACACAAACGAGAAAATTTAGGACTCAATTTTATTGGTGAAAAATTACAAACTTGGTTTCACATTTCTCACCTCTTTTTGAGTGTTTGACAAGGCCATAAGATGTTCTAAACTTAATTCAGGAAAACACTCTGATTCACATGTACCCTTGGATTGAAAGAGTTAAAAATCTTGGATCATAATTAGATTGATAAAATCGATAAGTTTGTCACATATTCCAAGAGGGAAGGAAACAAGGATAAATACAACAGGTAGGATTATTAAATACTCTCTACATGTACCAAAAGCTGGTCAAAGTCTCAATTTTCATCAATGCAAGGTATAATGACAGGACGAGACAAATCCGATGCCATCCCTCTTTTTCCCCGTTTACTATTGTCAGTGCAGATATACCATCTCTATTTTGGCTGTTTTACGAAAATAAATCATAAAGTCAGTAAAATAACACCAGTCAGAAGTAACTGACTGCAAGCACAGGCACCCCAAGCTCATGGCGTGAGAGTACCGTGTCACGCAATATGAACAAGATGGCTGCAAATTATAAGGATTTGTATGGGAATCCGGGTAATCGGTTCTAGTTGATAGATATACGAAAAATTTCTCAGTAAAAAGCCTTACCATACGACCAACGTGTGTTGCTTGCTATCTGTGTGGTTATGTTGCCGATCTATCACAAACTGAAAACGGCAAAATAACCAAAATTTCTCCTTTTAAAACAGTGGTCATGAGAATTAAGGACAGGACCACACAAGATGAATTTGCTCAATATTTTACAAATTCTCCCCACTACTTTCATAGGAAATATGTATGGGCAACAAATCAGAATTTAAAGTTTGATCTTAGGGTTTCAATAATGAATATTATTCACCTGGGTTTTGTGCTCAGTAAAACTGTTCTAGATGCACTACTAAGGTTCAGTATTAGAAATTCAAATTCAAATAATAAGTGTTTTACGAAAGCTAACTATAACAATGAATTTATAAATTGGACAAGATTGCCCTAAAAGCTAATATAGGAATAATCAACAGCAAACCAACATAAAAATACTTCATGGAGCCCAAAATATTTTCTGGCGTTTTGCGAGATGCAGGTTGGTTTAGGACCTTTTCAATGCTTTTCTTCACCTTCTCATCTTTTCCCTGACTTCAGTATATGAAACACTAAATCTATAAATAGAAACAACAGTACAAGGAGAACGAAAAGGAATGGCACTAATACAGTAACAGAAGTGGGTATAATATTTATAATCAAAATACGTGTAATGGTTATAATTTTTAATTGGCTGGTTAAAATACTGTTATTAATATTATATCATGCTATTATTATTAGCAATGAAAAGCAGTAAATATACACTTGGCATGTACATGTAAAACATAACTCAAAAGTTAGTTAATGTTATTGTTGTGGATTTATTTCTTCTTTTTTGAACCTCCCTTCTTCTTGCCTGGCTTAGCTTTGCCTCCTGTTGCAGGCTTCACCATCTTTAAAGGCTGTGACTGCTTGCTAACTGCTGCTTGAGTGAGCTCTTCCTCTATCTTGGCTTTGATGGATATTTCCAGTCCCTATAAGAGTAACACAGAATGTTTTTAGCAGATAACATAAATCCTCAAATAAGCCTCCAGGGAGTGCTCTTAAGCAACAGAGACAAGAGCAATAATAATGCATTATTATCGCTCTCAATTAACAATTATTGGATGAGGTTGAGCATGATAGCAATAATTATCAAGGCCAAAGTTTGTGTTATCTGCCGAAGCCGAAGGCTGAGGCAGATAACACAAACTGAGGCCTCGATGATTATCGCTATCATGCGAAAACCGAATCCAATAATTGTTTTATTATGCATATTCCTGAGCTGCACTGGCAACTCTGAGCAAACTGCCGGTTTAATAGTGTATTAGTTGACGTCACTTCTGCATGCATAAAACTATTGTCTGTAGGTATGACGTCAATTCTACATATATAAAAACTATGGTCTGTAGGTATGATGTAAGAGAAACAGAGCTAGCAAGAATTAGCTGCGTGCTTATAGCCAATCAAAATCGAGCTGGTGACACCAATGTATAATAATAATTATTATTGTGTTCAATGAAGAAGAATGCATCCTTATTGGGTCGTTTTCTTACGAAATCAGTTCCATGGATCTTATGATGTCCTACAGGTATTGATTCCGATGCCATGCAATTTCAGTGTCTGGACACCATCTTGAACTGGCTGGCTGGCTGGCTGGCTAGCTGACTGGCTGGCGCATGGCCTCAATCTCATGTGATTTCAACTGTGCTTTGTTTGTGCTCAGCTGTTTTTTTTTTGCAGTTTTCAATAATATGAGAGTTTCTTTAGAACAAGCTGCAGAAAGCTGACTAGAGGTGAAACAATACCGAGTTGCGATGTGTCAACTCAACTGCTTCTCTCAGGCAATCCAAGTTCTCTCTGCATAGAGAGTTGTGGGATCCAGCCAATATATTCTCTTCCGCCGTTGAGCAGTGATAAGAGGGATGCAGATTAGTAGATAAGTAGGTGGTCAGACATCAAACTGGCTATACACCACAAAATTTGGAAAATTGTTTATAAACCACTCACGTATGGTATGGCTCTCATTCCGGATCATGTGTATTTTGTGCACCCCTCGACCGATATATCGGTCGACATATCGGCCGAGTGTCGACCGATACGTCAACTGATATACACTGTAGTGGTTGAGTGTCGGTCGATATGTCAACCGATATATATCGGTCGACATATCGACCGATGTATCGGTTGACTGTTGGTCGATATGTCGTGTTACTGAAAGCTCGAAAATAGAGGCGTAACACTAGGGTCAAACTAAAGAGCAACAGGCCTAATTATTTCTGTTGCACTTACACCCAAGAAAATTGCCAAAAACAAGTTCCTCTTCATTTGGATATCTTTAGCTAGTCGTTTGTAGTACTTTGATGAAATCTGTTTTTTCATTTTGCCATTTTCATGATAATGTAATTTTGGTTGTAAAGTTAGCCTGCAAGTAAGTTACTGCCAAGGGTTCACAAACAAGTGCAACTCGGAAAAAACACTTAGCCATATTTTCTAAGTTGAAAATGACAAACATGAATACAGTGTATACAGAATTAATGTATCGGTCGAGCTGTGCGCCTGGGAATCTTGCCTTCGAATGCACTTCGAAGCTTTGCTTATTACTAGTTTTAAAACAAATATTCAGTTAAAAAAAAGAACTAGCAGTAAATTAAAGAAAGGAGAGCATCAATCCTGCATAAGGAACTTGGAGGTAATGAGGCAATGAGGTGATTTCAGCCAATTACTGTGAGACATTGCCATTATCACACTCAAAATTAATACATCCAGATACAAACCAACACAAAATCATGAATTACTCAGTTTTCACACTTTCTGTGTGCCGGTTTACACTTACACATGAATGTATCGAATGTATCGAACGGTTTTAAATTTAAAACCTCTTGAACGGTAATTCACTTCATCACACTGTTATGATGAAAGCGTCTGAAGCTAAGAATTGGTGTACCTAACAATCGTTTCATCGAACATCGTAAAGTTTTTGCTTCAAGACGCCTGCCCATCATTTCAAATTAATGAGCGTTATATACACAGTTGGACATAGCCAAGAAGAGCTTAGAGGTTTGATAAAAATCACTGCATACGCAGATGAATTGATGCTTTTGAGATGTTTTTGAGATGCGCTTAAAATTGTCACAGAATCATGTCGATCATTTCACCTTTTTCACTTTTGCTGCCTTGATGCTCTTAGTTTTCTTCGGAGCAATAGCTCTTGCTGAAATACAACAAATAAGGGACATTTTTTTTAATTACTTGAAATAAATTCATTTTATGTTTTGAACTGTGGCGTAAACAAATGCTAATTCTGCCTTCGTTTGCTTGTTAAAATCAGTTTTGTCCGATGTCACAGTGGAGCTATCCTTTTAAAAATAGACCACAATTCTCCTTGACAAATTCGACCGCTAATTTACTGGATCAAACAGTCGATTACACAAAAGTAAATGGAACGTTTGATCATTCGGGAATCTTCGTAAAGGGCGGCAAAGCTTTTGCAACATAATGCGTGACTTCCGTCACAATACTTTTCGTTCACAAAATTCAAACTTTACGCCATTTTGCAAATCTTTGAATACGAACCTCCCTTCTTCGGCCCAAGAGCCTTTTTCTGAGTCTTTTTAGCGACAACTGTCTTCTTTTTCTTGCCTTTTCCCTGAGCCATGATACAAAATATTCAACCGCCAAACTTGCTCTGTTTACTATTGAGCCCGCGACTGCGCGTCTCTGGTCAGTGGAAAACAACCTCGGTCCAGTCTCTCTATGAGACCCGCGGTTGGAACCTCGCGCCAACTTCGTTTTATATCTAACTTCAGACGCATTTGGGTTTGTTTTTGGTCAAAATTGCAGAATTAAATGAACAAAGGCTTTGGCGAGAGTCGTTTTCATGCAGCGAGAACTATCGACGTTCCCTCTTCCTCCAAATTACCTTCACAAATTGTCCAGTGCGGGATATGGTACTGCTGAAGATCTGAAGGATGTTAGTCCGACGGAACTTAGTGAAGGCACGTACAAGTTTTGAACATTAAAATATTCAAGCTTGATAATACAAGCTCGAAATTTTTGCTCTCTAGCTGTGCATAAATGGGGTTTATTAATGGCCGGCTACTATTTATTTATTTGTTAGTTTGTTTGTTTTATTCTGGCTCTGTGACTTTTCAGCCAAAATTAAAATTATCCGAGGACAGGTTCCCAGGCCTGTTGTCATTATTTGGAATTGTATTTATAGTTATAATTATATCAACTAAATGCAACTGTGGTTATCAAAGGAAATCGCTTATTTTTCCAAACAGACCTTAGATTAGAGCGAGAAGAAGCCCTGAGGATCATTCAAACAGTCAGAAGCTCTATTGAGTCATCACAGTCATCAGATGCGAAGTCAACATCAAACATAGACACTACTACAACTAACTTCATCCCTGGAAGCAAGAATGCCTATGACCTGTTGCAGCAAGAACAATCTTCTGGGAGCATTGTTACATTCTGTGAGCAGCTTGACGACATGTTGGGTGGAGGGGTACCAGTTGGAAAAATCACAGAGTTCTGTGGTGCGCCAGGAATTGGGAAAACGCAAATAGGGTATTTATGAATTAACAGATACAACTGTACATGACTTGTACTTAATTATGATCTGAAGTAAACATTAGAAAGAGTTAAAAAGAATTCAAAACTTTATGTGAACAGACAGGGTTTTCGTTTTCAAAAAAAGTTGCAGTGGACTTGAACAAAGTAGGCGGAAATGTACGGCCATGTTGACCAGTGAAAAAATAATTTATTATTAACAACAGCGATTCTTTGGCATGCAGTTGCTGGTGAATAAGTTGTTCACAGGCAACGAAAATCACCAGTTGCCTGCCGAAAATGAAAACCCTGACATGTGTAACAAGTTGAGGGCTGTCAGTGCTCACTAAGTGGGTGCAAGTGATCTTTTGTCCTTAAAATCTGAATTCTTATCTAGTTTGGTCTGTTCAAACTGGTTTTTGTGTCGGCCTCATAGTTTATAGTAATTTATTCTTTCAAAGTGTCAAGGGAAAGCACGACTTGTGGGACTTGGCCGTTTTGAATTTAGTGAGGGATTTCTTTATACATTTACATGTATTTGCTTAATAATTTACTGATGCTGTTTATTTCTACTGCAGTATGCAGCTTGCAGTGGATGTTCAAATACCTGATGAGTTTGGAGGACTTAGTGGCGAGGCCATTTATATTGGTACAGTGACAAAAGTTGTTTGTGTTATACTGTAGAATAGACAGTAACTATGTAATAGTTTTTGTTTTAAAAAGTGGTTTTTAGTAAGTGTCGAAGGTAATTCTTGTTTGATTTTGTTTTGCTTTTCGTCACTCTATGATTCATTGGCAAGACTGATGCCATTTAAGAAAAACCAAGTTTTATCCTAATTTGCAATATTTTACACATTTTCCTCCACAGGCTACATTTACTACTTTGGATTCCGATTGGTTCCTTGTGTTATTTCGGTCTTTGATTTCACGGCACTCAACGCCCACTTTGAAAAAGAGCAGAGGCCTGGGTTAAATATTATTTACCAATTGGAAAAATACGTTTCTTCCACATAAGAGAGCTTCTCAAAAGATGGTAACCTAACCAACTTTGAGGCTGTTCAGTTGAATAGGAGCTGAATAAAATTGTGAAAATTAGAGACTTTGTATGGAATGGGGGGATGTACTTTCTAAAATTGACATTGGTATGGGATTTCTTCAATTTTTAAATTCATGTTATCTGACAGCTTTTCATCCAAATATGCTGCAACTTGCTAAGACTAGATGCCCTTTCATGTAAGAAACCATTTAGTTCAGTCTGATTACTTTTCAATTAAGTTTGGATTCATTCCCAAGCCCTTACTCTTTTCCAAAGTGGGCTATTGAACAACCTTGTTCCCAGGGTTTCTCCTCTTCCTGCTTGGGAACGAGGTTGGGCTATTGAAATTGTCTCTATTTAAACATTTCTGCCTTCAATACCTTGTATTAATCATGTACTACACTGTATAATGCCATACTAATCAATACCAACCAGACAGACTAAAAATGGAGTCAGAAAGGAGTTTGCATGGTGACAGAAAAGTTACTTGCCAGTGAACAAATTTATTTGGTTATTTATTATTTATTCAATTTTAATTTTTGTATCTCTCAAGGAACAGCACAGAGGTAAGCTTCGGGCCTTGCTAAAGGTATATTTTGTTTGTTGGAGCTTCTTTGTACCAACTGAGTAAAATTAATGTGAATGCATATTTATTTTTTGGCAGACACTGAAGGAAGTTTCATTGTGGAGAGAGTGGTAGACATAGCCGATGCAGCCGTTAAACACATGGAACATGTTGTTCAATCTTCTGACATGGAAGAAACAGGTACAGTGCTCACTGAGCAGAAATTTCCCAAACCTTAATCAAAACTGTTTAGCCAGTTTTCAGAAATGTTTCATCATGTTTCTACAATTATTCCCTTCTGTCTGTTTGAGCTTGTTTGATTGGAGTTTATCTGAGAATGTTGAGAACGTGAGAAGGATAGAAGTGCACGGAAATTGGTGAACAGTTGTAATGTGTGAAAAGAAAATTTTTTGTGCATTATCTGCACTGTCTGTGACAGGAGATAAGTTGTTTTGAGTGCCTGATATTAGGGCAGGATTGATGTTTTTCCTTTGTTTTCTCTGAACAGAAAGATCTCTTCAAACTGAAGCCATGAAAAAGTTTCAAGTTGAAAACATCCTGTCTAAAATCTACTTGTTTAGATGCCATGACTACATGCAGTTAATAGCATTGTCACATGTTCTGCCAGACTTTCTGATGGAACACTCTAAGGTAAGCTAGAACCAGGCTGACTAACCCAGTTGAGAGGTGAGAATGATATCTACAGCTAGTGAATGTGTTGTTAAATATAGGTCTAAAGACTTCCACAAGGGGAAAGATGAGAGTGTTTTCAGTGTAATGACTGCATGCCTAGTTCATTGATGATGATGGTGATGATGATGATGATGATAATGGCGGTGGTGGTGACGATGACGATGATGATGGCAGTGATGTTGACTTCCATTATGATCCTAATGGTGATTACGACAAAAATTATGGCAACAATGATGATAATGATTGTGGTGGTGGTGGTGGTGATAATAAAGATAATGATTATGACACTGCCGATGATGATTTTGGTGGCGGCGGTGATGATGGTGATGTTGATGACAATGCTAATGGTGTTGATGGTGATGATGACAGTGACGGTGACGTGGTCGGTAAGGGTGATGATGATTATGATGATAGGGATGATGGTTTTTGCGCTATTGTCAATGATACTCAACAACGTGTTGCCAAAGTCAAAATCTGTTAAAAAAAAAAAGACCTAACCTGCTGCCCTGTAGCAAGAGCTAAGATTTTGAGGAATACAAATTCACTGTACTCACTGTGTGCCCATTCACAATTTCAGGTGAAACTCATAGTTGTGGACAGCATTGCGTTTCATTTCCGACATGACTTTGATGATCTCGCTTTGAGGACAAGGTTGTTAAATGGTTTGGCTCAGAGTTTCATCAAGATGGCTTGTGAAAACCAGTTGGCTGTAAGTGCAGTGTGTTCATTTTACCCCATATTTTAGGTTTAAAATATCACTTTAGCCCTAAGGGCACCTACAAAAAGGTGCTCCTCATATAAATCAGGCTTATTACAATTCGATAATAAAAAATGGGAGCCACTGAGTTCTTTCTTGAGTTATAAAAGCTTAAAGCCAAAATTAAGGGTGTTTTTAGCAGGTCATATTGTTACTATGGTAACCCGTTATCTGAAAACGATGATCGTAACTTGTTTCCCAATGATTGGGCATTTGTATGATACCATTATTGTATCATCGCTTGTTAAACAGTGGTAGTATTCATCCTTCAAAGTGTAGCTGTTAGAAAAGTGCTGGATACTGTTGCCAGCCTCCTTAATATAAATCGGCAAAACGTCTCGCCATGTATGCTCGGTAGAGCTTTTCCAAGTTTGTTTTGGACTCATTAGCTCTCTGCGAAGGCAAATGCACAACTTTTTGACAAGGCATAATGCATGGTTCATCAAGGGCCTCTCTTTAACTGGGACTACGAACACGTCTGGAACAACAAAAGAAACTTGCATTTAGCATAGCCAGACAGGCTCACAATGATACTCAGATTGCAAAAACAAAAAGACGTCTCTATCAAAGAAAACTAACGACAACTTGCATTGATTTGTTATGGCCGAACAGTGAAGAGAGCGTAGATTCTCCTTACAGCATCACCATTTCAGCTAACACACAGGTTATGAGAATAAAGGAAATGATAATCAAGCGTGAAATGTCTGCAGTTGATGTTTTACCAAATTCTCTGAACTAATACTATAAAAAAATAGGTAAAGACCAGTTAAGAGAATATGCATTTTGATGCAAGGGCTTAAAGGGTTAAAATTGGCACCCAATCTGAGTTCAATCAAAAGTGAATCTAAGTACCTGCGATTAGGTTTCCGCAATAACTGTCAAAATTCTCGCACGCTGATTGGCTCCTGACAATTGTCGATAAGAATACAAACGACAAAATGACGTCACACGTAAAGCAAGGCATGGAAAACTTATCAATCTGCCGTCTGCATGAAGAACTTGTTTGCACTTTTGCAATAAATTTTGAAGTCCAAAATACTTCCAAATCTCCGTTCGCATATTCGGCAAAGTTTGCTGTGGAAATCACTCGCTTGCGGCTCGTGATTTCCACAGTACTTTGACACTTATGTTACGACGCAATTTGTCATCAATAAGAGGACAGACGCATAAAAAAACTGACGTTAATTTGTTATTTGCATGGCAAAAACGAGCGGCGACATAGGAGGCCATTAGAGTGATGCCAAACTTGGGCCTGGTCACATGTCATGTCCATGTTCACAAAGCGTACAGTAAAAGTCGGCAAGAATTATCAACTTGCGATCTTGCAGGACATGGTTGTCGTTTCTGCACTTCTCAAGTACAAATCCCCTTTTTTCTTCAGGTTGTTTTTATGAACCAGATGACCACACGTGTGAAAACACCGCAGCTGGGGCAGTCCCACTTAATACCAGCACTTGGTAAGGTTTTACTCTTGGAAGCTTCTTGATAAATGGTACGTGAAACTTAATAAATCAAAACCAATCCCTTTCTTAGCCTAGGATTCCGGGGGATGTGAAACTGGTATCATGCGCGGAAAAAGTCATGTTAGCGTCATGCCGCCTGCTCATCCTTCACACGGCCTTTGCCAGCATTTTCATAAGCGCAAAGTGTTGGTACCATTAGATTACAGATTAGCCGTTTCCACTCTTACAGACGGATTATCTTTACAGACGGATAAAAATAAAGTTACTCCATCTGATGTGAATTCAAGACGAACTATGCGTCTTAGACGAATAATTTGTCTTAGAAATCCCTCTAAATACTCTCAGTCAGACGGATAATCAGACGGATAAAATCGGACGGATCTTCCGTCCAA
Source organism: Galaxea fascicularis (assembly GCA_948470475.1). Lineage (NCBI taxonomy): Eukaryota > Metazoa > Cnidaria > Anthozoa > Scleractinia > Euphylliidae > Galaxea > Galaxea fascicularis. The sequence continues at coordinate 14,184,601 of OX419345.1, forward strand.
AATGAACGTCCCGTATTCACATTAAGACGGATTATCCTTCTTTAGTTTGATAACAACCATTGTTATGCGGTAATTCGTGGGATTGAAAAATTGAAAAATTAAAACAACATTCTTTAGTTTGTAAATGGTTTGAACCCGGGAGTCATATCATAACTAAGTGAAGTATGATCCTCCGGGTGAGTGTTGTCCTGAGAAGGACTGTTTAAGGTGACACTGACTGACGTTTAGACAACCTGAGCGGAAGTCATCATCAGAGTCAAGTGATTTGTGTAATGTCAGGAGGTGATTGGTATTTTTCGAACCGTCTGTTGTTAGTCTAATGTATGTACGTGTATTGTAAGTTTGTCTGTTGTTGAGTAAACAGTGATTGGTGCGTTTTGATGCGTCTTTTGTTACGTGTATTGTAGTAAATTTGTTGATGTCGTCGATAAGTCGTTTGTAAGGTGCAGGAAATTGTAGGCCACAGTTCATTGGTGTCTGTTCTAAGGTAGTAAACCAGCTTTCCAGCACGATCCGTTGATAGTAATTATTACTGTGTGTAACGCATTCAGCAGAGTCCCAGGCAACCTTACTGTCGATGCAGCTCGCAAATGTTCATATCTTCCACTTGCGTACCAGTATTAGGGGTATCCATATAAAAGTATCGAATAGTATAAGAGTAGCTAAAGAGCTAGTCTTCGAGTAAAGGTTAAGAAAATGAACTGTAATAAAACTACGAAAAACTGACGTTTCTTCATGTTTATTTGTATTTATGTGCAGGTGAAAGCTGGGGTCATGCTAGTACTATTCGAATTGTGCTGTACTGGGAAGAGAATCAGAGGTATGTTAGACAGACAGACATAATAATAATACTAATTTGTTACTTCTATTGCGCAGATTAACAAATAGTTTGATCAAATGCGCATTACAGACAGACAGACAAACAGACAGACACTACCAATAGCGTAGCTCCATCTCCTCTATATAAACCACACACAACCCATATTTCTTCGATTCGCTCTGACGAAGGGCTAACTTTCGAAAGGTCAGCTTTTACAATCTCTATACGGTGGCTACCTAACATTGTAAACTCCGTTGATAAAACTAAATTTTCAGCGACACAGACAGACGGACGGAAAAATGCTGAAAGACGATGTCAAGCAATCTCCTTACGACGCTTGGACTTGCAACATTTAAGTGTAAAGAAAATTTTATATCACTGCAGATGTTGTCAGGGCGTAGAAAATCTTTTGTGTTAATAATTGAGCAACCCAATTGAGGTAAAAAACTCCAAAGTAGCGACGCGCCAGAATTTAAAAAGCGAAAATAGGTGTTAATGAAATACATTTTCGTCTCTATTAAAACCAATATGTTTCCAGTTTTGAAATAAAACGTGCAATATAGTTACCATTTTCTACAATTCAGCGTCGTTAGGTGAGGTTTGATTGTACGGAGAAAAAGTCCAGTTGGATTTGCCTCCTTGGACAGGCAAACAGCATGCGACAGTAAAATATCCTTTGTAAATTTTTTGCTAACTTATCGTTACTTAAAGTCCGCTCTTAGGAAAGATACACGAGTCGGCAAACGGAAAACACTATCCTCTTTGAATGCTATTCTTCTTTTTCCCGACAGATTTGCGAACTTATACAAGTCGCCCTCACGTCAGGAAATGACGGTTCCATTCCAGATCACGGTATAATAAATTATCACAGTGTTGTTTGTCTTGTCTTGTGTGTGATTTTACAACATAAACGCTTCTTTGCGGGAGACGTTATTGCAGGGCGGAAAACGAACTCACTACAGTGATCAGTGGTAGTGTCTTATTACATACTAATTATGCAATGCATTCGAGTGCTATCCCATGGAATATCCCCCACGAGTGAGTTGTATTTTCGAGCCTTAATGCAAGTGCATATGCTTAGAAAATACAAGTGACAAGTGGGATATATCATGATATATCACCAGAAGTTTTGAAAAAAAAAACTTTTTTTTCCATGTCGGCACAGAAAATACATAGCCCCACATGACTAATGCGGTGGGCGATAGGAAAGTTTGGCGGAATACCGACGAATAAACAACGGCTTTCCTGCATTCTGATTGACTGTATTTTCTATGGCATGATATAAATCGGAGTAGTCCATTGTAGAGTTCGAGGGCCCCTGGATATTTTAAGGTTCCTGTGTTCTAAGGAGAAGCGTTTGCTTAACGTGGCAACACTCAATATCGTAGTGTACAGCTAACAACTAAGGTGTGACATTTTGGTTTGATGCATAATTCAGCGTCACAACGCGTCGCTCGTCTTTGAATAAATGGGCATCGTTTACCCAGGCATTGGGCATAAGGTTACAGGAACTTGTAATGAATGTAAAGCGTTAAACCGAGTAAACTGGGTTAAGGGAAAAAAAAACGCCGTACTCAGCTTAGACACAGATAGAGCTTTAACTGTTAATCCGTAAACGCTAAGATCAAACTTTAATTTCTCATTTGTTGCCCTTACAAATTTCCTGTGAAAGTAGTAGGAAAAAATCGTTAAAATATCAAGCAAATTCGTCTTGTTTAATCCTGTTCTTAATTCTCGTGACCACTCGCTCTGTTTTGTAAAGTATTTTTAGTACAAGGAGAAAGTTGATGCTGATCGGTCTCAGAGTAAAAGACAGAACAAAAAACACTCCTCTGGGAAGGGAGGACAGCACTTTGATCTTTTTATTTTCCTCATATTCAGCGGTGACACCTTTAGTATAGTGGATAGCATTTTTCGCTTGCTCTGATTAGCTACTTAAACTCGGGTAAGTTATTTATTTATTCACCACCACATACATTCATAAAAGTTACAGTGAATAATAGACTAAAATCTTACACAAGTTTACAGCGAATAATAATAATAATAACAACAGAAGTAAGAAGTGGCGAGGAGACCTCAGGGAACCGCAGGGCTTATACTGAGAGGTCCCCTCGGAGATATGTTAGGACTTTAAGACTAATAGAGACATTCTATTGAGGCTTATTAGTAACATACGGTGACAAGACTATGAAGACATAAAAGAGGCGGACATTTCATACAATTAACTGAGGAAATCAAGAAGCTTTTGTTTTAAGGTGGATAGACTAGGGGAAGACGCAACTGATAATGGCAAAGCATTCCATATCTTTGGCCCTCGAAAGAGTATAGTGAATTGTTTGATATTAGTTCGACGGGTATGAGGTCGAATATGAGCTGAAGCTCTGGCATCATAATTATGAATTTGACCACTAGTCTTAAATGAATTTAGAAAGGGTGAGGGCAGCAAACGATGGTGATAGGAAAACATAAATTTTGCAATATAAAGGGAATTCACTTTAAAAATATCTAAGATATTCAATTGCGCAAATAAAGGTGCAGAGGGTGCGCGGTGATTAGAATTTGTTATAGCTCGCACAGCTCGTTTTTGAAGAAAAATGCGATTTAAGTTTGTTACAGAGCAACTCGTGTGAAAATCGTAATTATTGGCAGTAATAAATGAGTTCGAAATTATCATTTTTGAGCGCTATTATCTCAATTATTCGCCTCAGTATCGGTGATCATCCACCACTAGCCACCTCCACTTCGGTGAATAACTGTTAAATATAGCCAAGCGAGAAGAGTTTAAGTACACTAGCGCGAACCACTATAATAATCAAACATTGTTTGTCAAGTGTATTCCATTTAAGTATTGTTTTCCTTTACGCTTGTGCTTGAATGGAACAGATCTGTTTTTGAGGCCGAATGGAACTAAACCAAAAATGAACTATAGCGTTTCCTTGGTATGAATAAGTCTCTTAAAGTAATTGTATACACTCTTCGGTGGCATACCTTTTTACTAAGTTAAACTTTTAATTGTTAATAGCTATCCTACATTAATCTCTTCCCCTTCTTTTATCTTTTCTCTTTTGACCCACCTCTAGTTTTCAAAGAATTTAATGTTATGTTATATAACAACAACAAAAGTGGCCACTGCCACAACAACAACTTAGAGGGAGGAGGAGGTGGGGATTAGTGATACCCTCTTCATAAATACCGTGCAGTGCAGATATAAACAAACGAAAACACGCGTGTGACACGCGTCTCTATTGATAGCCCATTTTACAGTTGTGTGGAGTGACCTGGCCTTTAAGTAGAAGCGAGGCTGGGGGTGACCTCACTGCAATCATGTTGTTTTGCTAACTAGCCCACATTTGCACAAGAAAGAGAGAGAGGTTTGTATCAAAACAGGGTCACCTCCAGCCTCGCTTCTACTCAAAGGCCAGCTTACTGAATACACAACTGTGAAATGGGCTATTGTGCACACGCCGTAAATGCGTGCGCGCATACACCGGGTTTCATTAGTACGTATACTTGATTGTTAATTTCAATGGACTTTCAATGCAAGGCAACGGCTATTTACAGCGAAATCTTTGCTGGACAAAGCATAATGAAAGCGGTGCGGAAGTTTCTTTACTGTGTGTCTAGTGTCAGATAGTTATCAGTCTGTCAATAAAGTTCCTCCTCTCCTTCTATTCGTTGTAGGAAGATGGTGTTCGCGACTGCCTTGCAAGCAAATCAGAACATAACCACTTTGAAAACGTTGCGCGGGCTCAAGGAACGCATCTTAGTACTACAAATGACACCGGTATGAATGCAGGGGAGACCCATACCTTCGTTTCAAGGAAAAGGCGGTTTGAAGACCTCAAGTAGGACATTCTGAGGAATCAAATGAAACAGTAAAACAACTGTGACCATCATTAGCGGTGATCCTAACAATAATGACCGTTCAGGGTTCAAGTTGCTTTATGTCGAGAAGCCGATGTAACCTCTTCTTGCGATTGGAGGTTGCCGTTGCATTGCCAAGCGACACGTCGGGGTTCGCACGCGCCTTGAAAGTCCTTGAAAGTCTTTGAATTTCAAAGTAAAATTTCAAGGCCTTAAAAGTCCTTGAAAATTTCAGTCCGTGCTGGAAAGTCCTTGAAATTTGTTGCCAGTTTTATCCAACAAAGCTTCACAAGTATCTGAGACGAAAATGGGCGCACTCTCTACTTTGAGCATCTGATGTGACATTATATTGGCTTGAGTTTTCCCCTCTTGGAGTCCATGAAAAATGGAAAAATGTGTCCTTGAAAGGCCTTGAAAAGTCCTTGAATTTTTGGTCGAAAAAAGTGTACGAACCCTGCACGTGGTGGTGTTAATGTTTGTACTTAAGGGTGTGAAGAAACAAATTTTGTGATAGTCTTCTTCTTTCGTTTATTTCTGGTGGCCGTGAACCCTAATTTCGGATTGCACTGAGTTTGTCGCTTCAGTTTTCTCACGCGCCCATTTGAGAATTAGTCCAGCAAACCTCTAGACTATGTTTCTCTGGATAGAAGTACTGTACAGCGAAACCCTCAATCGCTTCCGCCAGATGTGACGTGACGTGCGGGAAGAACATTTGTTGCAGGAAATTTTGGCGGACGCGCTGGCTTGTTTCGCTTCTTTTACTATTCCTTTGACAAATAAAGGACTATTTACAGTCAAGCAAAACTCCAACGGGATCGCTATAGATTTGATAATTTGAAGGAAGAGACTCATTGGAGTTTGTCACGACCTTTTCGGTGTCTGAAACAAATCGGAAGAGCGTTGAAGGGAGCTTATTTTCTGAGTCAGGATCTCCTGGCTCAGAAAATTGGTGAGGAAAATTGGTTCAATGGGCCTGCCTCTCCAGTACAGCGTATTCACTCACGTGACCAGTGGCCATATTAGTTTATGAAACAAAAGAGTTTATTTGCATAAAAAAAGAGTTCAATTCTCAGAGATTTTATCTGGTACACCAATATGGCCGCTGTTCCTTTGTTTTGGTACACCAACATGGCCGCCGTGACGTCATGTAAATAAGCTCTATATGTCCTGCTTTGATCTGTTAGCTTTGATGTGAGTGACATGAACTTTTATCAGAAGTAAAACCTACTCTCGAGAAAAGGATTTCAGTACTCTGAATTGTAGTTAAGCAGTGGAAATTAAAGCCAGCGAAAACGTTAAAATTTCATTTGCAAGTTTATGAATTTAACTAATTGAACGCTGACTCGACAGCAAACAATACACATTAAAGTGTTCTACTTGTTTGCCACTACCTCACTTCTTTTATTTCCATATTCCCTGTGCTACATTTCAGACTAGACAAACTAAGCTTCGTTCCCTGCACCGCAATCATTTTTTTTTTTGTCATCCTAATTAACCTAACCTTATTTCTTCTTCTTTGTTTTGATAATCACGGCCCTTTTAGTGTTTTCATTTACGGATTCCCCCAGACCTTAGCAAACAAAAAGTCCAAATTTTCATGTTTTAAGCCTGTGGAGGAGGAACTTCTTCCACGCATATCCGGGAAACTGAATTCCAACCTGTGTAGGCATCAGCAGATCCATAACCAGCACAGTTACCGACCCAGAATCCCACGCGCACAGTGCCCTTGTGGACTTTCTCGCAGACTCCCTCGATTTGACGCACACGATGCAAATCCTTTTTCGTACGATGCCCATTTATCATGTAGACTACACCATCAATGGCTGCTGGTGCTGAACATTCTGCACCATTGAAGGTGAAATACCATCGTCTGCAGCAGGCATGACAGCCGTAGATACAAAGAACACCATTCCAGAACACGCGTAGCCCTGTGTTGCCTGACTTCTTCTTGAAAACACATTCCTATTGAAATATACAGACAAAAATGCAGATCAACCAATTGAGTGGTGGATCCGGTAATTAGGGTTCCGAATAAAAAAAATTCTATCGAGTTTAATTTTTCATCTAGGAACAAAGCAGTACGGAAAGGATTTTTAAAGTTTGTAGGATTAAATACACAAGATACACGTCCCTGAATTATACCCTTACAAATTGGTCAAAACTTTATCTTTGAGGTGCGCCTTAAAGGTTACTAGTGAAATTTTATCTACTACCTTTTTTGCCAAATGTTTTTCGTTGTAATCTTAACGTTTCTCTTTTTCATTAAAACAAGTACAATGTTCTTTGATTATATGTCCTCAAATTATTGAGAAAAAAGGTTTTACCTTCACCAAGCCAGAATCCCTGCCATCATTAATATTCTTAAAAACACATTGTTTCCAGTTACGACCCTGGAAAGACCCTGGAGCTCCTCTTGGTCCTTGGGGACCTTGGCTTCCACGAGCACCTGCATCACCTTTGTTGCCAGGGCGACCTGCTGGACCAGGAGGACCTTGGCTTCCTCGAGCACCTGCTTTCCCTTGAGCTCCTTTGGATCCTTGAGGACCTTGTCTTCCACGAGGGCCCTCGTCACCCTTGTTTCCTCGAGGGCCCATGGATCCTTCAGGTCCATGATTGCCTGGTGCTCCTGCAGCACCTGCTGGTCCCGCGGGTCCAGGGCTTCCCGGGATGCCTGGAAATCCTGGTGCGCAGAAACAAGCATGGTGGCCACAGGAACCATATGGTGACGTCTGCTAAGGAGAGACCCGAATGAAACCAGGCAAACGATGAAACGCAAATTAAAATGGTAGGTGGTACATGAAGTAGGTATGATAGTTTTCTTTCACAACAACATTCATCATCATCATCATTATCAATTATCATTATCATTATCATTCTTACTGAGGAAATGGTGTGAGAATCCATCGTCCATGGAAGTGTCTAAAGTGACTTGCGAAAGCCATTGTTATTAAGAAATGAAACTTGGGTACGTTAATTATGAGTTTACAGTCTGTTTCCTTCAAATTGAAAAAGTACGCGAGTCACCTTATAACGTGATTTGCTGCTGTTGTTATTGCCAATGACAGAGCATAAGGTGATCAGGAGCAAGAACAGTCCGCTCAACATGTGGGTCAGTGGCATACTCAACCAGTGTTTCATCATCGCTTAATCTATGGAACTCCTAACAAGGAAAGAAAGAGACAGTCAAGAATTGAAGCTGGAAGGTTCTCAAATGCTGGAGAAATTGTTGCTTTTATTCCTTGTTGCACGGTCAGATAAAAAGGAAACGAAAAGGCAATGGTGATAATGCGTCAATTTAAGCATCTTTCCTCCGAAAATCAAGAATGCATTTCAAGCTATTAAATTAAAACGCCATTAAACAAACAGATTCTAAGGACTGGCTACATTTCATTCTTATCCAGAATAAGTGAAACACAAAGACAAAAAATTCGTATAGGTAATCGTATGGGGCCGAGTAAAATTAAGGATTAATCATCACTTGTGTTTTCACAAGTTTCCGAAATTGCCCGAGGCGCGCAGCAACGAGGGCAATTTCAGCAACTTCTGAAAACACAAGTGATGATTAATCCTTAATTTTACGAGGAAATATGCGATTGCTTGTTTAAACACGTTCCAAAGTTAAGTGGGATATTCTAAAGTTACGATTTCGGAAAAAAATGACTTTTATCACTAATTTATTTCCAACTTTTAATCGCAACAATGGAAAAATATGACTATTTCCTTTCCATTTCTGACATTTTAATCTTTTGTAAGGTAAAATTTAGTAAAAAAAGGTGATTTTGTTCGTAAAATCTTAAAAAATATGGATGTCATGAATTGAGTCTCGTAGCCCTATTTCTTCTTAAAATACTTTGTTGTAACGTGTTTGGTAAAAATCCCTTAATAAGGAGTAAAACCTGACAAAATTAAGCTTATAAATACAGGCAAATTTGATCTATATTTTTCAAAATCTTTCCACAACGATTTTTCCCACTGCGAAAAAGTACAAAAATTAGTCAAATTTTTCCACGTAAAATCTTCTCTCAATTTCCTTAAAACGTCGACCAGTAATTTTTAAAAATCTTTCCAACTTGAATGGCCTCAGAAATTTTTGGGGCCCATACAGGCACACTAACGCCTACAAAAAGCAATTTGGGTCCGCAGAAATTTCTGTGTCCCATATAGTTTTACGAATCCCCACAAAGACGACTTGGGGCCGCAGAAATTTCTGTGGCCCATACAGTTTTACGATTCCTGGCCGCATAGACCACTTGGGGCCGCAGAAATTTCTGTGGCCCATAGCTTTATGAATCCCCGCAAAGACCACTTAGGTCCGCAGAAATTTCTGTGGCCCATAGTTTCAGTGAATCCCTGCAAAGACCACTTGGGGCCGCAGAAATTTCTGTGGCCCATAGTTTTATGAATTCCCGCAAAGACCACTTGGGACCGCAGAAATTTGTGTAGCCCATACAGTTTTATGAATCCCCGCAGCTTGAAGCCGCAGAATTTGTGTGGCCCATACAGTTTCACGAATCCCACCCACAAAGAGTAATTTGGGGCCCCAGAAGTTTCTGACCCTTATACATGTTGACGAATCCCGGCAAAGAGCAATTTGGGCCGCAGAAATTTTTGTGACCCATGCATGTTTACGAATCACCACGACGAGTAATACATGTTTACGTTTTCTCGCTGTGAGCCATTTGGGGCCGCTGAAATTTCTGGTCCATACATGAGCATGTTTACGTTTTCCCGCCAAAAACAATTTGGAGCCGCGGAAATTTCTGCTGTGGCCCATGCATTTCTTACGAATCCCTGAATCCCTGTCAGAAGTGTCGCTACACCCTTGTATTATGGACTATTTGGCATTTCTAAGGAGCTGAATAGTGGGATAAGTTAATTACGATATTTACTGTAACTTAAGTCGTACATTTACTTATCATCTCGTTCTCATTCTTGCATTGAACTATTTTTTACTATGATAGCATTCGTTCAATGAATCCCTGCAACACATGTTCACTTAGACCCAATCATGGAATTACCAAAGCATATCATTGAAGTTTTAATTGCACAATTAATAAAAACACGTCTTTTCTTCCACAACTTTTTTTAATAAAAACTAGTGAGCAGCACACAGCAACTGATTTTGTCAATTTTGTTTCTTATCTGACCGGTTTCGTCTTATCAAACAGACTTCATCAGGGATTTAACAAGATCGATGAAAGATCTAGTTTTATACTTAACGGTTACAGTATAAATCACGTTCAAATAGGGTGTGAACAGCAAAAAGCACCCGCCAAAATACGGCAGGATAACACGTAAATTCTGCATTAAGAACGTGATTTATACTGTAACCGTTAAGTATAAAACTAGTTCTTTCAACGATCTTGTTAAATCCCTGAAGTCTGTTTGATCAGACGAAACCGGTCAGATAAGAAACAAAGTTGACAAGATCTGTTGCTGTGTGCTGCTCACTAATTTTTATTTAAAAAAATGTATATATACTATATATACATATATATATATATATATATATATATATATATATATATATATATATGGCCTAAAATCAGCAGAAAAATAAGAATATTCAGCCTGGGCCGGAAAAACAATTATCTCCTTATTAAAAGAGAGAGAGTGTATATGCTAACATATAAGTAGCTGCCCTCTCTGTCTAACCTCCACTTTGCATTCAGCTGATTAGAGTGTATCTGATACTCCACTCTGTTTTATGTAGTTTCTATAACAAATGATTTAAGGAGCCTTAATAAGTACTCTCTCTTTTACAAGTTTCCGGTCTTGCACGATTGGTGTTTTGTTTCTTTCGTTCTGTGCATAGTATACAATACAAGCTGGTTAAATTCGTCTTTTGTATGAGCGGAGGAGAATAACTACTCGAGGAATAGTTTATTACCCTTTGACCTCGCGAGTAGGTGTTGAATTTTGTTGTTGTCACAAAACCACCTCGTTCTTCGACCCACAGCATGATCTGTTACTTTTAAGACATCAAAGAATTCCTCTAATTTTCCGCCGAGTTCCACGACACAGTTTCTGCGTTGACTACTATCATCTTCAGAAATAAATAAAACGTTCTTTCCCTGAAATTAAACGGGTTGGAACTGTTACCTTCAACTTTGTCCGCTTTTCGTTTTGTTGCTGCTCGAGCTCACGTCTTCAGAATTAACCCGGGTGTCTCACCGCCATCGTTATCTACAAATTCTTTGCCGGACGATCCTTATTATTTCACAGAAATACTATTTTTGAGAGTGGTTCTTCGATTCTTGAAGAGTCTTATCAGTCTTCTTCAACTTCTTCCTACCATTGTTTGCCAGACGTGCTCACCTGGTACATAGGGGTTCAAAGCTTGAGTCATCTTCAAGTAAATTCAAGCAGTCTCTCCACTCTCCAATTCTTTGTCATCAGTTAATAAAAAAAAATCGCCAAAGGTTCTTCAGCCATGACACCGAAAAAGAATCGACAGCGACAAAGGCTCATCCTCTGCAACTGAACTAGCCACGGAGCTATCCATATTTTTCGGTTTATTGTACCCTGATTTCAAACTGGAAGCACAAGATATAATTCAGGAGCTCTTAGTACAACTGCGTGGATAACTGTCACATTATTGCGGTGGGAAACCTCAAATCAAATGGTATGCGTCATACAGAAGGAAGAAAAGTGACCAATAGGAGAAAAGGACTTGTCCTGATAATGCACATTCAAAAGCATCGACGTGTAATGTTGGTGGTGCCTCAGTTGAGCAGCTTTTAGCATTAATTTGACTGACAAGGCAGAAAAGGGGTCCAAAGAAACAGCTCGAGAGATAGCAGATGGCACTGATCATTCTGGCAGAAAGTGGTACTTTGCTAAGGAAAGAAATGGAGAGTTTCGTACCTTCTATGCCCATAACAAATTACGGATTCTGGCGTAGGATGGCAGTGATCCAAGGAGTGTTCTTCAGATAAAATACCGAGATGATTCTACAAGATCAAGGTATGAATTTTGTGCAAAGTTTTGGACGTAGCAGAGTTTCTTTGAGGTAGAAGACCTGTGACCAGGCCCTTGTTGTTTCAATTCACTGTGACGATCATCACCGCTTTCCACAACTTATTCTGTTTAACTGAAGTAAATGTTGTTGTTCTCATTGTCACACACACTAGCCAGTTTAACTGCTACTTCAACATCCATCCCACCAAACTGAGCAATGAGGAAACACGAATGAATTATTTTAACTTTTGTTGGTGAATTTTGAACTTAGGATTTAATTGCAAAGCTATGAAGCGAAGCACGGGTAACAAAAACTGAAAATCTGAGCGCAGCGCGGTATTAGGACAGTTAGAGCCGGTCAGTTCCATTTTCCTTCAGAGTATGACCTTTATCACGGCTCTGAAAGCCACCTTGATGGGTTGGCAAACCTGTCGGACATAACAGTATTTGAATAAGGGTCCGATGTCAAATAACTGATGAAAACCTGAATGCAGCCGGAAACAAAAAATGAATTCGTGTAAACTTTAGTTAATAACCAAATAATATAATTATAACTTAATCCACCCGCAAAAATATTTTGTCGAGAAAATGTTTGGTCGGTAACTCAAGTTTACAATCAACAATTTCCTCTGCATTATTTGCTATCGGACTCCCACGCTCTTATTATTCTCGACACGTTTGCATTCACCTCAAGATGGTCTTCAAAACCATGATAATGCCTATAGGCGTGTTAACGCGGCTCAAAGGAATCTAGTCCCCACACAGAGTTCCGCTTTCCGCTAAAATCGGTATCTGCCTTGTTTATCTCTCGTTCTGAAAGCGTGAAATTGGAATGCTATGTTATTACAGAACGAATCGGTGTATCTCTGTTTTACGGGTGAAATACTACCCTGGAAAAAGTCTTTTTTCTCGACTTCGCGCTTTTCAAACTGTCGGAATAAACGGCTGTTATTGGAAATTGCCGATGTGCCCAAATTTGGAGAGCAAGCGTCAGAGTTATTGGGTGTTGAGGTCTGCGAATTAAGGGCTGACTGAAGTAAAAGTGCTGTTAGTCGGGGTTATGTATCTGATGACTCCAGGGGAGACCTAGCATTGCAAGACGAAAAAAAAAAAGTGGCAATCATGAATGAATGTGGCAGAGAACATCAGTGAAATTATTGGCCATGAAAATTTCTTTTCGGTCCTTGTGTCAAAGAATACCTGAAATTATTTTGTCTAAGCAACTGGGGTGTACATGGAAATTTCCATAGGTTCTTTAGTGTGTCAAAGAATACCTGAAAATCGTTTGTCTAAGCGACTGGCATGCGCACGGAAACAGTTTCCATAGATCACTGTGTCAAAGAATACCTGAAACTATTTTGTCTAAGCAACTGGGATGTACATGGAAATTTCCATAGATTCTCTAATGTGTCAAAGAATACCTGAAAATCGTTTGTCTAAGCGACTGGGACGTACACGAAAATTTCCATAGATCCCTAAGTCAAAGAATACCTGAAACCATTTTGTCTAAGTAACTGGGATATACATGAAAATTTCCATAGATTCTTTGTGTCAAAGAATTTCTAAAATATTTTGTCCACACAACTGAAATCGATGTACATGGAAATTTCTATAGATTTCTTTTGGGAAAAAATATCTGTTGAAACAAATACAGATCAGTTTTGGCAAAGAATATCGAAATCTCCCATCTGAAGCTCTCAAGGAAAAATACCTCTAACGCTTTGGAGCATAACAGACTATTTCTTTGCTACGAGGTGAATATTTTTCTTGTAATACAGAGCTGTTTACAATAAACGACTGGAAACATGCACGCTATCGCGCTTTCGTTGTTTCTGTTAAACAATACCATGACGAATTCTGTTAAACAACACCAAAAATAAACTACGTCAAACTTACTTCAATGTGGTCAATTGTATGAGTATCACGGCCGATAGCGTTTTACATTTAAACTCGCTGGACAACTGAGATTCGGCTACTACATGCACTTTCCATATTGTTGGACAATGTGCATATACATAGTTTAGGTTTTCTCCACATTTCCTACTTCAGAAAATGTAAACTTAAAAAATTACGTGTTTGGAACGGTTCCAATAGTTTTTGCAAAGAAACAGTGAACTTTTATCCGTTCCGCGATTGGTTCGTAGGCGCCTAATAGCTGCGATTAGTTTGTCGACTAGATCTCTTGTTGATGTAGGGCTGTTACAGGAAAGGACAGAAAATAACTGCCAGTGTTTGTTTTACTACAGGTGTATTCTGGAAGATATCGGAACCCACAGAGGCTTCTTAAGAATGTTCAAGAGGTTGATGATCCATATGGGGCAGTGAAGGAAGGGGTTTTGTAGCAGTCCACATTAAAGATGCTAAAAAACTACCAGTGATCGATAGGGAAGGTGAAAGCTGTGGATGAAGACATGGTCTACATTGGATACATGAAAGGCTCTTGGAGGGCAGATCTGGACTGATATTCTGCCAAAAGCATGCATCATTCTGGTAGATTTTGCTTTAAATGATGGCAAACTGGAAAGCGAAAACTGTGGCATTCCTGAAGCAAAAATATTCAGAACGTACCTCCTAATGCTGGAAAGAATTTGTAATTATTATTTCTTGTTTTATTTTGATTTCTTAAAAGTAAAGGACGCGTGTTGCAAAAGAGACATAAGCCACACTTGTTACATAGATACTGAAGCTCTAGATCTGCTTTCAATGTTTTTCTTTAGTAAAAATAAGATTGTATTGTGGACCCACAAACTGTGTCCATTGAAGCATATTTTGCTACTAAGTTTACACGTTGTGGATACCTATAGAAATTTCTAGCGACCTTGTGCAGAATTGTCTAGTTTCATGTACATGGGTCTGATTGCCCTAATGAGCCTCAGAACGGTCTATAGTTGTTACCTATGTTTTCCGATGTCGAATATTGGCCCCAGAAATTTCTGTGGGGCTAATGAGTCTCTGGGAGATTAAAAGTTGTTTTGATTCTTTTGTATGGATAAGTGAGAGGTGTTTAGTTCTTTTGCTTCTTTTGTAAGGGTCACATGAGGCCCCAGAAATTTTTTAGGGCTTATGGAGTCTTGGGGAGATATCAAATTGTTTCCCATTTTATTCCGGTCAGATTGGTCCCCAGTAATGTACTGTGGGCTCATTGAGTCTCAGGGATGTTTTGCTGTTTGCTTCTTTTATGCAGGTCGGATTGGGCCCCAGAAATTTCTGAGGGCTCATCGAAGTTTGGGAAGATGTTTGGAACATTTTTGCTACTTCCACGTGCGTCAGATCGGGCCCCAGAAATTTCTGTGGGCTTACTGAGTCTCAGGGAGATGTTTAGAACATTTTTGCTTCTTTTACGTGGGTCAGATCAGGCCCCAGAAATTTCTGTGGGCTTACTCAGAGTGTCAGGGAAGTTTTTATAGTCGTTTAGCCTCTTTCTTGTGAGTCAGATGGCCCCAGAAATTTCTGTGGGCTTACCGAGGCTCAGGGAGATGTTTAAAACATTTTGTTTTTACTTTTTTTTTATACGGGTCAGATCGGGCCCCAGAAATTTCTGTGGGCTTCCTGACTCTCAGAGAGGTTTTAAGTTGTTTGCTTCTTTTGTACGGGTCAGATCGAGCCCCAGAAATTTATGTGGTCTTATAGAGTCTTGGGGAGATTTAAAGTAATGTTTGTCTTCTTGTACACAGGTCAGATCGGGCCCCAGAAATTTCTGTGGGCTTGCTGAGTCTCGGGGGAGATGTTTTAAAAAAAGTTTGACGGGTCAGATGGCCCCAGAAATTTCTGTGGGCGATCTCAGGGTACTTGAAAAAAAAATTCGTTTCTTTCCACCTGTCTTGAATCTTATAGCCTTGGTAATTTTCAGCGGGCGGTTTCTGTCTTAAATTATGCCGTAGGCCTTGCTATTAGCCTAGTGTGTTAAATAAGCAAGATTTGGCTAATTTTGCTTAAAACTTGACATGCACAAATTTTGCACGGAAGGAAAAGGGCAAATTACTGTAATTTTTGCCAATTTTTATACTAAAATGAGGAGTTTGGCAATTTTTAGGTATTAATAGGTGATTTTGTCCGAAAATTTCAACTTTAGAATATACCACTTAACTTTAGAACGTGTTTTTATCACTAAAAGGACAAAATTAATTAGGGAATCGTGCATGCGGTTTATTCATTTATCACTGGAAGTCCGCTTACTGCAAATACAAATTTCAATCAAATCTAACCAACCAATCTATTCAATGAGATTCAACCAAAGTCCCAACCAATAAAAAAATAAAAACAAATTTCGTTTCAAATGATACACGTTGGCCATTGTAAAGTTTGTTTGACTGATTAACAAAAAACATAGTAATCGGCCCTCTTGATTACTAAACTAAAAATGCCCTCTGTCTCAGCCAATCAGCCTTCAGTACTTTTGCCCTTTAGTGATAATGACTATAATCACTTGTTTAATAACTTACCAAACTCGCTAACGTGGCTTGAACAATCCGAAGCAAAAAATGATTCACCTCTCATTTTTACGGTGCATTTTTTGTGTTAATTTGTCCAGTCTGACATAAAAACATGTTCTGAACACGTTACGATATTGACTACCTGCGAAGATCTTATTGGTGGACCTTTCCTGAATCAACCAATGATTTGAACGCAATTATTCCATTTTGTTTCAATGAAGTGCACGTTAAAACGAGACAACTGGCTGGTTACGTCAGAGATGACAAATGCTGCATCATCACTAAGTTGTTTTCTGCAAATTAGTTTGTCGAGATGAAACAAGAAGTTTAAAAAAGGCTTACACTGCAAATCGCCTTAAACAGTTTGACCAGAAGCCAAAGTTTCAAATAAATTAACAATTGTGGAAATTTTGTGGGCGAATTGTTTTCGTCGACAGAATTTTAAACAAAACAGTTTCTTTATTAATACCAAAAATTTCCTTTCTTTTTTAAGGTGATTACACATTTTTCGATTGGTTATACTGAACTGAAAATCGCTGGTAAGTTTGGATTATTTTATTTTCACGTTTGAAAACACTTAACAATCTGTTCTCCCGTAAGGGAATTCGGACTGGAAATCTCACAAAAACTATGTAAATGTGGGGCTTATGATCGAATTTGATCCATAATATAGGTACGTACGCGTCTCCTTAAATAAAAACTTGATGAAAGCTATTATTTGATTCTAGTGGCTGCACAAAATAGGAATCATCGCTGTCTTTTTTAATTTGAATATAGGAGATGAGCATCGATACCACAAGCATTGGAGTTGTTCTGAAAGTTTTAGACAACTGCAACAACCTGCAACCTACATCGGAAGAAGCTGGTTCGCTACACATAACTGAGAAATTCCTAGAACTGAAAGATCTTAGTAGTACTCGTTAAATGCTTGTCCATCTCCGGTGGAAAACACTTGCTTTTTCAAATGCAAATGTTAAAAAAGCGAGCCACCGTTTGTTAAGAGACTCAGCCGGACGCGGTTACAAAGGTAAAAGAAATTAATCATTGAAAATTAAACAAGAACACGAAAAACAATCCACAACCGCTGCCAAAAGCTGCACTCTTAGACGGCTTTTGTCTTCAATCATTTCTCGCCTTTTTTAAATCAATTCCTTTTCCAGTGCAATGTCTATGTTATTCAGTAGATTCTGGATAGAACAAGTTTGAGAACTGCAGCAAAAACCCTTTCAGAAAACTTGTGTTTCCCTCGTAGCTTCATTCAGGCATGACGAGTGCTTACTTGTCTGTTCTGGTGGCGGAATATCTGTTGAGATAAGGCTTTCGCAAGCTTACTGAATTGCCGATTAATTTGCGAGAGTAAAAGTATCCGAAATCGATGGCGAAATATTACTTCAAAGTCAAAGTCTTATGTGACCTGGTTAAAGGTGCAAAATAAGACCATCAGCTAGCACTTTCGCTCAAAATTGTGAAGGAAAATTGGGGAATTGTGACCTCGTAAACGTCTGTTGCTTAAATGAACGATTAAAAATGAAAAAAAAAGAATCTATGCTTGGTTACACAAAATTTTTGTGTCACTCTAAAAGCTTCATCGAAAATATTCAGGACCGGAAAACAGCGGACAAAACACATAGGAATGTTTCAGGCCTAAAACTTTGCGTGGGTGAACGTTCTGATCAGAAAAATTCTCTGCACATTGGTAAAGCTCTTTCGTTTTCCTTGTAATTCACAAATCATAGAGATAAATTAAGATCCCATATGAAAAAAGAAAACCACTAATTAGTTAAAGAAAATACAATGGCTGCCCTTCTTTACAGTCAATATTCAAAGTACATGACCGTGAAGTGCTTGAGGAAAGGTGGCCCACATTCCATGTGCTAAAACAAATAAATAGGACTACTTAAATCCAAGAAACAGATGAATCCTAGTTACGAACGTAATTCAGCCGAGGAATAAGAAGATTTTCTTTATCATGTCAACTGTAATGAACAGTGCTAGCACTAAGGAGGATTATTAATCCATTGTTTGTAACATTAAGTATAACTGAATGATCTCTTACCTTTGAAGAAACTCAAGGATGGCTTGGATGAACCAACAAGCTGAAATGGTGGAAAAGAAATAACGGTTAGATTTTATATTAACATGTGAAAGACAAAATATGGCGTTATAACTGAACTGAATCCCAGCAAGCCTGCTGGTGAGAACTTACAATGGAGGGTTCTTCTGTCCTTTGTGTCACTGTTGGGAACTTCTTTGCTGACGAAACTTTTTTTGTTTGTTCTTGACCGAAAAAGTTCATGAAAAATGTTAATGTCAAATTCTAGTTATCATCCCTAACATGCCATACCATTCGCTAGTTCAGTTTGTTCAATCACCAATAGGATCGCGTCTTATGTTTTAGTTCTGCTACGCTTTGTTTCCTGAGTCGGTGCGAGTAAAGTTTTTGGTGTCTTTTTATTTAAAGAAAGAAATTTTAGAAAGTTATCTTATTACGAAAATATGGCACCCTATGGACTGAAATTAAAAATAGGCGTGACATTTCTTCTTCTCTCCATCAGCATATTGAGATTCGATTCAAGGTTGGTGCTTATTAAATTTAACAGCCAACAGGGAAACTTGACAGTCTTCTTTCCCCATCACTGTTAACATCACAGAAATAATAATAGTGGTCGCCGCTCATCACACAATATCTTGCAAATGGGACTATCCGACAACTATACATCTCTCTGCAAAGTATCTTGTGAATTATATAGTCAGGGAATTTAGTGCCTGCGCATGTACAGTTTGTATTTGCGCTTTGGAGTAAGAATCGCTCACCTTGGAATTATTCTACTGCTGCATGGCTTAGCTGAGGAGGCATAAGTTCTTTCAAGGTAAAAATAAGGTATTTGTACATTATATAACAAAGAGGAACTCGCTAGCACATAGATTACGTAAACATCTGCAAACGTAAACCACAAACCTAAAGCAAGAATTTGTCGTTGTTTAATTTGTATGAAGTTCTTGTTAACTTACGTTTTCATAAAAAAATGCAAATTTTTACATTGGCTTTGACCAAGCGCTAGATTGTTTTGAATTGTAGTCGCTTCATCCAATAGATTTTCTTCTATTTACAAACAAGTCAGAGTCTTATTTTAAAATTCCTTTCCACGTAAATTAACTGCAATTCCAAGTAAGGCTCGCACATCAAAAGAACTTGATGGGCTAAACTTTAGCGAAACTAATATGGAAGTCTAAAGCCAAAGACTTGTCAGTCAAGAAGCACTGAATTTTGAATATGTGAATATGGTTTGATCTACGATTGCCATCTGTTGCCATCTTAAGGCTGGTTTTCACTAGCGACGGAGTCGGAGTCGGAGTCGTAAGCGGAGTCGTAAGAGCGTTTATGACTTAGTGAAAATCAAAAATCGGAGTCGTAAGCGGAGTCATAAGCTCGACGGAATCGAAGACGGAAGAATCAGAACGTTTCCATTTCCTTCCGACTACGCTTATGACTCCCTCGTTTATGATCCAATGAAAATCGGAAGCAGAAGCGGAAGAACCAACCAATCACAATGTTCGTTTTCACACTCTCCGATTAGAGTTTGATACCAAAATAGCGCTCGCGACTCCGACAATCTAGTTTTCACTAGATCATAAGCGACGGAGTCATAAGCGGAATAGCCTTCTGCTTCCGACTGCGTCGCTTTGATTTTCACTAGATCATAACGCTCTACCCTTCTGATTACGACCCCGACCCCGACTCCGACTCCGTCGCTTGTGAAAACCAGCCTTATGGGACTCGTTGAGTCCTGACATTCCAATACATAGCGCACTTAATTGAATTGATATTCACACAGATTTACTTGCTGAAGGATTATTTAACACAGAGTTGTCCATTAACACCAGGGCCTTCTGTTTTCATGTCACTAAGCTTTCAGTGCTGTTTGAATTGCTGAGTCATGTTTTTAGCGCTCTTTTCTATTCAGCAAAAACATTTCTTAAGATCCTCTGACTTGCACTGAGCGATGCGGGAGATAGTTTAATTTCTTTCTCGAATTTCATTTCTCATAGCCTAATTTGTGCGAGGTCGTTTTCTAGCTTCTGTTTTCTGAGGTTATACATATTTTTCAACAGATGTCACTTAGTTTAAATGATTGAACTAGACTGTTTTGACGACAAAACCCGGCTGTGAATAATTAACAGTCGTTAGTTGAGAATGACAATGTAATGCAAATCAATAGAGCTTTGTCTCGTTTGCAAATTTGAACTTGGATAAGAATCCTGATTTCTATGTGATTGAATTTAAGCATAACGAATCTGGACTTAAATGTACGCTTAACGATAACGTTAAATCATTTCTACGATTCTATGAATAACTGAGAGTATTCTAAGGTATTACTCAACGAACAAAATTATCCGACTTCGCTTTAGGTTTTCACCACAGTTCAGAATGCCAAGCGGGTTGAAGAGACTGATTCACATATCTTCGTTAATAGTATCTATAGTAAAATCATTTACCTCTGAAGTACTCCATCAGTGTAAGAGTTTGGCCGCTTAAACGGAAAGAAAATAAAAGAAATTGTTAAGAGCGATAAGATACCAAAGGTCATGAATACTGAAATGAAACTAGAGGCCGTAATGGCCTTCACTCGGGCTATTCGAGTGGCAAATGGATGTTGTGGATGATATAATAAAATTATACATGTATTTTGTGACTCAAACTCGATTCGTTTAAGCATTGGGCTGCCTGTGTGAGTGCGTGCCGGCGGAAATAAACACGACAGGACCGTGGAAACACAAACAATTTAGTTTTCTGCTTTTCTGTGACAGACGTTTTAGCTTTTTCACTGGTATTCTACTGGGCTCGCGATCACAACGTCTTGATGGCACATGGCATTCACGGTTGTCGTTAAAATCATAACGAGATCTGAATTCCTTTCTATATTTTATTTTCACTAAGGCACATGATCCGACATTTGTGTTGATAAAACTGATAAACTTACACATTCATGTAGAACACGCGAAGGTACAAGATTACACATAAAACTAACACACTACACAGACTTGATACAGCTGATAATCCACAATCTAAAGTATACAAAAGAAATGAAATACTGGTGACAATAGCCATAAAAGTAAAAACGTTTCTTGCATCTTCGCTTCGATGCGTGGGTTCATCATCATCCAACATGGCAGCACCTAAACTGTTCGTGTCAAGGTTTCCACTCAAGTCAAAGCCTTTGTGCACTTTTTGTACTCATTGATAGCTCATTCAGCTCATTTGATCTCATAATATTTTCACATTTGCTTCGAGTTCGCGGAACGAACCGTTTCGAAAGGTACGCTCACCATCATCATTTAGTGTGGGTCTACCGCGAACGGTGTGTGCCATTGTAAGTGGTTTGAGCGTATTGGATACGACACCGTTTGCCATAGCTGTAGACATATCAACTTTTTCCTTTGAAAATCCGTCGAGGAATCCACAGTTGCTTTGTGTCTTGCTTTTCAAAAGGCAAGACAAGCGTAAACAAAACGTAAACAGGTTTTTACCGGGTTTTACAGGTTCATCGTTAGCGCCTGCGCAAATACGCCGGAAATGAGGTTTGTGGAGAACAACGAAAAAAAAAAAGAAAAAAGGACGACAGATTTAGACTCGGGCCTTCCACAGGAAGCCCGAGTAATAAAAGGGGGCCACAAATTCGTTCTCAATTACATTTACTACTCCAGATGGTTAATTTTCATTAATTGAGAAAAATTCATCCTTCAAGGGTACTCAGACAAATTCAGGCAACACGTTCCGTTGCGTGGGAATAGGTTGCTTTTTTTGAATGGTTTAAAACAAATCAAAGTATGTTGTTTTTCCCAACTTTTCTATGAAAAGTCTTCATCTGAATGAGTTATAAATCGAGGATAAAACTAGATGCTCAATGAGACTTTAGCATAAAATTCCGCTGTTGGGTGATTGCCGTGTTCAGAAACAAAACTACAAACTTACCGTAAGAAAGCCGTGGGCCATACATATTCTGGTATTTCACGAAGTTGAAGTTAAGTAGCCATTTTGCATTTTGATTTCCTTGCACCGTGATAATTAGGCCCCTCACGTTAGATCGAGTTTTTGATAAAGTAAACACTGAATGACTGATTATTTGTTTTTCTAACCAGTGATTTTACTCGCTAGAACTGTCCATATAGCTGGAAAAATCGCCCAATGAAGTTACTCCTTTTATTCCCAGTTTGTTCTTTTGTTTTCTGTGCGCAAACATTTGATGCATTCCGTGAAAATCGAAGCTAAAGCCCACTTGTTTCTCAAAACCGTACAAGTAGAGCGACTACAAAGAGCTTAAAGATTTGGCTTTTCAGGAGAGCTTTTCTGTCAGTTTTTTCCCGCTCACCCTTATTCTTAAATTAGTATCATCAGGCACAGCTAGGAGATTGTAGACTTTCTTCTGGTCGGGTTCACTGTTTGCATTTGCCTTCTTTGGCGATCACACTACCTCAACCATGGTTAGCAAGCTTGTATGAAATTTGAATATAGTCACAATTGCAAATAACAGATCTGGAGAAAGCACGCAGGCAAAACTACCCCCGGGGACATAGACCACTGTTTTCCATTCCCATTGTTCTCAGACGGTAGAACGGTCAATATCCAAAGGGGTCGTCACACAGAGGAATAGATTTTACCTTTTAATCGCGGGTAAGAATGAACCACAAGGTCTCATAAACAAGGTGTCTTCTCTCGTGTTACATGTGTCAAAATGCGCCCGCGATACAGCCAAGCGGCAACCCCCAAAGTCACCAGGGTAACGAGCCAATTTTTGATTGTCAACACACATATTGCTTTTAAAAGGGTATATTAAATTTTCAAGGTCGCTGAACAGATTATGCGCGCGCTCTCCTCTAGGCATTTGCCGATTGTGCTAGTAAAAGTGGCATATTATGCTAGTGGCAGTGCTCGTTTTTTGCCCAAATTATGCTCAAATTATGCTCGCTTTTCAAAATTATGCTACTTTTTTAAAAAAAATATTCTGTGCACAAACTCGTCCCCCTTCTCTTGTATTTTCCAGTGGTTGATTCGAGGCGTCTATCCCGGGCAAGTTGTGCAGGCTTTGGTCTATCCTCTCTGTTCTCGCAACCTTGTAAACTATCTGGATGTAAGTTCACTGCACTTGACTGGTTTGGCGTGGCGGCCGCCATTTTGAAACGAGCACTGGGAGAAAGACTAAGGAGTCTGGGACCGAGACACAGACTTCCGGTTCCGTTTCATCGAATTCCCGCGGTATCTCAACACAAGTAAAAAAAAATCGAAAAATAGGAGTGGAAGCAACTGTTAATAGTAATCTATCGTTTTTAGTAGCTGAGATCTTCGTTTTCTTGAATTATTCTAAAATTGTGCTATTAAGACAAGAAAATATACGGATTATGCTAGCAGTGCTACTTTTGGAAAAAGGGCAAAAATTATGCTCAATTCCTCAGATTATGCCAAAAATTATGCTAGCACAATCGGCAAGAGCCTACTCTCCTCTTCAGTAATGTCGTTAAAACTTTGTGTCGAGAAGCCGCGTTGTCACCTCTAGAGACCTTAAGCAGCAGACGTTCGTGAGCCACGAACGGCATCTTCTTCCGCGGGGAAACTGGGTCGAAGACGGGGTTCGTGGCGCCAAAATTAAAGTTAAGCTTCCGCGGGAACACGACCGTCGTTTCTGTTCCTGACAGTAAACATGGCCGGATTTCAAGAGGTCAGAGACGTGCTTTTCTTTTAGGTAGCCAGCTACTTCTGACCCGGATCTTCTTGTTTTATTCTTCAAAGGCAATGATGTTGCATCATCTTGCTCGCCATTTACAAGCTTCCTCTTCTTTGTTTCTCCAAGGTTCTCCATTGCAGTTTTTCTTATTTCCTGGGCTTTAGACTTATCCTGTTCAGTTTTTCTTTTAGCTTCGTTTCCCTCCTCTTCGCTTAAGTCTTCTTCTTCAATAAGCTCTTCCAGAAGCACCTCGAGTTCGGTCTGCTCCATTTCGATACCAGTCGCTCTCTCTTCGGTGCTTAACTTTTTCCTATACTTGGACGAGATTATTCCATACGTGCCGATCCCGTACGGCACGTTTGGACACTGTAAATGTTGGTGTATTATAGCTACTGACACAAAGTATCTGCAATTTGCTGCCATACTTGAGCTCGCTGAACTGTTTTTTTTTTCTTCGTGGACTTAAAAATATCACTTGCTCGAATTTCACAAGCCAAACACAGATCATGTTTTTCAGTCCACTCCATTTCCAAACCTGTACAATATATTGAAAATATATATTTTGAGCCTTGTAAGAAAGTAGTGCGAAAAATAAACCAAAAATTTTCTAAATATCTTACTTAGACGTCTTAGAAGGTGGACGTTCTGGAGAGAACCGAAAACATGCCGTTCTGAGGTCCGCGCTGCCAGAGACGAACATGATGCCATGCACAGTATGAAATAAAATTCCCAAAGTCACTTCCGGCCGCCGTTCGTGGCTCACGAACGTCTGCTGCTTTAACTGCTGCTTAAGGTCTCTATTGCGATTGGAGGATTCCGTTGCATTGTCGCTTGACACATAGTGTTGTTAATGTTTGAATTTGAAAATGTCAAACAAATGCATATAGGCAAGCGTGCAAAGAAACAAATTTCCTGATAGTCTTCTTCTTTCGTTTATTCTTGGTGACCGTGAAAACTAATTTCTGATGACACTGAGTTTGTTACTCCAGTTGTCCCACGCGCCGATTCGAGAATTTCAGAATTCCAGAAAAATTCTAGACTATGAGTAGTTCCTTTTTTTTTTTTTCGGGGATAGAAGTACAGCAATCGAAACTCTCAATCGCTTCCGCGAGTTGTCACGCGGCGTGCTGGGAGAACATTTGTCGGTGGCAATTTTGACGGACGCGCTGTCGTGTTTCGCGCTTTACAATTCCTTCGAAAAATAAAAAATAAAAAAAACAAATCGGAAGAGCGTCGAAGGAAAGTCGTCTTGTGAGTCAGAATCTCCTGACTCACAAGATGACAGACTTTTAAGCCGGTGAGTAAAATTGGTTCAATTGGCCTGTTTCACCAAATTGTCACATCTTGTATGCCGAGTCTAGACTTTCTAAAAAGTCCCTCGTCCTATTTAATATAATAGCGACTTTAAGATCCACTACGGCGAGGCTCTGGTACGGCTGATGCAACCGAAAGAGACTGGGCAGACTACGCCGTCTCCCGCCAAGACTCAAATTGATTAAGTTTTGTGTAGTACGGCGAAGTCAAACTCGATGTAAACAAATAAAACCATTTTTTCAAGGTTTTTGTTGTGGTATGTTTGTTTACAAAAAAGATGGTTTCTTGGAAAGAACTGAGAGAGCTGTTAGTGCTCTATTATAACATGAATGTCCTCGATGACGCCGAATTTCTCTTACTATACGACCTTTACAGCCCACAAAACCTGGACTTGCCGTGTGAGTTGTACCCACATTTCGACCTCCTAAACCTGACCGAAGATGAATGTTTGGCCGAATTTCGGTTCAGGAAAGCTGACATCCCAAGGCTTTCCCAGGCTTTGCAGATTCCTGATGTTATAACTTGTCACCAAGGAACAATTTGTGAAGGAACTGAGGGACTGTGTATGCTTTTGAAGCGGTTGTGTTACCCTTGCCGATACAGTGATATGGTCCACTTGTTCGCTAA
The DNA here is from genome assembly GCA_948470475.1 of Galaxea fascicularis. Taxonomy (NCBI): domain Eukaryota; kingdom Metazoa; phylum Cnidaria; class Anthozoa; order Scleractinia; family Euphylliidae; genus Galaxea; species Galaxea fascicularis. The sequence continues at coordinate 14,210,340 of OX419345.1, forward strand.
GCCCGTTCCTGTATTGTGCATGATTACCAATCAAGTTTTGGATTATATCTATCAAGCTCACAGCCATCGCATTCTGCTTTGGAATCATCAGCTACTAAGCCAAGCCAATCTTGAAAGATTTGCCGAAGTTGTTGAACAAAAAGGAAGCCCACTGAATAACTGTTTTGGTTTTGTTGATGGAACAGTTCGCCCTATTTGTAGGCCCGGCACTGTTAACCAGAGGTTGCTTTACAATGGACACAAGCGTGTCCATGCAATCAAGTTTCAGTCTGTTGTTACCCCAGATGGAATGATTGCAAATATGTATGGCCCTGTTGGTAAGTTGTCATTTCTTTAGAAAATTGAATCTGGGGTTTATAGTCCTTTATAGGATGAGAAGGGGACTGCCATACTTTTTTCTTTTCATCTTGGGAAAACGCATGAAATGAAACTTCCTGGAAACATACAACCGCTTTTTCATGAGAAATTAAAAAAAACCCGTCTTACACTAACTTTTGACTCTCATTACCTCATAGCCAAGCTGGCTATTTCTAAAGAAAAACGTTTTTATTATATAAAAATCTTCAATTTGTAATAAATATTAATAGTTAAAGGACTTTCTTTTCACTTATCTGACTGAACTTTAACACTCCTCTATGAATTTTGCTGCAGAGGGAAGAAAGCATGATGCAGGCATGCTTGCTGAGTCTCACCTGTTGGATGACCTCTGTCAGTATGCCTTCAGTCTAGCTGGGCAACCACTTTGTATTTACGGGGATCCCGCCTACCCCATCCGTGTACACCTTCAATGTCCATTTAGAAATGGAGTTTTAACCCCACAGATGGAAGCTTACAATACTGCTATGAGCACAGTGAGAACAAGTGTGGAGTGGCTGTTTGGAGACATAATAAATTACTTCAAGTTTCTGGACTTTAAAAAGAACTTAAAGTTGGGACTGAGTAGTGTGGGGAAACTGTACATTGTTAGTGCTATTCTTAGAAATGGGCTAACATGTCTATATGGAAATACAACCTCAGACTTTTTCCAGTGTGATCCTCCCAACCTTGAAACATATTTTGCATAAGAGCCTGGATACCAGTATTTTGGGCTAACTGTTTCAAAGATTATCTTAAACAATTTAGACATTGGTTTTATGGTGTAAAGCAATGAAACCAAGAACACTTAGACATTCTCAGATGTTTTGTTGGATTTAGAGGAGAGCAGTTGGAAACTGACATGTTGGGGTCACAGCATCAGTTCTCAAGGATAACATACCTCACGATTTTGATTATTTTTACAACACCAGATTCTGTAAAGGCATATCACACTTGCATTGAGAAATTTTATGTCATGTAATGATTCAGTCTTATGAACAAATACTGTAGAGTTGGTCTCACATGACTCCTGTAATGTATTGATTGTATTGATTTTGAGACTGTCATAAAAGACAAAGAAATAAACTTGAAAAATATGATAGCCAATAAGAAAAGCCTTTGTTCTCACCTTTCTGGCCTTGAATTCAGGCAAAAACACAAAAGTGTTTAGACTTTCCAGATAGGTGTATCAAAGAGATGTCAAAGTCTGATTTTATTGCAGCTGTGATTGCTCCACTGCACTTAATCCTTTGACCCTCATGAAAAAAAATTGAACTGATAACACAACCATTTACATGTCTTATGAGTGAAACATTTTTTTATTCAACTGTTTGAGTAACATAGGTTGTTTTTAACCTTTTTTGAAGACAAATATAAAAAAAGGCACACTCTGATGATCTCCCATGCACATCCAAACTGAACTACCTTTAAAAAACAGTTGCTGACTCCAAAACACAACTTGGCTACAATACTTGGAATGATTTCACATCCCTTTTAATCTAACACTTCTTGCTGTAAAACTGATCTGTTCTTAGAAAATCCCAGACTCATTTGAGTCACTCTTTTAACAAAAGTTTTTCTAAGACAGACATCATTGCCTGACTTTGCTGTGCCATTAACATCTGCATGTGTTGATTCTGCTGCTGCTGTTGAGCCTGCTGTTGCGCCATTGCCTGCAAGAAGGATTGCTGTTGGGTGAACATTGCTTGGAACTGAGCAGCTTTTGTTTCTTCTTCTTTTTTCCTAATCTTTAGCTCTTCTTCTTTTAATGCCATGTCTGATTCAGCCTTCTCCTGCATAAACTGAAGAGCCTCATTGCTGCTTCTCCTGGATTTTCTTTCCTTTGGCTCTTGGCTGTCTTCAGATTTTCGTTTCTTTGTTTGCCCCATCCGTTCCAAAGCTTGGCTTCTGATATCTTCTGCTGTAGCCTTCTCCTGACCTTTCTTTTCACTAGCTTCTGCAATAGCATCTCTTTCTCTCTCTGCTATGTCTTCAAGAAGTACGTCAAGCTCATGTTGTTCTGGTACAGAGATTCCAGATGCAGCCAATTCTGTTTTTTCATTTTCTTTGAATCTGCCTTGGATCAGGTTGAATCTCTCCCTGACTGCTCGCTGAGATAAATTAGATTTAAATCTCATGGTTTGGCACCCTCTAAGATTCTTGGCAATTTCATCCCACAGTCGCCCTGCTTCGTTTGTTCCTTTTTTGTGTTTATAAACCTCTAGGGCAAGGACTTCTCGGCAAAGAAGGATATCATGCTCTCTTGTCCATTGCATTGACTTCCTAATAAAGATAAAAAAAATTGAAAACAACCATTTCTGTGAGTAGGAAAAACAGCAACCTGTGACCCTGGAATTTCTGTAAAAATGTCATCTAACTGAGTACAACTTTTTATAAAATGCGGGTTTTCTTTTTTACTGAAGCTTTTGGTAAAAAATAAGCATTAAGTTTGACTCTGCCTAGATGCAGAAGTCAAATATCTCTTCTGAGTTAGCAGATCAAATGGATACATTATTTACGACTATTTCTATTTTCAGATCAGGAGAAAAACTTCGCGGCTTCAAGATATTCTATAAGTACCACTAGCTATGAAGGCGTAGATGCGTAGGTGTAAAATCAGTTGGTTTATCTTATTTTAAGCCCTCATACGCTGTAACAATGTTTTTGTCATTATTCGGGAGCAAATTTCACGAGAAAGATGCTGCTTATCATCAAAACAAAGTTCTGAAAAAGGGCAAACTCAACAACCAAGTCAAGTTATTTCACTCAGCTAATCGACAGAAAATGAACAAAATGGAATTGAAAACATTCTTCTCCAGTTACTTTCAAACCATTTATATTCCAGATGTTACTCATTCTACATTAATCTGCTAAACTTCAGTGTTTTAGACACTAGAAGTGAGCAAAAATAAAAATAACTTCGAACTTACGATGTGGTGTCTGGCTTGTCCGGCTTGTCCATCTTTTTCGCTTCACGAACAAGTTTTTTGTTGCTAAAAGAACGTAATGAAACCAAAAACATATTAAAATATTGTAAAAATGAACGGTTTTGTGCCATCTGTGCATTCTAACGAGTAAAGATCCGATAAAAATACAATAGTTTACTCACGTAGTGAACACTCCCTCAACTCGGCGTGTTTGCCGTACCAGACTGCCGTCGTACGGCGGGAAAGCTTGCTTGGACCACAAGTAGTGACGTCACCGGAAGTAATTTTTCACACTTTTGCCGTACCAGAGCCTCGCCGTAGTGGATAGCGCGTGAAATACGGCGCGGGACGAAAACCCTTCAAGCGTGACAAGTCGACCTCTCGCAACTTCGTCCCTCGCTGAGCTGCTTCGCGGTATATAAAAAACCTGGCTCCTCTCGGCTTCTCGAGAGGTCGACTTGTGGCAAGTCTACTTGTATGTCCCGCTTTGACTTGTTAGCTTTGACATGAGTGACATGATACCCTTCTAATTATCATTGAATACAGTGGTGCATATGTATAATATCGAAAATATGAATTTTCATCAGAAGTAAAACCTTCATGTACGCTCGAAAAAATGATTTTAGTACGCTAAATTGTTACGCACGCGCAATTGCCAGAAAAGCAGTGGAAAAGCCAGCAAGAACGTTAAAATTTCAATTCCAAGTTCATTTATGAATCTATAAATGATCGAATTCTGACTCCACAGCAAAGAAACCAAGAAATGTACTCATTTTTATTTCCATATTCCATGCTTCATTTCAGACTAGACAAACTAAATTCGTTCCCTGCACCACGATCAAATCTCCTTTTTTATCATCCTAATTAACCTAACCTTGCTTTTCAACTATTAGCGTCCTTATTTCTTCCCTTTTTTGTTTTCATAATCACGGCCACTTTAGTGTTTTCATTTACGGATTCTCCTCAACCTTAGCGAACTAAAAGTCTAAATTTTCTTGTTTTAAGCCTGTGGAGGAGGAACTTCTTCCACGTAGATCCGGGAAACTGAATTCCAACCTGTGTAGGCATCAGCAGATTTGTAGTTACCAGCACAGCTACCGACCCAGAATCCCACACGCACAGTGCCCTTGTGGACTTTCTCACAGACTCCCTCAATTTGACGCACACGATGCAAATTTAATTTCGTACGATGCCCATTTATCATGTAGACTATACCATCAATGGCTGCTGGGGCTGAACATTCTAGACCATTAAAAGTGAAATACCATCGCCTGCAGCAGGAATGGCAGCCGTAGATGCGAAAGTCGCCATTCCAGAACACACGTAGCCCTGTGTTGCCTGACTCCTTCTTGATAACACATTCCTGTTGAAATATACGGAAAAAAATCCAGATCAACCAATTGAGTGGTGGATCCAGTAATTAGGATTCACAATAAAAAAAATCCTATAAGGTTTTATGGTTTTTCTTTTTCTTTAAGAAGCCCACTGATAATTCATCTAGGGATAAAACAGTTCGGACAGGGTTTTTAAAGTTCGTAGGTTTATGTACGTAAGACACACGTCCTTTATCTGTGAGGTGCGCCTCAAATGTTACTATAGTAACATATTTTATTCACTATATGTTTCGCCAAATGTTTTTAGTTGTAATCTTATAGCGTTTTCCTTCTTCATTAAATATATGTCGTTATGATTATTTGGCCTCAAATTATTGAGAAAGTTTTACCTTCACCAGGCCAGAGTCCCTGTCATCATTAATATTCTTAAAAACACACTGTTTCCAGTTACGACCCAAAGACCCTGGAGCTCCTCTTGGTCCTTGAAGACCTCGACTTCCACGAACTCCTGCATCACCTTTGTTGCCAGGGCGACCTGCTGGACCAGGAAGACCTTGGCTTCCTCGTGCACCTGCTTTCCCTTCAGCTCCCTTGGGTCCTCGAAGACCTTGTCTTCCACGAGGGCCCTCGTCACCCTTGTTTCCTCGAGGGCCCATGGACCCTTCACGCCCAAGATTGCCTGGTGCTCCCGCAGCACCTGCTGGTCCCGCGGGTCCAGGGCTTCCCGGGATGCCTGGAAATCCTGGTGCACAGAAACAAGCATGGTGGCCACAGGAACCATACGGTGATGTCTGCTAAGGAGAGATCCAAATGAAACCAGGCAAACGATGAAACGTAAATTAACATGAAAGGTGGTACATGAAGTAGTATGCTAGTTTCTTTCAGGATAACAGTCATCACCATCATCATTATCAATTATCATTATCATTGTCATTAATACTGAGGAAATGGTGCGAGAATCCATCGTCCATGGAAGTGTTTAAAGTGACTTGCGAAGGGCCATTGTTATTGACAAATGAATCTTGGGTACGTTAATGAGCTTACAGTCTGTTTCATTCAAATTGAAAATTACGCGACTCACCTTGTCACGTGATTTGCTGCTGCTATTATTTCCACTGACAGCGAATAAGGTGATCAGGAGCAAGAACGGTACGCTCAACATGTTGGTCAGCGGCATATTCAACCAGTGTGTCATCATCGCTCAATCTACGGAACTCCTAACAAGGAAAGAAAGAGACAGTTAAGAAGCTGGAAGGATCCCAAATGCTGGGGAAGTTCTTGTTTTTATTCGTTGTTGCACAAGCAGAGACCCTGAAAAAAACGAGGAGGCAGTGGTCATAATACATCAATTTAAGCTCCGGTTCTCCCTAACGGATGATCAAGCTGTTAAATAAAACAAATTCAACAAAAAGATTGTAAGGACTGGCTACATTTGTCTAATCCAAGGTAAGGGAAACACAAAGACAGAAGTTCTTTAATCACTTACCAACTCGCTAACGTGTCTTGAACAATCCGAAGCAAAAAATGATTCACCTCTTATTTTTACGGTACATTTTATGTCTTAATTTGTCCAGTCTCACATAAAAACATGTTCTGAACACGTTACGATATTAGCTACCTGTGAAGACCTCATTGGTGGACCGTTTCTGAATCAACCAATGATATGAACCCAATTATTCTGTTTTGTTTCGATGAAGTGCACGCAAAAACGAGACAACTGGCTGGTTACGTCAGAGATGACAAATGCTGCATCATCACTTAGTTGCTTTCTGCAGATTAGTTTGTCGTGACAAAAAAAGTTTACAAAGGCTTACATTGTAAATCGTCTTAAACTAGCTGTTTGACTAGAAACCAAAGTTTCAAATAAATTAACAAATTGTGTAAATTCTGTATGTAGCACGAATTCTTAAACTTAAACAAAACAGTCTCTTTCTTAACACAAAACATTTCCTTTCTTTTTTAAAGTGATTTCACATTTTTCGATTGGTTGTGCTGAACTGGGAATCACTGGTAAATTTGTATTATTTTATTTTCACTTTTGAAAACACTTATGTTTCTCCTGTTAGGGAATTCGGACTGAAAATTTCACAAAAAATGTAAATGTCGGACGTATGATCTAGTTATGATCCATAATATACGTACGTCTTCTTGAATAAAAATTTGATGAAAGCTATTACTTGATTCTGGTGGGTGCACAAAATAGGAATCATCGCTGAATATAGGAGGTGAGCATCGATACCACATGTAAAACATTGGAGTTGTTCTGAAAGTTTTAGACAAGTGCAGAGGGTTTCAAACCTGCATTAGAAGGTTTAGATCTTAGTTGTACTCGTCAAATTTTTGTTCCTCGTAGATGGAAAACACTTGTTTTTCAAACGCAAATGTTAAAAAAAGCGAGCCGCCGTTTGTTAAGAGACTCAGGACGCGGTTACAAAGGTAAAAGAAATTAATCATTGAAAATTGAACATGAACACGAAAAGTAATTCACAAAAGCTGCACGCTTACACGGCTTTTGTCGCCATTTCTCGCCTTTTTGAATTGCTTTCTCAATGCAATGTCTGTGTCACTCAGTAGATTCAGGATCGGAGAGAACAAGTTTGAGAACTGCTTGAAAAACCGCTTCAGAAAATTTGTGTTTCCCTCTTAGCTTCACTGATGCAGGCATGGCGAGTGCTTGTTTGTTCTCGTGGAATATCTGTTGAGATTAGGCTTTCCGCGCAAGCTTACTAAATTGCCGATTAATTTGCGATAGTAAAAGTACTCGAAATCGATGGCGAAAATTCAAATATTACTTTAAACTTTGTTACTATGAAAAAATGATTCCTATCCTTTTCGGCAAAGTCTTATGTGACCTGCTTAAAGATAGAAAATAAGACCAGCTAGCATTTTCGCTGAGAAAAATTGTCAAGGAAAATTTGGGGAATTATGGCCTCTTAAACGTCTGTTACTTAAATGAACGGTTAAAAATGAAAAAGAATGAACCTATGCTAGGTTGCACAAAATTTATATGTCACTCTAAAAAGCTTAATCGAAAATATTCAGAACCGGAAAAAAGGCGACAAAACACGAGAATGTTTCAGGTTTAAAACTTTGCGTAGGTGAACCTTCTGATTAGAAAATTTCTCTGCACATTCGTAAAGTTCTTTCTTTTTCCTTGTAATTCACAAATCATGGAGATAAATTAAGATCCCGTATGAAAAAAGTAAATAGTTCAAGAAATTACGTGGCTGCCCTTCTTTACAGCCCCTGAAATATTCAAAGTACATGACCGTGAAGCTAGTGCTTAAGGAAATGTGGCCCATATTCTGCTAAAACAAATAAATAGGACCACTTAAATCCAAGAAACAGATGAATCCTAGTTACAAAAGTAATTCAGTCGAGGAATAAGAAGATCTTCTTGATCATGTCAACTGTGATGAACAGTTCATCTTAGCACGAAGGAGGGTTATTAATCCATTGTTTGTAACATAAGTATAACTAATCCCTTACCCTTGAAGAAACTCGAGGATGGCTTGGATGAACCAACAAGCTGGAATTGTGGAAAAAAATAACGGTTAGATTTTATATTAAAATGTGCAAAAAAAAAATATGGCGTTATAAACTGAATAACAGCAAGACTGCTGGTGAGAGCTTACAATAGTGGGTTCTTCGGTCCTTTGTGTCACTGTTGGGAACTTTTTTGCCAACGATCTCCTTTGTTTATTCTTGACCGAAAAAGTTCATGAAAAATGTCAAGTCAAATTCTAGTTTTTACTCTAACATGCCATACTATTCGCTAGTACAGTGTGTTTAATCACCAATAGGATTGCGTTTTCTGTTTTAGTCATGCTACGATTTGTTTCCTTAATCGGTGCGAGTAATGCTTTTAGTGTTCTTTTATTTGAAGAAAAAAGTTTAAGAAGTTCTCTTATTTCGAAAATATGGTACCCGATGGACTAAAAATAGAGATAGCCGTGACATTCCTTCTTCTCTCCATCAGCATATTGAGATTCGATTCAAGGTTGGTGCTTATTAAATTTAACAGCCAACAGAAATAGAACACTTGACTCTTCTTTCCCCATCACTGTTAACAACACAGAAATAACCTTGAGTCAATTATATTAGGCGGACTGCATGCGATAGCGGTCGCCGCTTATTACTTAATATCTTGCAAATGGTATATCCGACAACTAGACATATGCAAAGTATCTTGTGAATTGTATACTAGTGGAATTTTGCTCTGTGCAGTTTGTATTTGCTGTTTGGAGTAAGAACCGCTCAATATAATTAAGTATCAGTCTAATTTACCTTGGAATGATTCCACGGCTGCATTTCTTAGCTGAGGTGGCATAAATTCTTTTAAGAGAAAAAGAAGTAGGTGTACATTATATAATAAAGAGGAACTCACTCGTACATAGGTTAATAAACATTTGCAAACATTACAAAAATAAAATAAAGCAAGAATTTGTCGTTGTTTCATTTGTATGAGACTCTTGTTCAATCAAGTTTCCCATAAAACAAAACAGATTTCCACAAAAGCTTAATGTAACAATAAATCAATTTCATATGCTAGAATGTTTTGAATTGTCGTCGCTTTATCCAATAGATGTTCTTCTATTTGCAAGCAAGTCAGAGTTTTTTTCTTAAATTCATTTCCAAGCAAATTAAATTAGCTGCAATTCCAAGTAAACGTAGATCCGTGAACTTGATGCGCTAAACTTTAGCGAAACTAAAAGTCTTATGCCAAAGACAAGTCTAGGAAAATTGAATTTTAAATATATAAATATGGTTTGATATACGATTGCCACTGAATCTTGTAAACAATATAGAAAAATAATCTATTCTTGGGCGCGTGCTTTTTCGCGTGCCAGAACAATCCTTTAGTTAACATTGTAAATGAAGCACACGAATTTCTACTGGCAAGTGTCTGTAGTTCGAATTCCTTCAAATCCGATAACTTATAAGTTTAGAATGTACCAGTTTGAAAAATTTGCTGAGGCAGCTTTCAAAATTAAGCGTGTCCCATGATTTTAAAAGTGGAAATTTTGGGACTCGTTCAGTCCTGACGTTCGAATACATAGCGCATGTCATTGAATTGATATTCACACAGATTAGCTTGCTGACGGATTTTTTGAACACAGACTTGTCCAATAACACCAAAGCCTTCTGTTTTCATGTCATTACGCTTTGCTGTTTAAATTGGTGTGAGTCATGTTTTTGTGATCTTAACAACTTTTCTTAACAACTTCCAATTCTGACTAAGATTGCACTGAGCGATGTGAGAGATTATTTCATTAATTTCTTTCTCGAATTTCATTTCCCACAGCCTAATTTGAACGAGTAAGGTCGTTTTCTAGCTTCTGTTTTCCGAGGTTATGCATGTCTTTTAAATTTTTAAGCAAAGATATTACTCACTCCCGCACTTTAAATGATTGATTGAAACTGAGTGACATCTTTGCTGAGAATCATTATGACAGATCGTACTGCTAATGCATAAACGGCACCCTTTCCATCAACGACGTCTTGACAACCCCTTTAAGGTCGATGACAAAGGCCGGTTGTGAATAATTATCAGTCATTTTAAGAATGACAATGTAATGCAAATCAAAAGAGCTTTGTCTCATTTGCAAATTTAAAACTTGTATAAGTATAACAAATCCGGACTTAAATATGTACGCTTAATTTTACGCTTAAATAATTTCTGAGGTATTAGTCAACGAGCAAAATTACCTGACTTCGGTTTAGGTTTTTCACCACAGTTAATATCAAGCGGGTTGAAGAGACTGATATATATTCGTATATATTCGTTTCTAGTATAGTAAAATCATATATCTCTGAAGCACTCCATCGGTGTAAGAATTTGGCCCATTAAACGCAAAGAAAAAAATTGTTAAAAGTGATGAGATACCAAAGGTAATGAACACTAAAGTTAAATGGGGCCACAAATTCGTTCTCGATTAAATTGAATTAGTTCGGATGCTTCATTTTTATTAATTTGGAAAAATTCAACCTTCGAGTGTTAATTCAGGAAACAGTGCCACGTTCCGTTGCGTAGAATTCCGTATTTACTCGAATAAGCGCCGCCCTCGAATAAGCGCCCCATCTGAGACAAAAAAGTTAATAATCACCGCCCTCGAATAAGCGCCGCACCCCCGATGAGTTTAGTATCAGTACATAGCAAAGTTAACAGATAGAAAGTGTATCGTTGAATAAAAATATAGAAAAAGAAAATTTGTCTGGAACAATGTTTAAATAAACGCCGCCCTCGAATAAGCGCCGCACTTGTGGCGCGAAAAATTAAATAGGCACCGCGGCGCTTATTCGAGTAAATACGATAGGTTGCTTTTCAATAATCTACTTAAAGGTTTAGAATAAATTAAACGATGTTGTTTTCCCAACTTGCCTATGAAAAGTCTTCATCTGAATGATTTGTAAAGCGAGGACAATACTAGATGCTAAGACTTTCGCATAAAATTTTGCTGTTGGTTCGGATTGCCACGTTCAGAAACAAAACTACTAACTTACCGTAAAAAGCCGCCATGTTCTCAGTGGTACTTGGCCAAGTTGAAGTAAAGTAGATGTTTTTGTTTTGATTTCCTCGCACCGGGATAATTATGCCACTCACGTTAGATCAAGTTTTTGATTAAGTAAACATTGATCACTTTTTCTAACCAGTGATATTATTCGCTAGAACAGCTCGTAAAGCTGGAAAAATTGCCCAATGAAATTACTCCTTTTATTCCCAGTTTGTTCTTTTGTTTTCTTTGCGCCTTTTGATGTATTCCGTGAAAACTTAAAACTTACAAGTTAGAGCAACTACAACTGAGAACTTAAAAATTTTGCTTTTCAGGGGAGCTTTTCTGTCAGTATTTCCCTGCTCACCCTTATTCTTAAATTAATATCAGGCACAACCAGGGGAATATTTTGATCTTGAATGCTGTACTGCCCTCACGGCTGTACTGTCAAGCCAAACAACTGCAGTTAGAGTTTATAACAATGCGGGTCGGTTTATTAGGACTTTTCTGAAATATGGCTACAGTAGACGATCAAATAGCATGTTTATAATTCAGTAACTCCCTGTCACAAAATGTAGACCGTTTCTTCTGATCGGGTTCATCTTTGGCGATCATACTACCTCAAGTTAGCAAACTTGTATGAAATTTGAATATAGTCACAATTGCAAATAATGGTTCGGCAGAAAGAACGCACGCAAAACTACCGACGTAGACCACTGTTTTCCATTACCTCATTGTTTTTAAAAGGGTATTTAACAAATCGAATGTGGTTTAGCGTTGTCTGTACTCTTATCGACAACGAGTATGCGTCATCACAGTGGTCAAAATGTTGTGGACTCACTCGGCTGCGCCTCGTGAGTCCACAACAAATTTTGACCACTGTGATGACGCATACTCGTTGTCGATAAGAGTACAGACAACGCTAAACTATGGTGGGTGATTACCGTCATAATTGAATTGTTGATTTTCTGACGTGTTATTACATTTTGCATTGTAATGAATTTTTGTCTGTCTTGGATTTTATGATGGTTTTATCAATTTTCTGACAGAATTCAGAATTTTTTCTCTAATCAAATTTTCGGATAGCCTGAACTTTCTGTTGATTTGAATTTTCAGGTTGTGTCAGTTTTCGGGGAGCTTTTCGATTTTCCGACTAGTTTTGAATACTTTACATCTCCGATTCGTTTCTGGTGAATTTTCTGCCAGTAGTTCTAATTTTCGGACACATTCAATTTTCGGCTACAACTTTTCTCGAGTTGGCCTGGTGACTACGAGACACCAGGTCGAGGTAATATACCGTGTTGATCCAAGATGGCGGATAGAGTGATGGCGTTAAGGTACTTGCGAGAGCTTTTACTTAATATCATTCGGGAAATTAGAGGAGGAGGCCTTGACCCAAATACAGTGGATGCCTTACACTTTAGGCTGGATTGGCTGCATGGTTTAATAGCTCGTCTTGTTCATTTGTATGGAATCGATGAACAAATTGTGAACCTAATTAGGAGTGCACGGGATTGCCTTTTTGCAAGTCAGGATATTTTTGGTGTTTCATCACAAGCTACTGCCTTTACTGGACAACGTGGACGTCCAAGATATTCAATTCCCAGAGATCAGCTCGATTTTCTGATCGGCAGATGCTTTTCTGTCGTCGATATTGCAACTTTGCTAGGTGTCAGTGTTCGGACTGTTGAAAGTTGGGTTGAGTGTGAGATTAACATACTCAAACATAGACAACGGAGAACTCGACCAGCTGATTCAAAACATCCTAGCAGAGTTCCCTAACACCGGGTACAGGCGAATGACTGGATTTCTGAGGAGTAGAGGTTTGAGAATGCAACAGTGTAGAATAAGAGAAGCAATGCGGAGGGTCAATCCAGCTGGGGTCCTTCTACGGTCACTCGAGCTTAGGACAATACACCGACGACGGTACCAAGTATATGGACCACTTGCGTTGTGGCATATAGATGGTAATCATAAGCTAATAAGGTATCATACCCTTATTAATTAATTAGTGATTTTAATGTCAATTGTTCTTCTTCATTGCCACATTCGATTTGTTTTTTACCACAATATCAGCGTCAAAGAACATGTTTATTTCAGCGCGCGAGAGATGAAAAAGGCATTGCGTGACAAGTTGACGTGAGCAGCGTTGTCTGAACTCTTAGCGACAACGGCGAATTAGCCAATCAGATTGCGAGATTACCAGCAGTTGTGGTAAAAATTAAATTTTCAAGTTCGTTGAACAGATTATGCGCGCGCTCTCCTCTTATTGTCGTTAACTTTGTGTCGAGAAGCCGCGGTGTCACCTCTCCTTGCGATCGGAGGATGCCGTTGCATTGTCGCTTGACACGTAGCGTTGTTAATGTTTAAATTTGAAAATGTCATACGAACGCACATATAGGCTAGCGGGCAAAGAAACAAATTTCCTGATAGTCTTCGTCTTTCGTTTATTCTTGATGGCCGTGAAAACTAATTTCTGATGACACTGAGTTTGTTACTCCAGTTGTCCCACGCGTCCATTAATCGAGAGTCTTTCCAGCAAAATTCTAGAGTATGAGTAGTTCCTAATTTTTCTGAGGGATAGAAGTACAGGAATCGAAACTCTCAAGCGCTTCCGCGAGTTGTGACGCGGCGTGCGGGGAGAACATTTGTCCGTGGCAACTTCTTTTATTATTCCATGCTTCGAAAGAGATAGTCAAGCAGAACTCCAACGGGATCGCTATAGATTTTATAATTAATTTTTAAGGGAGAGACTCACTGGAGTTTGTCACGACCTTTTCGGTTTCTGAAACAAATCGGAGGAGCGTCGAAGGAACGTCACCTAGTGAGTCAGGATCTCAGGACTGAGTCGCAAGATGACCGACTTTTAAGTCGGTGAGGAAAATTGGTTCAATGGGTCTGTCTCTCTAAAGCTTGTTTGTCCTGCTTTGATTTGTTAGCTTTGACGTAAGTGACATGATACCCTTATAATTCTCATTGAATACAGTAGTGTATATTCGAAAATATGACCGACTTTCATCAGAAGTATAAACTATTCTCGTTCATCAGTAGTATAAACTACTCTCGAAAAAAGGATTTTAGTACGCTTAATTGTTACGCAATTGTTAAAAAAATCGTTAAAATTTCAATTCCATGAGTTCATTTATGAATCTAAATAATCGAACGTTGACTCAACAGCAGTGTTCTACACGTTTGCCACTACCTCACTTTTATTTCCATATTCCCTGTTTTACATTTCAGACCAGACAAACTAAATTCGTTCTCTGCCATGTCTGCACCGTAATCAAATCTTCTTGCTTTGAATTATTCAAGTAATTATTTCTTCCTTTTTTGTTTCGATAATTACGGCCCTTTTACTAGTGTTTTCATTCACGGATTCCCCTAAAACTTAGCAAACAAAAAATCTAATTTTCTTGTTTTAAGCCTGTGGAGGAGGAACTTCTTCCACATAGATCCGGGAAACTGAATTCCACCCTGTGTAGGCATCAACAGATCGGCTGTAACTAGCACAATTACCGACCCAGAGTCCCACGCGCACGGTGCCCTTGTGGACTTTCTCACAGACTCCCTCGATTTGATTCACACGATGCAAATTTATTTTCGTGCGATGCCCATTTTCCATGTAGAGTAGACCATCAATGGCTGCTGGAGCTGAACATTCTGCACCATTAATGGTGAAATACCATCGTCTGCAGCAAGCATGACAGTTACGGATGCGTAAGGCGCCACTCCAGAACAAACGCAGCCCTGTGTTGTCTGATATCTTCTTAAAAACACATTCCTTTTAAAATTTACAAAAACCCAAGTATCAACGTTAGGGCTCTAAATAAAAAAAACAATTCCATCGATTTTTTATGATTTCCTTTTACTTTAAGAAGCCCACTTTTTATCGAGGGATAATGCAGTTCTGAAGGACGTTTCTGCAATTATTGCTTAGGGGCTTAGCTGAGGTGAGGCTCTAAAGGCCCTGGCAAACGAGGACACATTGTTGTGGACACATTGTTGCTCATGATGTTGTTTGGGCGCGCAAATGCGCGGGACACAAAATGAATGTTGTGTTTCCATGCTGCGCAAACGGGGAAACATTTGTGTCAGCAAGAATGTGTCCGCAACAATGTGTCCTCGTTTGCCAGGGCCTTAAGGTTATGTACTACGTATCCAAACATGTTTTTACACGTAATCTTAACGATTTGCCTTTTTCATCAGAAAATAAGTCGTTATCATTTTTGGCCTCTATTTATTGAGAAATGAAGTTTTACCTTGATCAAGCCAGAGTCCCTTTCATCATTCAGATTCTTAAAAACGCACTGTTTCCAGTGTCGACCTAAAGACCCTGGAGCTCCTCTTGGTCCCTGGGGACCTTGGCGTCCACGAGCACCTGCATCACCTTTGTTGCCAGGGCGACCTGCTGGACCAGGAAGACCTTGGCTGCCCCGAGCACCTGCTTTCCCTTCAGCTCCTTTGGATCCTCGAGGCCCTTGTCTTCCACGAGGGCCCTCATCACCCCTGTTTCCTCGAGGACCCATGGACCCTTCAGGTCCATGATTGCCTGGTACTCCCGCAGCACCTGCTGGTCCCGCAGGTCCAGGGCTTCCCGGGATGCCTGGAAATCCTGGTGCGCAGAAACAAGCATGGTGGCCACAGGAACCATATGTTGGCGTCTGCTGAGGAGAGACCCAAATGAAACCAGGCAAACGATGAAACGTAAATTAAAATGGAAGGTGGCACATAACGTAGGCCTGACACGCACTCTGAAAACTTAGCTTTAGTTTTTTTTCCCGATAACTGTCGCTGTCATTATCATTATCATTATCATCATCATCGTAGTCATTGTTATTAATACTGAGTAAATTGTGCAAGCATCTATTGTCTATGGAAGTGTCTATTGTGACATGTGAAGGGCGAAATGAAACTTGGGTTCGTTAGTGAGTTTACGGTCTGTTTTATTCAAACTGAAAATAACAATACGCGACTTACGTTACCACGTGATTTACTGCTGCTGTTATTGCCATGGACAGAGTATAAGGTGATCAGGAGTAAGAACAGTCCGCTCAACATGTTGGTCAGCAGCATACTCAACCAGTGTCTCATCATCGCTCAATCTACGGAACTCCTAACAAGGGCTGAAGAAAGAGACAGTTAAGGAGCTGGCAGGATCCCAAATGCTGGGGAATTTCTTCAGATAAAACTAAAACGAAAAGGCAATGGTGATAAAGAATGCGTATCAAGCTACTGAATAAAAGAATAAAAGAATCAAATGAAATGAAAGATATTTTGCATCTTATGGGAACTCGGAAAAAATCGGAGCCCCAGATGGGATTAAACAGAAAGAATTAAACAGAAAGATTTTAAGGACTGGCTACATTTCCTGACATTTGTCTAATCCAAGGTAAGAGAAACACAAAGACAAAAGCTCTTTAATTACTTACCAAACTCGCTAACGTGTCTTCAACAATCCGAAGCAAAAAAGGATTCACCTCTCATTTTTACGGTGCATTTTATGTCTTAATTTGTCCAGTCTCACATAAAAACATGTTCTGAACACGTTACGATATTGACTACCTGCGAAGATCTCATTGGTGGACCGTTTCTGAATCAACCAATGATATGAACGCAATTATTCTTGTTTGTTTCAATGAAGTGCACGTTAAAACGAGACAACTGGCTGGTGACGTCAGAGATGACAAATGCTGCATCATCACTTAGTTGCTTTCTGCAGACTAGTTTGTCGTGACAAAAAAAGTTTAAAAAGGCTTACACTGTAAATCGTCTTAATCTAGCTGTTTGACTAGAAACCAAAGTTACAAATAAATTAACAAATTGTGTAAATTCTACATATGGCACGAATTCTTATAAATTTAAACAAAACAGTCTCTTTCTTAACACAAAACATTTCCTTTCTTTTTTAAAGTGATTTCACATTTTTCGATTGGTTGTGCTGAACTGAAAATCGCTGGTAAACTTGTATTATTTTATTTTCACGTTTGACAAGACTTTTGTAAGTGTTTCTCCTGTTAGGGAATTCGGACTGAAGATACCAATAAAAATGGAAATGTTTATGGTCGATCGGGATAAAAAATTTGATGGAAGCTGTTAGTTTTTTCTAGTGGTTGCCGGTACAAAATAGGAATAATAGCTTCATGTCTTTTTGAATTCGCACATAAGCATGGATTCCGCAGAAAATAACGAAGAGGTTCTGAAAGTTTTAGAAATCTGTGAAGCTTTACAACTGATTAACTTCGCACGTAACTGAATAATTCCTAGAAAAGGTCTGAGTTATTTTCGCAAAGATTTTTTGTTCCTCCCATATGGAAAACATTTGCGTTTTCAAATGTTAAAAAATTGAGTCATCGTTTGTTTAGGAATGTCAAGACGTGGGTAAAAAGGGGAAATAAATTAATCCTTGAAAATTGAACAAGAACGCGAAAAATAATCTACAACTACTGTCAAAAGCTGCACGCTTACACGGCTTTTGTCTTCAATCATTTCTTGCCTTATTTAATTCGTTTCCTTATTCAATGTTTGTGTTACTCAGTAGATTCCTGATAGAACAAGTTTGTGGACTGCCGGAAACTAAAACCGCTTCAGGAAAATTGCGCGTTTCCCTCGTAGCAAAATGCAAGCATGACGAGTGCTCACTTGCCTGTTCTAATGGAATTTCTGTTAAGATTAGGCTTTCGCAAGCTTACTGCCGATTAAATGCGATAGTAAAACAAAGTAGCTGAAAATCCGTGGCAGAATATTACTTTAAACTTTGTTACTATAAAAGAGTGATTCCTATCGTTTTCGGCAAAGTCTAAAGTGACCGCCTAACAAGTGCAAAATAACACAAGCTAACATTTTCGCTAAGAAAAATTGTCAAGGAAAATTCGGGGAATAGGTTTGTGATCTCGTCTGCTACTTAAACGTTCGGTCAAAAATGAAAACGCGGTATTAATCTATGCCAGGTCACACAAATGTATATGTGACTCTAAAAGCTCCATCAAAAATATTTGGGGAAAACAGCCGATAAAGCATAGGGTGAGCCTTCTGATTAGAAAAATTCTCTGAACACGGGAAAAGATTTTTCTTTTTCCTTGTAATTCACGAATCATAGGGATAAATCAAGATTCATATGAAAGAAGACCAGCTTTTGCTGATTAACAAAATAAAATACACTGGCTGCAGCTCTTCTTTACAGCCCCACAGCTGAAATATTCAGGGTACATGAACGGAAATTGCTTGAGGAAATGCGGCTCATATTCTACTAAAACAAATAAATAGGACTACTTAAATCCAAGAAACAGATGAATCCTAGTTACGAAAGTAATTCAGTCGAGGAATAAGAAGATTTTTTGATCATGTCAAGTGTGATGAACAATTTTAGCACGAAGGAGGGTTATTAATGCATTGTTTGTAACAACTAAAACTGATCGCTTACCTTTGAAGAAACTCAAGGATGGCTTGGACGAACCAACAAGCTGAAAGGGTGACATGGCCAGAAATTTCGGACATTTGAGCCCGCACGGCAGTAGCGGCGTTTCCCAATCGATAACAAAAATGGCGGACGAAATTACGAAGCTTTATATGAGAGGCGATGGAGTTACAGAAAATACAAGCACAATTAATACCTTTTTTCAATTTGCCAAAATCGAGCATTATTCCAAGACATTTCAGCGATATTGTGGTTAAAAAATCTACCGGAAAAACGAATTCCATACCTTGCTTTCGGAACGATGTCAATTTGCAACTTCAGATCCAGTCAAACCCTTGTAAATCCGCGAAAAAAGAAGCGAAGATAGCATATTTGATAGCAAATAATTAGAAATCTAAAGTCGCTATGTAATTTGCCAAAATCGAGTCATACAATACAGTTAAATCGCTATTTGAAAAATGAAAAAACTGATCTTCAGCTTGTAAACGTACCTTGCTTTTCGGCTGCTAAAAACCGTACAAAATGAAATAAGATCACGGAAAGGTCGACATGTCACGCAGATCCACGTTCGTCCCATGAAGAAGAAGACAACAAAGTCCCGCTCTTAGCTCCGTAATCTCGCACGCAAATCCTGCATATTTGGTATTAAAAACAACGTGATTCTTGAGGAGATTCAAGAAAACTAACCCGTTCCATTTCGATACTAAAAAAAAGTAAAGCTGCTATGTACAATACATGTAAACTGGAAGTTCGTGCTCGGAGTTCAACAAGCGATATCTCGGCCAAATATGCCTCAAATGTCCCTCAAAAAGCATCGTTCGATAGCATTTTTCGTGGATTTTGTCGGCCGTTGCTCGTTTTGGCAATACCTTCAGCCAGCGGCGTTCATTTCACGATAAACACATTTGTATTTTACCCCTCGATCTGTCCTAAAAATACGAGCCCGGAGGTCACTGCTGAAATCAGCGGTTAAGGCCATTACGCGACAGGGTGAATGTAAGTCGCACGAAATGTGATGTCCGAGATTTCTGGCCATGAGAAGAAATCAGGACGGTTAGATTTTATATTAAAATGTGGAAGACAAAATATGGCGTTATAAAGTGAATCCCAGCAAGACCGCTGGTGAGAGCTTACAATGGTGGGTTCTTCTTTCCTTTGTGTCACTGTTGGGAACTTCTTTGCTGACGAAACTTTTTTTGTTTGTTCTCGACCGAAAAAGTTCATGAAAAATGTTTATGTCAAATTCAAGTTATCATCCCTAACATGTCACACTATTCGCTAGTTCAGTTTGTTCAATCACCAATAGGATCGCGTCTTATGTTTTAGTTCTGCAAGACCGCTGGTGAGAGCTTACAATCACGGTGCGTTCTTCGGTCCTTTGTGTCACTGTTGGGAACTTCTTTGCTGACGAAACTCCTTTTGGGTTTTGTTCACTTAAGTTCTTGTCCGAAAAAGTTCGTGAAAATTTGACATTGGCAATTTCAATTCTAGTTTTCATTGTAACATGCCATACTATTCGCTAGTACAGTTGGTTTAATCACCAATAGGATCGCGTCTTCTGTTTTAGTTCTGCTACGCTTTGTTTCCTGAATCGGTGCGAATAATGCTTTTAGCCGTTCTTTTATTAGACGAAAAATAGTGAATAAAAAAAATCTCGTATTACGAAAATAATGATCTGAAAGATAGCCGTAACCGTGATTCCTTCTTCAGCATATTGAGATTCGATTCAAGGTTGGTGCTTAATAAAAAAGTGTAACAGCCAATAGAGAATTTCCCAATAATCACTATTCACAACGCAGAAATAATTAAATAAGTTATTTTAGACTGCGATAGTGGTTGCCGCTTATCCAACATATCTTGGTATACCCGACAACTGGGCATCTACAAAGTATTTCATGAATTATATAGTGGAATTTGGTTATTAATTCTGTACTGTTCGTTCTTCCGTTCTTTTGATTAATGCCTATTACGATAATTCGCCTTGACATTGATTCAGCATCCGCTGCATGGATTAGCTAAGGAGAAATAAATTCTGGAATAACATGAGGTCGGTGTTCTACGTTATATAATAAGTGAGACGAATGTAGATTACGTACACATTTTCAAACTTAGACTATAGTCTTCATTCACGATGAAGCTCCAATAAAATCAAGTTTTCCGTTATAGAAAATAGTTTAATTTCCACAACGGCTTTAATGTAACAATAAGTCAATGCAAGTTCATGCACCATACGGATATCTGATTACGGTCGATCTTGTAAACAATATAGAAAAAAATCTTTTATTCTTGGGTGCTATTTCATTTGCCAAAACTAACCTGGCGGACTAGTTTAAGTTTCGGACAAGTATGGTCGCTCGGTCCTGAAATTAATTGAATTCATCAGATTCATCCACAATTTTCATTTCATATGAACTCACAGATTTGCTGCTGAACCGGACGGCCAATAACATCAGAGCCTTCCGTTTTCCTGTAATTACGCTTTGCTTAAAAATTGGTATGAGCCATGTTTTAAGTGCTCTTTTTTTTTAACAGCAAAAAACAAAAAAAAGTTAACAACTTCTAGAAGATATTTCAGTAATGTGAGAGGTCGTCATTTTATTTCTCGAATTTCATTCCCACAGTCCAATTTGCACCCGTGACTATTGAAAATTAAGGTCGTTTTCTAGCTTTGGGATTCCGAGATTATGCATGTTTAATTTGTCGACAAAGACGATATGTGTATCGGTTGCTTCGAAGTTTAAAATTGTGGTGACTCTGAACCTAAACGGAGTCAAATAATTTTGTTCGCTGAGAAATGCCTGACAAATTACTCTATGCACGTAGACAGGTAGAATTACCAGAATCATTAAGCCCAGTTTCAGTATTCAACCGCATGCATTGAAGTAATTCTTATGCAATTTTAAAATTTGCAAGTGAAACAATGCACTCTTGATTTGGATTACGTGTCCTACTGAAAATAGTATGCCACACCGCCTTGAGTTGAACAGGTTGACAATTTGTTGTCATCTGTAATTTTCGGTCTGATTTAAGCTTAGTTGTAAATGAGTTGATGATTGAATAAAGTGTCGACTTCAATCGCTTGAAGTTGTCGTTGATGGAATGGCTGCAAGTCGTTTGCGTTACGTGTAACAATGCAAGTTAGTGTCATTAATGACTATATTTTGTTTAAATCATTTACCTTTGAATAACCTGCGAGCACAGGCCCTTCCAGATCTTCCTAAATAGGTCCATCGGTTCAAGACCGTCTGAGCCTCGGCTGTGTGAAAACCAAGTGAATGACTTATTAAACGGAAACAAGAATAAAGAAGTTGTTAACAGTTATAACGATACCAAAGTTTATGAATACTGGAATTTAATGGGTAGCAAATTCGTCGTCGGTTAAATTGAACAGCTTTAAATGTTTGATTTTCATGAAAAATCGAGTCTTTGAGTACAAATTCACTCTTTTGCTTCTTAAATATA
Source organism: Galaxea fascicularis (assembly GCA_948470475.1). Classification (NCBI taxonomy): domain Eukaryota; kingdom Metazoa; phylum Cnidaria; class Anthozoa; order Scleractinia; family Euphylliidae; genus Galaxea; species Galaxea fascicularis. The sequence continues at coordinate 14,232,325 of OX419345.1, forward strand.
AGCAACACGTTTCTGTTACGTAGAATAGCCCGGTTGTTAATAACTCACTTAAAGTCATTTCCGAACAAATCAGTGCACTTTATCTGAATGATTTGTTGAGTGAGGATACTTAATTAAAGCGTAAAATTTTTGCTGTCGGGTGTCTCCCACGTTCAGAAACAAAACTGCAAACTTACCGTATATAGTCGCCATATTCTGGTATTTCACGAAGCTAAAGTAAAGTAGCCGTTTTGCATTTTGATTTCGTCGCGGTACATAATTATGCCACTCACGTTAGATCAAGTTTTTGAAAAAGTAAACATTGATCACTTTTTTCTAACCAGTGATATTATTCGCTAGAACTGCTCGTATAGCTGGAAAAATCGCCCAATGAAATTATTCCTTCTATTCCCTGTTTGTTGTCACGTTTTGTGTTCTCAGTTTGCCCAGACATTTTATGTATTCAGTGAAAATCTTTGTTTCTCAAAACTTACAAGTAAAGCAAGTACAAAGAGCTTAAAAATTATTTTTAATTAGTTGTTATTATTATTATTTATTTGGATGTTTTGATCTTAAATGCTGAACTGACACGCCAAAGCAGATTGCTAATTTTGGGACTTTTCTGGAATATGGCTACTGCCTACAATGGAATTCGAAGTTGATCAAATAACATGTTTGTAATAGACCTCTTCACGGTTTTTGACGCCATCTTGAGCACTGGAGGGCAAATACGGCTAAAATGACAGTAAATGTATGGGATTTTGGCCGACTTTGAACCGCTGTAACACCCGGCTACAAAGGGGCGGATTTCCACAGCGAAAATGTCTTTTAAAAGACATTTGTATCGAGATTATTTTCATGAGAGGAAGTGAGTGACAGGCCTGCACGGACTCCTCATGCGGTTTTTGTGGTCGCCTCGCATTAGAGCCTTAGATTATATTTTTGCCCTTACAAGCATGTCTTTAAGGGATTTACCTCTTTTGTATGATATTATCGGAGGTTTCAAATAAATTGCCTTTAACAATGGCTGATTTTGTATAAGGCCCCAGTGTTCCATCATTGTCTGTTTAAGACTGTTAACTGCTGGGTGGTACGTAGTCACAAAAGGCAGAACCCTCGTGTTATTCTTTTTGTTTTGTGTTTATAAAGCCGATTGTCTAGAGGCAAAGTTGACCCCTGACAGAGACCTTTCTATGGTTGTTTTTGGATAGCCGCGTGCTCTCAGGCGTTGTTTAAATTTCACAAGGCTCTCTTCAAATGTTGTTTTCGAAGAGTTAGTCCTAAGCAATCTCATTGCTTCGCCTTTAATGAAACCACTTTTTACGCCTGGGGGATGGCATGACTTGAAGTGTGTATATTGAAAGGTTTCGGTCGGCTTGTGGTGAGTTTTTATGTCCAGGATGGATTCGTTTTCGAATCAATCTCCTTTGAACACCACTGTGTCGAGGAAAGTGATCTCGTTCTCTGATATTTCGGCCGTGAATTTGATGGTACTGTGGAATTTATTAGCTTGTTCAATAAAACAATCCACGTCTTTTTTATTGCAGTCCCAAGAGGAAATGAGTGACAGGCCTACACGGACTCCTCATGCGGTTTTTGTGGTCGCCTCGCATTAGAGCCTTAGATTATATTTTTGCCCTTACAAGCATGTCTTTAAGAGATTTACCTCTTCTGTATGATATTATCGGAGGTTTCAAATAAATTGCCTTTAACAATGGCTGATTTTGTATAAGGCCCCAGTGTTCCATCATTGTCTGTTTGAGACTGTTAATTGCTGGGTGGTACGTAGTCACAAAAGGCAGAACCCTCGCGTTAGTTTTTTTGTTTTGTGTTAGAGCCGATTGTCTAGAGGCAAAGTTGACCCCTGACAGAGACCTTTCTATGATTGGTTTTGGATAGCCGCGTGCTCTCAGGCGTTGTGTAAATTTCACAAGGCTCTCTTCAAATGTTGTTTTCGAAGAGTTAGTCCTAAGCAATCTCATTGCTTCGCCTTTAATGAAACCACTTTTTACGCCTGGGGGATGGCATGACTTGAAGTGTGTATATTGAAAGGTTTCGGTCGGCTTGTGGTGAGTTTTTATGTCCAGGATGGATTCGTTTTCGAATCTTTCCCCTTTGAACACCATTGTGTCGAGGAAAGTGATCTCGTTCTCTGATATTTCGGCCGTGAATTTGATGGTACTGTAGAATTTATTAGCTTGTTCAATAAAACAATCCACGTCTTTTTTATTGCAGTCCCAAAGCGAGAAGATATCATCGATATATCGTTTCCATTCTTTAGGCTTGATCTCGCTTTGTCGTATAAGCTTTGATTCGATTTCAGCCATGAAAATGTTGGCAAATGATACTGCCATTTTAGTTCCCATGGCCGTTCCGTGTGTTTGGAGATAGTTGTCTCCATTAAACTGGAACGAGTTTTCTTTCAGAATTAGACCAAGCATTTCCCTTAGGAAGCGTGTTGGGACCGGTGGGTTGTAGTTGTGGAACGTTTCGTATGCCTTGCATACTGTTTCTGTTCCCTCTTCTTGTGGTATATTGGTGTACAAGCTAGAGACGTCCATTGACACTAAGATTGTGTCTTGGCCTATCTTTGTTTTCTCTATGAAGTTGATAAAATCAGTTGTATCCTTAATAAAGGATTGTTGTTTCTGTGCGATAGGCTGGAGCAATGTATCCACAAATGAGGATATTCTCTCAGTTGGGCCGTCACAACCTGAGATGATGGGTCTACCGACCGGTTTAGGTTTGTGTATTTTTGTAAGCGTATAGAAAATTGGTGTTCTAGGAGGATTGGGAGTTTGTGAGAGCCATTTTTTAGTCATGTCATCAATGTGTTTGCCCTGGTGAAGACGGTTAATGAGGTCATTAACCCTTTCCTTTGTGGTTTTCACCATTGGCGCTTTTAGAGGTTCATAGTGCTCTCTGTTGTCGAGTTGCACCTTGGCCTCGTTTATTTTATCTGTCTTATTCATGATGACTGTTGTTGTCCCTTTGTCTGCTTTTTTGAGGTTTATAGCAGGATTGTTTTTCAACTCCATTAGAGCTATGGCCTCGTTGCGTGACAGGTTATTTTTGGGCTTGGTTATTGGGATCTCAGCAAGTTGTATTTTGACATTTTCCAAATAGCTCTCAAGGGCAACTGATGGTTGAACCTGGGGCATCCAATTTGATTTAACATGAAAAGGATGTGGTTCTTTGTTTTGCCCGTGAAAGATGTATTGGAGTCTCATCCGCCTTGCGAATTGTTCAAAATCTCGCAACAGTTGTTGCCTGATTTTAGTTTCGTTAGTGGCGGGCGTGGGGATGAATTTGAGTCCCTTAGATAACACGCTGACCTGGTTGTCAGTAAGTTTATGGCTTGATAGATTCTTCAGGAATTTTTCATTTATCTCCCTTTCTCGAGGGTCCAAAATAGGGTTTTGCAATCCCGCATCCCGCCACCCTTTTCGGCCTTATCCCGCCATCCCGCCATATCGACAACCTCCATCCCGATCCCGCCATAAAACTCCGTAAGTATTCATCGTTATAGTAAATGAGAAAGTCAATTTTATTCCCATTTTAACTAACTGTGACTGATTAGCTCAATGGCAATTCAGATAATACGTATTAAGAGAATTACTTACGTGAGCTTTGGTTCATCTAGGGCCACTTAAGGTATACAGAAATTAAAAAACAAATCGACTGTTAAACCGTACTGGACGACCAAATCGGCTAGAAAGTCGACATCTCGAGTAACTTGCTGGTTTCCCAAACCACTTTCCTCTCCTACAAAACCTTCGCATCACCTTCTTCCTTTTCTGCCTCCGATGAGCCCGAGGCTACTGGCGGTGTCGCCATCATGCTCAGAAACGACCTCGACCCGACCTCTATAATCTATAAAGTAAACTAATTGTAGTCAAACCGTGGAGATAATTCTGAATGAAATATATATTGATGAAATAGCGTGCTCTTTGTCCTATCTCCTATCTGTTGTTTTATCGTGACATGCATTTCATATTGCCGATCTTTGAGCGATTGTAACAAGCAGATAGTAATTATTTGGTCTATTTGATGCATGCTGTCTTGTTTTCACTAAGACAAACCAACAACATTCTGTTCGCGCAGTACAATAAATACCCTACATTCAACTTCAAACAACTGAAAGATTTTAAGAGTTAAAGTGACTTTTAAAAGTCAAAAAATGCAAGCTGTTTTAAGAGTCTACAAACTCATTTCACACTGTAAAACAAGGTATCAGTCAGATCCGTATCTGCGCGCCTTGGACGAATGGACGAACACGAACACCGATGTACACGCAAATTGATCCAAATTGGGGTCAAATTGGGTCCCAGCACCAACCAATTGCACTCCGCATAATGACAGATGCATCATAAAGTATTTATTTTAGTGTAAACAGATCGCCACTGAGCACCGTGTACCAAAATAAAACTTCCTTTATCAACAGAGATCTTGCTGAAAGAGGTTTTATGGCCGTTTTTGAAGGTCTTTTTTCACGTGTTCCATCCCGCATCCCGCCATTAATTTTTTAAACATCCCACATCCCGCCTGCAAAAATACAAGCATCCCGGTCTCGCCAGGGAAGTTTCATCCCGTATCCCGCCCCTAAAATTTTTCGTATCCCGCATCCCGCATTGATTTTAAGCCTCATCCCGCATCCCGCCAAACCTATTTTGGACCCTCTTTCTCTGGCTTGGCGCCTATTTTTCAAGGTGTTTCAAGCTATTTTTCAAGCTACAACGACCATAAACGAATTTTTAAGATTTCAAACAAACACTTCTGTAATCAAATTATTCAAATTGGTGCGGAAGAAGAGGCCACGTGAGAAAATTTATAATTCCAATCAGTTGGGACGTCGTGCCATCTTTAGTGACATAACTTTCTGTTGGATGAAAGGTATCAATAAAACTATTTAAAGACCCATGACGGACCAATATGCTTTGCGCGCGTCTATTATTGTTTTGACAAACACAAGGAGGAGGCGCCATTGTGTGATGCGGTCGCCGAAGTTTGAATATTTCGCGTGCTTGTCGGTTGATCAGAGCACAATATGAGTTCATCACTGTCTTTATTGGAAAACGCTCTGGAGGAGAGAAATTTAGGCGAAAGATGGCTCAATAGTAGCGGATAACGAGAAGGAGGAAGACGAAGCCGTCGAGATTGAAGAGGTTTGAGAAAAATTTTCGGTAACTCCAAATGTTCCTTGCCTTCCATCTCGTTCACACGGGCATTTAAAATGAACAAAGCTGTGATACATAAGCATTGTAACAAAGCTATAAGAAATAAACAAACCATCGAATTCTAGCAAGGTCCTAAACTTGATGCTCTGTGGTCTGTTTGATGCAGTAGATACTCAGCAAAGGCAGTTCGTTGCTTCCGAGAACCCAAGAGTAATTTTCCTCTCATGCCATAGTTCAAACACAGATGATCTTACCATGATATAACGGGCACAACCAGATAAACGTGGCCTCCACTTACGCGAAGGTACGGCCATCAAAATGCCAAACGATCAGAGCTTTCTAGGAGTTCATCATATTCACTCTACAGATATTGCAATTCCCAAAAAAATCATCAAAATCAACACACAAGTGAAATAGTGAAATCCTTTGGGCAACGAAACGTAAAATCAAGCTCCATAAACGCCGAATGGAAGCGGATTGCTGTGGATTCAACGGTCTTCGCTTGACTTTTCGACTCACAAAAAATATGGCGACTTGACTTAACGCGCGCAAAGCATATTGGTCCGTCATGGGTCTTTAAAATAGTGGTAAATGTTGGAAGTCCGCCCCTTTGTAGCGGAGTTACAGCGGTTCAAACTTGGCCAAAATCCCACCAGTACATTCTGTAATTTTAGCTAGTTGAATAGCTTTGCACGAGTCTTACCTGTGCAACACTCCATACAAATGAAGAGAATCCAATCCACACATTATTTCCGACGTGTTAAACTTAGCGAAGAGAAAGAAGAGACAGTCTGCCTGCCGACCCAGCCATAACCCGTATGACAAACATTCCTACCCACCCCTCCCTACTCAAACCCTGACTTAAAGCAAAATTTCCTTAAACTACCTTCCATGTTTGTTTCAGTGAGATTTTTGTGTATTTATTAGGCCTACGACATTCCATTCGACATTCTTTAAACCCTCCACGCTTACTTTGCAAGCTGATGATATATATATACTACATCGTTATAGTTCAATCCAGATGGTACGAGACATTCTACTGACAGCTTTCTAATGTGACTTACATGATCGCGGCCATCACGGAGAGATTGCTGTGACAGCAGGTCAGTCCATCGCGCAAAACCAGGGGCACAAAACGAATCTGTTCCTCACTTTATCTGTTCCCCCGAGGTATTGTGCTGGCTGGCAAAATATCAGTTATTTCCCGGAGTTGGTTATGAAATTTCTTTCTGCTGATGGTTTCGGTTGGTAATTACTGAAGTGTGGTAGCAGTGTGAGTGTTGTTGGCTGGCGAAATGTGGATTGTTGTGAGAAATTTGTGTCTCCCCCCCCCCCCCCGCCCCACTGAAGGCTTGATTTGAGGCCTTTTGGCACGGCCATTTTGGCTTACGACATATGAAATTGTCTTTTTTGTTGTTGTGCAGGGTGCTCAATTTACACCTGGCTGGGAAACCAACCAATTTTATGTAGCTGGCTGGGAAATATCTTGTGTGTCTTGCTGGCAAAAAGGAACAGATATTTTTTTCCAGCAATATTAAAAAAGACCTGAAAATGCCTGAATAACATTTAGTTTTATTAACTGGGGTATAATAATACATTTTTCAACAAATTGGTCGTTTTGTGCCCCTGCAAAACGGAGGACGCGTTTATTTTGGGAGCCATTCTAGAATGAGAGTAGGTGGAATGTATGTTTGGCGCGATTTTTCAATCGTCTATTCTCTTTCCGGAATTATTAGAGTCTATCCCGGTTATTTTACTGCGTGGTGTGGAATGAAGGTACTTCCACACTTTTCTGTACTTATCCCCAGTCTAACGCGGTGAGTTTTCATTCCGCTTTCAGAAGTGTCGTTGTTTATATCGTTCTAATCATTCTCATTCTGGAAAAGCCCCCAAACAACACACCTTTAATGTGTATTGGAATCGGATATTATGATTGAATATGCTGAATGTGAGTAAGGCATAAAAAGAATGAAAACTAAAATGTGCTTGACTGTTCCTTTTAGTATGAATTATTAATGTATCATGTATACTGAAAAAAAATAAATTTCAGGCAGGCATGACTGATTGCATGGTGTGAAATTATGGAATGACAGACATGGATAACTGAACATGGTTTTGCATGTAATTATAATTCGACATACTATTGTTACACTCCGTGGGTTCACCGAATAAAACGAACTGCGATAATGACAAGTTTCCACTGTTTTTATTCCGACCGCTTCACTCTTTACACACTCATCCGATCGCCGCTCTCCCGCTCTAAAACAGCCCAAATATCGCAACACCATATTTGGAAAGTAGCATGCAGGATCGCACTACACTACGTCACGTGATGACACGTTACTTGTGAATGGCAGACATCACTGTGCACGATGAACGATCCTGTTGATAGGAATACTGCTTCATACTCTTCTGACGTCGATGAATGCGTTCGGAAAGGGTTTAGCTCTGCTTCAAACTATGAGCAGATTCGGCAGGAATACCCAATCGAGGCAGTGGAGTTCTTGTTACAAAAACTTGGACTGCACACAGCATCGACATCTCGCGCCGACCAAGTAACCGTATTGGAGCTCGGCTCAGGTACAGGAAAATTCACGCGAGTTATGTTAGAAGTACTAAAGGAGAAGAATGTCAGAGTTATTGCTAGCGATCCTCTGGAAAACATGTGCGAGCATTTTAAACTTCTTCTGCCTGATACTGAGATCATCCAATGCAGAGCCGAGGACATAAGTAAGTCATAAATGTTTTCTCTTACCTATTTTACGTAATTACTTTGCAGCTTAGTAAAGAAAATTAGCTCAGTCCTTTTTTCTTTTCAGCTTGGTAATACGACTGGGTTTGTATTCTCGATCGATCTCCTTTCAATTATGATTTTCGATATCAAAGATAGAGCTACTAGGTGACGCCATCTCTTCGGTGACGTAATGGTCACAGGAGGATCACATGAGAATCAAGTGCAAAGTATAAATTACATGATGACCCGTTGTATCAGGTTTCGTACCTCATTCAAACGCTTTGCTACGCGGGCTACGTGTCCCGCCGGAGAGCAACAAGCCCAAAGAATCAGCTGATGTCTTGTCAAAGACGGCAAAATGGAAATAGTCTAGACAAAGCCAATCTGAAAATTGAATCAGTGCCTATGAGCCACTTAACTCGGAAAATGAATCATAAACCACGAGGAATCTAAACGAGAAGCGTGACACTTGCGTTGCATTTTACGCAGATAAGTCTTTGTTATTTCGATCAAAACAAATCTTTCATCCGTTGCTTGCGAGCAAGCCAGACCTCTCGGGGGTAGCCCCGAGAGAGCCTCAGTGCAGGCTATTTCTTCAGTGACATCCGTCTGTTATGGCACCCAAACAAAATTATCAAAATCAATTTAATTTCCTCAGTTGCCTTCCATAGCATGTTGATGAAATTTGCGTTTCCATTTAGCCGTTTTGGTTCCAGTTTTATGGCTGCCCGTTTGCGGAATGTGCGGTCTGCCAACTGTCACGCCCTGGTGAGCGAATGAGTGAAAATGAGTCTCACATACGCGTACAACTCGGGAATAGCATACAGCCATTAATTATCCGAATTAAAAACGTATGAGTAAAAACATGCTGAAAGAAGACACAACATATGGGATCTATAAAGACCTACAATCTCTTCACCGTTGAAGTAAAAAATGAAACCAGCAAAGAGACTGACGTTTTGACGAAGGCTCAACGCTCAAAACAAGGCAACCTTTCGCCCTCTCAACGCAGTTTAAAATTCTAGATTTTCATTTTCACTCTAAGTCAGTGCAGCAGCCCAAGTTCTGTAAAAATGAACCTCCGTATAGTAAAGCTTCATAACAAAGATCTTTCTGCATGTTTTCATAGAGCTCCCTGATGCAAGTGTTGATGTTGTTATTGCCAGTCAGAGCTTTCATTGGTTCGCGAACTCCACATCTCTTAAGGAGATTCACCGCGTGCTCGTACCTGGTGGCCGTTTTGGTATGATTTGGTCGCTGCTTGACATAACAGTGCCTTGGGCAGCAAAGATATGGGAGTTTGTGTCCTCCTTGGAACCAGAAAAATTTCTTGCCGTACCCTACTATAAGGAATGGAAAAATGTCTTTGACTCAACACCTCAGAGACTATTTGGCGACCTTGAAGAAAATCAAAGCTTTCGTGATGCCTTACCAAGTTCCTTTAATAAGGGATACAACTTCCTTGCTTCTTTCTCCGTTATAACCAGTGGAAGTGAAAGCACTAAGGAAAGTTTTCGAGAATTGTACAAACAGGTCATGAAAGAAGATTTTGAAGATAAAGGAATTAGTTTTGATCGTATTCCCTTTCAAATATACATGAACTGGTGTAACAAACTGATATAAGGTAAGACAAGACAAGGGGAGCCAAAGCGTTTCATGAGAGTCGACGGTCGATTAATTCAGTTTCAATCGTGATACTCTTCAGATTTCCACCGGCCATAGGATTATTTCATGTCTGGTCATCAAAATTCTAAAACGAGATCTGTAGGAAAATGTTGTTGCTGATATGTTGCTTTGCTTCGAAGTACAACACTTTACAATTTGATGAATTCGTGGTAGACAAAATATTCTCAAAAGGTTACAAAAGGTTCTGGTATTCTAAATTAATCTTAACTGAAACTCGAGTTTCTCGCTGGCCATGTTTGTGTCCCTCAAAAGGAGACCAACACTGACGCGTGAGCTAGGTAATTATTGACGCTTTAGTAAAGTTATGAGTATGGTTGTGATATTGTGATTGTGATTATGATTGTGACTGTGATTATTATTATTTGTAATTTCGCACGGTTTAGTTTAAACTGGAGAAATTACAATGTGGAGCTCTCCATCAAGTCCACGGGACCTCAGACAGAGAGTCATTGCTATACTACAAAAGTGAGATTTAAGTTATTTGGTATGGAACCTACTACCCCAATACGAGCATATCCATATTTTTCTCGGGCCAGTAAAGGGAGCAAAACACGGGCGCGTGCGCGACAATTACCTCTCGCGAGTCGCGACGACAGGATTCTTTTATTTTTGTACATGCCGGTGCAGATACACTGTCTAACAGCAACTAGCGAGACAATTATATACGGTCGAATACAACCTTGTTCCCAGGGTCTCACATCTTACCGCTCCCTGGGAGCGGTCAACCTCGTTCCCAGGGTCTCTCCTCTTCCCTTCCCCTGGAGCGAGAGAGGAGCAGCGGCGAGCAATGCGCGATTTTCTTTTGCATAAATGTTCTTCGAGCGAGATACGTCTCCAACTGATTAACAAAGCCTGCAACAACTGATATTTGCAGTAGTGGAAGATTTACTGATCTTTTTGGGCGTCTGCTGAATACTCCCAATTGACATAATTCGGTCCGAAGCGCTTCACGTGTAGTTTGTTTTGATTGTCGACAAGCTACGCTCGCCAGTGGACTAAGTGGGGACAAATTTCACACTTATCTGCCCCTCCCTCGGATTCGTTTATTTGTCTCTCCTCTCTCGCTCCAGGGGAAGGGAAGAGGAGAGACCCTGGGAACGAAGGTTGGGGAGCGGTATGATGAGAGACCCTGGGAACAAGTTTGTCGACACTCCACTAACCGACATCTACCGGCGTATACTTCCCATAAGCAGAAGTGAGCATATCTTTGTGGCACAACGTCACTTCTACTACTTTTGTATAATTTTCCCGCCGACTCTTTTCTTTAGTGTCTGGCGTACCGTTTCTCATTGGCGTCCAGTTACAAAATATCCACCTTTTTTCTATGGAATAGCACTACAGATGTGCTACATGAGGGTGCTAATGGGGTTAACAGTTAACTGACAATTGGCCCAAAAAATAGTAGTTAACTGATATTTGGCCCAAAAAAACGGAAAATGTGTGCACCATTTGCGATTTTCACTAGTTCCAAGTCCTACTCCAATTTTGATGCGTGTCACGTGTTATTTAGTAGGGGTAGTGCAAATGGTACTCGCCAATCCTGAACGAAATTTTTCATTGGGGATTTTTGCTTACCATTTGTACAAACCGTCGGCCAACCGGTTTTCCCATGTAAATGGTAAACAACCTAAAATTAGTAGTTAACTGACAATTGGCCGAAAAATTAGTAGTTAACTGATAACTATGTAACCCCATTAGCACCCTCCTACATGACTGCACACCTTTATCCATCCTACCTACTGTCTGTAAGTGGGCCAATGTTCGAGGGTGAGGGTGAAAAATATAATGAAAGATATAAATACTTAATTGACCACTCCCCATGTGGGGTTTTTTTCAGGAACAATGAAACAAATAATACAAATCAATTTAACGTAACATGGTAAGAATCCCAACTTAACTGGCTGGAGGCAAACCAGTTCTCTATTTACAAGGATGACCGAGGAGTTGAACCAGGGACTACTCAGAATCGAACAACACCAGCACTCAGACTGCTCCCATTTTTGTCGCGAATTATGCCAGAAATTATACCCAAGTTCCAATATTATTCCACTAGATGCCATAATTATGCACAAAATGACGCCCTTTCGGTGCGCATAGCAGCGATTCAGAAGTACGTTATTATGTAAATGTGTTATTTCTACAGTACACTTCACTCCAACTAGCCTTTTCGTCGATCATGGTAACGTTTCATACAGTTCTAGGATTTGTTTTAACTTGTTTGACTTCAACCCAAACACCTTAATTTTTTCGATTATTTAAGGTGGCTCTGATTCGCCGCTCCCTCGTGCTTTTTATTCTTCTGGGACTCAACAGGCACATCGTGTTCACATGGTTGGGGTTCCGCCAAAAAAAATAGCTAACCTCTAGCCGAAAAAAAAATGTAAAGACTCTAATTCATTTTAATTTTAAAGTCAGTTTTTGATGATTTGCCTTACAATTCTTACTTTGCGAGTAAACATCTTCGCCATTCGTGAGTTGTGGTCGCCCATCAGATGTTGTTCTCTTATATATTTACGAAGTGAGAGATTTGAGTTTCAGAATGTGAAAATTGTGAAAAGCACTGGTGCGTTTACGTTTAGTTTACATTTTCTAAAAAAGAAACAGTTTTATTTTTCTGAAAATGAAAATTCCACTCGCCAAACTGGGCGAGTGGTCTACGATTTCCAATTGTCCTCTCACCATCCGATTGGCTTGACACTCGGCTTTGGCGGCACCAACTCGTTGGCAATTGCAATAACTCCGTGGCTTCGCTTTTCACCAGAAATTCAAACTGGTCAAGGTAAGAATTCACTCTCGGGGTATTCATCGCCACTCATCGTGTTTCAACTGCCTTTAAGTAGTTTTGTTCAGTTTTGCACTGATCCGTAATCAACCCACTCGTGGCATTACGGGCATTATAGCACTTAGCCAATCAGAGCGCGCGTTATAACAGCTACAAGCATCAGCCATATATTAATAAAATGACCATTTTCTGATCAACTAAAAATAGTCTCCACTGAGTCATTAATAGCGATGCTATTGAACCTGATCGGCGAGGTATTGTATTGTATTGATACACTCTTTTTTGTATCTAAGAACATTTTATATGAGAACGTTGAGGATGCCGGATGAACCAAAATTTTGAGAACAACCTAACAACATACCAAGGCTGAGAGTCAGCTAAGGGCCGTGGACAAATTCACTTCTTCCCCACTTAACGTCAACTGGACGTTTAGGGGGGAAAGGGGGGGGGGGGGGAGAAGACGAGTCCATTTAACTGGAGGTTAGTGCAGGGCATTTTTGACCAAAAGCAAACTGAGCCATTTTGATAAAACTGACGCCATAAAGACTGAATGGCGCACTTCTGTCATTATTGCAGGGAAAACACACTTCAGTAGATTCTGGTTTTCTCAGTCTTCTGAATATTAAAGCTTCAAGCCGAAAGCAAAGACGTCAATAAGGAAAAGCCGCTAAACGGATGTTGTAACAGAACGGCTGCAAACAGGTTCTCCATTTGGGTTATTCCGAGAGATGGTCGCGCTGATTTGCTAAAATGAAGAGCATGTTCGTAGGCTTGGTAGGAGAAAGCACCATGCGATTTATAAAAGTTTTCTCTACTTTTTAAAAAGCAGTAAATTGTGTCGACACCATTTACACTCTTCACGTCATGCATGTTACTAATGTGCGTAACTTCAGTGACTGGAATGCAGTAACTTTTGGGGCAACAAAATTTCAAGTAGACCGGCGTTAACGAGGGGGATGAGGGAGGGGCGACCTAAACGTCTTTATTTTCCTCATTTGTTTTTGAAATGAGTAGTAGCGACAAATTTACCAAGAGTTGGAAATCACAAAATTTGAATATTTAGCTTCTTGGAAATCTCACAATGGAAACTGTACTCCAGAAACCTGAAGACGACCTTGTTATCGGCATGAGAACGCTGAAAAACTTGAATGCTCTCTGGAGGCACAGTAGCAAGCATGCCAAACTTCGAGTCCTGCGAGCATGCATGTTCCCGACAGCAACCTACGAAATACATCACAGCGTTTGGGCACAAATGCTACAGAAAGATTTTGCGAGTGTCGTAGAACATGTCAGAGGATGAATTCCTCTGTTAGAAATGAGCTTGAAGTTCCAGAAGCATGGCTGTTGAACGCCGTGTATAAGCGGAAATTAAATTTTCTAGGACACATAAAAAACACTGGCCCCAGGACACTACCTTGCGGAACCCCTCTTTTAACACCTTTCCAATTGAAAAAAAAGGTGTCCCCAATCTTGACTCTCTGCTGTCTCCCCGACAAATAATCGTTGACGAGCGCAAAATTTCTCTCTCCCACACCATAAGCCTTGAGTTTTGCTAAGAGTAGATTATGTTGAATAACATCGAAAGCCTTAGAAAGATCCATTGAGACTACCGCAACTAATTTCCCTTTAACAAGCGTAGCCCTCCAGTCCTCAGTTAACCGAATAGCGCCGTCCCGCAACTGTAGAACCCTTTGTAAGAGCTGATAAAATCCGACAGAATCGCTTGATAAAAGTCTCCCAGCTGTGCTACTAGCAGCCTCTGATATATCTTGTTGAGTACAGGTAGGACTGTGACAGGCCTATAGTTTTTTTATTTTTTTTTAAATTCATCGTTCTTCTTAAACAGCGGCGTCACCTGCCCACTTGTTTTCCATACACTCGGGTAACAACCTTGAGCAATTGAGGCATTAAATGGATTAAACGCATTCCAAACTAATTTCAGTTTTTCCAAATTCTACATTTTCCGCATAAAACGTTATTATTTGTGATTTTGGGGGAGAGCCCAAATACATTGGCTAAGTTTTTTCCAATTCTGGTGGAGTGAGAAAATGAGACATCAAGAATTCTTGTTTTCTGCGGAGTGATTTTTGTTGTCCGCACAAATCAGCTATTATAGTACTCTAAGGGTAAAAAGTTGTTTCACTTCATTTAACTATACTCTAGGATTGTACTTATGCAGGCTCGATATAAGCTAACGACTTCCACCACAATGTCGTTTTCTAGATTCGAATTTCGCCTTAGCAGACTATCGATTGCCATGCGATATCTTGACGGACTTCATTTGCTATTGAAGGAGAAGCCACAGTGTCTTTCCGTCGGCGAGTAGAACTTGAAATCTCCCAAGTTAGTACGGTCCAAGTAGAGCCTGATAATTTCCTTATTGAATTCAGATACCCATTTGCTGTGTTCTGTCTCCTTTATATCCCGAAATTTGCCATCACTTTGATATCTGTTGAACTTTGTAAGTTTCAGATGGCACTTTAAATGAGACCCGTTAGGTACCGGTTCGAAGTAAAACTGAAAAACAGTTAAAAAGCAAAACAAATCTCACTATTTTAAACGATCAAACATCGTGTCCAGAATTTGAAACTTGAAAAAAAATAATAAAATGTATCATTGAAAAGGTTGGCTCTTACCAGCTAGGGATCCTTTCCTTTGACCGTTGATTTCTCCACACGCAATACTTTTTCGTATTCTTTATGCTGTTTGAGTTTTTCTCCGCCCAGATAAATGAAAGCTTTGCCATTTTCGATTTTAATCGACCACAAAAGAGCTGGAGGCATTCTGCTTTCGTCCTTGGGATCTTCTGATAACTTGATAAACCGATTTTTGGCGCAAAACCTTTTTATAAACGTTACAAAGCAACCGCGTGTCTCGAAAACTCAGACCTCTAACCTTCAGACCTCACAAACTCAGACCCCTTGAAAAGTGAGTGAGATTTTAAACGGCACTTCCTGAATGAATATTTATTTATGATAATTATCATGACTAACCCCAAGTGTCATATCACGCACAATCCTTCGTTGATAATTGAAGACTGGTGAAAGGTTTTCTATATTTCTATTCAAAGCAAGAACGAAGACGACAAGAACAGTGGGAAAATTGTTTCACTTTCGCGTGCAATTACAAAAAAAAATACTTCACTTGATCAAAGAGTAGCCCGAAGGAACTCGAACTCTGACGTAGAAAACGACCTATAAAAATTACATAATATTCATTCATATAGAACTGCAATTAAAATCTCAATCATTTTTTAAAGGTCTGAGTTTTCGAATAAAACTATAGCAAACCTTTTACCCGTCTTCAATTATCAACGCGGGGTTGTTGCGTGATTTGACACGTTTGGGGTTAGTCACGATAACTATTTATTCATGTAGAACTCCGTTTAAAATCTCATTCACTTTTCTAGGGGTCTGAGTTTCTGCGGTCTGAAGCTTCGAGGTCTTTGTAAATGTGAAGTTTTGAGGTCTGAGTTTTCGAGACACCCCAAAGCAACCTCTAAGCGCGGCATTGATTACAAAGATTACGGTCGCCATTAGACAGGAAGTAATGACAGAAAATGTTACACCCCAGGTTGTCCTTAACGCACAGTCTTTTTTTCTGTTACCGTTCGCCTCGGATCCACTGATTTCATCTACAAAGTAATCGAGTCTTTTGTGGTTCAAACCCGAACGAACACGTATGCCTATAACAAAAAGCGTGAAATGTGGTGAAAAACATATTTTCACCTGGAAAATTTGGCGGAATAACAATTAGCGAAACAATCGCTAATTGATGTTTCGTGGGTTTTGAAGAAGGACACAACCGGACTTCTCAGACGTGTGGTCGGAAACCAGCCGTTTTCAGTACGTTGATAAGAAATGCACGGTTGTAATTCTAGTAGGTCGTGGAGTAGCGGTACGTACGACCAAAAAAGGCTATCAATGGAAGAGGACTCGGATACCAGAAGCTCTTTTCCGTCTCCCTTCAAGCAAGATGTAGCGAATGGTAGTGCATGTACTCCAGAAACAGACATTTTTTCGTTCAGAAAGCGTTTAGATATGGAAACAAACGCCCCCTTTCTTCAAAACGGTAAGGTTCAGCTACTTTTTTAAAGCGATTGATGGTATTTGTTACTGTTATATACCTGTGTTATACGATTGGACGGCACTTAACTTAACTAGCTAAGGTAAGAACTTGTATAGCTAAATGCATGACCACTATAAAAGAAGATTAACATTACATTTTATTTACAATACAGCAATTGTACATTGCCTTTTGATCAGGGTTGTGTTCTGAAATATTTAGCCGTATGACCCCCTTGACTCAACCGCCTTTCAATGTTTCTTACAATTAAAATGGTCTATTTCAGAAGAGTATGCCATTGGATTGGATGAGTCCAGCAGCGATTTATAATTATCAATGCCACCTTCACAGTCAGGTATGTAATAATGTATGTAGGCACATGTAGAAATGTAGCGTCTGCGTGCCTCACTGTACTGTTCCGAGTGAGTTAGATATGTTTTTGTGTGGGATACCTGTGTGTTGTAAAGGACTAGCTAACTTTCGTAAACAGCACCCGAAGCTTTTCGGTTGATAACGAGTCGACCGAAGAATAGCCACTGACTACAACATTGCAGAGTCACGCGACCTCGTTTGGGTATCTTGAGTAAATAATTACGTTACTGTTGCAAACGATTGTATTGAAGCAGATTTTTGTACTGAGAAACGTTGGAGAAAATGTTTGGAAAGCCTATTTCAAAGCAATAACTGATAGCAAAATTAATGAAGCAGCTGCTTATCTGGTTGCTTCCAAAACAGGGAATTTTGGTGACGTGCAAGGCAACAGGAGTGTCAAGTGTCATTCCGAGAACTTTGAAAGCGAACATGTCACACTGCGTTGTCGAGAAAAGAACACGGACGCTGATAAATGATCAAAATATTTACCTTAGCTCTTGAAGGAAAAATCGCTACGGACTTGACGTTTTTTTATCTCGAGAGAAGTAGTACAGTAGAATTTTGCGTTATACTTTGGCAAAGAACTTTATGTTTTATCGTATTTTTAGGTTTTATTTTCTTTAGCGTTTGCAATCTGCAAAGAAAAGGGAGTTTCTTATATTACACTGGTGCCAGTACCGCCTTGACGCGGTCAAACCTATCACTAAGTCTTCCTCGTTTTAGAAATAATGCAGCTACTTAACGTGACATATACGTATACTGACAATACTAACATGCAGTACCTAAGAAGTGAACTGGTATTTGTGTCGAAAAACAAAAGAAAATAGGTAGCCTACAGCTACATGTGTGGGATACCGACAGTCCTATTAACAGCAGTTGGTGGAGTAGGTGAAGGGCGGGCCTTGGTTTGGTTTTCGAAGACATGTTTTCAGTTTTTAGTCCTAAATGGATGCGTTGCGCGTGCTGAAGAAATACGAACGTCTGCCGATTTTGACCCGATTGCTATGAATCTGCAATTTACTTTCGCTTTCTCAAAGGCTTCCTTTTATCTGTCGAGCTTGCAAACATTGGCATAGACGCTTCTTTTGTTCTTCAATTAATCCTTTGGTTTATCAGCTTGCGTGTTCTTTTCTCGGAATGACAATGTAACATGATCGGTTTTTAGTCTTATTGTGTAATTTGTGTGCGATAAACAGGTTTAATAAATAATTAATTAATGTTTTTTTTTTTTATTTTCAGGGAGCGAACACGCGATTGGGTTTGATGATAGTAATAGTCAAGGACGAGTGCAGTGCATTTGTAGGTTAGAAGTCTTAGTAACAACTTTTATAAATCAAGCAAAGATAATCCGATAATCGGAAAAGCCTTGGAAGTCAACGACGATGGTTTTGTAATCTGCTACTGGAAGGTCCTGGAAAGGTTCCTTCAACAAGGAATGGGCGCCACATACACTTCCAGCTCGCAGAGGATCAAATGGGAACCAACTTTGGACCCAGCAGCTTCCAAAGAGCTGCATCATTTGTTTTGGGTTTTCACTGGATGAAAATTCGAAGCTTCTTCCGGGAACAAAGGCTTATTTAAAAAAAGAGTGCAAGGAAAACAAATCCTCCGCACCGGAGGCAGAATGATGAATACTAAACTGGATTCTTGCCGCAATTTATCTAGTATTTTAATGGTGATCTTCCACGTGCCAATGATAATTATCACCTTTCGGCAGAGTGGAAAACTGAACTGGTTACCGAATAATATAGTTTATTTTACTTCAGTTGTGAATGCAGGGGAGCTAGAATAAATCGCACATCCTGCTTTCCAAACAAAAACAGCACCGCCTTCTTAAGGATTTAAGCAGAGCTGGAAACCAAGGTCCGAAATTGGGATCCTTAGTTTCGAAATAAAACAGCATCGCTTTCTCCAGGATTTAAAGGAATCAAAACCGAAGGGTCCGAAATTCGGAACCTTAGTTTCTTAATAAAATAGCGCCGCTTTCTTCAGGATTTCACAGACTTAAAAGCAAGGGTCCGAAATTCGGATCCTTAGTTTCGAAATAAAACAGCATCGCTTTCTCCAGGATTTAAAGGAATCAAAACCGAAGGGTCCGAAATTCGGAACCTTAGTTTCTTAATAAAATAGCGCCGCTTTCTTCAGGATTTCACAGACTTAAAAGCAAGGGTCCGAAATTCGGAGCCTTAGTTTCTTAATCAGTAAAGCAACATCGCTTTCTCCAGGATTTCAAGGAATCAAAACCGAAGGGTCCGAAATTCGGAACCTTAGTTTCTTAATAAAATAGCGCCGCTTTCTTCAGGATTTCACAGACTTAAAAGCAAGGGTCCGAAATTCGGAGCCTTAGTTTCTTAATCAGTAAAGCAACATGGCTTTCTTCAGGATTTCCGACGGACTTGAAACCAAGGGTCCGAAATTCGGAGCCTTAGCTTCTTAACAAAGCAACATCGCTTTCTTCAGGATTTCCGACGGACTTGAAACCAAGGGTCCGAAATTCGGAGCCTTAGTTTCTTAATAAAGCAACATCGCTTTCTTCAGGATTTCACATACTTAAAAGCAAGGGTCCGAAATTCGGAACATTAGTTTCTTAATACAATAGCGCCGCTTTCTTCAGGATTTCACGGACTTAAAACCAACGCTCCGAAATTCGGAGCCTTAGTTTCCGATATTGAAACCCTTGGTTTTTGATAAACACTTCAAATCCTCCTTAAAAGAATAACGAGTTATAATGTTCATTTCTGAGGAACAAATTTAGCTATCCGCTGGAATAAAGAAATTTCCTATGCACTCAAAGCTCGTTTTTTCACTGTCCGTAAGATTCGAACACTTCAAGTGTCAAGAAAGACTTAAAAACTGGTTGTCCTCCAGATCATGAAAAAAAGTCCTATACTTTTATTCTCCAAATTCCACTGAAAACGAGAAATAAAGCTCGTTTTTACATTATACAAAGTGCCCTCCGATTTATTTGAGCGAGATTGATTTTTTTGTGGAATACTCACACAGAAATTGCTCAAAAATTACATTTTCTGCGGAATTTTGAATTTTGGAAAAACTGAAAATAGTTTGGAAAGCGTTATTAGTAATGAGCTCAGTTATCGCAGCTGCCGATGCTTTGATTAGTCGTGGCGGTATCATGTCGTGACCACTCGACTTGCTCACATTAACTTCTTTTAGCAATTTTTCAACCTGCACACACTTGGTACAGTGAAAATCAAAAGAAAGTGGCGTGTTGATGTCCCTATAATGTTCATGAATGGCAATAATACTAGGATGACTGTCGAAGTCCTGTCCATAGAGGCCATAGTCACTGTCATTTATCCGTGCAACACTGTTAGCGGCTTGAATAAAGTGATTATTAAATTAAAAAAGCTCTGCAACTGCACTCTTCTCAGTTATGACAACATCATTTTCCTCAAGGATAATATCATTAGCCTGCTTTGTTTTACCATGAAGGAATGAGCGGTACGCATTCCAGAACTCACTTGGGTTCTCGGACGATATTACCTTTTTCAAAAAGTGTTCTTTTATCGCTTTCCTTCGTAGTGAGGTGCATTTATTACGATTTTATACTGTTCGTAATTTGTGTCCGTGCGATCTTTGGTAAATTTCCGCCATAATTTATTTCGATGTCTAATTGCCTTACGCCATTGTTCATTCATATATGGGACTTGAATTGATTGCCCCTGACAATGGTTTGTTTAAGAGAGGCATACTCCTCCAATATGTCATTGTACAGTTCAAAGGCGAAAAGTTTGTCATTTACATCATCAAATAGATTCATTATGGAGAAAGGTGCCATATGTAAATCCTGCACAATTTTTTCTTGGTTGAAATTTGTAAGGCTACGAAAAGATATTTTTCTTGAACACGATCTGGGCTCCACAGACCGCAAGACAGTAAAAACCAGCGAATGATCACTGATTTGAGTATCCACCACACCGGATGAAAACAACAGATACACCTTGAAGGAGGCAGGGAGATTAGCACAGATTCGTGTTCTGTACCGAGCTGCCGTGCATGCTGCCACGTCCTGACAAGGATATGCGACCATTTAGTGGTTGGCGCGACAGTGTACGCGTTATCACAGCAAGCCGCACAAGCATTTGACAAGCAATTTGATAACACACCTCATCAAAGAAAGCACTTTGATCGGTTCCCTGGTCAACCTATGAAATTGCCCTTTTCATATGTAATTTGTTGTTATCTCATTTTCTCTTTGTTGGTATGCTTTTCAATGTTTTATGGTTTGAACATATGTAAAAAGATAAAAAAGAAAAGAAAAATACGAACAAACCGGCAAAAATCTCTAGGATAAACTGTCGGTTCAGTGGGTTTCATCTTAGGCCCCGTCCACACGTAAACGGATATTTTTTAAAACGGAAGTCCCCCCCCCTTTTTTTTTTCGCCTTCTGTTCTCACGTAACCTGACCGAAAATGGAGGTTTTCGAATCCGCTCTCCGGACTGGAAAATTTTTAGAGCGCACGCGCGCGTGCTCTTTACAGAAGGCTAACCAATCTCGTCCCCAGCTCAGGTCGTGATCCTTTTTGACATGCGTGAGGGATCGAGACCAAAAGTAAAGCGGGCTCTGGGGATGAGATTGAAGGCTAGCGTATATACGATTCGAATACGAGGAAAAAGTCTCCGTTTTCAAAAATATCCGGATACGCGAAGACAGGGCCTTGGTCTTCTTCGCAGCCGTTTTTTTTGAGATGTCACACAACTCGTGGGTAAAATCCCAAAATATCGGCTGCCGAAGCTTAACCTAAAAATTCTTCAAAAGTTCCTCCAAAGCTGCTCATATTTCCAAAAAGTTGCAGGTTAAAAGTTGTTCCTTGCCAAAAACAATTGAATGCAGGTTCACTCCTTGTAATAAAGTGTAACATTCAGCAATTATAAAAGCATGCCAAACTTTCAAAATTTGGCCTTTCAAAATCATACATATTGAACGAGCACAGGACTATAATTGTCTATTCTTTGTTCTTGTGTAACAAAATAAACACCTCTACTACTGAAGCTGAAGGCTTGATAAATCTTATGAACCATAAAAGTGTTGAGTAATTGTTATTTATATTGAAACTTTCACTATACTTCAAAAGAAAGAACGATCTTCAAACAATATCTCTCAGATCAACATCTTATTGATTTACTATATAGACCAATAAAGTCGATAGATTAGATTATTTCTCTGGTTTTCATTATAGTAGAGCCTGATTACCGGATGCTTCAAGTGTCTCTTCCTGTTATTGCAGCTTTCTTTGGCTCTTTTTAATTCGCTTCCTGCCTTTCAGTCTCTCTGATCAGTTACGTTTAAACCACAGGAAACCCAATCTGGTATGAAGGGTTATTACCGGACTATCAGAGTATTACTGATGTTAACTAGCCAGGCGTCCAAACAGCTTTCTGGCTATATTGTGTTTTTTTGCTAAAAGTTGCTCAATTAAAAAAAAAGAAACGTTGAAAAAAAAACCTAAGAAAGTTTCTCATTACGCTCAAAGTGGTAAAAATTGCCGAAAGTTGCCTAAAAATTGCCGTGTAACTTGTGGCCAAGCCTAGCCGAGGAGACTGGTTTTATATCTCGGCTTGATTTTCTCCTGATTTCAGTAACGGGAAAATTCGATCGCTGTAGTTCAAAATACCAATGAGAGGAGAGAAGAAAGAAATTTACGAACTAAGGAAAGGAAGGGTTGATGCTAAGGATACAATTACGTAAACAAACACCGTAATAAAATACAAATACCTGTAATAAAAAAAGAAACTGATAGGAAAAAAATAGAGCTAGTCAAAACACCAATGAACTTTGGAACCGGATGTCATATGACAACAACTTCATCTCAAAGGTCCAGATTTCAATCAATGTAACTATGCAATAATAAGAATCACACCTCAGTCATTCACGTTGTTCAATTTTGTTGTTTGTGTGTACCCCGATCCTATTTTTAGGTGGTTTTCTCTCAAAAAGTATTTTGTGAGTTACCGACCGTCGCTTACACCAGTGAGCTTTTGTTTTGAACATTCCCTCGCTTATCCCCTTTAGTAAATGAGCTCCTAGACTTTCTAAAATCAAAGTCGTTCGCTTTTCGAGTGTACTTTTTGATTAAAAACATAAACTGCCCAATTAGCTGTGCTCTTGGAACCCGGTGTTACATGACAACAATTGGTCGCATAGTTCATTGTTGTAACAAAGTCCCCAAAACTGCGGTATCGCGGGGTTATCCCCCTTTACAGCTGTGAAAGGTCTCAGTCAGTCTGCATTTCAAGTCAAATTTCCTTGAAACGTGTTCCGGGTGACTGGCGAAGGCCACTCTAGCTCAGTTAGCATCAGTCTTCACGCTTAGAGCAGAGTGGACTTCGACACTTGGCTTGGGTACTGAAGGTCACGTGTTTCGCTTTGTCATTTGAGTTGTTGTGTCACGTTCTTGTTTTAGGTAGTTTATGGCATGGGTACAATGTGCAGAAAGTAGCTGTTTAAATTTTTCGTTTTCACAAGAAAAATGTCAACTTTTCGGTTTTTCGCAAGTTATCCCGTATCCTCGTAGAAATTTTTAGGCGAATATTTGAAATTACGTAATGGCCGGCGACAAGAGCGGTTGCTGCATTATTGGCGGAAAGAAAATTGCTATTATTTTTACAGTAGGAATCCTACTGGCTGTGGCTGGAGTCGTTTTATACGTTACGATGGACAGGTTTATTCAAAATAAGATCAACGAAAGGTTAGTGCTTAAACCGGGCTCCGAAGTCTACAAGCAATGGAAAGAGCCTTCAGTACCTATCTATCTGCAGTTCTTCCTTTTCGATGTAGTGAATCCTGAAGAAGCTAAACAAGGTGCAAAACCATACCTTGTGCAAAGAGGACCTTTTTCGTACAGAGAACATAGGCCTAAAAAGAACATTACGTGGAATAAAAGCAGTGCCTCTGTTGCGTACAATGAGGAGATGACCTTTGTTTTCGACCCTGAAACTTCTTGTGGTTCCTGCGACCCTTCAATGAGCATAACGACAGTAAATATTCCCTTGGTTACTTTGGCGGAAGCAGCAAGAAATTTGCCGGTTGTTGTGCGTGTGTTTATATCTACTATCTTTGATGACTTTAAGGAGCAGTTTTTCATGACAAGACGGGTTCATGATGTACTATGGGGTTACACAGAACCACTCTTTTCGGAGTACAATAAATTAAGGAACGAGGTACCGAAAGAATTACGCCATTTTCTGCCAGCGATAAGCCCCATAATTGCCCTTCAGCACAATAAAACCACTGATGGGGTCACAACTGTACATACTGGAGAGAAAGATATTGCAAAACTTGTACAATACAAAGCTTGGAAAGGATTAACAGAGCTGAAAGTTTGGAATACTAGTTATGCCAACATGATTAATGGTACTGATGGTTCACAATTTGCACCTGAGGTTAGCTCGGAAGACACCTTGTATGTTTTTGTCACTCAACTGTGCCGATCACTGTACTTAACTCATACTGAAAATAGTAACATTGAAGGTATTGATGCCCTTCAGTTTGCTATACCAGCAGAAGTATTTCTGAATGCTAGCCTTAATCATGACAATCAAGGGTTTTGTACTAAAAAGTGCTACCCCTCTGGAATTTTGGACATTGGAGTCTGTCAGCCACCATCTCCCATAGCCATACCTCTCTTTGTTTCAGCGCCACACTTTTACCTGGGGGATCCATCACTCCGTGAGCCTGTAGATGGCCTTTCTCCAAACAAGGAAGAACATGGTACCATTTTGAATGTGGAGCCACACACTGGAATATCAATTAAAAGCAGTAAACGTCTTCAGATTAATGTGAAGGTAGAGCCAGTAAGTTGGATTTCTGAGATGACTGGAATTGGCAACATGTTTTTTCCAGTGTTTTACATCAATGAGACCGCAACACTTGACACTGCGTCTGCTAAGCAGCTAAAGAGTGAAGTATTGTCCAAATTCATGATTGTTCATGGAATTGAGCTTGGACTGGTAATTCTTGGAGGTTTGCTCATTTTGATTGCCTGTATCCTGTTGATTATGCACATTAGACACAACAAAAAGCTGAAAAGTATTAGGATGAAAGTAATGCTCAATGGTGATTCTTCAGAAAGAAGCCCCTTGTTACATTCATAAGTAGTAAATCCTACTTCCTGGGATGAAAATATAACGTAGCCTGGACCATTTTGGTAAGAGTTTGATGTTGCTAATTTGATCACGATTGCACATCAACCTTAACTCAGAATTAACTAATGAACAGTATAATTCTCCTTTCTTGGGCTCAAATTGATAAAGTTCTCAAGATAAAATTTATTATTGAATTGCTTTGAAACTGTGCAGGTGGAAAAACATAATTAAAATCAAAATTTGATGTGTAATTTTAGATTACTGTAAAATGTGTAACAATTTAATTGATTTTCACCATCTTTCATCGTAATTGGATATTCTAGGGGCTGATTGCCCCCCTCTCATCCCACCCTCCAGGGGCAGGGATGTCAGACAGCATTTTATGACCAAAACAGGGAAGGGGCTAAGTTATATGATCTTCTGACTTAAGTGTTTGGATATACAATAGCAATATTTACTGTATTGTTACTCTCTTGAGATATTGATCTGTTTGGTAGTTTTAATAGGTTTTGAAATATTGAATACTTCAAAACTTGAAGGGGAACAACGTATTGAAAATCTTTTAAGTTGTTACATGTAAAACACTTTGTTATGGGCAGTTTGGTACAGTGTATCTGCATGACTGCAAAATTTTATTTTCAAAACATTCTGAGTAAAGGAGCTATTGCGAGTTGTTTCTGTAGAAGAGTACTTTCTAATTTATTATCAAAACTACTGAGCTTAGATGCTTTTGATGAATTTAAATATATCTAAAGTTATAGTTATGGTACCGGTAATTGAATTTGACCACAGTAACTTATCAAGGTTTTTAAAAATCTTGTTGCATACAGGGTGCATTTTCACAGTTCTACAACATTTTTAGTATGTGATGTTGTGCATGATTAGGTAAGGTATAACTATACCACTGGTAATAATTTAAATATTTATCAAGGTATCCTTTTGCACTGCTCATTGACTTTTGTAAAACCTGGTAATACTGCTTTGTGCTTACAACCTGGAGGTCTTCTAAAATTGAGCAATCTGCTTGGTGAAGGAAATTGTAAAGATTTATAAGTGAAATTCATTGAATTGTGATACATTTTTGACAAGCATTTCAATATGTAGAGAGGATCATATTAAATAGTTTTTTTGAAAACAGTTACCAGTAGATTTAAATAATTATTAGTAGCAATGACATTTTGCCATCAAAATGCACTTATTTGTTAGGTTATTCATCGTTTGATCTACAGCATACAGTTTGAAGAGGTGGCCAAGATTAAGCTTAAAGTAAATTAGACGAATTGGTCACTGTTAATAGGTGGTTGAAAATGAAGCATACAGTGTTCTTTGTTGATTTGAATAATCACAGCTTTGTGCTTTGTCTAATGCCACCTTAATACAATAATTGTATTCTTATATTTTTGTATTAATTATATTTTGTATTATTTATTGTTGATTTTTGGAGATAAATACAGTCATTGTTAAATAAACAAATTTTGTAAAAGTTAATAAAAGTGCTTGAATTTTGAACATCTGTCTTCCTCTACAACAAATTAAAGTGATTGTCTCACAATGGTATTGCATCAAAACAATATTATTTTCCTTTCTTCTGATTGCATAGTTACATTATTCTCTTTCTTTTCTGGTCTTTTCAGTGAAAAACAGAATCCAGTAGTTTTTATTATTATTATTATTATTATTATTATTATTATTATTATTATTATTATTAATTTCTAACTTCATTAACTGCTACAGATTATCATTTCTTTGGCTATGGCCTGCTCCATGTTATTGTCATTTTTATCGTTTTTCTGTTGGTTGATCAAGAAATGAATAGCCTTTACACAACCAGCTTCTGATCTTGTCTTCATAATGGAGAGAGCCTACAAAGATAAGGAAGCAAAACAAAAAGTCGTCATTGACCTCCAGAATATTTATTTACAGTTTGTGACATTTGATGTCTGAAGAATTGTTAGAGCAGTTTAAGAGGCAGAAAGGGTGACCTTCCCCATTACTGTGCCTTTCAATCATGGATATCACCTTCTTTCTGTTGACTTTGTGTGTAAGTACCTGCATGTCTCTGTAATTTACAAAATGTTTTACGTCTGAAATTTCATCAGCCATCCCCTTTCACTCTGTGGATCCCACCTCTTGCTACAGTTTATTATCCTTGCTCTCCCTCATTTCCACCCAAACCTTTTGTAAACTTAATGCGGCATATGCCTTTTTCTTTAAGGCAAACGTTTTGCAACCTTTTTGTTCCACCAAGCAAACTTGGAACAAGTATGTTATTTTATCGTGAAAAAAACAGAAACGGACAATTTTCCTTCCTTCCTAAAGAGAATAGCCACCCTCAGCTGTTTTAAGGAAATGTCACATATTCATAAGGCTCTCAAAAGGGATACAGATATTGTATCCTGGAAAAAGTAGGAAAAGGAAGAAAGAACACCAGGGGTGCTTACCCTTTACGTGATCCATCCAGGTGGGCATTTTAGATGTAAATATTCAATGTTGCAGCTTGCATTGTCTGCACACAAAATGTACTAGTATCAGTTGGAAAACTCATAAATGACAGAAATAGAGCATTAAGCCGATGGTCCATAATTCCCAAAACGTACCGAATGAAATGGTATGTACCATTTGATTTTTCGAGTAGTGGTGCCCCTTAGAAGATTATGACGTAATGCTACCGGCCATACTACCGCGAATAGCATTTTGGGTAAAACAACATGTCGGTTCAGAACTCGTGATATTGTTGAAACAGCGGCAATTATTTTCCATTTCCTTGCTCCTCCACAATGTGAAATCAATACTTCCAGCAGGTTTACGATCGATGGCCATGCAAAGTGCCGTTGTTTATGGCCGACTGATTGCTTCTCATGCGAGACAATTCGTAGCGCCTTTGCTGAAGAGACAGACTTCGGCTTCCAAGCTTGAACTTATTACAGCCTCTTGCGGTTTTTCGAAGGATTTTCGACCGGCGAAAAGCAAGTTCGTTTTTGGAGAAGATGCCTTTTTTGTAGCAAGAACTAATCACTCTGATGTACTAGGTAAGTTTGTTTCCTGAAGTTGGTTGTTTTTCTGGTTTGTTCCTTCCAAAAAATGGCTTGTGTCAGTGCTCTTATGTAAGACTTACATGTAACGTGTCTGAGTTTCTCATGTAAACATTTAAGCACGCGGCTGGGAAACCAAGTGAGGGCATGATGGCTGTTTAAATTAAAAGTCCAAGCTTTTAACCTTTTCAGGGTGATTGCTGGTGGAGAATCAAGATCGAAAATCTTGTGAACAGACGAAAATGGTTGTTATAGTTTGTATTTTAAATTAAACCGCATGTTGCTGTTGTAAGGTAATTGGTTCCGTTCTGAGAACATAACAACTTGTGTTCAAACTCCTTACTTTTCTCGCGGTTGTGAGCTTAATATTTTACTGTGGCTCCGATTCAACCACCCAGTTTTAAAATGCCTCAACTGTAAGACATAATAGAGCAACTTCAGAATACCCGGCCACTTCTGACCACTAAATTGTCTTGTAGCGGCATCGTTTGAAGAACGAGACAGATAACAATACACACTATTCACATGCAAATAAGTGGCCGGGTATTCTGAAGTTTAGCTAATATCTCTTTCAAAATCATGCTGTGAAAATGTAATAATCAGACAGAAGTGCCCATAATTTTATGTAGTATTTTTAATTGATTGCCTTTCTACAACTTTAAGTATAATATATTATGTTTGATGAGACAGAGGTAATCCTTTATTGGTTCTCTTTTATCATAAATACCTGTTTAAAATAATATTTGTCACACCTTAACTACTTCTCATATTTACATCAACCTCTGTTTTTGTCATAGTGATGTGAGTTTTCGTAGCAGCTGGTCTGTTATTCACATCGTCTTCTGTTCTATTCGACTTGATACTTCAAATCACACCTCTTCTGACAGTGTGGGTGGCTGTTTGCATAAGCTTCATTAGTCTACCTTCTATCGCTATATCTATTGTACTGAACTCCTCATAACTTTACTTGAAGATCATTCCCTTTGTTAAAGTTAAGCCAACCTTGGTTCTTAGTGTTTGTCTCGATAATTATTAATTTCTTTTCAGTTGGTCCAAAGTGCTCTTGTTTTAGGAGAAATGGGCAGTTCCGGAAAATAAACATACACTGTACCTCCCCCCATAGTGGAAATTCCAAGGGGGAGGGGGGTGGTATAAGCAACAGTTTTAAAAGAAAAGTATGGAGCTAAATTGGAATTTCAGAAGGGGTGGGGGGTGCAAACCAAAAACCTTCCATGTGAGGGGGTTATGGATATTTTCTAGAACCATACATTTAGACACACAGTTAATGCTTAAGAAAAACCATGGGACTAAGAAAATATGAATCTGTGGGACAAATTTATGCAAAAAGACATCACAAGCAAGTGAAATGTGTTCAAACATCCAAAACATACATTATATTGTCCCCACAAAATCTAATCATTCCTTTTTTCACTCTGAACCCTCACCCCTTCTTCCTTATTAATGTTGATAGTGGTTAAGTAATTGAATATATCGGTAAATTAGAGATCATGCAATTTGATTGGGTTGAAGGAAGGTGTCAGGAAGATTCTTCTAACTCAGAGTGTTTCAACAAACTCTTTTTCCAACTACTTGTAGTCAAACTTGGGAACAAATGTCACAGTTTACAGCTATTTGCTTAAACTAACTAATGTCAAATTGATCAAGATATTGGAGACAGATGTGAACATCTTGATCACTTGGCTGATGTCAACACTTCTGTGTTGATTTGACCAATATCAATTGACACTAGTGTTAATTAGTATTCCACAAAATTATAGTTCATCCAAACACAGGGAAAAAGCCTGAAGATGAACCATATTGCATCTGAAGGTGTTAAGGCAAAGAAGGGAGTAACTGCCAGTGCGGTCTAAACTCTTAAGTTCCCTGAAATATGTTCTTCTTTGGTCTGCCGACTGGTTATCATGTCTACTTAGAAACTTTACAGCTTTATACTTCAGCAGTTATTTTTTTATTTGAATCCCTTCATTTAAAAAATTAGCATGACAAACAAAGGAAATCAACCATGTATCAGATCCTTTTGTTTCTGTTTCTTGAGTTTACTTCAAAGACCAATCAATCAATCAATCAACTTTATTTAAATGTCGAAAGACCGCCTAGCCAGGGAGAAATCTCCCTTACTAATATGGGGACATTCTAAAATTAAATTAAAATAAATAAATAGTTACTAGTAATAAAAAAAACTATGTACGATAAAATATAAAAACTATTTACAATAAATTACAATTTAAACCTAAAAAGCCATAAAATAATAAAATTTCTTTTTCTTTAAAATTATAACTATATTTTAAGAAGAGCACAGGCCACAACCTCTGCACCCATCGTCAATTAATTCACTTAAGTTAAGATCTCTTATTCGTTTTTTAAAAACATTAAGGGATTCTGCGTCCCTATTATTCTTAGGAAGTTTACTCCATAATTTTGGGCCTAAAAATCTAACAGAATGTTTTCCATGCGTGACAGTATTGAAACGAGGTAACGTTAAGTCAGATTGTCTTAAGTTATAGGTATTCGATTGTCGGCTAAAGATGTTCCTATGAAAGAATTCATTGAATTCTTGTCTTAAGATTACAATATTGAAATGAAATACAGAACTATGTTCATTTATAACAAGATTTGAGGCGAAGCTTATTTGTGCAAGGATCATTCTATAAATGGTTTGGGTAAATTGTATAGATCATTTTCAGTAATGTGATCAGCGGCCATATTGGTTCAATGAACCAAAAGAAAGTATCTACATAAAAATAGAGTTCAATTCCCAGAGGGTTAGCCTTGTGCACCAAGATGGCTGCCATTCCTTTGTTTTTGTGCACCAACATGACCGCCGTGACGTCATGTGAAAATGATCTATATACATAGTTGTCAAAAAGCGCCAGCGACTGGCGATATCGCCAGCTACTTTCCTACTTTACCCGATTACGATCATTAGTTGACGTTGGTAAAAAGAGAAAATATTCTCGGTTTTCACGTGACATCATCAAAATTAAAAAATAAGGAATTATCAATCCTTTTGAGATTTTAGTTCAGTTTGTTATTAGAACAGCTGAAGACTTATCTTTTTACAAATTTTCAGTTTGACAGAGTTTTTTGTCTTGTGATAAAGCAAGTTTAAATTTCTAAACTTTTGCGTGACACGATATTAAACCGATGGCTGAGAATGTTGTCACATAGGTTAAAAAAGTGACTTATCTGCTGAGATTTTGCAATCTGAACAGTCCTTGAATGAGAATAAGTA
The DNA here is from genome assembly GCA_948470475.1 of Galaxea fascicularis. Classification (NCBI taxonomy): domain Eukaryota; kingdom Metazoa; phylum Cnidaria; class Anthozoa; order Scleractinia; family Euphylliidae; genus Galaxea; species Galaxea fascicularis. Next base: position 14,263,512 of record OX419345.1, read on the forward strand.
CTCGTGTAGATGTTTATGAGCCCTCAGAAGACGACTACGGGCTTTTTATGGCAAAACTCGATGACATATATGTTTTTGTTAGCTTCCAGCCGCCATATTTGTGCTCCTCGGAGGGACAAACATGGAGTCTCCATACAAAGTCTTTTAAATTTGAGTAAAACATTTCTTTGAATATCTCCAGCACCAAACATCGCAAAGACTTAAATCTTTGCACTTGACTGTTTGAATATTCATATTCTTTTATCTCTTTGATTCTTTACTTTATTTGTTGAATGGTTTGGATCATGTTGTGACAGTGAAAACCAGCAATAGGGCAAAAAATGGTGTTGTTATATCCCCTGAGTGCTGTCTACTTTCCTAGATGCTCCTTCTACTTAAAATCTTTTTGACAACCCTGTAAATACATGTATGTTATTTGGTTTATTCTTTAGGTGTTGCTGATGGAGTTGGTGGTTGGAGACATTATGGGATTGACTCGTCACTCTTCTCCACCGCATTAATGGCAAGCTGTAGAAGATTTGTGTTGGAAGGTGGGCTGGAGACGCCTTCTCCTGTCAATGTTATTAAAGCAGGATTTCAAGAGCTTACTGAGCACAAAGAACCTCTGTTTGGTATGTGTTATTTTATACTGTTGGTAGTGTAACTGGAGCCATTCCTCGTTGTTGTTGGTTCTGATAATTATTTGAGATGTGTTGGAATTCATCAGCTGCAGCAAAAATGGATATTAGTGAAAACAAATCAGTGTGCAATGTACATGTGCATATTAAAATATTTCCAATTTGCATTGTCTCTTTGAAGGAACATTTGTTTGTTAAATGTGTTTGTTAGAGTGCATCTGATCATGTTCAGCTTAGAAAATGCACTATATAAGTTTTAATTATCATCATCATCATCATTATTATTATTATTATTAGATATTATGAGCAAGACCTTATTTTGTTCCACAGGCAGCAGTACAGCTTGTATCATGGTACTGGACAAAAAAAGCCAGAAGCTTCATTCTGCTAATCTTGGGGATTCTGGATTTTTGGTGATTCGCCAAGGTTCGGTGGTACATCAATCATCTGAGCAACAGCATTATTTTAATACTCCATACCAACTGGCAATTCCACCACCAGGACAGGCTGGCTCTGTAATACAGGATAGGTGAGTCCAGCGAGTATACTAGCAACAACACTTCATGTTAAACTGGATCCAAGGTCAAACCAGTTTCAATTCCAAAAGAACAGCCCAAAGCACCTGGTAGATTCAGCTGTTTTGGGAAAGGTTGTCCTCAGAAAAGCCAAAAAACATGTGACAATGATTAATCCCGAAAGTTTGGGATGTAATGAAATAATTAAATTCTTTTGATAAACGTCCAAGGCTGACAGTTCTGTGAACATACAGCCATGAAAACCTGCAATGGCAGGTAATGTGGAATGAAAGAGTTTTGAGGATACAGTGTTCATGAAGTGATGGCCACTCTGCAAATGTCACCAAAAAACTATCCAGCACTGTGTTAAAATGCCTTTATTTATTTAAAGTGCACGTAACCCCAAAATATTTTTTTTTTGCTTAAATAAATCAGCGCTTGTCTGAAACATACAGTTTTGTGCCGTTTTGTGCCTATTTCAACCAAATATTGACTTTTTATAGGCTGTAAGAGTTACAAAATCTAGCCATCATCTCTCCAATACCCGAGCTATAAGGGGTGTATTCCTTACATGATGTCACAAACTGATTTGCATTGCATTAAGTCTTTGTAAAAATGCATGCAAAGCAGTGTCATGTAAGGAATAGACTCATGGCCCTTATTAGCTCAGTTGTACACTGTAGGACAGATGACTCATAACTTTTATAGCCTATAAATAGTTGATATTTGGTTCAAAAAGGCTCAATGCATTTCGAACAGGTGCAAAGATATATTTAAGCGAAAAAAATATTTTAGGGTTAGGTGCACTGTAAACAGGGGATATAAAAGCAGAGAATTTCAGACAAACAATACCGGTAAATAGCTTTATTACGCATGCGCATGGGGAATTCATAATCATGGAAGCAGTTCTACCCATTATTCCTTTAGAGATTTCACATAAGCTTTTCATTTATTTAGGACAACCTTTTCCAAAACAGCTGTATATATTCTGCTTTAATTTTATGCTTGGTTTAAATAATATTTTCCTTTGATTCAAACTCATTATCATAATTTTATGTTACCCTACCGCAACACTAAGGAAACAGACTTAGCCTGGATCTCTGGATGGTCATCACTGTTGTGATAAAAAATTATATGATCAAGGTCTTTTGCTCTTCAGTTGCTTACAAGTACAATGTAGATAACATCGTAGTCTCTTTCAAAGCAGAGTGAAGAGATTAGTGCATTTATACTATGGTGAATGTAAGATTCCCTATTCACAATAATATTATTAATATTAAAGTGCTATGCCTAAGTGTTTCTACACTTATATGGTGCACATGTAGATGTGGAAAAGGTGCAGGGTTTTTTTTCATCATCTCATCCAACAAGTGGAAATGGGTTGTTTTATTAGAGATGCCCAGAAACTATGGATAAATCTTCCCTACTTTATTTTGTAAAAACTAAAAAAATTGATGCATACAGTTGCCGTATTATTATTATTTTGTAAGGCACAATACAATGGCTCATATGCCATGATGGCTAAGCTAATCAAAACTCTAGAATTGCATTATCCAATGATGTTTAGGTGTTAATTAACAATTATTCCATGAGTGTGCATTGGATATGAGGTTTTGAGGCAGTCATTCAGTTTCTCCTTGTTCATGTCTTCAATCGGCTTTGAAAACTTACTTGCAACAGGACTAGAAAGCCATTCTGGAGATTTATGTCAGTAAAATTGAATTTAATTATACAAATTGCAGTGCATGTTACTATTGAAGTGACAAATTTGTAAGTGCTTTGAAAATTAAATTCACACATACTTAAGCTTACCATTAAAACTCTTCATTCAAAATTGAGAGGCCTTTTTTGTTTCATCTGCAATAGATTTTTCTCCCAGTTCTAGCAATTCTTTGGACATAAGTTCTGTCCTGAAGCAATTTTTCTCAGCCATTTTTGTGGCTTGGCAAAAAAATAATTCAGCTCAGTTCCCCACAATGACATGTCCATTTACCAAATATGGTTAGGCCCTGAACATAAGCCCATAATCCAAGGTAGCTGAACCAATCAGAAAGCTAGAATTGCAATAACCCGAGGTTGAGTATTCACTAATAACTAATAAAGGTGTTTAGATCATTACACTGTGAAGTTCAAACGTCAGTGCCAGTGCAGTAAAGTTAAGAGAAACATCATTAATTTATTATCTTAAGCAACAAAATGGAAGAAAGTTGGTGCAAAATAAAAATGTTCTTGTAATGTTTTCTTTACAGTTTGGATGAAGCAGAGAGTACATCCTTTAGTGTGGAGCCTGGAGATTTGATTGTCTTGGCTACAGATGGCCTGTTTGATAATGTGTCCACTGAACAAATACTTAAAGAGGTGTCACAGTTGGAGGTAAGGCACATTGTGTGGTTCTAGAAAAATACTGTCAGTAGTTTGCATCCCTTGCCCCACCCCTCTGGAAATTCCAATTTATTGCCATACTTTTTCTTTTTTCACCCCCATCCTCCTTGGAATTTCCAGTGACCCTCTGTGAGAGGGGGGGGGGGGACATGTGTGGACAGCAAATTAAAGTTATTATCATCATTAATTTTAATTAGCTTTGCTTATTTATAATTATTATATGTTATGTCAAAGCAAATTGCCTTTCACAGCTTGGGCATTATCTCTAAAGTCAGTGTTCTAGCTGGTATTAAATAAGAGGGCAGCAAATTTGCACTGTATTCTAATATTTTAATGTACATTTTCATAAATGTGCAAAGAGGGCAAATCACAGGGTGCTAAGCAAAGTGAAAGGGTGGGCAAGAAATTGGCAGGGGGGAACACCCGTTTGTTCGGACCTAGCTAGAACACTGGAATTCAGCATTTCATATTTTATTTGACAAATATTATTCACCAAAGTGGAGGTGAATAGTGGTGGATATTCACAACTGTACTGAGCCATGAACTGTCACCAACACTGAGGTGAATAATGGTACTGATACCACTCAAGCTGAGTGAGTAATTAGCATTTATTCAGATGATTCCTTTTTGGAAACCAGAATGGGAAGCTGTTTTGTTTATCTTCGGCTACTCAGAGATGAATAGTACAATCATGTACTTTGCTAATCACCTCTGAGTTTAATAATCAATCAGAACAAACAAGAAAGCACTATTTACTTGTGTGGTATATACTAAACATGTATATCTACGTTACCGGTACTTCCCTTGGGAAAAAATGTGTTGTCAACAACCCTTGAAGGGCCCCCTGTAATCATTAATGCATGTACATCTGGGTAAAGGCAAACAATGCATGAAATGAAGTTTGCTGTTTAAAGTGCCAGTGAAACAAAAAAATTAAGTTTCTTGCACTTTTCAATATTGTTGCATGCCAACTGCAGTTTAATGGAACATTAAATACTCAAGAAGAGATGTATTATTATAAGTGTTTTTAACTACAAATGACACACATACATGTACTCTAAAAAATTGTCTAAGCTATTCAGGATTTTTATAACCTATACTTCCAATTGCAAGTTTGGATGCTTTACCACTGAACTACAGGAAACTTGTCAGGGGCTTTAATCATTTTTGAAACAGCCATCTGAGCTACCTAAAGTGATCTGAATAAGTGAAATCTAGACAAAGTAGGTGTCCGTTTTCGCCAGTTGCCAGCTTGTAATGAAACCCCTGACTTGAAGGAGCTTAGGCAGGGGTTTTGTTAGGTGGGAACCCCTAACACTTTTTTTTTCCAATCTTTTTTCCACACCATAACAGGTACTCTGTTAAGAGTGTAATGGTGCTGGTACCCAGGTCCCAGCTTATAATAAAGACCCTTTTAGGTCATTAAGCTAGGCTCCAAAAACATGATTTCAAAAACTACATGTTAACCTCCTAAAATATGTGGTACTGCCCACTGATGCCATAAGGGAATATCAATATATTTTCTCATTGTGATTAATTTTCTTCTGCCCTTTCAGGATCACAGCACAGAAAGCATACAGAGTGTTACTGATTCTCTTGCAACTATAGCAAGGACTCATTCATTTGACCCCACTTTTTTGTCTCCGTTTTCTGAACAAGCTAGATGCGAAGGATTTGACATTATTGGTGGAAAGCCAGATGACATCACTGTGCTTTTGGCTGTAGTGTCTGAGATGGCAGATGACTCTGACACTTGAGGACAGGGAAAATTTCG